>OY804577.1:116710251-117910251 GCA_963680875.1 Bathymodiolus brooksi
CGAATGGGACCGCGTTGTAGCTCTGCCGAGACACAAGTTTGTCACAGGAGCTACATTATTGCAGCTAATAGTGCATATGTTTGGAATAGTGTGTTGTTGATTAACTTAGCTTTAGTTTGATCGTATGATGATAACAATGATGAAATAAAATTATGTTCTTAAATTGCACGAGGTGTCAGAATGATTATGAAAATATTTTGAATGACCTGATGACTTAGGTATAAGCTCAATGCACTTATCAGGAAAATTATTTCAACTGAAAGATAATAAAAATAAAACCATGATTGTAGAAATGAAAGGAACCTTCTGTTATACCTTCCCCATGTTGTTGTTTTACATTATCCTGCTTGTATTCTTGCGGGGGGGAAATATGCTAAAACTGAAATGAGGTAACATCTTATTTGATCCAAACAATTTACCCACAATATGATTTTTTATACCTCAAAATGTAAGACGCATTGAACTGTCTAAGGCAAACCAAGTGAGGAGAGATAAAGTGATCCATACCACCCCTTTATATTTTGGAACTTCGTTTGGCTTTATACAGAATTTTGAGTCGACCTACCCTTTTAAATAATAAAAACAAAGTCCCAATGATGTTTTTCGAAAAGTTTTGTATTGAATTTGATTGCTATATTTCGGATAAAGACATATGAGGATTTGTATTCCAATGTTCCATTGATGGGAATGTCTATTGACGTTTTTCATTTTATGGGAAAAAACAAATCTGGGTTTGTGGGAAATCGGCATCCATATTTCCCACAAACCCTCTCTGGTTTTGCCACATTTACTTGTATAAATGAGTCGTTGAGTCTCCGTAGCTTGATCAGTCAGGCAGTAGGAACACATTTTATTTGAGAAGAGGCGAAATAGTTTTTTTAATGCTGAAAAATGTGAGCGCTGCGTAGCAAGGCGAACATGCTAAGGGAGTTTAAAGATATCCATCCTCAAGAAAATTGCGAAAAAGGTGAAAAACACAGCACAGTAATTTAGGCATTTCAAATGTTCACACAATATGTACAAAATTATAGTTTGTCATTTTCATCAAGATTGTAACATTGTGAAATTTATTGATAACTGACACATAATTTGTGAAGTAAAAATTATAAATTTTGCCAAAAATAATATGGGACACCCTTTGACCCTCTTCTACTTCGGATTTTGTCAACGTGTGATGAGTTTTATATATATATATATATATATATTAAAACCATAAATTTTGGAGAGATGAAATTTTGGCTACAGCTTGGACGGAATACATAATTATATAAGAATATCGTTCCTAGTTCACAGAGAGTGCAATAATTTTCAATTATGAAAAAATATTCTTCATTACTGTGAACTGCTATATTGACGAAATTGTCATTTTCATTTATTGTTTTAATTACTCATGCAGTAATTTGTTAAACGGCATTTAATTGCTCAGAAAGAACATCAGTTTGTTATCTTTACAGCCATTGGTTATCAGGATATTGAATTTGGAATCTCGAATTTCGAATGATCCTTCTGGGCTTTCGTATTTACACGTTGTATTTATTTTCTTTGCCATATCTTCTAGACAGTACAATGGAATACATTATCATACTTGAAGATACCGCAGTGTGAATGAAACATTTTTCATGTACTTGGCATATTCAATCAAATTGATCTTATTGCATAATCAATTAAAATTAATGTATTCCCAACACAATAAAGTGCCAGAAATATGTCTATTGGATTTCTCTTCACGGCGACCTAAATCGTATTAATGGGTCGCCAGATAAAATAATAAAAAAAGAGAGAGATTTCAACAGGCATATAATCTAACTTAGATTGGTGATCATTCAAGCATAGAATACAATTGCACAATCTGTCTCTATGACAACCATAGAAAAGGCATCTCGTTTATCATAGTTGTTGACCTCTTTTGATGCAAACTCCATATCAATTGTGTCTGGGTTTTGATTAAATGGTCAGAAGTTAAAACATGTTTCGTGTTTTGGCTCCAAAAAAATAACAAAGTGTCCTTTGGGTGCTTTCATTTTCTAAACCAAAACATTAATTTTCTTGGTCATCGTGATCGTTTAGAATTATCGTTGGGTTTAGTATGATTGCATATAAAATATGATGATGAATATTACAGCACATCTATTAATTAACTATGATGTTTTGTATTTACATTAGAGCTATAATTTATTTCCGTTAGACCATTCCTGCAATCGGCAGTTTATAAAATAAACTCTGTAAACCAAATGCATTTGTTTGATGTGTGTTAAGACGGGTTCTTTTATCCAAAATGTGGGCATCAATAAAAACTAAAGCTGGGTCCAACTTGTATTCTAAAACCAAAACTACTGATACTGAGCCACCACTTTACAATAAAATTATCTCTATACTCTTGGACACTCAAATTAAAACTAACAGAACATTAAAAGTAAACCAGATATAAGATAACACATTTGCCAGTCTCTGTCTTTCAACAATTTTCTATGTACAAGCATCTAAATTATAATAAAAATGTCATAAAACTGTCACTATTAGAAGACCACAGATGTTAATGTCTTCAATCTTGAAAAGTAATTTTATTGAACAATTAAACTAATAATGTTTCTGCATCAAAATAGTCATTTTAACAATGTGTCACATGTTCCGTTTGTCGTTATAACAAGCAGGTCCTTTCCTCATTCATGACTAACCAGTTTGTAACAAAAGTAACACTACAGGTGCCACATGTTGGACAGGAACCTATACTAACCTTCGGGAACAACAGTGTTCATGTTCACCCCCAGTTTTTAGTGGGGTTCGTGTTACTCGGTCTTTTAGTTTTCTGTGTAATGTTTTGTAGAGCATTGTGTGTTAATTTGTCTTTTTTCTTTTGACCATTGTATTGTATTCCCTTCTTCAATTTACGGCTTCTCATACCTTTGGTATCTTCAAACTTGTCTTACGGATGCAGATTTGAGGAGAGTTATCTACTCTAATGTACATGTCGGGGCTTCTCAAGGAACAAAAAATAAAAAGAAGCTAGCCGCATCCTTTAATTTCACGCTCCGCTCTATATTTGATGTCCTTTCACGGAATAATTCAAAGTTTGGTGACTTTTATATTGGTATCGCGTCTATCACATTTAAATTGAACTAAAGGATATTAGATACAGTAAGATTTTACTTCATGCATTGACATACACCTAGAAATCACAGTGAGGGCAGCTTAAGAACGACATTTACGACAAGAAATGATTTTAATTTTCCCATCGTGAACTTTTCATTTATATGTAGCAGTTACAGTAGCACTTGCATATAGAGAATATCTCTTAGCTGATATGATATTCAAGAACTTGTGTTTCATATATGACTTTTCTTGATAGAGAGTTGCTTTAAATAAAGACGATACTGAATCAAGAGTTTCTGGCGGTAAAGTTGAAGTCATTCCTTAAGATATACCATTCCGGAATATCTGTGTCACAGATGACCAGCGATATATTCAGTTTGTTCTACTCACAGTCCAGTCCTTCTTTCCTCGTCCATAGTTTATTGTTGCAGTATTACCTTCTTTATCTAGTATAATAGAGAAACACGTTGCTTCTGATTCCTACAATTGTTTGAACAAACATGATTTTTTTCAATAAATCACCATCAGGATTTAGACCAATGCATTCATCTATTACAGCAATGAAAATTGATGTGACTTACCAATATGGATAATGGAGAAATAAATCGAGTACTGTTTTTTGATTGAAAAAAGTTTGATTTAGTAAAATTCTCATATCTGACTGGTTTATATCATGTTTATTATTTTTAACCTAAAACGTTACGAAAAGTTTGAAGATAACAAATGGGCATTTAGAAGACATAAATCGCAGAAGGACAGACAATGACAGATAATACAATGGTCAAACGAAAAAGGACAAAAAGGTAAACAATATCCACAACACACTATATAGAAAGCTCAAGATTGAGCAACACAAACCGCACGAAAAACCGAGGTGAACTCCGTGTTCCGGAAGGATAAGCATTTCCTGCTCAACTAGTGTAATCCGTCGTTTTGCTCTTGATAAAATCTGGTGTCAAGTTATAAAAGGAAGACGGATTTGTGACTACGAAGGGAAATCTGAAATACGTTATCAAAAGCAGAATAGAAATATGTATGCTAAAACTGGAGTACCACAACAATCCATTCTAGAACCTTTATCATTCATAATTTATATTAATGATATGAACATGTGAGTTGAATATTCTTGGTTAGATCCTTATGCAGATGATTCTACATGTACATAGCATGCAAATTGTGATCATTTAGATATTGTAAATGAATTTCTGTAACGTGATACTAAATACACTGAAAGATTGTCTGATGAGAATCCAATAAATGTAGTACAATGGTAATAGGTTTAAGGACAGCAATAAAAAAAATATGGAATATTGGTTGTAATCAGGTCAAAAAATAGGAAATATTAAATTAAAAAAATATTTGGTGTATCTAATAACAGTTTGATTGATTGATTTTATTGTGTTTAACGCCACTTTCAGCAATATTTCAGCTATATCATGGCGACCAGTTTTAGGGGTGGAAGAAACCGGAGTACCCATAGAGAACCACCGACCATGGACAAGCGACTGTTAAACTTTATCACTTGCGGCTGCGAGTCGAGTGCACCCTTTTTTGTAATTTACAAAGCCGGGAGCGAACTCACATCGTATTGGTGATAGGCTTGTATGAGTTGTTAGGTATTCATTGAGCCATCCGGGACCTTCTAATAACAGTAATTCAAATATGTATTGAAAGTTTGAACAAGTTACCAGAAAGATCAGGAAGAGTATTGCTGTAGCTTACGCTAGGGGTATCGATTTTGCCTCTTTCTACGATTTTAATGCTTGATTTTGAAATTGTTCCCACAGTGTGGTATTTTTTTTTTTTTTCATTTTTGTCACTCCTACATCTGTGTTCTTTACTAATTTGAAATGGTTTAATATTGAACAACGAGTTATTTACCCCATTTTTAAAAAGACAAATTTCAAGTTGTTGAAGTGGAAAATTATAAATGTACGTTCCTCTGAAATAAACATTAGAGAATACCGAAGAAGCAATCAAAAAAGGACAATCCAGAGAAACTGGCAACATATGGCACATATAAGACCAAAAAAAACAAAGCAAAAACACAACACAATATGTATTGGACACCACTATAAACGCAAAATAAACACAAATAACGTATGTATGAAAGTTATCAATTGTATATTCCAAAACGAAAAACTATTATTCATTGATAATCCTTCCCACCCATATCAAAGGAACAACAACATAGCTAGTGTCCAGCGTCAAGTCAAATCTACAAAATGGCGGTTACAATGTTAAACATTTTACCAAACACTTTAAATATTTAAAATTTTAAAGATAAAATATTGACTGGAAGATCAAAACAGCAAAAGTGTAATTACTTTACCCTTAGCTACTTTCATGTTGTTACTTGCTATGTCATGGCGATCAGTTTTAGTGGTGGAAGAAGCCGTAGTGCCCGGAGAGAACAACCGACCATGGGCAAGCAACTGGTAAACTTTATCACTTGGGGCTGTGAGTCGAGTGCACCCTTTTTGCAATTTACAAAGCCGGGCGCGAACCCACGCCGTATTGGTGTTAGGTTTGTATGAGTTGTTGGGTAATCCAACTACCTAACTCATTGAGCCACCCGGGACCCTTGTGGAATAAGGATTGGCCAAACAATATAACCGATTACCACTAAAAAAATCAACGGAAATCTATATCAGTTATAACACAACCAAACAACATATAACCGATTACTACTACATTGTAATACAATCAACGGAAATCTATATCAGTTATAACACAACCAAACAACATATAACCCATTACTACTACATTGTAATACAATCAACGGAAATCTATATCAGTTATAACACAACCAAACAACATATAACCCATTACTACTACATTGTAATACAATCAACGGAAATCTATATCAGTTATAGCACAACCAAACAACAATATAACCAATTACAAATGTACTACTCATAAAATCAACGGAAATATATATCAATTACAATACAACCAAACACCGATGTCGTCATTCAATGATATTGGACAAGCAGTTGGAGTTCTACTTCATGTAACCCAAAAGATCAGCCATACCCAACGACTTGGATGCATAAAATGTTGCACCAAGGGTATCGTTTCATAAATAATTGAACATTTTCACTTAAATAGTATTACCGCTATAAAGATCGTGTATGTAAACACAATTCTACAATCAAATCGACATCTGATCACAATATGTATTCCCCATCCATAGTTCTGTTGCGTCGTAATTAACAAAGATGAAAGATTCAAATCTGACACATATAAACTTGTAAAATCATTGAATATGTTATTCATATTTAGCAGCCATAATTCACTCCTTGGGGCAGGTTTTCTTTGCTACAGATATAGACAATCTGCTGGTTCAACTAACAATTAAATCTGTACAGTTACATTGTATTCCATATTCCTATTTTCTCAGGTCTCTCACGAAGACCATTTAGTTCTTGAGATGTGTAGGACTCGTTGATATCAAATCTGTTAGAACTATCAGTTATGATTTTTTGTCCCACATGTATGAGTAATGGTATTTAACTAGCAGATTCTACCTTCTTAGCCAGTTGTCCAATTGCCAGTAAACTAGAGCATGCATTGATCCTGCTATCATACTGTCCATGTTTATGTTGTAATTCAATTTTGTGATAGTGTCTAGTCTTTTGGAGTGAGAGCGAATTTATGCAGACTTTTCATTGTTTGTTAATATTTATATTGTCGATGGAGATCCAATTATGAGAGGGAGATGGGATCCCCTTCAATGGTTTAACCCGTCACATTGTTGTGTCTGTCCCAAGCCAGAACCTGGAATTGTGTGTGGTCTTGTGATCAATTGTTCGAGGTTGAGATCATTTTGTTGATATTTTATTGGATTTGTTTTGCCATCACTGTTTAAACTTTCTTTTCATAAACACATATTCATATCTCAAATCTCTTACATAATTTGGCCATTTGGACATTATAATGTCTCACAAAGAAAATAAAGTTTATGCTTACCAAATACGGTATGATTAAATATTTAACGGCTGAGTGTATCCAAATCCTTTAGCACTGACTCCGATAAATTTGAATATGTTAAATGCAATTATTGAAACTATGACGAAAGCATTTATTTTATGTTCCATTGTTATTCCATCTCTTTAATCACAAGATATTTTTCCAATCGAATACAACAATCTACAGCTATTTCTGTTCAATAAAACCAAATCACAATAATCAACAATTACGTGTATTAAATTAGTAGATTACAGAGCAATCACGAACTGTGAATATTTGAATAAATCTAATAAAAATTTTAATAACAGGACTGGATAAAATATAGGAAAAATACATAATTAATACAAATAATAGACTTTGCCATGGGTATTGTTAATCTTTAGTTTTCTTTGTTTCTTCACGTTGATTATTATTGTTTGATCTTGTTTCTTTTTTTCTGATGCCAAAAATTCCCCTTGGTTAAAACAAGAAAGAACGAGGAACCCGCTCTCCAAATACGACGTCTCATATTCGCATCACCCCTTGGTTACCCTACATTCAAGGGAGTGAAGAAAATCAATTTAAAATGTCAATATTTATTTGTAATTTATGCCGCAATTAACCTGGTAAGCTCAAACTGGAACATGTTCAGAACCGACCCCTCATGGTGGACATGAGTAATAAATAAATAAATAAATAAATAAGCTTTATTTAGAGTCGGCATGGTTAAAACAACATACAACATAAGCTCTGTTGAGCTTTTAACCGACATACACAGACACATAATAAATAACAAATAACAAGCATGCAACATACAGCTAAAATACAAGACTAAGTAAGCACTACATGTAAAATACTAACAGTTATAAGATAAGCAAAAAAGCAGATTAAAAGCTGATGTTATAAGCTAAGCATACCAAGAGCTAATGTAGCAAACTATGAACAACTAAAAGCTGATATTATGAGCAAAGCATAAAAATGTTATAAGCACATTAAATAAAAACTGGATATGACCTAGATGGTAGAAATTTAAACAAATTTAAAAGTCAGCACAAGCTGAACATTTACATACATTTCCATTCCAAGATTTTAAAATATTCTTAAACTGATTAAAATTGGAAATTTTTCTAAAATCATCAGGTAGGTCATTCCATAAAACAGCTGCTGCATATTTAAAACTATTCTTACCGTAGGTAGATGTTCGTACCCTAGGTATATCTACAATATTGGAATATCTA
Source organism: Bathymodiolus brooksi (assembly GCA_963680875.1). Classification (NCBI taxonomy): domain Eukaryota; kingdom Metazoa; phylum Mollusca; class Bivalvia; order Mytilida; family Modiolidae; genus Bathymodiolus; species Bathymodiolus brooksi. The sequence continues at coordinate 116,718,531 of OY804577.1, forward strand.
AAATTATATTTACAATCTTTAAAAACAACTAAATCATGTAAACAAGATGGTGAAAGTTTGTTTAAAATCTTAAAACATTCAATAGCTATGGTACGCATTCTTCTAACTTTCAGAGATGGAACTTTAGCTTTTTCTAATAACTCATCATATGTGCTCTCATAGTCCTCGTATATAAATCGTAAAGCCCTCGCCTGGATTTTTTCTAATTTAGAGGTATTACTTTTATTGCAAAAATGCCACGCCAAAGGACAAAAATTAAAATTAGACAAAATGAAAGTATGAAAAATTGTTAATTTATTTAATTTTGAAAGGAAACAACCAATGCGCTTTAAAACATTCAACTGTTGAGAAGCTTTACGACATATATTTTTAATATGATAATTGAAATTAAGTTGGTAATCAATATCTATTCCTAGTAATTTTACCACTTCATCACAAGTAATTTCAGCTGAATCTATTTTAAATACTGGTGTCTTGGCATGTGTCTTATTGCCAACTGCAATGGCTTGAAACTTATCTGGATTAGCCTGCATACAATTGAATTTGAACCAGTCTATCAATACTGAGCTTTCTTTTTCAAGTATATCAATTAATTTCTCATAATTATCATTTACATAAGACAAGGTGTTATCATCAGCATAATTATACAATGTACCATATTCAATAAAATAAAAGATGTCGTTAATAAAATTTTTAAATAACAAGGGGCCAAGTATAGAGCCTTGAGGTACCCCTTTTTGTATATCAGCCCAACTGCTGAGATCTCCCTGAAGTTTGATTTGTTGTTTACGACCAGTTAAATAATTTCTAAGTAATTCCACAGATTTTGGAGATAGGCCGTATGCAGACAGCTTACAAAGGAGAATGTCATGTGACAGACAGTCAAAAGCCTTCGAAAGATCCATAAGAATTGCTGCCACATACTGATTTTTATCTAGAGCTGTTTTCCAATCTTCAAGGAGTCTCAGCAAAGTTGTCTGACAACCATGACCCTTTCTAAAAGCGCATAAAAAAGTATGAAAAATATTTTCAAATAAATCAGTTAGTTGGTCAGATAAAACCATTTCATAAACTTTAGAAATTGTGGGTAAGATGCTAACTGGCCGGTAGTTCTTTTTGTCTAAAGGGTCATTTTTTTTATGTAGTGGAACAACCTGAGCTTCTTTTAACCTGGTTGGAAAAACACTGGTTTTGATAGTGTTATTAACAAGTGTTGTTATATGCTTGTTAAGTACAGGTGCACCAGCACGTAAAAGTTTAGATGAGATCTGATCTACACCAGTAGCTTTCTTGATGTTTGTTTTGCTAACCAGTTTGTTTATAGTGTCAACATCTGTAGGTTTAAAATCAAACAGTGTATTATGTTGTGTATTGTTCTTAATTTTCAATATACTAGGGTGACTATTTCCATCAAAAATAACATCTTTGCCAATGTCATTTGCAACATTTACAAAAAAGGTGTTAAAGGTATCACATATATCTTTAGTGTTGTTCACAATCTTATCATTTTCTACTAGAACAATTTTCTGTTGACTACCTGTAGATTTTTTTGATAGAAATGGTTTGACTGTGGTGTAAAAATGTTTAGATTTTTGTCCACCAGTACATCTTTCTTGAAAATATGTGTTGATAGATTTTCTTTTTAGTTTGGTAACAAGATTTCTTTGTTTTCTGTATGCTTCCCAGGTTTTATTTGTTTTGTATTTCTCAAATTTCGATCGTAGCATTTGTTTTTTGTATATGGCTTTTCTCAGCTCTCTGTTCATATACGGTACTGAGTTTTTTCGAGGGTATCTATACTTTATGGGTGCATGATGATCAATGACCTGCGAGACTTTAGTTTCAAAATCATTATACATAGTGTTTATATCATCTACACACTCACTAGAATCATGTAGATAAACAGTATTATCTAGATCACTAATATATTTATTAACATCAAAATCTTTAAAACTTCTATATTGTATCTTGCTGTTTACACAATTTGGTGTATTACCTTTAATAAATGTCGATATCATATGATGACAATCACTGACTCCAGTATTAAAATTAAGTGTCTTAAAACAAAGATTGTTTTTATTAGTAAGTATAACATCTACTAATGATGGTTCATATCCTTTCATAAAACATGTAGGATTTTTAACAATATTTGTTAAATCAAAAATATCACATAAATCATCAAGTACCTGCGATTTATCAGGAGTCAAAATATCATAGTTAAGATCACCAATAACCATGTAATTTTCTATAAATTTAGAACCTTTATCTAATAAAATGTTCATATGGTTAGTGAAAATATCATTAGCCATTGATGGAGGTCTATAAATAGCATATATTAACCATTTGGTTTTATCAAGAGTAACTTCATACACAATATTTTCAAGAGTCTTACATTCAATGTCAAAACGTCTCCGTGCTGGTATGTCGGCACGCATGAAAGTAGCTATGCCCCCTCCTTGGTCAGTACGGTCTCTCCGCTGAAGTTTGTAGCCATCGACCTCAAATATGGAATCTTTAAAAGATGAATCTAACTTGCCCCAACTTCCTGCAGTAACACAGGAAAGTTATACTATAATATGATCCGACGTAGAATAACGGAAATAATCGTGACCCCAAATATTATTAACAAGAACAATACTTTTGATTTCACGCGGTCAGGTCATTGGAACCGAGCTGAATGAGCAACAGAGACGGGGGAGGGAATCGATCTCTAGCCTGTGCCACTGCGCCGCCCAACTCCCCCCACAACATACCCCTTTTTCCGAACCAGCGAATGGACATTCGCTTGCTATTTAGTCCAAGGTTTGGTCCCCCAATTCTTGAACTCGTATTTCTCAGTGCCCAATTTTTTTTTTTTTATTTTTTTTTTTTTCAAATATTTTATTGATAAATCAATAGGATTGGATAACAGGCTATGCCTATACAAATCCTCTCCAACAACAAGATGGAACCATTTGAACACAATTTACATAAGATATAGAGCAATCTACCCATCATGTATACATGCAATTCATCTTAATTACCAAGCATAAACACATGTATATTAATAGCACAATAATACAAACAAAACAAAAAAGATTTTTCCTTTCTTTTCTTTTTTTTTGTTAATAAGTATGATATAATATGTATATTAATAGCAGGATCATACAAAATAAAGTTTTTTTTTTCCCTTTTTTTCCCCCTTTTTAATAGGTATGATATCATTTGGAATAGCCAAATTATGGCTTTACATTTAAGCTATTATTATTTATAATATTAATGATGATGAATTGGCATAGCATGATGGATAGACTGAACTTACATTTAATCACACAATATATACAACATGTAAACTGAAATTATGATATCAAAATCACTAATTAAGTGAGGTCCACCACTGATATCAATATGAATTAACTCTTTTTCAGTATATATATTTATGATTGAATAAAGGGCATTTGGGAGAGATGGAGGAGGAAGAGACAAATAAGTAAATAAGGGGGGAAATATCTAAACAAGATAGTGATTGTGATTGAGATAAGCAAGTACAAATTGGGTTAAAAGGGGGGAGGGGGAAGGGAGACCTGAATAATTGAAAGATTTACAGCTATTAATTAAGCCCAATATACTATGGAGGAGCCGAAAACCATATGGTCTTCGAACCTGCAAAGAGAATGTATGTTTAATACATGTAATATCAGCAAATTGAAAGATAAATTGCTAACATAATTGAAATTTGGGATAATGAACTGAAATCGGTGCCAGGGTACATTTTAACACATCCATCGCAAATTGACCAGGAATTCTATTATTTATAAAAAAGCGAATTTTTGAAAAATTGCCATTAAACTTAGCAAGCGTATCGACGTCATTTTATTTTAATATGGTGGCGTATGCAAATAAGGAAAACGACCTGGTTTGTCCAAGGATTTGTAGTAGAATACGAATCCTTGTTTTGCCATATAATAAGGTTCAAATATTATTGGAATATTATATTCAAATTCTTTGTCGCTTCTGCTTCTCTTGCATATAAGGGGTACTATTATACCCGCCGTAAGGGAAATAATTAAAAAAAAACGTATAATTTTATTATAAAATCGGCGATTCTCAAATGATAATATTACTCTAATGGCACGCCGTATTTTACGACATCAACGAACCGATTTACGACACCATATTTCACACGTGTTTTGAAAAATTGGAAAAGTGCCGATATTTATGTGAATGCTCATGAGAGAATTCCGAAATATGTTCTGGGGTAATATTATATGAATAATAATGCATATAGAATTATTATCATTGATGATTAACATCTTGTTATGTATTAATGTTGTTAACTGTTTGTTGCAGGATTATTAGGACTACCGGCGAGGCAGAAGTCAAGAAGACATTTTCTGCTCAGTATCTCCAGTGAGTGTATCTCTGGAGATACAGTATTACAGAGCAGAAAATGTCAACGAGATTAATCGGCGGGTATTGGTAGAGATTCATTCGTTGCATGAAACAAGTGTCTGCTTCATTTATTCAAACATTCCATTTTATTTCTGTAATTTTGCCACCTATGCGACTAAACCACGAGCGAATTAATTGATAAATCATTGATAGTAAAAAAAAGAATCAATAAGGCAAATTTAGTGGTCGGGAGCAAGTACTCATACTCAGTAGTTATCAAATGTATATAGTTTTAACCTTTGATTCATTGTTTATTGTACATATGTTAACTTATGTGTTAACTAAATTTAATACGGCGCTCAGCCAATAATCTTCAGTAGTGAAGGACGGCCAGAAATGTAAAGAAGAAGAAGAAGTACCTGTGCGTCAATCCATACATGTATGCAGAACTCAATCCCCCTCCTGGATCATCAGGGATATTAATCAACTACCCAACAACATGATGGAAGGTTTCTGAGCTGCCCTCAAGCTATCTATCTATCTATGGTGTTGACTTGAAAAAGGTCGTTGACCCATCACTCAAGTATTTGTGACGTCCTCCAACATGACAAAATTATTAGTATATACAGTAAAGTCCCAAAAATGTGTGTATTTACAAGTGATTAAAATCAGGATAAAATCATCATCTTTTGTTCATGTTGTTCAGCCACCGTAGTAGAGCTTAGTGAGTCTGCTCTCTATGTCTAACAGTTCATCTGATAGTTGGTTCCAATCGCTGATGGTACATGGGAAGAAACTGTATTTGTAAACATCTTTTTTCGGTCTAATTTGTATGTATCTTTTCGGATGATGGAATCTCGAAGTTCTCGTTGGTTTAATGATGTAGGATGGTATTGGTATCGCTACTTTTTCATGGATGGCTTTATGTAAGAGTGTGATATGGGCTATTTTTCTCCTTGTTGAAAGTGGTGGTAATTCCAGTTGTTCGAGTAATGTTGTCACTGTACAACGGTCTCTTGAGTAGTTGCTTTTGATGAAGCGTGCTGCTCGGCGTTGGACCATCTCAATCTGTTGAATATGTTTTTGGAGATGAGGGTCCCAAGCGCTGCTGGCATACTCAAGGTGAGGTCGGACAAGCGCAAGGTATGCTTGTTTCTTTACCTCCTCTGGACATGATCCTACATTTCTACGTATGAAGCCTAGTGCTTTATTTCCTTTCGCTACAACTTTCTGAACTTGTTTGTCCCAAGACATGGTGTTCGTGAGTTCAGCTCCTAGGTATGGATTTGATGCTACTGTTTCTAAGGTTTGTCCATTGATGTTATAGTCGAAGTCTACTGTTTTCTTCTTTTTTTATAATCTTTAGAACATAGCATTTCAGAGGGTTGAAAATCATCTGCCATGTTTTAGTCCAATTAACCATTCTGTCAAGATCTTGTTGTAGCCGTTTGCAATCGTCTTTGTTGGATATTGCTAAGTATAGTAGGCTATCATCTGCAAATAGGCGAATTTTGGATGTGATGTCATTGCCTATATCGTTGATATATAAAAGGAACATCAAAGGACCTAGTATCGTTCCCTGTGGTACACCAGATGTTACTTTGGCTGTACTAGATTTGTCTCCTTCTATGGTCACTTGTTGTTCTCGTTGCGTGAGCCATGCTTCAAGCCATGATAGAATGTTCCCATTTATGCCATATGATTCCAGCTTTTTCAGTAGACGCTTGTGTGGTACCGTGTCAAAGGCTTTACTAAAATCCAATATGAGCATATCGACTTGTTGGTTGTTGTCAAGATTTCTTGCTATGTCTTCAGTTGTAATGACTAGCTGTGACTCACATGATCGTTTGTTTCTAGCTATGAATATGAATTTTTAAGCTATAGTAAATGGCATTGAAAGGGGAGGGTCCGGTAGTCCGACGGCCCATTAGTCCGACAGCCCATTAGTCCGACAACCCATTAGTCCGACAGCCCATTAGTCCGACATGACAGTTCGTCACGGTAGGGGACTAAATTCTACATTGTATTACCATTTTTACTATTAGTTTCCTTTTCTGGTTTAGTTTCTTTCCTTGTAATAGTAGTCCCCGTCTTTATGGAAGTCTTCGGGATGTCAGTTAGTTGGGAAATAGAAAAATCGTACAACCGGTTTGTTCACTTGGAAACTGCTCTGCTGATCCAAGTCACAATCATTTGGCGAAGCTCCTATCTCAAATTTGAACACTTTTGGAGTCATGTGTAGGAGATAATCATAAAATTTTACACTTGCACATTGTATTTGTAATTTGACATGGATCGAACTTGGGATTTCTTGGCAAAAAAGTCCACTCTGATTAACTACGGGTGCGTCCTGTCGAAAGTTATACACAAGCTGTTGAAAAGAAGTCCGTTAGAAAGCCCATTTCGACTCCCTCGTCTGCCGAAATACTGACGAAGCTCGATACCATTTCAACACCAGAGGGATCGATCTTGAACACATTTCGCCAGCTTTCTTCCAGCGATCGCTCGACACCTTGTTACCCTAGCTCAACCCCTCATTAGGCTAGCTAAACCCCTCAAGACAGTGGGTTTGAAATGGCAGGTTTCTCAAAAGGACAGTTTTGAAAATATATTAAACCACTAATAACTGTTTGAAATAGCCCCATCCTCTATGGTACATGTATGAGAGCTCTAATTTGACCAGTTTCGCATATTTTTAGTTGAAAAAGGGAGAAAATTAAAATAATGATAAAATCCATGGTGTCGCTTTGAGCAAAAAGGAGAGGTGTCGACCCCAAGTACCTGTGTCGTGAACAAATGAGCTAATGGCAGTTAGGTTAATATATATATCTGTGTCAAAATGATATCAATGTTTGTGTCGTCATGTTACACGACGGGTGTTGTTAACAAGGAAGGGCTTGTTTACTCTTCCGGAGCACCTGAAGTCACTCCCAGTTTTTAGTGGGGTTCGTGTTGTCTGTTCTGTTTAGTTTTATGTGTAGCGGATTTGTCATACATTGTACATGTGTCCCTTGATTTTCGATTTCCGTTTAACGGATTGGTGGCGTTTGTCTCATAGCTAAACCGGTTAATCAACTTGCATTATTGAGAAATTGTTTCAATATATTTCCATTCTAAAAATTGGATACAATCCATGACAAGAAGATGGGTGGAAACGGGTCATTTACCGAATTCCCGGGACCCGTTGGGTGATTGAAAAATCTCGGGTGAGAGGACACATTTCGGCAAATTCATGACCGGTGTGACCCGCAAAAAAAATGGGTGAGTTGACATGTATGGACAACGTTCAGTTATATAGGGTACATGTATATAGGAACCACCCTCATGGTCTGTCGGAATGCCTTGAAGGATATTAATGAGACTTGGTATGCCTCTTGCATTTATAGGTTGTCGGACTAATGGGCTGTCAGACTAATGGGTTGTCGGACTAATGGGCCATCGGACTATTGGGAGGACCCCGCATTGAAATATATCACGAGTAAAGATACATTCAAGACGAGTGCTGGCGAGTTTGAGGGTGGCTTCGTCTGAGTGGGACCCATAATTTCATTAGCCTAGGGGCCCAAAAGGTCATAATTCAGCCCTACCTATACCCCTATAGTATACATAGTTTTATTTGTAAATATTTATTATGGATATTTACTGTACAATTCCTAAACATGTAAGATTATGTAACTATGGTTCTCCTCCCTCAGGCATACATTTGTAGGTGACCTTAGTCGATTTTGGCTATCCTGTTTAGACCATTTGGTTTAATTTTTTGCAAAGACTTAATTTATTTGGCTTCTAAATCTTTTGACTAAGCTTATTCCAGAAAAGTGTCATGTGCATTATAAGATATCTAGATTTTTATATGTACAATAATAATACTTGAAATTCTTTTGTTTAATAACTCTGATTGTCAAAATTTAATAGATATCTATAAGAGAAAGATTGATAGATTCATATTGTTTGTAATCTGTCATGTAACAATTAACAAGACAATAGTCCAGATAAATTCAATTTATCCATTGTAATGTCCTGTTGAGTTCAATAAGTCAGTCTCTGACTTGACCTTCCTTAACATCTTGTACAAAGTTCAATGTCAGATTAAATCTTTAGATGTAAGAATAAACTAGTGGTCAGTCACATGTCACCAAGTAAACAAATAAATTTATAGACTTGTGATCAGGGTATCCTGTATTATATTATTAAATGTAGGGGGCCGTCATGGTCGTAGGGTAGTCTGCAGGGCCGTCATGGTCGTGATCGTAGGGTAGTCTGCAGGGCCGTCATGGTCGTGATCGTATGGTAGTCTGCAGGGTGGTCATGTCGTGATCGTTGGGTAGTATGCATCTCTCAACTGTTCATTCATACAGGTTCAATCAAGTCTAGATTTTCAGAAAAAATACTTTATTCATTTCATATATGGTCCTATGGTCTTTAATCCATTAAAATAGACTTTTTGGTCCTCTCATATCTCTGAAACTGTAAAAGCTACAGCAAATCTTTTGCCATACTCCAGATTGAGACAGGAATTTTTCAACGGAATTAAATTGAAAAACAACTACCTATGCAATCAGTGACTATCACCACTAAAGTTGTCAGGTTGAATCCAACTCATCTCGGTGTACTCGATAAAACATGTGATCAATTTTGGCAGGTTGGTGGTTTTCTCCTGCTACTTTTGTTTCCTCTACCAATAAAACTGACTGCCACGATATAGCTGAAATATTGTTGAAAGTGGCGTTAAACACCATAACCCTAATCCTAAACAGTTGTGTAATAATACAATCAAGCCACAGAGGCCCCTTGGATTATATTGTAAATCTAATAAAAGTAATATTGAATTCATATAGATTTTATCGGTCATGTAATTTTTGAAGTTTGTATATTTAATTGTCATAATAAAAATATAATTAATTTCAGGAGTGACTTTAGATGGAGGGAAGAGGTATACACAGACAGTGGAGAGGTCCTTCCACCTGTCTATGGCAGCACTTGAACCAGGCAAAGGTAATACTCTTAGGTGCTAATCTGTTTTTCTTAATAATGCATATTTTATCATAAAATTGAACATGATTTATCTGAAAAGTATTTTATCTTTTGCTATGCTGATACATCAGTTTGTCTATATACTTTCATAAAATTAGAAATAAATGTTACTTTTCTCCTTCATTCTGATTTGTTTATAATTTCAGTTTCAGAAAAAAAGAAAACTGATTCATCTGTATCTGTAATGATACAACATGAGAAAGCTGAGTTTATGTTATGTACACTTGAACAAGGCAAAGTACTTCAACAGCCATTAGATCTTAACTTTACAGAGGGAGAAGAAGTGACATTCTTTTTGAGTAACAATTGTGGTAAATATTATATAATTGTTTAGTTTTGTAGCTGATAAGTTAAACTATTATCATCACTTTGAGCCTCTCATTGTGTCCCCTGCAATGAAGTTGAAGGAGGGGATATACTGGTTTCAAAGGGTTGTATGTCTGTCTGGTGCAGAACTTTTTATTTTTAAAACCCAGTAATTTCATGTTTTGTTTGAATATGTATTAGGACATGGCAGTGTGTTGCATATAATAATGAGTTCATTGTGACTTTGATCTTTGACCACAAGGTCAAATAATAGATTTTTTATATTTGCTTCTACTGTTGTTGCATACCCGGTAATTTTCTCTTTTTAACTTTGGCCAACAAAATAACCATCCACAACATTAGAAACCACACAAGAAAGACCTGGACAGAAGACTTTCATTATTTATAGCATCGATACACTGGTCCTAAATTTTGAAAATTTATCAGAATACCATGTTTAAGATTCAATTATAATAGTGGATGAATGGATCTGTGACTGACCCCTTCAAAGCATGTGATTTTGATCATGGCTTGAAATCTTAAAGTGTACCGTCCATTAAGGTCAGATTATCATTTGCTGTTAGTCTGCGTTCATCATGCGTCAGTATCCTTTGACAAAAAAATCTTCTCTGAAACCACAGTTAACCAAGCTGTAATAATGAGTTTATAAACATATTTCCAGATTGTTCTGTGGAATTTGTCATAATTGATAATTATGCACGTTAGTCATGCTTGGGTTAAAGTTTTTTTTTCTCATTGAAGAGTTTAATGTATACATTTGATATTTCTTTGTAGGGGTAGTACATTTAACAGGTTTTCTGATCGAGGAAGACCAATATGGACCTGACGAGATAAGTGCTGAAGATTTTATGGATGCATCATCATCAGAAGAGGAATCGGAGGACGATGAAGGTCTGTTTAAACGGTATATAATTTATGTCCAAAGATTTCTACTAAAACCATGAGCAAAATTGAAAAATGATTATTATGATTATTTGGCCATATTTCTCTTCTAAACGTTTACTTTTATGTCTATAAAGCATTACAAGATGTCTATACACATAATGTAGATGTGTATTTGAATATATTTATTTACATAATTCTAGGACACCCCTGTCAAAATTATAGTCAAATAAACCTTACAAAATAACTGCTGTTTAGCCACAACTTCTACTACATTTTTAGCTCATATGGCCAAACTTGGCATGGATGTTGCCCTCCAATGATGTATCTGTTTTTCCATCCTTTGTTCCAATCTGACTGTCATTACTGGAATCATACATTTGTGTAAGCAAGTTAACTATTGGTATTTAACACAAAATGAGTGTGTAACCAAGTTAGTGAGTGGTGTTTAACATAAAATGAGTGTGTAACCAAGTTAGTGAGTGGTGTTTAACATAAAATGAGTGTGTAACCAAGTTAGTGAGTGGTGTTTAACATAAAATGAGTGTGTAACCAAGTTAGTGAGTGGTGTTTAACATAAAATGAGTGTGTAACCAAGTTAATGAGTGGTGTTTAACATAAAATGAGTGTGTAACCAAGTTAGTGAGTGGTGTTTAACATAAAATGAGTGTGTAACCAAGTTAGTGAGTGGTGTTTAACATAAAATGAGTGTGTAACCAAGTTAGTGAGTGGTGTTTAACATAAAATGAGTGTGTAACCAAGTTAGTGAGTGGTGTTTAGCATAAAATGAGTGTGTAACCAAGTTAGTGAGTGATGTTTAACATCAAATGAGTGTGTAACCAAGTTAGTGAGTGGTGTTTAGCGTAAAACGAGTGTGTAACCAAGTTAGTGGGTGGTGTTTAACATAAAATGAGTGTGTAACCAAGTTAGTGGGTGGTGTTTAACATAAAATGAGCAGTTTTTCAGCTAGATAATGCTGTGAACAATGTCATTTTTGATGAGATGATGATGTCTACATTTTACTAGACTAACATGCTTAGTTTGATTGTTATATTGCCAGTTTACTAAAACAGTCACTGAACTTTAACATATTACCCTGCCTTCAAACCAACCATTCTCTGCTCTTCCTCCTTAATGCTGTGTCCTCAACAGAGAAGCAGCAATTACCAATTTGATGGTCTTTGATTACACCACCGAGATGTTTCAACCCAATTATGTTGGACTTATCTTACAGGAGACTTAATGTCAACTATTGCATGCTGATTACAATGTAAAATTGATTAGGGCTTAGGGGTGTTTAACTCCTTTTTCATCAATGTTTCAGTTATATCATGTTACAGTCAAACCTGCTGTAGTGACCACCTCTATTAAGCAATAACTTGTATTATGTGACCTTAATTTTAATTTCCCTTCACAATACATTTCATATTAATCAAACCTGTATTAAGTGACCACCTGTCTTATGTGACCCTATTTCAATGTTCCCCTGGAAGTTCACAAAAGACAGATTTGACTACTTTCAAAATATCACATAAGATTGTGTCAAGTACACCTTTCCTTTTATGGGAGTCACACCCACAAACTTCAGTGATAGGTGCTAGTTGCATAGATAGAGGTAAGTGATTGATTGTTGTTTAACACCAACTCAGCAATTTTTCAGCTATTCCATGGTGAGAACAAGTTACTTTTCAATGAGATGGTGATGAGGTCCGCTTTTTACTAGACCAACACGCTTAGTTGGATTTTTATAGTGCTAACTCACTGTAACAACAGTCTGTGGATAGACATGTCACTCCACACATTATCCTGATTCTGAATCAACCAATAGTTGCTCCTTAATGCTGCCTGCTTTGCAGAGAAGCAGCAAACACCAATTTTATAGTCTTTGGTTTGATCCGACTGAGACTGAAACCCACGATCGACCGCACTCGAGGCAAGCATGCTAACCATTACACCATCAATGAGGTTCATGATAAATGTAAACCCAACTATCATTAATATGATTGCCTCCACACAGTACCTTGTAAAATTGATATCTCCATTCTTTAACACTGAAAATTACATTATATTGAGGTGGTTTAATCAGAATTTACTTTAAAGTCATTTAATGAGCTGGTTTATTACACATTTTCAGACAATTATTGATTGAGAAAAATTACATTTATTTTTAATATGACTGTGTACTGACAAATAACCTTGTTTCTTTTGCAGTACCAACTTTAATTGGTGGTCATGGTGATTTTGAGGAAAAAGGTACTGTATATTGTGTATATTTGATGGTATCGTATATATGTAACGCTCTTTTTTTCCATGGTGCAGCATCGTGGATAAGGATACAATCAAGTAATGTTATATGGATTAGTACAGTGATTATGAACGGAAGATTGCACAAACGTAGACAATTTGTTTTACTTTTAGTTGAATCTTTAATTTATACTTTGAAAAATATGTCTTTTTACATGAAGTCTGTCAGGAACAATGATATTGGAGTTTGGATTCAAATTAAATATAAATCTGTAAAGAATATGGTATTAATATTTCCTACCTGGCAAGTTGTTATAAAGGCGAGTAGGAACTTGAAAACACTTGCCACGATAATTGGTTTACAGCTTTAAAATATCATAGCTCCCAAACAGTTAAATTTTCTGTTAACTGTCATTTATCCAACATTTTATTAATAGTACACAAATTATGTGATCGTCTTGGTCCAGTAAATTTTCAATCAGCTGATCAGGATATTAAAGTGCCGACTGTGTTGATTATCTCATGGTGATTATTTTATTTGTTCCTAATTGACCAATTCAAGTGTAGAACATTCTAGTTTAACGAAATCGATAATTATTTTCCAGTATATTTTGTATAAAAAGCTTGTTCTCCACATTTATTGTGAGATGTAATGCAACTGCCATTGTTTACTACAACCTCGTGCGCATGCTTGTGTTTGATGGAAAAGCTATATAATAGCTATATTTAGATATTTTGTGATGATAATTTTATATTGTAAAACGATTTTTTTTTCAACAACATACATTTTTTATAGTATATATTTTATTATACAATACAATATTGAACTGATTTTCGCTAACACTTCAATCATTGAATATTGATTTTTCTCGGAATTGCACCCCCTGTATACTTTTATTGCTTTATTTATAAAAAAAAAAAAAAAAAATAACACCAAGAACATCGATGATTTAAGTCTTATTCAGAAAAAAAAACTACATGTACAGCAAAATAAAGGTATACTGTAAACAAAATCGTCATTTTTATCGTGATTATTTTGAGGGATTCCAGATTTTTTTAGCTTCATCCTTGTATAGGTCGATGTGGACGATAGGTCGAAGCCAGTGTGTTGAGGGGAAAGAAATATCGACCTTTCGTCCGTAGAATACGGTATTTGGTATTTGTTGGCAAGCTCTATTTCATTTTGGTGAGTACTTGTTTCAGTCCACTCGCCATTTTGGCGAGTGTTTGAAAAAAATGGTTGCCCACACTGCTACATAATAATTTTGACAAGTTTATAAATTTATTAAATATATAGGGAAAAAGAGAAAGAAAGGACAAGAAATGATCAAAAAGGGAAAGAAGTTGAAAATGATAGACTCTGATGATGAAGATGAAGAATATGATGAGAATGACGATGAGGCAGATGTAAGATTCTGTTTGTATATTTTTATTTGAAAAATTGTAAATTTCAATGTTTGTTAAATGTATTCTCGTGGCCCTGATCATATGGTAGTTGGATTTACAACTCCCTATGCAATCAGTGCATGTCACCACTGAGTTTGAGCCCCGCTGAGGCGAGGTGTACTGGATACAACACTGATAAAGTTTGTCAGTGACTTGTGACAGGTCAGTGGTTTTCTCCGGGTACTCTGGTTTCCTCCATGAATAAAGCTGACCGCCACGATATAACTGAAATATTGTTGAAAGTGGTGTTAAACACCATAAACCGAACTAATCATACTGGAACAAAAACTCTGTAGTTGCCATATGATCAGTCATTGAAAATGATTTAATGGATCGGTTTGAAAATAATCATAAAAGAATTTGTGAAATATAATATTTTTTTTAATTTCCTAGAATTCTCCAGCTTATATTGAATATATTTATTGCTTTTTAATCTCCCAAAGCGTCATGTGCAGGGTTTCCTTTTGGCATCGGCCATCGGTCATGGGCCGATAATTTGCATATATGACAGGAAATAAGGTGACATTGCTGTCAAAATGACCGTTTGTTTCAAAATAAGTGGCCAAAAAGACCGACACATGCTACGTATGCATCGGACACGTGATCGAGTATTCTCCAATTTTTCCATAATTTATTTTGATTAACTTCTTATCTACTATAGCTGTTGTAGTGATTACATACTACACATCACTGATAAGACTGGCTACCACAGCTGAATTGATGGTTAATTACCAGAGATTATTTTACAGTGAGAAGTTGATTGCAGCAGAGAGATGGTGCATTGATTTAATTGCCTATATCTCAATAAATACTAAACATAATTAAAAAATAAAACATGCTTCTAACTCACCATTGATTGTATTTAGTTTTTGCTTATTTAAATCCAATTTGATCAAGAAATAAATCCATAGTGAACATAAAAAGTCAATGTTTAGTCACACAAATAAAGAAAAAATCACATATTTTATCCAAAATATACAAATATAATTATATAAATTCCATATATACATCCTTGAATTTTCATTTATTCACTTAAGTAATTCTTCGTGATATTTTGCAAAACAGTCATGTTTTACACAGAGTCTAATGTCACATTGTTTGCACCCTATTTTCACTTCATGTCGTCGATTTTCCTTTGTACATCCTTTGCATCTGCCTGGCTTGTCAAACTGTGTTGGCCAATGTGCTAGTCCACAGTTTCCAACAGTTGCTGGTGCCTTCCTTTTTCTTGTCCCTCTAAACTGTCCAATGAGTTGCTGGGCTAGGCCAGTTCTAAATTCTAGTTGTGTCATTTTAATGACCTTGTTGTTTTTTGACCTTTTTTGGTGGTTTTGAGATTCTTGCATGCAAATCAATGCATTGGTAACAGCCAAATCAAAACAAAACCAAAATAAATACTTGTACCATTTCTTGGACTTTCTACAAGTAGAATATTGCATCCTCTTTTGGTCTGCTAAGTCAACACCAAACATAAACTTGTTGTATAAATCTGAGACGATTGGAGCTGACACATTCTGTAACGTTCCATCTTTTTTCCTTCTTTGTACCACCCTACTTTCTGTCGGATCACAGTTGGTACTTAAGTATGTAACTACCTTTTTATCCTTCCATGCAGTGGCTACAAGGTTTCCCTTTTGAACAGTAAAAGTGTCGCCCTTTTCTTTTAGCTTTACTCCTTTGATAGCCTCTGGCATACCTCTTCTATTGATACGAACCGTACCACTGCAGTATATTCCCTCAGCTAACAGACTTTCAAATAAAGCTGGATTTGAAAAAAAGTTGTCCATATAAATCACATGGTTTTTCCCAACAAGATGCCTGGAAAGGTCTTTAATGACACGTGAACCAAGTCCCTCTTCAGTCCTTACTCCTTCCACTTTACCAGTATAAATTTGGAATTCGTGGCAATATCCATTCTGTGGGGAGGCTCGTTCCCAAACCTTTATTCCAAATTTAGTTGGCTTTGCTGGAAGGTACTGCTTGAAAGATAGTCTGCCTTTAAATGCTATCATTCCTTCATCTATAGACTGTTCTTTGTTGGGGTTGTAGTTGTCCAAACAAGTTCTAGACAGTTCATTAAGAATTGGACGAATGTGACAAAGTTTGTCATGCCCTGGTTGTCTTCTTGGTGGATTTTGGGAAGTATCATTCATATGAAAGTACTTTGAAATTCTTTCAAAACGTGTCCTGGTCATGATTGAAGGTACAGCAGGTATTTCAAAGGGCCAAGTTGATTTCCATGCTAGTGTGTATGAAGGAATCCCAACAATTGAAAATACTACATGGATTCCCAAAAACGCCATCATTTCAGGCAAAGTTGTTGGGACCCACACCTTGTCAGGTCGTACTTGAATGCATTTTACTGCATATGCATTGGTCTCAGCTACAATTTTTTCAACCAAGCTCACAGGGAAAAATTTATGAAAGAAATCAATTTCCTTTTTTTCTTCATTTAGTTGAAATGTTGCTCCTATCTGTTCACGAAAATCGGCAACTTGCGGTTTTTTCAAATTTCGCGACCACGTTTGGTTTATTTGGTCGGGATTATCATCATCAGACGAGTCCGTATCCACCTCGGAGATACTAATATCACTCCCAATGCTTCTATTTTCCGTTTCATCAATATCTGATGGGCTAAAACCCTCAAATTCGCTGTCATCGTCGTCAGAATTAAACAAAGAATTCCATTCATCCGCCATTGTTTACAACAACGTGCACGTTTATTTATACATTTTCATTCATACATTTTGGAAATTTGCGTGACCAAATATAGAAAACGAAAGTATCATATGGCAGAGAAATCATTTCTAAAAATGAATTTCATTGGTTCACCTTTTGAACTTTCAAAGAATTTGACCAATCGTTCGCATTTTAACACTACCCGTTTGAACGGAAAAATCCGTCATTACGATTGCGCATGTGTTTATTTACAGCGGATATATCAGTCACTGAGAGTAGCATGGAGTTAATTACAGCGGATTTATCAGTCAATACGATCAGAAGGGTGATAATAAACGCGTGTATACACGTCAGTGGTAGGGAAAGAGTTAAAGGAAAACGCCATGATCTTAACAAGTTAGCGTGAAAATTTAAATGACAGTAAATAAAAGACATCTGTGTTAATGAATGCTAAAAATAGTATACCGTAAGGTAGAATTTGGTCATTGAAGTTGCATGTAGCACCAAAAATGGGGATCACCATTTTTCAAAACTCTTCAATGTGGAGGAGACAAAAGACATAATCCATTCTCGGATTTATCCTGCCCGTAACGTCGTTCAGTCGGTATCGTATAATATATCAGCATTGATCAGTTCCAATTTTATCATTAAAAATTATGTAAATCGTAAAATAACGTCGTATATTTATCTTTTGATATTTACCATATCATTATGACTTCATGTCAAGCATTTTATTGCACTAACGAAAAGGGAAAGTGTGAGAAGAATTTTTTTTTGTTGTAATTACTGGTCAGGACTATCCTTGTCAACACATCGACCAATGACCAAAAAGACAAAAGCATGTGTATGCATAAAACGAGTTAAAACTGACAGTTATTTAACCTACGGACATTCACGTAAAACATGAAATATACGTAGATACCCCCATCTACAAATAAACTCATTTGTTTTATGAAAATGTAACATGGGATGGGAATATTAAGAAAAAAATTAGGACAATATACAATTGTAAACATTGTATTGCAGTTGATCTGATATTAAAACATAACCAAAAGGGCACGATGTTGGGAAGAGTCAGATAGATTATTTATTCAAATAACATGATCAGTCTGTGTGACGTCACATGAAGAGGTGTCATGGCCGCTTACACTATGACAGGAAATTCCTATTATTCATATTTATACCCCCGCTCCCCAAAGGGGGAGGGGGTATACTGTTTTACCTCTGTCCGTCTGTCCGTCCAAGATATTTTTCGTCGCATTTTTCTCAGTAATTGTTGATGGCAGAAATCTGATATTTGGTCACAAGCATCATATAGGTATACCATATTGTGGGTAGCGTTTTTGGACCCGTCGGATTCCTACTTCCTATTTGCCGACTTAGTTGGTTTCTATACACATTGAACATATATGCACATTTTTCGTCACATTTTTCTCAGCAACTATTGATGGTAGAAATCTGATATTTGGTCACAAGCTTCATATAGGTACCCCATATCGTGGGAAGCGTTTTTTGATCCGTCAGATTCCTACTTCCTGTTTGCCGAAGAGCGGGGGTATCATAGGTGAGCATTAGCTCACAGTTCATCTTGTTTTAATTGGGCATATTAATGTTAATAAAGATGTTTTTTGTTTAATAATTAGTTATTTACAAATAAAAAGTTACAATGTATTGAATTATAACAATTGTTTAACTGACTGGCCTTTTCCTTTAAAACTAAAGTGAAACGCCAGATCAAAACTCTTTTATTGTATCATTTATCGTTCCTCCATGCTTTGATGAAGTTCAAGGACATTGACAAAATCTCAGAAACGTTTTAATGAATGAAAATATCAATATTTGAAATATAAGAACAAGAATCACTCCGGACCGGACACGTAAAAATTATCGGATATCAATTTGGCTCCAAATTTAAACTTGTCTTTTGTGCAAAATACGATAGAGGACTTGATTTAGGTTTTTGGGAAATATTGAAACCTTTGAAATGGACAAATATTACAAGTTTTTCCTGATTAAAACAAATGGTTGAAAAGATCCACTAATATTGTTATTTCTCTATGAATTTAAATAAAATACTTTGCTTTAGTTAAAAATAAAAAAAATCTACAAAATGTTTACTTCAAAGCAGACTTTTTTGTAACCTATTTAGGGTAGCTTTCTCTTAAGTCTGACTCATTCCTCATTAGGGAATTTGATTTGAATTTCTATTTATTTTCACTTAAGTTTAACTTTTTTGGGAAAGAGATGGTGACCTCTGAAAACCTGTCTGGTTGTCTATTCCAAATATCATAATAAGTAAATAATGTAAGTTTGGAACAAATGAATATTAAATTAAGCTCCAGCTGCATTAAATGAATCAAACCGCACCTTAATATATCATTAAATGACCTATAAGTTTTAGGCAAATTAGGACACAATTGACCTATTGAATAAGTGCCTTTCAGGACAAAAGGCCTGAGGAATGTATATGAGATAGGTCATTTGACCTTAGTATAATAAAATCCAGCTGAAACTGCATGTGAGCTTATGTCATCAATTTCCATAGTCATCTTTGTTGTATATTAGTTTTTACACTTTCGTTTTCTTCCTTGAACCACTAAACATTTTGAAAAGAAATTGGTTTGGATGTTTCTTGTATGGTCCTCTACAAAGTTTATAATTTTTCTGTTGATGATGAATTCAAGATGGCCACCACCACAAGACATAGAATAACAGGATCCTTTGAAAATATTTATAGAAAAAGCTTCACAGAAACAACAAACTTGATTGAATCCAAACTGTTCATGAATGACATGGCTTTCAATATTTTTCAAGTGTACCAGTATTTCACTATTTAAAAGCAGAACTTTGTATTGAAATTTTGAACATCTTCTAGTAGATTCTATAGAATACTCTCTAAAATCGGGAGGTACCAAATACTGTTTTAAACGGGTAAAAGTACATGTTACCACCCCTTATTGAAAGTCCTGGTATTATTAATAGATGGTGCTTTACATAGTTTGCATTCTTTGTTTCAATCACCACTAACATTGTGAGTTCAAATCCCACTCATGGCAAGGTGTACTCGATACAACATTATGTGATAATGTTTGTCAGACCTGTGGCAAATCAGTGGTTTTCTCAGGATTTCAGGAGATCATTGATAGCAATGTGAACCAGTGATTATATACACATGTATATTGTTTTTCTTTTTTTCGATAATGTTTGGGGGTTTTTTTTAATATCATTTTCTTTTTCATGCATGTTAAATTTCTTATTGTACATTTTATATTTCAGTTTATAGATGATGAAGCCATAGACGATTCAGATGAAGAAGAAGAAGAAGGTGGGCTATCTATCCTTGGATGATGAAGAGTTCTGTCCCTTGTCTGAAACCAACACAATTTTATTTGATTATTGATTGCAGTATTTCAGCTACATGAATATTCATGAGAACTAACTAGCAAACAATAAATCATGTAGACAAATAGTTTGAAAATTGAGGTTTTGATTCCTAACTTTATTTAAAAATTAAGGAATTGTCATAGTCGTGATCCTATAATAGTTGGATTTACAACTAGCCATGCAATCAGTAACTATCATCACTAAAGTTGTGAATTAAGATTCCACCCATGGCGAGGTGTACTCGATACATCATGTGATGAAGTTTGTCGGAGACTTTTGACAGGTTGGTAGTTTTCTCCAGGTACTCCTGTTTCCTCCACCAATAAAACTGCTCACCACGATATAGCTGAAATATTGTTGAAAGTGATGTTAAACACCATAACCCTAACCCTGATTTCAAAGTTGGGTAATAATGGTAAAAGTTAATGAAATATATTGGATTGTAATATTTTATGGATTTCATAATGGATAGTTGAAAAGAAGTATTGTAAATAAAAAGGGTTTTAGCTAATATGGATTCTACAAAATTATTAAAGACAAATGATGTGGTTATTTCATGCATTTTTGTTGTGGCATATATTGGAATAAAAAATTGTATAAAGTATTTTTGTTCTTTTGAAAGTAGACAGTCGCAATTTCTCTTTTCTTTTAGATGATGAAGATGAAATATTAATACCAAAGAAGAAGAAAAAACAAGAGAAGAAGAAAGAAAAGGTTAAGCAGGAAGTTCAAACGGTAAGATAAGAACAAAAATAACACATTTATATGGGGTTTAGGTGTAACAGACCCTTTATTTTGGTTGAACTAATTGATTTTTTGGGGGGAATAAGACTCCACCAATGAAATTAATAGCTAGCCAAAGACCATGCAATACGAAAAGTTCATAAAAAATTTTGTTTTTACAGGGCTTTCAACAGTTTTAGAAGTAGCAGGCACCTTAAAATAAAGTAGGAGGCTACTGAAATTTAGGCAAGGATTCTTGGGGCCAGTTAGACCCCCACAAGCTGACTTTTAAATGGTGCAAAATCCTGAATTCTGGGCATTTTCTGGCACTTTTAATGACTTCTTGAATTACCCTTTTTTATAGCTAAAACTTTTTATACCCCCACTCATAGAGAGGGGGCTATATTGCAATCACCTTGTCCATCCGTCTGTTTGTTAGTCTGTCCATCCGTTCACACTTTCGTAACAGATATCTCGGCTTCTACTGGAAGAAATGATTGCACATCTACTTCCTGTTTGCCGTGCGACTTACAAATGAACGAGTGGGGGTATTCTTAGCACGACGTGGCGTGCAACATCTTATTTTTCCAAAATTAAGAGGAAAATTATTTTTTTCTAATGTTCATTAGATGGTTTTGGTTTAATTTTTCTTATGTGAGAATAAGTTATCCAAGTTACCCAGAATATTGTAAAGCTGTGAATTAACAAATGGACTTTTTTGTTATATATTTGTTTTCGTTGTTTGTTTTTGTTTTTATGCTTTTTGTTTGTTTGTTTATGAATAAATGATAAAATCTTTAAAAACAGGATTATAAATGTGTTTTTTTTTTGTTTACCTTGCAGTATATCCTTTGGTCTTCAAAATTGCTTTGTCAACAAACAAATTATATAGATTCGTGTTATATTTTTATCCTTCATTAAAAAAAATGCACAATTTTTTTGTCTACTACTTTCATGATTTTACAAAATGTACCTGGGAAAAAAATGGCAAAACGATTTGGGGGTGTTTATTTGTATATTCAAACACTTGAGGTCACTTTCGTTTTTGTTGGTCATGATCACGTGGAATTTCAGAAATCAGCATAAACTGGGTGCTTTTTCGTCACATAGCATACTGGTACTTCCGTGTTCATCTTTCCCCTTCTTTTGAAAACTACAATCAAAAAGGGTTGTAGTGTTTGAATATCGTTTCATGTAGTTGTTGATGTCACATTTTCGAGACCGATGATCTTACTTACTACATGTATTTACTGACTATAATTACCTAAATACAGTAGAGTTCGTTTATAACGAACAGGCTTATAACGAAATCAGGCTTATAGCGAAGTAAAGATAAATTCCCGGTCCGATCGCTATTTAAACAACGTATTTCTGAAGGCCTATGGCGAATTTTTTATAACGAAATCAGGCTTATAACGAAGAGAATTTTAAACCCAAACAACGTTTTTATTACTCAAAATTGACATGATATAACAAAGAAAATTGCTGAACAAACAAATCGTTTACCTGTCTTCCGTTACGCACGGACGATCACATATTAGAATGGTCAAGTGCACTTGACACTTCCGTCATTGATAATTGAAAAATCAATAATCCCACCTTTGATGTTGTTAATGATGTCAATCAAGACTTTTCTTTAAAATATTCAAACAATAAAATGGGTATTAATGATGTGATTAACAAGTTGTCAATTAATAACACATGCGCTAATTTATTGCATTAAAAATTAATAAAACGTAATCTAAATTTTAATGAATGGATGCACAAGCTAAAGAAATTAAAAACAAAGTCATGTGTGAGATTAATTCATTCGCTATTGTTTATTTTTTCTTTGATGATAGACTCTTTAATTAAACAACAAACTGCGTGGTCTCAAGGTTCATCTAAATACCAAAAACAAAAGAAATGTACTCGTTCTGAAATTGCGATTAACTTGAGTTTTTATATGTATATAATACCAAAAAGAAACAATTATTCTTCAAATTCAAATTTAAAAAAAAGGAAAATGGCTACAATCTTAAAATTGGCCATTAAAATTATATATCCGAATTATCAGCATTATACCGATATCGATCCAAGCGTTAATACCCGACCTCATATTTCCTGTTTATAAAATAGATCGTGAACAACATTGAAAAAATGTTTCTAAGGAACATTTGAAGATACCAAAGAGGTATTCAGAAGCCGTAGTCTTTGAGAACTGTCTAAAGCATTAAATATTTTTTTACGATAAAGGTCTACTTTACTGTGCATCAGTTATCATAGCGTAATGAAACTGCCCAGGTCAGAACCAGATTTTGTTCTCTCTCAAATTACACAACCTCGGTGGCTCGAACTAATGAAACTGCCCAGGTCAGAACCAGATTTTGTTCTCTCTCAAATTACACGACCTCGGTGGCTCGAACTACCGATAGCTAGAACAGATTTTGACAGTCCCTTCGAGTTCGAGCCAGCAAAGTTCTACTGTACGATTTTCAAAAGGGGAGGTAATTCTACATTGTTTCTCTTATAACGAACGATGCCTATAACGAACTAAGATCGAGAGTCCCCTGGACTTCGTTATAAACGAACTCTACTGTAGTCTTATTTCAAGAGTATGTTTGACAAATGTAAAGAGAAGAATAAAATTGTATTGTATAAGAATACAGGCTACCATTTTTTTTTCATTTGCTTTGGTCGCTAATGATTTTAACATATGCTGACTGGAAAATTACAAATCTTAGAAAATGAAGTTGTTGAAACATTTCTGTTACAATTTATGCACATTAACTTAAAGCAAAGCAAAACAACAGTTTATGTATGTGGATTATGTAACATCTGATATAAAATAGACTAGTCCAGGCAGTAGATAAATAATGGACTAGTCTGAATATGTGTATTGACCGTGTTTAAGAAGTACGATGGGATAAATTTCAATATTTTTGTCAGTATGAAGAGAAAAATAAAGAATAAAGTTAAACATAAATTTTTTTCAATACAGTGGATTCCGTTTATTTGCAAAGCCTATTTGTCAGAGAAAATTTTGCAATTCAGCAGACTGCGATAAAACGAAACGCTAATGAGACCGGAAGTATAGACTACAGGTGCCGTGACATTGACATTTTGTTTACCTGGAGCTAATATTGCTGATATGTTGATAAAGTAAATACATGAATGTAAATAATAAATTAGAATATTTAATGAAAGTCTGTTGTTTATTTCATGCTTTTTAGTTTGTTTACACAGTTGGATGCAAAAGTATACGTAAAAATACCTTGACCTATAATTAATCCGCTTTGATTTTTTGTTTGATGTTCCAATTTACATTAATTAATTAACTAACTAAGTAAACATATTTTAATTTCTCTTGAAAGTTTTTAATCACTGATCAGCATTCATATTAATTTCTTTGATCACTAATTATGTGTTTTGAATTGCCGCTTGGCTGATTGTTACAAATCTAAAAATAGACACCAGGGCTTTTTCCTGTAAGGTCACACACTTAATTGAATCAAAATGGCGGACGATCAACACTGATTGAGGTACACAAAACGTTCTTTATTAAAGTTTTATTGAAGTTCAGGAAAAGGATTAAACACAAATAAACATGTAAATGGATTTTTATTAAAATATTCAATAGTTCAAAACGTCTCCAAATGTCTGATCAGGTTATCACCACACAACATTTCAACATCGATCTGCAAGAAAAAAATCAATCAATCAATTAGTTCAAAGGTGTATTGGATTTTTTTGTTCTCCTTCTTTTTTTATCAGTTCTAGGGTAGTTTTGCAAATAACCGACACTTTTATACATTTTTGGCAAAAATTGTCTTTGCAATAAAGCGAATTTTGCCATTAACCGCTTTGCAATTAACCGGGTGTTTTAACATTAAATGAATGGTAAATGGATCGGTGTTTAAGCTTTTTTTGCAATAATACGAATTTTGCAATTGAGTGGAGTCTACTGTACTATGAATCAGAATCAACCATCAGTTTTAAGAAGCGATCATTTTATGTCTGATTTGCACCAAATAATGCATTCCAGTACTCCTGTAGAGATTATTTTTTATAATAATTTTCATTCACAGTGCTGGTAAAACAAATTGTCTGCTTCTTATGTCCAGTTATAATAATGTTATTTATGACTGGAAAGGAGTGAACATACACCAATTAATGACGGGGCCATTGTGGTTGTGATCGTTTGGTAGTTGGATTTACAACTACCTGTGCAATCCGTGTCTATCACCACTAACGTTGATAGTGTGAACCCTGTTCATGGCGAGATATACTTGATACAACATTATGTGATAAAGTTTGTCTGTAACTTGTGACAGGTCAGTGGTTTTATCCAGGTTCTCCGTTTTCCTCCACAAGTAAAACTGACTGCCACGATATAGCCAAAATATTGTTTGAAAGTGGCGTTAAACACCATAAACCTACCCTAACCCCTCTAGCAGCGAGATTTTGGAGATGTACAGATTGTGCAATCGACCAATCAGAAACGCTGACTGATGCAACCTAATTTTAGCACATGTAAACATCAAATTTACTTATGATCATAGATGGAACTGCCAACAAATGTTCAAATACGCTGCAAACAAATTTAAAATTTTTATTTTTGTCACTAAAGTAGGCAGCACCTAAATATTTTATAAGCGGCCGATTTCCATCTGCTACAGGCTACTGTTCTGATGATTAACTATATTAGTTAATACAGTAATGGATGAAATGTCTCCGCACTACAATATTTCCCTATATATTTTGTATAAAATCATAATTTGTTTTAAAAATTCTTGTCAAGTCATTTCTTACTCGATTTTCATGAAATTTTCAGCATTAAAAACTGAAATAAATATTGTTTATTCTTTTGATTTATATTTATATTTTTCCTATTATGACGTCCTTCTTTCACTTTGGAAACAAACGAGCGATTTATTTAGATGGTAAAATCTCATTAGCACATACGCGGTGCACACATTTAAGCCAGGTGATAAAATCACAGAATAAAATTATTTACACGATTGTTAATGTTTGAAACATCTATATTCTTTGAAAATAATCAACGATGTGCAATTAAAACGTGCAAACACAATATTATTGTTACGGATGCTCCATCAATAAGGCTGACTTTCCCGTCGTAAAAGCACATGTTGGCAGTATATATGTAAATTTTATCCCTTGCTACCACTCGGGATTAATTACTAATATCCGCCAACCCATGTTAAAACTCACAACACAGTACAGCTTCCATGAATTATTTCTTAAACACGGAAGTTTAATATTTTTCACCAAATATTACTATAATTCATAGAAAATTATGACGACAGAAATTTACATTTGTATTTAAAAGTTTTTAGAAAAGATTTGCATGGAAATATTAAAATAAACTTATTAATTCTGCTTTTAAATGTGAAAAAAATCACGAAAATCGTGATGATATCAGTACATCATTGCAGTTTCTAACTACAGTCAAACCTGTTTATAAAGGCCATTCAAGGGAACCTGAAGATGCCGTCTTTATGAGCTGCTGCCCTTTATATACAGGTTAATATTATATTCACTATTCATTAATGGGGAAAATGAAACTTTCCTTTATAGACAGTGATTTGTTATATAGAGGTGCCCTTTAAGAATGTTTGATCAGAACATAATGGAATATTGTTCAGCTTGTTATTTACATTAATTCTAAATGAAATCAACTTCTTGTACAATAATACATATGTATAATATATTTCTTCTTAGCCAAAACCAAAACAACCTGAAGTTGTAGAACAGGAAGAAGGAAAAAAGAAGAAGAAGAAAAAAAAGAAAAAGAAGAATAAAGACACAAATGAACAAGTAACTTGATGTGTATTTTTTGTATTTCTTTCATTGACAATATTTATTAATAGTGTTTTCTTGCAAAATCACTAGGACAAAATAGACTTTGTTAGATTTCTGTCTAAATTACATCTTATCATAATGACCTGGAAATGAAGTCTTTCTTAGTTAAACATAAACAGACAAGCCATCAAGTTTCATTTTCCATGGAGCACCAATATCTTGTCATAGAAAAATTATATTTATATTTTACAACAGGAATGTTAAAGAAGCAATGATACATGTTAATGAGAAACAATAAAATAGAGAAAGATTCTCAGGGGAGCATTCAGTTGCTTAAAGCAACTTTTAACAATATTTCAGTATTATAGTGGTGGTCAGTTTTATTGTAGAGGAAACCTCACCATGAGTGGGATTCGAACTCACAACTTTAGTGGTGATAGGCACTGAATGCACAGGTAGTTGTAATTCAACAAATTGTACATTTTAATTATATTCCAGTTTATTTTCAGACAAATTCAACAGAATCACCAAAACAACAACAAAAACAGCCTAAAAAAGAGGTGATTGCAGGGGGTGTGGTCAGTGAAGAGTTGAAAGTAGGAAACGGTCCACAAGCTACTCCAGGCAAAATGGTTAGTATTTTAAGAAAAATACACCAATGTGCTCTTTGACAAGCTTTTCCTATTTTATGCGCAGCATATAGTTTTTCAGTTTGTCTGTTCGTTCGTCTGCCCCGCTTCACTTTGTGATTGCAACTTCTATGAGCTTCTTAATGTAATAGCTTTCATATTTGGTAGGATGTTTGGTCATGATGTGTAGTTGATCATATTTTCCCGCCATTTTGATTCAACAATTTTTATAGGAGTTATTGGACCTTAGCATTTTCATACAATTTCAATATAGTTATACTTTGTGAATGCAACTCCTGTGAGCTTGTTGGTCCAAAAGTTTTCATAGTTAGTAGGATAATTAGTCATGATGTGTAGTTGGTCAAAAAAGAGATTTAAGGGAGCCAAAACAGATTGAATGCAACTTTTTTCATTTGAAATCGTTTGAAAAATTCCTTTCTGGAATATGGCAACAGATTTGTTGTAGCTTTCACCATTTCAGAGATATTAGAGGACCTAAAGTCTGAGTTTAATGATTTTTAAAATAACATGACCATATATGAAATGAATAAAACATTTTTTTTCTGAAAATCTAGACTTAATTAACTTAAATTGTATGAATGAACAAGTGAGTGATACAGGCTCAGGTGAACCTCTAGTTTTTATTTTAGGTGCATGTGTACTACACTGGTCAATTACAAAAGTCAGGACAACAGTTTGACTCCTGTAAACAGGGAAAACCTTTCCGATTCAGACTTGGAAAAGGGGAGGTAATAAAAGGTTGGGATTGCGGTGTTAATGGTAAGTATGTCTAAGGTGTCTATTCTACTGCATTCTAATTTATTACTTACATAGTATATGACAGTGAGTACTGATATGAAATTAGAATTGATCAATATAAACCTTACACCATCAGAATTTGTATTAAGATTACAGATACTAAGAGAAAATATTATGACATCACACAATTATAAGGGGCTGTTGTGGTCGTGTTCATATGGTAGTTGGATTTACAACTACCTATGCAATTAGTGCATTTCACAACTAACGTTGTGATTTCAAATCACGCTCATGGCAAGGTGTGCTCGATACAGCATTATGTTATAAAGTTTGTCAGTGACTTGCTGCAGATCTGTGGTTTCCTCCACCAATAAAATTGACGTATTCTTGAAAGTGGTGTTAAACACCGTAACCCTAACCCACAATTATACCCTTAAGTTTATTGATGGAAATTCTGTTTTACTTTTTTTTTTATACTTTTCTAAGTCATACTATGTTGATTTTTGTTAATGATGATATACATTTCTAGGTATGAAAGTTGGTGGGAAACGAAAATTAGTGATACCACCACAGCAAGGGTAAGTTAGGCTAATTATCAATGTGGGTACATGTATGGCTAATTATCAATGTGGGTACATGTATGGCTAATTATCAATGTGGGTACATGTATTCTTGGAGTAACAGGCAATTGAATGATTTGAGCAGACAGTGTGTCTTCAGGGTTGAAAAATCCCTTATGAGTCTTTAAGTACAAGGCCCTGGTAGTCTCACCAAATTAGGTATGATTGATACTTTTTCTCACATTTAAAATAATGGTTGTGGTTCTTCAGTGCAAAGCCCTGGATGTCTCGTTGAAATAGATATGATTGATACTTTTTCTCACATTTAAAATAATTGTTGGTAAGGACAGGCGTCTTGAGATCAGAGAATTCCACCCGAGGGTTCACATTTCCAGTCAGAAACGATGAAAGAAAATGTGAACCAATGGTGGAAATGTCTCATCTCACGTTATTGATCATGACTGATTATTTTTCTCACACCATTTAGCAAGGAATCAGATATTTATGTCCAACTTGAAAATGGTCACTATTGAACAAAATATTTTACTTCTAATCTATACGGTTTAGTGAAAAATAAATACTATATTTGAAACGATCGCAATCATTTTTTTTTTAGTTTTATATCACATGTAAAACTGTAAAATAAGCAGCTTGAAAGTACTGTATTAGTATAATCGTCTTGGTTTGAATTGATCATTAGTTCGTAGGAAATGGTTTGGGTTTTTTTGCAATGTTTTCACATTATGACACAAATCTTTCCACATTGTGACCCCAAAAAAGAAAACAGTCATGTGATGTGAGATGCATGACTCACATCACATATGTCTATCTCTCATATGGGAAAACAATCTCACGCACGAAAACAACATCCCTGTTCATGGCGAGGTGTACAGGATACAACATTATGTGAAAAAGTTTGTCAGTTAAGTGTGACAGGTCGTGGGTTTTCTCCAGGTACTCCGGTTTCCTCCGCAAATAAAACTGACCGCCACGATATAACTGAAATATTGTTGAAAGTGGCATTAAACACCTTAAACCATAAAAACAACATCACAGCATCAAGAACCACTCCATTGTTTCACAGCCAACTTCAAAATTCGTCAAGCCACTCCTTTTGTCTCACATAAAATGTCACTCAAAGAAACACTTTTTTGTCAAAATAAAATCTGTGTGAAAAACACTTTGGTATAAAAATATCTGATTGAGACACCTGAATCTCCTTTGTTTCACCTTAATTTTTTCACAACACGAAGAAACACTGTTATGTCAAAATAAATTGGTTCGAAACACTTGCTGTCAAATTATTTTCAATTCAATATTATTTTGTCTACAGAAAAATTCCTCTAAGCGATTTATTTTTAGTATATCGGTATGATACCTTATATGTTAGTGTATTTTTGATGTAATAGCAAACTTGAGGCCGTCGTGGTCATGATCGTATGGTAGTTTGATTTACAACTACCTATGCAATCAGTGCCCATCACCACTAAAGTTGTGAGTTCGAATCCCACTCAGCCACAACATTATGTGATAGTTTGTCAGTAACTTACGGCAGGTTGATGGGTTTTTTCCGGGTACTCCGGTTTCCTCCACCAATAAAACTGACCGCTACGATATAACTGATATATTGTTGAAAGTGGCTTTAAACACCATAAACCCCCTCTTAAAAAGAGATTTATTTTTAGTATACTAGGTATGATACATATTTTTAGTATACTAGGTATGATACATATTTTTAGTATACTAGGTATGATACATATTTTTAGTATACTAGGTATGATACATATTTTTAGTATACTAGGTATGATACATATTTTTAGTATACTAGGTATGATAAATATTTTTAGTATACTAGGTATGATACATATTTTTAGTATACTAGGTATGATACATATTTTTAGTATACTAGGTATGATACATATAAGTTAGTATACTAGGTATGATACATATAAGTTAGTATACTAGGTATGATACATATTTTTAGTATACTAGGTATGATACATATTTTTAGTATACTAGGTATGATACATATAAGTTAGTATACTAGGTATGATACATATAAGTTAGTATACTAGGTATGATACATATTTTTAGTATACTAGGTATGATACATATAAGTTAGTATACTAGGTATGATACATATTTTTAGTATACTAGGTATGATACATATTTTTAGTATACTAGGTATAATACATATTTTTAGTATACTAGGTATGATACATATAAGTTAGTATACCAGGTATGATACATATTTTTAGTATACTAGGTATGATACATATTTTTAGTATACTAGGTATGATACATATAAGTTAGTATACTAGGTATGATACATATAAGTTAGTATACTAGGTATGATACATATTTTTAGTATACTAGGTATGATACATATTTTTAGTATACTAGGTATGATACATATAAGTTAGTATACTAGGTATGATACATATAAGTTAGTATACTAGGTATGATACATATTTTTAGTATACTAGGTATGATACATATTTTTAGTATACTAGGTATAATACATATTTTTAGTATACTAGGTATGATACATATAAGTTAGTATACTAGGTATGATACATATTTTTAGTATACTAGGTATGATACATATAAGTTAGTATACTAGGTATGATACATATAAGTTAGTATACTAGGTATGATAAATATTTTTAGTATACTAGGTATGATACATATTTTTAGTATACTAGGTATGATGCATATTTTTAGTATACTAGGTATGATACATATTTTTAGTATACTAGGTATGATACATATTTTTAGTATACTAGGTATGATACATATAAGTTAGTATACTAGGTATGATACATATTTTTAGTATACTAGGTATGATACATATAAGTTAGTATACTAGGTATGATACATATTTTTAGTATACTAGGTATGATACATATTTTTAGTATACTAGGTATAATACATATTTTTAGTATACTAGGTATGATACATATAAGTTAGTATACCAGGTATGATACATATTTTTAGTATACTAGGTATGATACATATTTTTAGTATACTAGGTATAATACATATTTTTAGTATACTAGGTATGATACATATAAGTTAGTATACCAGGTATGATACATATTTTTAGTATACTAGGTATGATACATATTTTTAGTATACTAGGTATGATACATATTTTTAGTATACTAGGTATGATACATATAAGTTAGTATACTAGGTATGATACATATAAGTTAGTATACTAGGTATGATACATATTTTTAGTATACTAGGTATGATACATATTTTTAGTATACTAGGTATAATACATATTTTTAGTATACTAGGTATGATACATATAAGTTAGTATACTAGGTATGATACATATTTTTAGTATACTAGGTATGATACATATTTTTAGTATACTAGGTATGATACATATAAGTTAGTATACTAGGTATGATAAATATTTTTAGTATACTAGGTATGATACATATTTTTAGTATACTAGGTATGATGCATATTTTTAGTATACTAGGTATGATACATATTTTTAGTATACTAGGTATGATACATATTTTTAGTATACTAGGTATGATACATATAAGTTAGTATACTAGGTATGATACATATTTTTAGTATACTAGGTATGATACATATAAGTTAGTATACTAGGTATGATACATATTTTTAGTATACTAGGTATGATACATATTTTTAGTATACTAGGTATGATACATATTTTTAGTATACTAGGTATGATACATATAAGTTAGTATACTAGGTATGATACATATAAGTTAGTATACTAGGTATGATACATATAAGTTAGTATACTAGGTATGATACATATTTTTAGTATACTAGGTATGATACATATTTTTAGTATACTAGGTATGATACATATTTTTGGTATACTAGGTATGATACATATAAGTTAGTATACTAGGTATGATACATATTTGTAGTATACTAGGTATGATACATATAAGTTAGTATACTAGGTATGATACATATTTTTAGTATACTAGGTATGATACATATTTTTAGTATACTAGGTATGATACATATTTTTAGTATACTAGGTATGATACATATTTTTAGTATACTAGGTATGATATATATTTTTAGTATACTAGGTATGATACATATTTTTAGTATACTAGGTATGATACATATAAGTTAGTATATTAGGTATGATACATATTTTTAGTATACTAGGTATGATACATATTTTTAGTATACTAGGTATGATACATATTTTTAGTATACTAGGTATGATACATATAAGTTAGTATACTAGGTATGATACATATTTTTAGTATACTAGGTATGATACATATTTTTAGTATACTAGGTATGATACATATTTTTAGTATACTAGGTATGATACATATTTTTAGTATACTAGGTATGATACATATAAGTTAGTATACTAGGTATGATACATATTTTTAGTATACTAGGTATGATACATATTTTTAGTATACTAGGTATAATACATATTTTTAGTATACTAGGTATGATACATATAAGTTAGTATACCAGGTATGATACATATTTTTAGTATACTAGGTATGATACATATTTTTAGTATACTAGGTATGATACATATTTTTAGTATACTAGGTATGATACATATAAGTTAGTATACTAGGTATGATACATATAAGTTAGTATACTAGGTATGATACATATTTTTAGTATACTAGGTATGATACATATTTTTAGTATACTAGGTATAATACATATTTTTAGTATACTAGGTATGATACATATAAGTTAGTATACTAGGTATGATACATATTTTTAGTATACTAGGTATGATACATATAAGTTAGTATACTAGGTATGATACATATAAGTTAGTATACTAGGTATGATAAATATTTTTAGTATACTAGGTATGATACATATTTTTAGTATACTAGGTATGATGCATATTTTTAGTATACTAGGTATGATACATATTTTTAGTATACTAGGTATGATACATATTTTTAGTATACTAGGTATGATACATATTTTTAGTATACTAGGTATGATACATATAAGTTAGTATACTAGGTATGATACATATTTTTAGTATACTAGGTATGATACATATAAGTTAGTATACTAGGTATGATACATATTTTTAGTATACTAGGTATGATACATATTTTTAGTATACTAGGTATGATACATATAAGTTAGTATACTAGGTATGATACATATAAGTTAGTATACTAGGTATGATACATATAAGTTAGTATACTAGGTATGATACATATAAGTTAGTATACTAGGTATGATACATATTTTTAGTATACTAGGTATGATACATATTTTTAGTATACTAGGTATGATACATATAATTTAGTATACTAGGTATGATACATATTTTTAGTATACTAGGTATGATACATATTTTTAGTATACTAGGTATGATACATATTTTTGGTATACTAGGTATGATACATATAAGTTAGTATACTAGGTATGATACATATTTGTAGTATACTAGGTATGATACATATAAGTTAGTATACTAGGTATGATACATATTTTTAGTATACTAGGTATGATACATATTTTTAGTATACTAGGTATGATACATATTTTTAGTATACTAGGTATGATACATATTTTTAGTATACTAGGTATGATATATATTTTTAGTATACTAGGTATGATACATATTTTTAGTATACTAGGTATGATACATATAAGTTAGTATACTAGGTATGATACATATTTTTAGTATACTAGGTATGATACATATTTTTAGTATACTAGGTATGATACATATAAGTTAGTATACTAGGTATGATACATATAAGTTAGTATACTAGGTATGATACATATAAGTTAGTATACTAGGTATGATACATATAAGTTAGTATACTAGGTATGATACATATTTTTAGTATACTAGGTATGATACATATTTTTAGTATACTAGGTATGATACATATTTTTAGTATACTAGGTATGATGCATATTTTTAGTATACTAGGTATGATACATATAAGTTAGTATACTAGGTATGATACATATAAGTTAGTATACTAGGTATGATACATATAAGTTAGTATACTAGGTATGATACCTATTTTTAGTATACTAGGTATGATACATATAAGTTAGTATACTAGGTATGATACATATAAGTTAGTATACTAGGTATGATACATATTTTTAGTATACTAGGTATGATACATATAAGTTAGTATACTAGGTATGATACATATTTTTAGTATACTAGGTATGATACATATTTTTAGTATACTAGGTATGATACATATTTTTAGTATACTAGGTATGATACATATTTTTAGTATACTAGGTATGATACATATTTTTAGTATACTAGGTATGATACATATAAGTTAGTATACTAGGTATGATACATATTTTTAGTATACTAGGTATGATACATATTTTTAGTATACTAGGTATGATACATATTTTTAGTATACTAGGTATGATACATATTTTTAGTATACTAGGTATAATACATATTTTTAGTATACTAGGTATGATACATATAAGTTAGTATACTAGGTATGATACATATTTTTAGTATACTAGGTATGATACATATAAGTTAGTGTATTCTTTATGGAATGTCAAACTTTAGTTTTGATTACAAATTCAATATTTTATAGGTATGGAAATACAAAACAGGGACCAATTCCACCAGGCAGTACTCTAGTGTTTGAGGTAGAATTAAAGGCTGTTAGCTGAACATTGTTACATTTTAACCATGATTTACAAAACTTATCTCAAGAAAAGGGGCATTTAAAATGACAGTGTACATAGACTTGCTGCATAGATTTATATGAAGGAGTTATTTTGTCAGTCAATTGAAATTTTATTGTGTAGAACATTAAAAGCATGTTTTAATGACCACCTTCATTGAAGAAAAATGTGTATGCAGTCAAACCTGTATTAAGAGGTCAGCTTTGATACAAAGAAAAACTGGTCTTTCAAAACAAGTGATTCTTACAAGAGGTTCAATTCATATGAAATTTTCTATGACAGGTGACTGCATAGGCAGGTTTGACTGTATATCATTTTAATTATCATGTTAATTTCATTCCATTTAAAGACCACCATTGCATTTACATGTTCGTTACTCTCGTGCCTTAAAGAAGGGTTCATTATACAGCGATTTTATTAGGAAGAAGGTTTAATTTGAAATTTTTTTTCTCAACAATTAGCAGAAAGTACAAATTTCAATGATATTGTGAATAAATACCGTAATTACCTTGGTATAATGTGCTAGATTTTACATAGATTCTTTATTTTGCTCGGGGTGTGCATTATAAACAATAATAGTGTGTATCGCTCTTTTTTCAGACCGGGAAATCACATGTCCGTCATTTTTGGTGTTTACTATCCTCAACATGCCAAGTTTTTCATCTTTTTTAAATTGTTGAATATTGATTGAGTAAAGTTGATGAATCATTTGATTATTTTAAGTTAAGTTTATGTTAAGAATTTTAACAAAAAACATGAAAAATCAAATCATGTGACCTTTTGCAGTCATCTGTGTATATTTTATTTTCTCTGAATTAGGAATATTTAGAGAATCATAATCATGATTGTTTGCTCATTTTCAGAATAAGTGTGTTTGTTAATAGTCAGGCTCTATTATGTTTCTTTCTTAATAATTACTGGAAATATTTCTAGCTGTCCAATGTTCACTTTCACTTTCCACAACTAGTTGGTACCAGTATATGAAAATGATTCAAGTTTAGTAAGGTTATTTCAACACACTGCATATGTTTGAATATACAAAATTATCAATGGACAACATGCAATGGATTGTAATGAAATATTTTATATACTTTTACATCACGAAGACAAAATATTTGCTTTAACTTCATGTTGTGAAATTTGATTCATGACCATTATGTTTCTGTATGTAAGTTATACATACTTTCTGTATGTAAGTTATACATACTCGAGCAGGCCTGTACCCAGATTTTTTTGGAGGGGGTGCATGAATACTTAGTCGAGGAGTTTGGAGTGATTTAACAACATTGGCTGTAATAATGTTTAATGGTTATCAAAGGGGTATGTCAATGCACCCCCTCTCTCTGTACGGGCCTGACATAGTAAAAAACTTGTTAGTGAATGCTTCATTTGTTATTTTTTTTTGTTTTCAGTTTCATGTGCAATCATCAACTTCATTTGTAAAAATGTTAAAAAAAAAAAAAAAATTTTTAATGTGTATTGTCAGGGATGCTGATTAGCACTGAACACCAGTTCGCAAGCCCATCTGGTAATGGGAAATAATTTGTTAAGTCTTCACAGATTCCATATTTTTACCTGCATCGCCAGTGGCCGTCACAGGTTTATAAACTGCTTTGTCTATCCGTCTGTTTGTCCGTATGCACGACCAAAGCAATTTGATGGTACATTTTGTACTTATTTTGTGTAATTTCTAACTGACTCAGTATTTTAGCACTACTTACTAATTACTACTTGGTACTGATTAAGCTGATAACCAGAAAATCTTCTCTTGGTAGAATATCCGTGTGTCTTTGTTTGTGGCGTATATCGTTCTGGTCAAGCGTGGGTATTTCTGGTGCATCATGGGTGCTCTTCGGGACTCCTCGGCCCCCATCCCCCCACGATTCACTACACTCTTCACCGTTTTATCTTAAAGGACCCCGGACTGCAGTCACTGGGAAACCCACAGAAACAAGGGGCCATCCGGGATGTAATGATAAATCCAAAGATCACCCTAGGGCTCACGAGAGGCGGATAAAGCCTCCGCAAGACCTAAGCTTCCGATATCCATGGGACAGCGTTTCTAGGAGCCATAAGACTAGCAAATTCTGTATGCCACACACCAGACCATGTGGCACCCCCTACACCCACAACGCACCAACTATCTATTTTGATATCCCCTAAAAAAAACTCCTCGTCACTATCTGTAAAATCCTTCCCCCAAGAATTGTTGAAGAATAAATATATTGTTGTAATGGGTGGATCAATTCAGAGATCCATTTATAAAAATTTAATTCAACTTCTTCAAGGAAATACTTTCCTAAATGATACTCTGTTGAGGATGAAGGGTGAAGATGCCAAAACATATTAAAATGAATATTGATATTGACACTTACGAAATTGATCTTAACTCTGAAAAGCCAACACCCAATCAATATGAAATGAACAAGCTAGAAGGAAATCAGAAGAGTGGTAAAAGTATATTTGATGTAAAACTTAATGAATCAGGGAAGCCAGAGAATGATGGCCTTGTAGAAGTAGAAGTGCCAAAGGCTAAGCCTTCAAGCAAAAGTAATTCTCCTACAAAACAGAATAAAAAGATGAGAGGCAAACAATGGAAGAATAAAAGACATAGTCATGTTCCTAGACACTAATCTATACCATCAAACATTTGAATACAACCATCAACAGCAAGAAGTTCACTACTTTTCTCCACAAAATCAACCCAGAAATTCACCTCAGTTTGCCCCTCATACTCAACTGTTCTTCCCCCCCACCCTTTCTGTTCCCTCCAATTCTTCCCCTCGGACCAATCTCACTACTTCCTGCGGTACAAAGTTCGCCCATTGACAAGACCTGCACGGAGGACATCCAATGGAGATTGGTCCCTCACCCGAGCGACCTCCTCTGCCACCCTGAACAAATGGGCCGGGTGGTTTACAGATCCGGCCACATCGGGGAGATGGGGGGAGTCAGACTCCAAGAGGAGCCTGTTTCCTGGAACGGCTTTGAGCCCCCGTCTCTGTCGGTCGCCAAACCCCTTCACCATACTTGAAAACCCAAAGTAGGTTCCGGGATAGGCATCCGACCAGAGTTTAACCGTAACTGAATCCCCATTGAAGCAATGGAGATGGATACTCTGCAGGGTGTTGGGAACCTTCTCCTGCATCAAGCCCAATACCTCCCGGTACAACGTATCCGTTGCCTGGGGGCCTTCCCCCGAGACCCGGATATGCAGCACCAGAGGCATATATGGGCGAGCAAGCACCAACACCCATCGCAGGGTACTTTTCTGTATACCGAAGGGCTTAGCTCCCTCGCTACAGTCCATCCCCACCTCACCCAAGGCAGTCACAGCAGGGGAGTCCATCAGCTTGGACAGGCGATCAAAATAGTAATTGCCAAAGTCACTGGCATGCTTTGGATGTACTCCCACAGCTACAACCCATCCCTCGGGGAGATGCAACTTCTCTGTGTCCTTCGGCCATGATTTAGGGTCACAGATTTAACAGTGACTGGCTAAAGATTTGTGGATTCTGGTTTTCTTAATGGAGAGACTGCATTTGTTTTATCAATACATATTGTACAAACTTGCGACAGGTCGTGGTTTTCTCCAGTTATTCCGGTTTCCTCCACCAATAAAACTTATCGCCATGAAATAACTGAAATACTGTTAAAAGTGGTGTTAAACACCATAACCCTACATATTGTACACCTATTTTTAAGTTTTTTCTCCAAAATGTGGCAATTAGAATGCTGTCAGTGTTGTACAGCAATGCATGTCCAGACCAAACTTTGGTCATGTTTCCAACACCAATCAGTTCCCCTGTACACTGCTGTGGCACTAAAAAATGTTTGCCTTCAACCCCATGAAAAATGTTGTCTAAAGAACACTTGTTAGTGATAATTATTTGAAAAAAAAAGGATGTTAAAAGATTAATTTTATGATTTTTGTGCTGTTATTTTGATACACATTTTTAACATTACACTTATTTTTTTTTGTTACGATTCATTTAAAGATCAGCAAATAAAATATATTTGAATTTAAATGTTTCTTTTTAGCTCAACTGGCCAAAGGCCATGTGAGCTTTTGCCATATCTTGGCATCCATCATTCAAACCCTGATGGTTTTTGAGAAGAAGAATTTAATATTAAAAATTGACAGACAGTTAGATACCAACTAATGACAAAAACTTGCATGACCCTTGGCCCGAGGGAATGAATGAGTAAGTGATCATTGAGTAATGCCAAATGAGCAATTTTTCAACCACTGTATATTATTTGATACACAAGTTACATTGGAAGAGATGATAATGATATCTGCTTTGTACTAGACCAACATGCTTAATTGGAGTTTTATAGTTCTAACTCACTGAGACATGTCCCTCCACTCGGACACATTATCCAGATTCTGTGCCAACTCGTTTTTGTTCTTAATGTTGAGTGCTTGGGGGAGAAGCAACAAATAACAATTATATAGTCTTTTGTTTGACCGGAGCTCGAACCCACGATCTACCGCACTTGAGGCGAGCTAGCTAACCACTGATGCAAGCTAATCATTTACTGGATTGGTTGGCTAATGTTAAATGATCATTAAGTCAAAACAAGAGATAGATGACAACTTTATTTCTTTCACTATAAAACTACACAATAGAAACAAAAATTAAAATGTAACAAATTAGAGTCCAGTAGTAAATAATAGCACATCTCAATAAAAATTTGTGTAGACGACTGCATTTTAGGCTTATATTGCACTTTAGATTATGTTTAATTTACAGTATCGGTATATTGAACACCAATCGGATTAAAATCACATCTCTCA
The DNA here is from genome assembly GCA_963680875.1 of Bathymodiolus brooksi. Lineage (NCBI taxonomy): Eukaryota > Metazoa > Mollusca > Bivalvia > Mytilida > Modiolidae > Bathymodiolus > Bathymodiolus brooksi. The sequence goes on from OY804577.1 coordinate 116,758,874, forward strand.
ATTGCTCCCATTTACTGATATGTACCGGCATGGGATATCTGAAGAAACCAAATCACAGGTCACATGCAAGAGACCCTATGTCATGTCAGAAACTTAATTATATGATAAATATGGCTTATGATCCTTTTTGACCAATCGGATTGCTTGTAGCAAACAAAGCAGTTTAATTTTAAATTTTGATGCTATTATAGTATGCTAACCGCCATTTTCATTGGACTGTAACATGTCACTCACATGTAAACCGTAATGAGGTTTCTTCAGATCCCCAACACAGTAAAGGGGAGCAAGTGAGAGATCTGATTTTAATCATATTGATTTAACACATACAAAAATTAAAATATTTGGAACAACATGAAAACAAACCAATTGCCATCAACTAGTAAACAACAACAAAAACAGATTAAAACTGTTATGTATCATTTGTCAATTTCAACATGGAAAAAGATTCATTACATAAAACATGACATGACAACACAACAATTGTGGATTACAAAAATAAATTATACAGGTAATGTGCTTTAAGATGACCTACAAAAAGTCACAATTAGTAAAGGTAATTATTAATTCCCATTAAGTTGATGTACCAGCTCACAGTTCAGAAACATCCTTGTAGAGCCTCATATATATCTGAATGCATTGCTATAGTTATAGATCTATCTAGAGAGCATCGTATAAACGAAATGATTATGCATTTAATATTTATTTTTCATTTTAAATGTTATTTCCAAACATAGGATTTAACCCTTAAAATAATCAGAATTCATTCAACTTTCCTAAACATGTATTAATTGCTATAATATTATTACCGGTAAATTAATTTTCATTCATTTTAATATCTTGGTCCTTAAGGACCTTCTTTTGTACATCTGTGTATTTAGATCCCTACTTATTATTTTTACATCTCCATTCTGATATAACTACAAGTCATATGATATAATAAAAACCTGGTTTTAATGATTTTAAAAACAAATTAACCCATTTGAGTACAAAACTCTTCTGGGTAAGAACCTTCCATTTGTATTAGTATTAACGTATTAAAAAGTTTGAAGATACCAAAGGGGTAATCAGAAAGACAGTAAATGCAATGGCCAAAAAGAGGGAACACAAACAATGATCCAGAAAACTTAAGGATTGAGCAAAACGAATCTCCATACAAATCCTTAAAAACTAGGTAGAACTTTGGTTATCCAGAACAGTAATTAAGCAATTCCTGCTCTATGAAGGATGTTTAGACAACAGACAATGACACAAGATTGTAGGATATTGCAAATCATAAAAGTATGCATAAACAATTTATATTAACGAGACACTGAACAAATAAATCGGGCATGGATTTCTTAATCTGTAAAATAAGGCATATGGATCTGTCATTTAAATGTAAATCTCTTTTGGGGAATGTTGAAATAAAATGGCTGAAGATGAATATCACTTATTTGTTTGTCATCCTGTTGTCCTATCTAAAATTACAGCAATATATCATATTCAATATTTTAGGGTAATCTCCCTTGTATATTTTTTAATAAAAAAAAAATTATATTAAAAATTAAAATTGAATTAACAATCAAATCAATCTTGATAAAAACTTTCTAAATCTATACTGAATTATGTCACTTTCAAAAAAGTTTTTTTTTAAGGTGAAGTTAGCGATGGAGAAACACCCATCCATGAGTTGTTGAACTTTATCATTGAGGATACAAGTCAAAATTAAATATTCATTGTTAGTTTTACATGAACCAATAACTCCATGGTGAAGTGATATAGAAGATAAAATACCCACGCTGTGACAGAAAAAAAAAATTCTTGTAGAACATTAAATATTATTTGACCTTTACTACATTGGTTTATCCATCCGTATAATACGAATGAACTAAATTCTAATAAAAAAATACAAACAAACTGCACTCACTTTAATAAAGTGATTACATTAATCTTTAAAAATTATTCTAAAACAAATTTAAAGGAAAATGCCATGGTCTTGACAAGTTAGCGTGAAAATTTAAATGACAGTAAATAAGACATTTGTGTTAATGAATGTTAAAAATAGTATACAGTAGAATTTGGTGATTGAAATTGCCTGTTACACCAAATAATGGGGATCACCATTTTTCAGAACTCTTCAATGTGAGGAGACAAAAGGCATAATCCATTCTCGGATTATACCTGCTATTAAAGCTCTTCTGTAAGAGCCGTGACGTCACAATAGCGGTATCGTATATTATATCGGCATTGATTAGTTGCAATTTTATCATTAAAAATTATGTAAGTCGTAAAATAACGTATATTTATCTTTTGATATTTACAAAATCATTATGACTTCATGTCAAGCATTTTATTGCACTAACGAAAAGGGGAAAGTGTGAGAAGAATTTTTTTTGTAATAACCGATCAGGACTACCCTTGTCAACCCATCGACCAGTAACCACGAAAAACACGGGAAAGTACGACAGCATTGACGACAAAAAAGAAAAAAGCATGTGTACACATAAAACGAGTTACAACTGACAGTTATTTAACCTACGACCAATCACGAAATTATATGTAGATACTAACCCCCCCCCCCCAATACAAATAAACTAAAACAAAAATTAAGACGATATACAATTGTAAACATTGTATTGCAGTTGATCTGACATTAAAACATAACCAAAAGGGCACGATGTTGGGAAGAGTCGGATACATTATTTATTCAACTAACATGATCTGTCTCCGTGACGTCACATGAAGAGGTGTCATGGCCGCTTACACTACGACAGGAAATTCCAAATATTCATATTTCTAATTGCGTTTATTAATGTTAATAAAGGTGTTATTTGTTTAATAATTAGTTATTTACGAATAAAAAGTTACAATGTATTGAATTATAACAATTGTGCAACTGACTGGAGTTTTCCTTTAAGAAAATTTGTATTTTTTATCAATTAATATAGTTACAGTAGAACTACTTTGGCATTTGGAAAATAAATCATGAGTTACCGAACAATACTGTAATTCATGCATGTCATTTAGTGCAAGAGTGAATTACCATTGTTTTTCGATTACAAATGATTTATTTTCGATATTACCTTGCTATTGTTTCATCACTCAGTATTTATTTCACTAGGTGAAATACAGGCTTTTCTTTCATTTGAAAATCTCACAGGTATTTATGTAATAGATATACATTGTATGTATTACTTGTTTGAAGACTCGGGATTGTATGTAGGATTTCTTAAATAATGAAGTTTTAGTCGAAAATATGTATACAAAAGAAACAATATTTATACATGTACAATACTTTCATGACAAACATATCTTTATAAGAACAAGTTACATTTATAAAAGTAAAAATTCCAAAATCAAATTTAGAAATAAATAATTATCCTATATATTACATGTAAAAATTGTTTGCAATGAAAAGAACAGCTAAAATATATGTTATAAAAATGAATGCAATTCTTGAAAATCTTATAAAATATTTGATTAGCATACTTTTGAAAATCTGTCTATATTTTGAGCAAGTTAAGTTATTTTTATGTAAATATATATCTATATAAGTACATGTATATATGAAAAATATTTTTCTACAAAGGCAACTTAACTGATTGAAAAGGCATGATATGTATTTACTCAAACATTTGTGAATAACAAATAATATCATAAAGAATAGTTGATTGGGATTTTTGGATTATTCATTGTCTTTCTGGTCTTCGTTACTTTCATTGTCTTTGTGGTCTTTGTCACTATCATAAGGCACATATGGTGCATGGCCATTGGATGATAAATCCTCCACTGGGTCTTCTATAACTAGTCCATCTAGGTCAAATTCTGGAGACTGAAATAATATAAAGCCATACATTATTAGAATGTTAGAGAAATCAAGATGGCTTTTTCAACTGAGAGAAATGTCTTTAAAATAAAAGAAGATAATAAAGACTTATTGAAACAGATTATAAAATGTCTCTGATTTCCTTCAAGTAGGGTTAGGCTTAGTGTTATAGTGTTTAACACCACTTTTAACAATATTTCAGCTATATCATGGCAGTCAGTTTTATGGGTGGAGGAAACCAGAGAAAACCACAGACCTGTTGCAAGTCACTGATAAACTTTATCACATAATGTTGTATTGAGTACACCTCACCTGAGCAGGATTTGAACTCACAACTTCAGTGGTGATAGGCACTGATTGCAAAGGTAGTTTTAAATATAACTACCATACGATCACAACAACGACGGCCCCTTCTTCAAGTAGGAGGAGTCAAAATGAGAACCGTGAAAGATGTGGATGAAAGGCTCAAAACTGGTAAAAGTCAAGATTAGGAACAATTAGGTGTAGGTTTATTTTCACTTTCAGCAATTTTTCAGCTATATTATGATAACCAGACTGACTAGGGAGAAGGGAAGCCTGGACAGTTATGACAAAGTAACAGGTGAAACTCATGGCCTCCAGTTAAGGAGCAGTGCTCTTTTGTATTGTGGGTTTTTCATCCATCGCTGTCAGCGTTTCAATGAAGAGCATACTCATACCTCTAAGCTGAGCAATATTTAGAGGTATGATCAAGTACTTGTATGCCTCGCCATGTGCAGGATTTCAACTTACAAGCCTTAGTAATAGGGATTACATGATTGTTCCTTAGTAATAGGGATTACATGATTGTTCATTAGTAATAGGGATTACATGATTGTTCCTTAGTAATAGGGATTACATGATTGTTCCTTAGTAATAGGGATTACATGATTGTTCCTTAGTAATAGGGATTACGATTGTTCCTTAGTAATAGGGATTACATGATTGTTCCTTAGTAATAGGGATTACATGATCTAGCTCCAAATGAGCAATTTTTCAGCGATTAGATGATGGTGACGATGTCGGTTTTGTTCTTGACCAACACGATTAGCTGGATCTTTATAACGCTAGCTCATTGAAACAACAGTCCGCACAGGCAGACATGTTGCTCCACATTGACAGATTTTGAGGCAATCCATCTTTTTTCTTACTCCTTAATACTATATATGCTTAGCAGACAAGCAGCAAATACCAATTTTATATTCTGGTTTGAATTGACCAGGGCTATGGACACATTCTACCATATTTTCAAAGATCTTCATCTTTTGTACCACATCTACAGGGAAAAGTCCTCTTCATTTGTACAAATGTAAAATTACTTTCCCCAAGATTTATCAACCCTAAGTTTGTTTCAACAGTTCTCCAGAAGATTAAAATGTGAAAAGTCAACAACTAACGAATGCAGACATCAAGTGATGGCCAAAAACAAATCACTGGGCAACAGGATATGTGTTGAAGCTTAATACCAGCATTCACAATTCACCTCAACTATTTAGTATTACACCCAACAGTTTCCAGCAAATAGTTCATAGCTAATCCAATAGTACCGAGGTATATATCCTGAATTGGTGTATTGCATCTTTGTGATTCATTGACTATATTTTGACTGTTAAGACTTCATAGTTGATTGATAGACAGTGAAACCTGTCGCACTGAACGCTGAATAAACCGAATTTTAAACATCCCTATGTAGGAAATTTGTTAATTTAATCTGTATAAACCGAACACCTGTCTATTCCATACACGAAAGTTGGTCCAAAGCAGGTTTGGTTCAGACAGGTTTCGCTGTTATGATACTATAGTATTTGGTTAATGTCATGGGGACTGAACTTTTTGGTTGAAATTTTAGTGATTGTAGTTTTTGGTTGGCATTATGGAATTTGTAGTTCTTGATTATATTTTTGAGCTTATGGTTTTAGTTTTTGGTTGGCAATATGGCATTTGTAGTTTTTGATTGGTGTTCTAGAGCTTGTGGTTTTAGGTTCATGTCAGTGTGTCGGTAGTTTTCATTTTTACCTTTCATTTAAAAAAGGTTACAACTTGTTAAGTATGTTACTAGTATATTATTTCCTATGAAAATTGGTTGCAAACTACAACAGCTGTTGTACCATAAAACAATATCCAGATCCTTCTTGTATTAAATATCAAGCAATTGATGTTAACCAGAAAAACTTGACAAGGGGGATAACTCACAATTTTCAATGGAAATATTATTGTCCTTAAAACAAGCATACATTTTTTGTACAATGTACCTCTAAAAGTGACTCGTTCAGTTAATCAGAACTTTAGTTGTAGTGCAGAAACCAAACAGTCATACAATTTACAAGACAAACAATATTATATACCGTAACATGCTACTAGTATAAACAATGGAAATGGCCATCCAAACCAGTGATCATTGCTCAATAACTAGTGATCATGGCTCAATTACCAGTGTTCATGGCTCAATAATCAGCAATCATGTCTCAATAACCAGTGAGCATGGCTCAATACCAGTGATCATGGCTCAATAACCAGTGTTTATGGCTCAATAACTATTGATCATGGCTCAATAACCAGTAATAATGGCTCAATAACTAGTGATCATGACTCAATAACCAGTGATCATGGCTCAATAACTAGTGATCATGGCTCAATAACTAGTGATCATGGCCCAGTAACCAGGATCATGGCTCAATAACTAGTGATCATGGCTCAATAACTAGTGATCATGGCTCAATAACCAGATCACCATTTTAGATAGTAATTGGTGGTACAATTACTACATGTACAGTGTAATCACCTTCAATGTTAGAACTGATCATCATAGAATTTGACTTCCTTGACAAATTCTGATACTAAATAATAGTATGTACTGGTATTATTGGTTACAATATTAAAAGGGCTACCTCCTCGTAGTTGCCACATATCCACCTCAGAAATCAAGATAGACATATTAGAACATGCTTATAGCACCTTTGGGCCTTTTGTTTGGAAATGGGTAGGATTAGAATCCACCAAAGCAATACAAATTATGTCAGTAGCTTAATTCCAACTCCGTGAATTTATCTAGAGAATTCTAAAGTACTGTGTAGGGTACAGTATGCTACGACCACAGAAAGTCGACAAGGGCTTCCTTCCATCACTCAGGATCCTTTTTTTAATGAAATTAATGCTCTCCATGTTAAAATCTCCAATAAACTATGGCTCTCAGTAAAATTGCATTAATAGGATGACTAGTACTAGTATCATACTATTATGGTTGCATACATGAATGAAAATTCCAGAGTAAAAGAGAGGTGAAATGTTAACTACCAACAAAATGCACTTTTACAACAAATCATATACAACACAGATTTTTTTTATAATTTCCTTTATTGTCAAAAAAAACACATGAAAAATAATCGAGAAAATATAAATTATACATAAGGTCCAAATTTATAATTGTTAACTATGAAATATAATGTTTATACAGCCATTTAAAAATAATTAAATAAAAGGTCCATTTCACTCCACTTTCTCCTCCTTTTCTTCTTTCCTTTTTCTGCTGGGTATCTATCAAAATGATACATAATTCATGTATTGCTTATTTATTGAATTTTTAGTAGGGTTATATATTTGTGATTTTGTTAGTGGCTTCGTTAGATACCTATGATTCATGTTAGAAGCTTGGTTATACATCTGTAACTTATTTATATTAGTAGTTTTGTTAGATACATGTGGATTATGTTAGTCACTGTATTAGAAACCTGGACAGGGTTGCACAAACCTCAATTAAATTTAAGAGTCAATTAAGTTTTAATTGACACTTAAATTTACCCGGAATGTAGATGAAATTAGTTTACACTTAAGGTTTAATTGAGACTTAAAATTAATTGAAGTTTGTTCAACCCAGTCCTATTTTATGTTAGTACACATAGCTAGACAGGGTAATTCACAATACTTTTTTGAAAAACATACATGTACATGCACATAATTATGGGTAAAGAATTAACTTTTTCCCATTATGTTTTTTCAAATATTTTGTTTAGTTTCAATGATGTTCTCCCTTTTTACATGTAAATACAGTAAAACATGTCAAATCCGAACCCAGATAGGGATTAATACAAGTTCTTGTAACTTGTTTCCCAATCCTATTAATTACTTATAATTATGTAATGTATATAGCTGAATAGTGTAATGTTATATTGAATTAATAAATAAAATGCTTAAACTAAATCCAAACCCCTTTGGAACTGAAGAATTTGTTCAGTTTAGACAGGTCTTTGGTTTACACAGGTTCAAATTACATAGACATTTAGTAGATGGGACTGTAAAGTCTGTCTGGTTTAGACAGGTTTTCAGTTTACTGAGGGTTTGATTTAGACAGGTTTTCAGTTTACTGAGGGTTTGATTTAGACAGGTTTTCAGTTTACTGAGGGTTTGATTTAGACAGGTTTCACTGTATTGAAAATATTAATTTTGTTCATGTTATTTTAGAACATAGACAGTTTCATTTTCCCAGAAACATCAATCATTTAACAAAGCACAGCAAACCTCAAGAGTATAATACATTAGTGTTGATAAGAAATCAAACAATATATAGCTTGATATTCATCAGAATACATGCTGAATCAAGGTAGTTTATACAAGACAAAAATAAAGAATGACAACAGGAAGTGACCATGTACTAGATTTTAACTTTGTTTAAATACTTTCTGCACTACACTTTTTTTCAACAAAAGAACTGAGAACTAAAATTATGTCCCATACCCTAAATACGTCCCTGTTTAAACGATCAAAGTTTTCCATCAAAAACTTGGTCAAAGTTTTCTTTGATCGTGTAAACCTGCATCAAAAACTTTGTCAGAGAACTTTGACGGATTTGAAACCCATCCTATAATTCTTAAAACTTTTGATCAAACTTTGATCTTGTTAATGGGATAACTTTGACAATGTTTTCTTTGAGGAAATTTTTCATAAACAAAATTTTGACCAAGTTTTAAATGAAAACTTTGATCGTGTAAACAGGCTTTTAGAAATGGCATACAACACTAAACTTACAACCTTATTAATATACAACATGCAAAGAAAACTTTCAAAACTTGAAAGCGGTGTTATGCTATACTGTGTGATATTAAAGCATTATTAGAAACATTTTCTATATCCCAGGGTCCATAATAACAATGAAAATTTTTTTAAGGTAAAGAAGCAGAAAATGTATGAATAAGTATTCTGTAACATCAGAATAGGGTCATTTATAGATGATTGGTCGTCAGATCAGTTTGATTTAAACCACCCGAGCTGGGAAAAAAAAGAGATTGTTGGCAACAAATTGAAGGGGTTAGTGTTCAAATGCTACAGAACATTGAAAAGTGTCCATTTTTTAATCTGTCGTACGTTAATCGAAGTACGTTTGAAGAAACACTATTATTGGTCAATATTTTTAACACCTTATGTAAATCTGAAAGGTCGCCAGAATATGACTTTCTCTTGATTCCCAGTCAGATCTAAAGAGTGCACCAATCTGAAGGGGGTGGTTTTAATCAGACAGTCATCAGAATGTAATATGTGAAAGTTGTGTCTTGCTTTGGATACCTACCAGCCAATCTAATGGTGTAGTGATCAGGTATTCTGTTAGGAAGTTGACTGTTTCTTGTACATATCCCATCTTATCCTGAGCTTGAGCTAAGAACCAGCTAGGAATTTCTTCATAAGAGGAAACCTGTAAAAATATTCAGGACGAAAATTTAGTCATTTTTTTTTAAACATTTAAATACCAATATTATTGATGATTTTAACCTTTAATAATATTATAAACATTTTAATTTTACTAGAGGTTGAAACAAGAGGCTCCCTTGCAACTGTATCACTAAACTAGTTATTCATGCAGAGTTTGTTTTTATCAATTTTATAATAAGTTTATAAAAAAAAATATTTTATTCATTTTCACATTGACTCCGGTGTTTAACTTCAACCTAAATATTTTGACATTGGTCTCTTTTGGCTACTACCACCACAATATAACCGAAATATTGTTGAAAATGGCATTAAAGACCATAAACCCACCCAAACCCTTTTGGCTACTCGTATTTTGGCTACAACCAATCTGTTGAATATTTCACATAGGATTTTTTTCTGAGGAATTCCATGGGGGAAAAATGCAAACGAATCAAATACATATCATTATAATTATTTTTCAAGATGCAGTTAATATTTACTAAAAAAACAGGATTTTTTTTTTTAAATAGTTATGTATGACACAGAGTATAATATTCATGAATTCACAAAATTTTTAAGAATTAACAATAACTTTAGAAAAATAAGACTTACATCTTGGAAAGATTTAATAAGTTCATCGGAATACTGTTTGGCTTGGTCGATTCTTTGCTGGAAAGAAATCTGTACAGACTCTGGTATATAAGAAGTTAATTTAACAAATCCTGTTCTAACTCTACATGTTAAATTTCTGGCCACTGCTATTGATTGTCCCTCCAATGTCTACAAATAAACAAAAATATATACTCCATTACTATAAACATATAGAATCCCATTTGCAATATTGATATTGGAAAAATGCTCATGTACAAGGAGGCAATTACACATTTACAGTAAAACCATCGTAAACTGAACTTCCTCAGGACCAACTTCTGTGTTTGGAATAGACAAGTGTTCGGTTAAATTAACAAAGATTTCATTTAAATTTCAGTTCATACAGGATTTTGTTTTATTTAGAGTTCAGGCTTAGACAGGTTTCACTATATATATATATATATACATGTATATATATCACAGTCTTTCTTTATTCCATCAGAATTTTCAGAACAAGCAGACAAAATCTCACCAAGTCCTAAGTTATTTAATGTCCTAGTAGTTAGTAGGTCATACTGAATACCAAAATATTTATACCAAACTGCTAAATCAAACAATTTTCCAGATTATTCATGTTTGGCTATTGTGCCAAAAATGACATGTGTCAAAGTCACAGAAAATACACGGTAAAGAGCTGCTAACAATGAAGCTACTGAACCAAGGGTTCCTATTGGATAAGTTGAAGTCATCACTTCAAAAGTTTTATGGTTTATTCCAATTGTGGTAAACACTTTCCGCTCCTTTCCTCATTCATGACTTATCACCGGGTTTGTAACAAGAGTAACACGACGGGTGCCACTGGTTTTTAGTGGGGTTCGTGTTACTCGATATTTAGTTTTATGTGTAATGTTTTGTAGATTGTTGTTTGTCCTTTTGTCCTTTTTCTTTTGGCCATTGTGTTGTCTGTCCTTCTTCAATTTACTGATTCTGATTACCCCTTTGGTATCTTCAACATCTTTTTTTTGTCTGTCCTTCTTCAATTTATGGAAGGGGCCCGGGTGACTCAATGAGTTAGGTCGTTGGATCTAACAACTCATACAAGCCTATCATCAATACCGCATGGGTTTGCGCCCGGCTTTGTAAATTACAAAAAAGGGTGCACTCGACTCGCAGCCACAAGTGATAAAGTTTACCAGTTGCTTGCCCATGGTCGGTGGTTCTCTCCGGGTTACCCTCCACCACTAAAACTGGTCGCCATGATATAGCTGAAATATTGTTGAAAGTGGCGTTAAAACACCAAAAATCAAAAAAATCAAAAATCAATTTATGGATTCTGTTTACCCCTTTGGTATCTTCAAACTCATTTGAAAATATTCCACCAGGCACAATGCTAACAATTGTTCTCTTACTTATATAAACTACCTGTTACAATGTAAAAAATAACAAATTTAATATACCTGTACATAGGTTTTATTACGACGAGTGCCTCAAGTGGAGCAGGAACTGCTTACCTTTCAGGAGCACCTGGATTTTTGTTGCTCAATCTTTAGTTTTCTATGTAGTGTTTTATAGATCATTGTTTGCCCTTTTTATTTTGGCCATTGGATTGTCTGTCCTTCTTTGATTTACAGCTTCTGATTACCCCTTTGGTATCTTCAAACTTTTCTTACCCAAAGTTTTCTAAAAACTTTCATATTAAAACAGCTAAAACCTACATTTGGAACATGGTTCACTTCACCCTCTTCAGCTACGATCTGTGACCAAACAGAAGTCATTTTTTCTTGAACAGCTCCAAATGACCCTGTTACTTTTCCTGTGGCTGTCTCCATGTTTGTTTTAGCATACTGAATCTAAAAGTAAGAAATAGTTAAAATATAACTTGTTTATTGTTGAAGGAATTCAAAAATTAAAGCAAGAACAAAAATAACAAAATTCTACAAAGGGAGGCAATTCAACTACACCTTCATTCTACAACATTCAGAAATACAGGTATGACACCTTGTCACGTACAACAAGATAAAATTATTAAGAGACAATCTTGTCCTTTAACAAGATCACATAAATTACTCACCTCATTAAAACTTAGGTTATCAAGGTCAATTTGAGTTCATTGTTATTACAAGGGGACCCTAATCAAGTTTCTTTGGACAGTTGCCAAATAATATGATATGATAGTAATACAAATGTATACAATAAAGTAATTCATTTAAACTCGATGTAAATTGACTAAAAAGTGTTCTTCATGCCAACAAAGTTTCACAGGGTCGTCGTGGTCATTGGATTTATAACTATCTGTGCAATCAGTGCCTATCACCACTAAAGTTGTGAGTTCGAATGCAGCTCATGGAAAGGTGTACTAAATACAACATTATGTGATAAAAGTTTGTCAGTGACTTGCGGCAGATCAGTGGTTTTCTCCTGGTATTTCCTCTACCAATAAAACTGACTGTTGCGATATAACTGAAATATTGTTGAAGGTGGCATTAAACACCATTTGTTGATCATATGTGTTGAAGGACTTTTTTTTAATTGATTTCTATTAATTACCATTAAAATGACAATATAAAAATCAAGTTAAGAAATTACCCTAACCAAAACAAACTTGAATTATTAAAACAGTTTACCATTAACTCTTAAAAAACATAGAGATGGGAATGTCAAAAGTATATTGTTGAACACAAGGTACATGTATAAACTTTATACAGAAAGTCCCCTCTTTTATAAGTCTACCCTTTCTGCAATTAAAAAAAGTGGCCTTGAAAGGAGGTGGGCTCCACTTTTGAGGACAATTTAGTAGTATTTTACTTCCCCTTCTGCAAAGAAAAAGTGGTCTTAAAAGAGAGGTGGGCTCTCTTTTGGGAGACAATTTAGTAGTATTTTACAATCTCAATGCATCTGAAATCTGGCTTGATGAGAAAGGGTGGTCTTATAAGAGGGAGACTTATTTAAATAGTAAATAATGTAGTTAAATTGTCAAAATGAAGTTTACCAGATCAACAGTAAAGCTAAGTTTAGCCAGATTTTCCTGACTTCTCAGTTGTAATGCTCTCATATCTCTCATGGCTCTGTTGTACATCCTCTTACGCACTTTTCCTGTCAGATTTGAAGCTCTTGTAATAGGATTTAGAGGGTATTCATCCATCTCTTCCTTTTCAACATTTTCTGAAAATAAAATGTATGAACATTATTGTTTGATCTGTTAGCCGATATATGAAATGAATATTTTCTCTCAATTTTAATGGATGCGCATGACTGTTATGTATATTTGCTATACAGAAATATATATCAAGTTGCTAAAAAAAATACAAAACATTTTTGATGATTTTCAATTAGCTATAACAAGCACCTTGTGGCTGTGGATATATTTCATGATACACATTATAATTACTTGGTCATAGTGTAGTCAATTATAGTCTTTATTTTCTCCTTTCTTTTTTTCTTTTAATCTTTTTGGATGGGGAAGTGTACTTAAGCAAGAAAAATATGCATGGAAAATGTTAATTTTTTTAAAAACAAGACAATACAATAACAGTTCTAATACCTTTTTCAGATTCAGACTCAGATTCAGGCAAGTATTTGTCCACATATTGTTCTGATAAAGCAAGGGCATTGTTCATATGACCGGACACAAACTGACCATAGGGTGTTTCCATGGTTTTGACTACTTGATTGTAACCATAATCTGTTACAGCTGAACCAATCTGTTTTACTTTTACAACCTGATACAAATATAAAGCATAGTAAGTACTGTAAAGTTTCAACATATCTAATATCATACAAAGATTCTATGAAAATGGCATTACACACCATAAACCAACCTACAAAGATTCTAATAGAATGAGGCTTAAGGCTTTAATGACCTTTCATATATGAGAGATCTACACTTGAACATTTTGTCTGAACAACTCTACGGTTGTTGTAAAGCATACATTTTCTTCATATCCTCTTTTACTTTTCCAGTAATTTGATGGAGTCACTGAACTTTCTGTGTGAGTGGGTGATTGTTGTGCAATGCCAACTCAGCAATTTTTCAGCTACATGTATATCATGGCCAGAACAAGTTTATTTTCAATGAGATGATGATGAGGTCCGCTTTGTAATAGACCAACACGCTTAGTTGGATTTTTATAGTGCTAGCTCACTGAAACAATAGTCCGTGGGTAGACATGTGGCTCCACTCGGACACATTAGCTTGATTCCGAGCAAACCAGTCTTTGCTCTTTCTCCTTAATGTTGTGTGCTTAGTGGAGAAGCTGCAAATACCAGTTTTACAGTCTTTGGTTTGACCCGTTCTGGACTCGTACCCACAATCTACTGCACTCGAGACAAGCACGCTAAACATTACTCCATCGATGCAGTTTTGAATAAATGTAATACAAAGTACAACTTAACTCTATAACACAACTATGTATTTCTTTCCTAACAAAATGTATATTTGTTCAAGAAAAACAAACCTGTTCTTTGCTTTTATTGTAAGAACTAGCTGTGAAGTCTTTAACTGCAACAACACGATCTACTGTTGGTTTTACATATTTAACATACATCTCCTTACCGTCTTCCATTAGCTATTGAAATAAAAAGAGTTCTAGTGTCAAATTCTAGAAATTTAAATAAAAACGTATATATCAAAATTAGTGTGCACAACATATTTCTGGAATAACCATCATCAGGTACGCTCAAAATGGAAAGATTGGAAAGCCAAATAATTTCGAGCTTTGGGAGCAATAAAACCATAGGGCCTAAACAGGATAGCCAAATCGGCGATGGTCACCTACATGTATGTCTGAGGGGGGAGAACCTTAGTTTTATCAATAAACTTTCATCATATTTTAATGCCAATGGTAATAATATTCCATTGTGCTGTATATAAATGTATGGATTCAAGTAAATAAACAATTAGTGTGTATAAATATTTGAAGAAATTTATATACCAAAGAGGTAAGGTGCCATAAATTTAAGAAAAACAGACAATACAGTTGCCAAAAGAAAAAGGACAAATAATGGAGAAAAAAAATTCCCACTTTCTGCATTAAATGGTTGATTGATTGATTAATTGGTGTTTAACACCAACTTTAGCAGTCTTTAAGCTTTATCGTGCATAAAACTGAAATGATTAATTAGTTTAATAATTACATGAATACTTCCCCGTTATTTTATCTTAAATGAAGTACATTTGACCACAGACATACATGTACTAAATAACAATTTATTGAAACATGCAAAATATTAATGTTTTTCTTTAATCACCAATTGCAAATATATTTTTTCAAAATGACAAATTTCAAGTACTTCATTTTATATCTGAGTAACTGTACTTTTCATTTGTACATTTCTTATCTGACCTTGAACTTTATAAATAGGCATAAAAATATCACATGTTATACATTTGTATATTATCCTGTTCAAGGCTATCAGTGTTATTTATATTTCAAATTTGTATTTGTCAATTGTCAATGGCCTTGACTAAAGGTTACAAAAACACGTAAGTCACCAAAATACTTTAAATAATGTGCTGTGCCTGATGTCATGAATTGAACTTGTGTACTAAGACCTATTTTAATTTAAAAGTTAAACACAGTTCCATTTAAGTGAATTTAAGTTAAAACACAGCATACCGTAGAACACAGTCCTTTCAATAAGGGGCGGTACCAGGTACATTTACCTGCCTAAGGTGGTCTTTGGTACCTCCTGATTTTAAAGAGTGTTGTACAAGATATTCATGAAAATTGTTCAAATTTTAATAAAAAGTACCGCCTGTAAAATAATGGTACACTTGAAAAATATTGAAAGCCCCCAGAATATACATGTGTAATTAGGAGACAACTGGTTCTATTTGAGCAGAAACTGATAAAAAAAAAAATTATTATACAAATATATCCTATTAGTGAGGGTTATTTGCGAAAAATATCCGTTGAGAGGAGAGGCAAATTTCCCGAGCCGCCTAAGATTTTTCCTGTCCTCGAAACCGGTATTTTTCTTCTTTTTTTTTTTTACCATTCAAATTAACCCTGTAAAATTCATTTTTCTTTACTTTATCATTGGTTGGAAGAAGAAACCAGAGTAATTCGGAATTACATCTGTGACGTCATAAACGATTTAAGAAGGGATTTTCCCCACGAGCGGGGTATTTGCCTAGGCAAATACCATGCTATACGGAATTCCCAAGGACACTGATATACACCTCTGATGGGGAAAAAGCGGAAAAAACTAAGGATTGGTAAAAAATACCCCTTTTATCAACCAATCAGAAGACATCATTCTTACATAAGGTGGAATTATGTCACAAACTATGTTTTAAAACACAGCTAAGCTTGAACATGAATATTTGTGACCTTAAACAAGATTAAAACCTTACAAGATGAATATCAGTAAATATTTAAAGACAACACATTAAAACAATTTAAAATAATTTCAATAGTGATTTTATATTTCCAAAAGCAATTGTCTGTACATAGTTGTGGTGTATGATCTTCTATGGTGTGGTATTGAGGTCAAAATTACCAGTAATAATAATACATCGCTTCAATCAGATTCTGCATTTCATATATATATAATATAATGTCAGTTTATATGATGGTCAAGACAGACATTATCTGTAGTATCACAGCGATTTTGATAAATGTACTACATGTACTGATAATATATGTCAAGACCTTCAAAACTGACTACATTGTTTTTATCAGTAACATGATAAAGTGTCTGAGGTCACACCGAATAATTTTTAGTATCACCGTCAGTCCATTGATGCTGAAAATGTCCATCTGTGAGATCAATGGAAACATTCCAAAATGGCTGATGGTATACCATGTTTCTTTAAAGCGTTTTTTTTATTTTTATTTAAACAATTAATCTATGTACCGACCTCCTCAGTAGGTTTGTTGATTGCTGGGTATTTCTCTTCAAGTTGATTTAACTTTTGACAAGCATAACTGTTAGCCTTCTCTACAACTGAAAAACATATAACATTTTATTAGCCATGTGTCAAGTCTATTCACATGTACATCAGTCATTTTTTTAAATATGAAATAGTCAGGTCCGGATTATGACATTTTGGGGCCCCTAGACTAATGAAATTATGAGGAACCCCTCAGACTGAGCTACCCTCTAACTCGCCAGCAACCATATTGAATATTTTTTACTAGTATTATATTTTTGTGACATTTACATAGCTTGAAGAAAACTTATTGCAAATTCTTTAACTAAACTTGAATGAGGATCCTCCTCGAGCTTGAGGAGCCCTAGGCTGGAGTCTATACTAGCCTATAGGATAATCCGGCCCTGGAAATAGTCAAAGGAAAACATAATGACCGATTTAATAAACTAGTCAAACCTGTATTAAGAGGTCACCATTGAAACACAGAAAAATTGGTCTTTTAAGACAGGTGATCTCTTAAAAGAGGTTCAACTCATATTAAATTTTCTATGATATGACAAGCAAAAGGTGACCTTTTAATACAAGTGACTGTTTAACAGAGGTGAACGCATGGGTACGTTTGATTGTACTTTTAAATCAAATATTAACAATATCAAATAAATATTGTGTTTATGACCTACACCTGTACAGTATTGTGAATAAATAATCCTTTTTATCCCTGAAATTCTTTTTTTTTTTTTTTTTTTAATATTCTATGTTCATTTATAAAACAAATTATTGATAATCACTGGTAATCCAAATCAGTTTCTAAGAAAGAATACTAATTCAAAATGAATCTGATTGTTTTTTTCTTTTGTTTTATCTTTGCTTGTGTTGACATGTGTCTGTATTAGTTAAGCAACCCCACACCCTCAATAACATGTCATGTATACCCTGTGGCAATACAAATGTACATGTATATAAAATCTACTGCTATATGTGTTAGAAAACTTTCCTTGTTTCCTTATACACATGTATTCTCCTCAAAAGTACAAAAGTACATGTACTTGGGCCATCATTTTTCTAACAATAACAACAGTGATAATGTATGTCGAGATCTTCAAAATTGGTGTTATTGCTTTTATCGGTGATGTCAAAATATGTTTGATGATAAATAATTTTCAATATCAGTCATTTCTTGCGAGATACACACTGACCTAATATTTTTGTGTGTGGATTAAGATTAGTTCAGTGATCAGCGACACACATCATAGGGAGAATGTCCAATTGGCCAATAAATATGCATATAATATATCATTGTACATGATGATTTTTACATCAAATCAGCTGCCTCTGCTCAGTTATAATACATGTAAATAATTTGCACAACATCCCTATTATATAGTATTAATGGTTGATAACTTACTCTGTGGTTGGTATCTGTCTACCAATGGTTTGCCAAATACTACTGAAGTATCTACTACAGTCTTGACACCAGCCTCGGCTATGTTCAGAGAAGATTTCAGTAACTCGTTAGACTCTTTAGTCTTCTGGTATAGATTATAGGCTTGATTCCATGCTGAACTGACCACAGGGATTTTCACGAGCTGTTGTACAAATTGTTGGTCCTCCATTTGTCTCTGTTGCTCCTGCAAGTTCTGTCGGTACATACAAGTTCTGAATTACAAAAATAAATTTTTAGTTGATGCAATCTCTTAATTTTAACGACAGAGGGATGACCTTTCCAATCATTTACTTTTACTTTTAGATTTTTTTTTAAATCCCTATATAATCAACCAAAACCATATTTTTTCGAAAAATTATTGAGAGATCATTTCTGGATAGATTTTAACAAATTTCACACCAAAACATTCAGAATTGTCTATATTTTGATTGTTTATTTGCTCATTATGTTTATATGAGTGGTTTTTATTTGTACATAATTTAAACAGGATTGTTAATTTTTAGGATTTATTTTTAGTTGAAATATATAGGAAAATCAAAGTCAACTTTTATTTGTTATGATTTATGTTTAAATTATGTACAAATAAAAACCACTCATAAACATAATGAGCAAATAAACAGTCAAAATGTAGACAATTCTGAATGTTTTGGTGTGAAAATTTTTAAAATCTATCCAGAAATGACTTCACAATATTTTTTTGATATAGAAAGAAAGAAAGAAAAAATAGGGATATAGGGATTTTTTTTACATGTGGCAATACTTTTGGCCGCATACTGTACAGTACTCAAGTTAGTTTTCTCTTAAAGTTAAATGTAAATTAAGTAAGAATTAAAAAATATATATATATGGTTATATTTTGGTTAGTCCGAGATTCCTCTGCTGTCCGACCACAGGGGCTTGTTACGATTTTTATTTTTTTTCCGAGTACTCTAAAAAAAAAAATCGTAACAAGCCCCTGTGGTCCGACGGCTTTTTGTTCGACTTGTATTTTGCCTTTTTGGCATGTGTTGGTTTCAGTTCTCCTTCTTTTGGTATACAGCAGTTTGTAACACGATTTTGGATTACTGTAGCATAGTTTTTATTTTTCATATCTAAATAATAAAACATTTTTTATAAAGGCCGTTTACAATGTCTCTTGTATTAATTTTACGACTTCTCAAATTCACGGACATCTATCGTGATCTGATGAAATTTTACCTGTGACTACACAAACAAAACAAAATCTGGCCTATCATGAGAAATGTTGAAAGTATATAATATTGCAAATGATGACTTACCTATAACAATTCTGTAGTGTTCTGTGTTTGAAAAAACTCTAATGCAATCAGTACTAAAATGTTGTATTTAAAGCATTTTGTGCGAACATAAAATACACGTCTGTGTACAAAGTCCAAACTTAACAATGACGTCGAAGAATTACCTGAGGCTAAATAAGGGACAATTATACCAAGAAAAAAATAATTAAAACTGCTTGGAGTCAAGGATTTGTATAGTAGATATTCCTTGTTGGAGTTAACATATTAGGAAAAATGATGTTATAAAATATTTTTTAACAAAGAACAACGTGCGAAAAAATTATAATGGGATAAAAAATGCTTGAATTTCTGTTAGTCGGCCCCAATTGTACCTACCAAGGGGAAATCCTATATCAGCTGACCATTACGTATATTTTTTTTTGTGTGTACCCCGACCTTGATCCGTGATAAATTACTCCCCACTAAATATAGCTGTGTATTATTGACCAAGGTCTATCTGAGTAGATGTTTGTTCGATTATTTTATATAGAAATAGAAATAGAAATAAGTTTATTAACCAAATCAGGGCCCCAGGAGGGCATATACAAATAACAATTATGATTGATACACAACAACAATACAAATAACAATTATGATTGATACACAACAACAATATATCAACCTAAATATTCGCGGTGAAATATCAATAATTGTGGTGCAGGCACACTCGGGCAGGAAAAGAGATATATGCACATAAACGTATCTGTATCTGTATCTGTATCTGGTACGTTGTAGAACCCAACTATCGTTTTTATACAACGGGTAGAGAGAGCGCCGATGGTGGTCTTTATTGGCGCCGATTCCTTAGAGCGGTCTTAAATGCTTCTAAGGAATTTGCATGCACGACACTGTTTGGCAGATGGTTCCAATGAATTACAGTGTCCACAAAGAAAGAATGTTGGTACTGCTGTTTCTTGTAGTCCGGTAATTCGAGTCCTTTTGTATTATTGCATGTACGTTTCTCTACTATATTTGATGTTATATGATCTTTAAAATGTTTTGCTTTGATGTTCCTTTTCGGTCTAGCTAATTTAACGAAATTATCTGTTGGTAGTGCCGGTACCAACCCCTCAACCACCTTGTACATTATGATCAGACGTAGGCTAAGTCGTCTGTCCTCTAGTGTCTCCAGCTCAAGGTCTTCTCTCATCCTCGTGATGGCTCCTGTTTCCCTACTTTTGTAGTCTTTTTTAACGAACCTTATAGCCCTGTTCTGTATTCGTTTCAGTTTGTCTATGTCTCCCTTAAGGTATGGGTTCCAGATGGTAGCTCCATATTCCATGATTGATCTTACTAGGGTAACATATGTGGTCTTTCGGCATGTTTCAGGGACATTTCTTCAATTTCTTCTCAGGAAGCCCAGTGTTGCGTTAGCTTTTTTACACACATTGTTGATGTGGATGCTCCATTTCAGGTCGTTTGAGATATGGAGTCCTAAATATGGATTGTCCTGTACTTCTTGTAGTGTGTGTTTTTCCAGTTGGTAATATCTAGATGACTTGTTGTTTATTGACAGGACATATTACATTTCTTAGTGTTGAATCTCATGCCCCATTTATTTGCCCATTCTTCAAGGTGTTTAAGGTCTGCTTGCAGTGTGAGGTGGTCTTCTTCCTTTTTGATCGTTCTATATAGTAGGCAATCGTCGGTAAATAAACGGACAGACGAGTTGACACAGTCTGGAAGGTCATTTATATGGCATAAGAACATTATAGGACCGAGTACAGTACCTTGAGGCACTCCAGAGTCTACTGATGTTTCCTTTGAACTTTCACCCTCCACTATTGTTCTCATTGTTCGGTTGATAGGAAGTTGGTTAGCCATGAGTGGATGTTTCCTTTGATACCGTATTGTTCTCAAAGGAAACATCCACTCATGGCTAACCAACTTCCTATCAACCAGAACGTACATACACTTACTCACATATATATGAGGGGGGAGGGGGGATGAGAGAGAACATATACATATATATCAGGTGATTCATCACCAATCTGCAAGAGACACCTTGAGTCGATGCTAAATAGGAATAAAGTCCTACTTGTGTCTAGTGCAGACCGGCCATGTTGATGTGGAAGGAATATTGTTTGGAACATGGAAAGGGATCAGAGCTTTTGGATAACCAGCAGCGAGCATCAAGGGACGATGCCAAAAAGAATATTTTCTTTCTCATGCTCAATGCAGATCATCCAGTTTGCAGATCTCCAATTCCATTTAATCAAATAGTTGTTGATAAAAGATATTGACAAAGATATCTGAGTATAGTTGGGTCTTCATTATTTAAGATCCATATGAGTTTACATTTGTCATCTAAATTTTGAAAATTTTGACACTCAGATGTCAAATATGTAGTAAAAATTTCCCTATGGTTTGCATGGCAAGTTCAATGAAGTAAATAATGGATCTCATCTTCTACCTGACCCGAAGTGCACCTGCAACAGATGCGGTTTTCCCGGAGAGTACCCTGGTACCTTCCTATTTCTATTTGTAATTTGTGAGCTGATATTCTTAATTTGGACAACCTTCTTCTCTGCTCAAAATTTTTAATGATTGACAAATAATTCTCATATCCAAAATTGGTTTTTATTTTTAAATAAGTTCTTAATTTTCCCTCTTTGTTTTGTCCACAATTCCAAATAGTGTTGTTTTACAATTTTATTGCATTTATATTCTATTCTAGTGCACAGGGGCTAGGTGCGTCCGAAAAAAAAAATAATAATAAAAAAAATACTATATAATACTATTATTATATAGTATTTGTTTTGCCCCTGTGTTCTAGTGTTTTAATTCGAAGTTCACATTTGAAAAATCTACAACACAAGACAAAGAGCGAAGACAAACATAATAAAAAAAAAACACTTAAAAACCAGAGATCCAACATGATGTGAAACACGGACCCACGTAAAAGTCGAGCGTGGCGGGAGATGGGTAGAGATGAGAAACACGGACCCACGTAAAAGTCGAGCGGTGGTGAGAGATGGGTAGAGATGAGAAACACGGACCCACGTAAAAGTCGAGCGGTGGTGGGAGATGGGTAGAGATGTGAATCACGGACCCACGTAAAAGTCGAGCGGTGGTGGGAGATGGGTAGAGGTATTATAACCAGGAGCTCGTGGAGGGTTAGATACGATAACGTAACCCTCATTCCGCTTGTGCTCCAGTTAGGGGCAAAAGCGGACTGAGGGTTACGTTATCGTATCTAGCGGAGGGTATGTTTGAAATATACATGTAGTTACGATGACCTCATATATGGAACAGAATTAAGTAAAAAAAATTAATCACAATAATAAGATGAAAAAATCATGCTTGGCAAAATCGACTTTTTTTTTTTCTACACCAAAGAATACATTGTATTATGAGAAGATCAAGCTATCTTCCGATGTATAATCATCAGTATTGATGGAACATCGTAAATGTAGAAATTTTTATGGGATATCTTTCTTTTATATCTTATACAAGTTATAAGACATCATATGCATATATCTTAACAGTTGGATATCTTACAAGCGTTATGAGCCATATACGTTATCAAATATCTTAACAAAGCATCATATGCAGGGCCGGCCTTAGGAGGTGGGCGCGGGGCCCAATTGTTCTCTGTAAAACCTGTAGTGTGTTGTTGTGTGTACTTGAACAGCTGAGAGTAGATCTATGAATCTGTATTTCAGATGAAAAACTTATTTAATTTGCCAAGTCTTGATATATCTTATTCAGACTTTTTAGAAAAAATAAAATTATGAACCAACTTTCTCATATTAAAAATACAGAAAAGGAAAAGCTTCGTTTCTTTAGTAATGTATACACAACTTTTGAATTACAACAATACCTAACTTTTGGTATTAGTAAAAGTTTTACTTTATTTTTATCTAAAATTAGACAATAAACCTTTTACCCCAGCTGAAGAGAGATATTGCAAATATTGCCTTAACCAAGTTGAAAATGAAAAACATTTTCTCCTTTATTGTCCCTTATATAACTGCATTAGAGAAAGTTTTCAATCTATTTTCAAAAATTCACAAAATTCTACAGAGGATGACTTATTATTACAAATAATAAACCCTATTAATCCTCAAGATACCAAAGATATCTGTTTATTTATCAAAGAATCGTTCACCAAAAGAGAAACATTTAAAGGTAGCAGTTTGTTTTCTTCCTAATACATGTATTGCTTTTATAATTTAAGATTATTAGTTAGCTCCAATTACTTGTTTATATTCTATGTCCTTGTATGTTTGTGATTGTATTGGATTAAACAAATTTATACATGTGATCTACTTAAGAAATAAATCATGGAAGCCAGAATGTGTTGGGAGTTTTAACATGGATTGGCGGATATTAGTATTTTATCCCGAGCCAGAAGCGATGGATAAAATTTACTAATATTCGCCAATCCATGTTAAAACTCAAAACACATTCTGGCTTCCATGATTTATTTCGATTCTGATATGTCTAAGAGTACAAATACGGTAGTATACTTTGATTGGAAGACGGTAATTTATATTTACGTTTGCGGAAAACGTCGCACACAATTTATGCTGCCAATGGAAGAGTCAGTCACATTCACCGGCGCATACGGGCTAATGAGATTATACCAAATGGATAACTCGCTCGCTGTTAACAAAGCGAAAGAAGGAGGCCATGTTAGGATGTGCTTTATCCAATAAAGTATTTGAATTTGAATTTGAATAACTCCAGCGCGGGGCCTGTTAAGCACGGGGTCCAGGTTGGGAGCAATTCAGTGGTCCAATTGGCTTAAGGCCGGCCCTGATTATATGATATCAGACAAGTTGTATCCTGTAATGAGTGCTGTATAGCTAGCTATATTTCTATTTGTACTAACTGTATCAAGTACTCGTTAAACCGTGTTAGAATAGTTTGGAGGCGCATTTTGTGTGTTTTGGATTTACCCATCAATTAAACAAAGTTATGACTTGTTTGACATTTCCAGATGCTCGGTTTTCTTCCTGTTTCTAAAGTTCATACAAATAAATTTGATATTCGCCAACAATGTACGTATTTATGTATATAAGAATCTTATAATCCGTCAAAATATAGCTTATAAGCTATCTCAGAGCATTTATTAGATATCTGATAAACAAATTGCTGATAAGATATCTTGTAGGCTTTATAAGACATCTTAATATATCATTTTGAAAAGCGTTATAAATTATCTCGATTGCTACCTATAAACAATGCGATTATAAAATTTATAAGATATCTTATATATTTGACAACTTTCGCAGATCTTACAAATTTATTCAACAACACTCGGACACAACTTGTGTAACACGAGGACATATATAGAGGGTTATAATTGAATATATACATTAATGACATAACTATGGACTTGACTGTGTTTATTAATGCTTACAATGTTTTATGTTTCATTGCAGATGACTGTGCCTGTGGTCATTGTTCAACATTAAAGACTTGTGTGAATAAATAGACATTGTTCTTATTTAATATATACAAGCAAGACATACAACAGAGCATATAATACATGGCAGAGTGAACAGATCTAGAGTATACGATAATACAGCATAATAACATAATGAACAGAGTATGCAATGTTATTGTAACATACACATTTTCTTAATAAAAATTGCTACATTTGTGAATAATTGAATATGACAGTTTGAAAACATTCCCCCAAATTTTGAATGTTTGGATTTCCACAGTAATAACCATAGGTACCCGATTTGTGGACCCCCCCCTTTTTTTTTTATCTAATTCATCACTTTTGTGGGACGTTTTCATTATAAACAGTGTTGAACAACTTCAAACATTACCAAAAACTCAATCCGAGATCGATATAAGCCCATTTCTAAAAACACAAAAAAAACCTTCTCTACTCTATTAGAACGGACCCAGGGCGAATGTGTAGTTAAGGCGAACGGACCCGATACCGTTAAAATGTATATATAGAACAAAAACATGTATCTGTTCATTTGATATGAAATGATAAACATGGCAACTCATAATACAAGCAGCGAACTTGTCAACAAACACAAGTTTACGTTTTGCTGTGTATATAGTTTGTACAGGTCTAGAGTGATTGTTGTTTAACGCCAAATTAACATTGCTTTCGGGGATATCATGGTGAGAACAAGTTAATACATTCGATAAGATGATAAAGACGCACGCTCTATACTAGACCAACACGATTCAGAAATCCGCGGGTAGACAATGTCACATGTCGCCTCACTCGGAGACATTATCCCGATTGCGAGCCAATCAGTCTTTGTTCTTTCTACTTAGTGCTGCGTGTTCGCGGAGAAGCAACAAATACAAGTTTTACAGTCTTTGGTTTGACGCAATCGGGTTCGAACACACGATCTACCACACTCGAGTCGAGCACGCTAACCATTTCACCACAGATGTTGTTGGGAGGAGCCGAGAGTCAAATGAAAACCGTAACTGGCCTGATATGATATTTATTGTTTTTAGAAGAGCTTGAAGATACCAAAAGGGCAATCAGAATCCGTAAATCGAAGAAGAACAGACAACACAATTGCAAAAAGAAAAAGGAAAAAAGGACAAACAACGATCTACAAAGCATGCACATAAAACTAAAGATCGAGTAACACGAACCCCAGTAGAAACTTGGGTGAACTCAGGTGCTCCAGAAGGGTACGCAGTTCTTGCTCCACTAGTGGCACCCGTCGTGTTAAACTTCTTCTTGTCATGAATATATCCGAAATACTGCTCACTTGACGTTAAATATCAATCAATAAAAAAATTACTAATCATCGCAAAGTTAACTTTATTATTTCTAACACGTGTACCGACGATAATACATGTAAGTAAGCATATTATTATTAAGGGACGGTCATACAAAATGAAAATTATGAAAAGTCGAAATTTTGACATATAGTCTTTTTTTTTAATGAATACACTTCCGTATAGACACGACATTATTAAAATTCGGACAAAAATAGAACCAATTAATATATGATAAAAAAAATTCAGGACAAGTTTAAATCTATTCAACACAATGCTCTAAATGAAAATTAAAATATATGTAAAACAAAGAAAGTTACACAGTTCAATTATATTGAATACATGTATTATGTTTCATGAAGTGGGATATTGATCTGTATTATTACATATACCCGCGTAACATGTAACAAGGGAATATTTATAACTAATCGAATGTTTGAATCGACCCCTCCAATAAATAACAGTCATCTTTTTAGAAATGGGCTGCGGGGGGTCACAATTATCGGAAGCTGATGAAGATGAAGGACTGCCGCAAGTGGGACACTGGGATTTAGAACATGGAATCGATACGGTAAGTACTGAAAAATCACAGACAGGAATCGTTACAATGAACGTAATCAATATGCTTGCTCTTGTTTCTATACAGATATATATAATAACCGTCTTAACACATGGAGTCGCGGTCACGTTTTGCTACAGAACTGGCGTCAACAACTACGATTTGAGCTAGAATACCACTTTTTGTCTTGATACTTGGAATTAGATGCTTAAGCTGATGATAGATCTTTATCACCAATATCTACTGCTCTATGTTTAAATACCAAGACCGACGAACACATTTGATAACCAATATCGAAAATATCACATATATTTTGATCCAATGTTAATTATATCTTATTAGCTGGGTATTCCCGATATATATCATCCTCAACTGCCAAGATTACATCTCCACTTATTGTCCATGAAGCACTTAAAAACTTATCTTTTGTTTCTTGGGTAAAAAGTAAAAAGAAAATTCTATTGGATGCCTTGTCGTATAAGAAGAGCTAATCAAAAGGTATACCAATACATGTGTATGTATACAAATAAATATATCAGAATGCGCAAATTAAGGAAGACAATATAATTTTACTATATTTTGAACCGAATAATGTGCATCTCTCTCTCTGATATATTTCACCAATTGCTTGTTTCAAACCAGTTCAATTGGTCAATTTTTTAAAGGTTCCGTGCATAATTACATAGGAATGATTCCAATAACCTTATGATTTCCCAGCAGTTAAGGTTCTTGGATACAACTGTACGCATAAACCTAGTATTCGCATTATCTTAACTACTAGTATTGTATATGGATGTACAGTCTAAATTGCATTGCAGTTGAAATATTATAAAAATTAAGAAAATATATATAAAAAAAAGAAAAGAATTGTAATACATGTATGTACATTTTTTTCAGTTAAATATCCCAGTGAATGATTCCCAGTATCCCTCGCCACATGTTGGAGCAGAATTCGACTTATCAGAGTACAAATTTACAGATATAGACACACATGCATTGATGGTAATTATCAAAATAAATAAATGAAATTATGTCATATTTTTGTAGAGTATAATTTATTTATTTAGTTATTTATTTAATTGCATTTTACACCCATAAGGGTCAAGCAATACAGTAATACAAACAATAATAACACAATACAACATTTTTTACAACAGATACAAAAGAAAGAGTTTTTGACCGACAAGTTTAATGATTGTTTAATAAAGGTACAAATATCAGATGAAAGATCTGGTTTGGATTAAGAATATATTTCAATTTGTTTAAATCAGACATATTAACAAAGCTAGAGAAGTAATTTCCAATAATATTAAATAATAAATTTCTAGGTTGATTATTTATACGACAATGCAAAAAGAAGTGATCTTCATCTTCAATGTTATTGCAAGTATTGCACATTCTTTGTTGACGGGGTATATTTTTGTAACGACCTTTCTCAATTTCTAAATTATGATCACTTGACCGAAATTTTGCTATGAGTTGTCTTATTTTTAAAATTGCTTAGCTGTAATAAGTAAGGTTCCAATATAATATCGTTCTTTAGTTTACTATAATAAGAATAATTTTGAACATTCGGTTAGTTTTGAAAGTTTATCTTTAGTCTTTAAAGTATAACTATTAAGAGCTATCTTTTTTAATTCTTTTTTTAGTGGAAATTTTAATCTATGAACTGGTTTATCTATATTAGAATAGTCTTCAATATCTAAATAGAATTCTTTGAAAATATTATTTACACAAGTATACCATGAGTATTAGCCTTCATCATGCATTTTTTTATTTACATTTAAGGATTCTTTAATTAATGGATTGATATTATTAGAGTTTATTCTAACAAAATACATAAGTACTTGAGTTTTAATAAATGAGGTGATAAGAAAACGTCCTAATTCAGATTTAGCAGAAATATTACATTACGTTTTTTTTAAGTCCTAAGATAGTTTTACAATATCTTGTGTGTATTTTTTCATATGATGTTTTATCTTCAAGTGACAAAGTATCACAAGTTTTATTATTTTTATCAGCTCTGATCAAAGCACTGTCAGTATATTGGAAGATAATCCTCCATATACCAAATTTCACAATTATAAATAATTTACATGAAAGATTTACTGGAAGTTGTTCGAAGTTTGAAAATATTTTTCTCATTGAAAATAAAACTTTTAAACCCTTTTTTGATAACTCCTGTATACCACTTTTAAAGCAACCCTTGTGGTCTATAATAGTTCCCAGAAAATTATATTGTAGTGTTTCTGTAAGTGGTTGGTCATTATACAAAAATACAGGAGTAGGTGAATAAACTTTCTGAAAAGTTAAAATGTTTGATTTATTTGTATTTACAGTTAATTGCCAATCAAAGCAGTATTTTTGTAGTTTATTTAATGTATTTTGTAATCCCTTGTACGAATTTGAAAAAATAACAAGTTCATCAGCAAATGTTAAACTAGATATAACAGTGTTTTCAAGTTTTAGCGGACCACACGATTCATCAAATATATCATGTAAATCATTTACAAAATAGTTAAATAAACAAGATCTTAAACTTACAAAATAGTTAAATAAACAAGATATTACTTAAACTGTCCCCTTGTTTCACTCCCCTTTCTATTTTAAAGTAATCAGAGTGTTTATTATTAATTCTGATAGCAGATTGGCATAAACTATAAATATTTTGAATGACATTAAAAAATGTGCATCCAACATTATTAGTCAATAGTTTATATAAAAGACCATTATGCCACAATGTATCAAATGTTTTGCGTAGGTCTACAAAGTAAGAATAGATTTTCTTTTTCTTATTAAAAAAATATTAAAGTAATTAAAGTTTTTAGAATAAATAGACTATACTACTATTGCTTCTGAAGGACTGACATTTGTCATATAAATCAAACTTACAAATGACCACAATGTAGTATAGGTTTGTAGTAATCATTTCGGGTAGAATCTGTGTCTTTCAATATCTAGAGGTCATCGTGACTTCCGGTGAGATGAAGAACAGCGATAAATTAACACTTTAATTTTTATTCGAGTTTCATGTTGATTTTTTTGGTTTACTTACACTCACTCATATATAATTTCTTACCATATGATTGATTGCTGTTTAACGTCAAGTAAACACTATTTCAGCCATATTTTAAACGACAACAGATTTACAAACAAACCATGTAGAGTAAGCATATATACTGATATAGGTACATATACACGATGTAATATCATAGGCAACGAGGTGGGTCTATGAACGGAAGTTTATGTTGCCACAGACGGTAGAATGCTAGTTAATATCTTGAATGTCAATATGTTTATTTGTCTGTATTTCTTCATTGTTAGTAGTATGTATTAAGTTTTCCTGTGGGTATATATTGGTTAAATAATTGGTTGAAGGAAAAAAAGGCACCGAATGCATAAGTACGGATGAATATAATACTGTATATAAGATAATAATATACCCTGTCGGTCACTGGAAGGGCAATAACATAATATTTTGTTTTTATTATTTTGTTCCAGACACCGCCCGTTTTGTCTAAAAGCTACGAAAAACTGTGTAAATTTCTTGCAAAACCAGAATATGATGACGTAGAAATAGTGAGAGCGTTTGTAGTGTGGATGAGCTCACAGAAAATTAGGACAAAATTATATCCAGGATCCGGAGCCTCCCCAAACACTCCCCTGGGGTACATGAAAATGATCAAAAACAATACAGGAACGTTTGCAGCATTGCTTACACAAATGTGCAGGTAAGTACTGATTTAATGAACAGTTTGATTTAGAGTGTTTTATAGCGCAAATTTCAACAATATTTCAGTTATATCGTTGCGGTCAGTTTGATTGGTGGAGGAAACCGGAGTACACGGAGAAAACCAGCGACCTGTGTCGCAAGTCACTGACAAACTTTATCACCTAATGTTGTACTGAGTATACCTCGCCATGGACGGTATTCGAACTCACAACGTTAGTGGTGATAGGCACTGATTGCATAGGTAGTTGTAAATCCAACTACCATACGATCACGGCCACAACGGCCCCTAGTTTGATGTATGAATTCTACCTGTATGTAAATAGATAAATAAATGATGATAGAGGATCAACAGCGCGTTCTCGTTCATACGAATGATTTGTTGACTCCGAATACCGGTATGTCTTCAACAAACTGTGTATAGCGGCTTAACATCCATCTTTTTCAGCTGGGTGTAAAAATTCTTCGTGTGTCAAAACTTATGTTAAATTTTGTATTTTCGCGATAAAAATTTATTATTTTGCTTTCTATCAATGAACCGCCAAAACTGACAACCACACCATAAGATTGGTAAGTGTTACTATGTTTAATACCGTTTTCAACAATATTTCAGTAATATCGTGATGGTCAGTTTAAGTTGAGGAAACCAGAATACGCGAAGATAACCACAAACTTGCCAGAAGCCACTTGCAAAGTATATCACATCAATGTTGTAATACGTACTACACACTTCGCCATTTGTTGGGGTATCGAACTCACAACATTTAATAGCGGTACTAATTGCATAGGAAGATGTAGATCTAATTACTATATGATTACCACCATAACCCAACCCCGTCTGATTGACCGCAATACGATATATTTAAGCCAACTGTTCTTCGGTGATTTACCTATTGTTGCCCTTTCTTTTGGGTTTGTAAATGATACATTATGACTGAAAACGTTGGAGTTGTATTCTTATTTGTTATTATTAAAGTTAAAGACATCATAAACACATTCACATATTCCCTTTTGGTTGTTTTTATTTTGTGTGTGAAGGGGGAGATATAATTCACACGGAGAACCTAAACCAGTTAAACAGTACATTCCAATACCCCTGAGTCATATTTTCACAAAATATATTATAATACTGTCAAGTAGTGAGTGGACTTTGGCCTACCTATATTGATAACATTGTTAAACAATGTTTTACGGATATGATAACGGGAAAACAACCACGACATTGATGGGTAGATTTAGTTCAGAAAATATATATGTCTCATTTATCAGACGAAAAGTACAATGTAGTGACGTCATCTATATGTTGGGTGTGATTGACCGAATTTCAATTTCATATGATAAATTTCATGAGGTCAAAAAATGGGACTAATTGAAATGTAGAAAGAAAACTCAACATTTGTTCCATATAAACTAATAAAACAACATAGTACCAAGTGGCGACTTGGTGGTAATCAGCCAAACTCATGATATCTTCTATATAGACTATCAAGTTATGGTTAATCTTATTATTTTATTGTTTAATATCTTTTGGACCAATCACCGTACTGAAATATAAAGTCACTGCTCATTATTATTTTGCTGGTTGCAGATGATGTCAAATTGAATCTAATAACCATTAGTAAAATACCGCAATCAAGAATGGACAATCCAGAGACATAAACAGCATTGAGCATGAGCCTTAGAACGAAGACGGACAAAACAAAAACACAATTCAAAAAATTAAAAGAAAGCAACCCTACCAAAACACCGGGGCGAAGGATAAACAGGTCCTGCTTCTTCTAAGACACCCACCATGTTGCTATGTGTCATTCATTTTTGATTGTGGAGAGTCTTATCTAATCATAATTTTTACTTTAATCTGACAATAAAAAGTGGATGGGAAACAAGGACAATGGGTATCTACAGAGAACACATGGCGTCTTATACAAATAGTGTTCTTAAGACTCAGTGCATCCACGGGTAGTTGATAGACATGCCCTTTCGATTGGGTGGGGGTTTATCAGGTCATAGTAAAGAAAGTCTGGCCGTGGACATAGTGGATATATGTGTTTGGAGATTGATATATCAAATAGTATTTATCTTATACAGAGATTCTTTTAATACTTCCGTACATATATTATTATTATGTATCTGTGATTCGATATTTGTTTGTATACATGTTAATAGAAACGTTTGCTTCTGTCTATATCTGTTTTCTACATTTTGAAATATTTATAGGATCTAACGGTTTAACCCATTCAAACAATGATGTGTCAAGTTCCACATATTCTCTAAAAAAATATATTATTTCATCTTGTTGCAAGAAAACATGTAACATAATAAAATATGAGTAATATAGACTATTGTAAGTACCTTATTTCTCTTATTCAGAGAGGTTAACATACCTTGTGTAATAATAACAGGTATATACAAGTCATCGCATTTCCATCCATCAAGAATTGACCCTGCAGATTTCCAATGTACATGGAATGCAGTGTGTTTAGACGGAGATTGGGGTTTTATCCACCCATTTCTAATTTGTACTCCATCGTCAAGACGAGTTGAAAGCTCATGGGAATCTATTGAAGACGGAGGAAATTTCATTCCTGGACCAAGGCCATGGTCAGAAGACTGGAACACCGTGGACCCTCTTCAAGTAACCGTTCTACCAAATAAAACTAAACTGAAACCGCGAAAGAAAGTAAAGATTGGGAAGAAGAGAATAAAATCGGTGACCCCAGCCCCTTCAATGGCTTTAAAAAGACGGAAAGTAAGGTCACAATCAAACCCAGACCTTATTTTAGACACAGGAATGTATAACAAGCTGTTGCGACTTGACGAAGATGTCGACGTAGAAGAAGAACCTCGGGATTTAATCTTTGTTCGACAAACAAAACGTTGCTTTAACGAATATTTCTTTTTAATTGAACCAAGAAATATGATACTGTACTGTTTCCCAGATCTTCGTGAATGGCAATTATTGCAAAATCCAGTTGTGATGAAGCGATTTATGGAGTATCCTCATATCAACATAGCATATCAAGAATTTGGATTTTGTAATCCTGCTGATCAAATCACAAAGTATGTCAGTAAAGATGGAATCCTTACTTTTAAATTGAAAAATAATTCAAAGAAAAACATATCCAAGATGAAAATAGGATACGAACTCTCACAGCTTGGAGGTAGAAAGATTCATAGTTTTGAAGGGTCATATGTACTTTTGTATCAAGATTATGATATTTGGACAGTTCAATTAAGATGTCCGACGAAGGGATTTTTTAGACTGGTTGTTTTTGCTAATGTTGACACCAGAGACTTTTCAAAGTGGATTGTGGATACTGAAATAGAATGCATTGACGTCAAACGATATTGCACTACAATCCCCTTCCACCCTGGTACAGCAGGGTGGGGACCACAAACACTAACCGAGTCCCTGGGACTGCATCTTCCATCACATGAAGTAGGGGTGATACCAATAGTCCAAAGAGAGGATTATGTTGTAAAATTCATTCTTCTCCGAAATATCGATATGAAATGTGAAATTACACATAGTACATTAAGCAATGAAGAAGTGTCCAAATGTCTGCGACATACCCTCGCGAACAGAGAGCTAGATTTTAAAGTCAGTGCTTTAGTAGAAGGTGATTATGTACTGAGTATTTATGTGTATGATAATCAATTCAACGAATACGTGAACGCAGTCAACTACCTCTTTACAGACAAGGATCTTAAGTGTTCTTTAGGGAGATTGCAACGGGAGGTATGTATCAATTTATCTAGGCAAAGGCGAGGCCAGTATTAGTTAGCTCGTTGTATACAATGATCTCAAATCAGTTCTTCTGGAGAGTTCTCAGTATAACGAATGGTTAGTATTAAATACCTTCTTTGTCAGTCACTTGCGACAGGTCGGTGGTTTTCTCAGGGTACTCCGGTTTCCTCCACCAAAAAAACTGACCGTCACGATATTACTGAAATATAGTTGAAAGTTGCGTTAAACACCATTAACCTAACCTTCTTACATACAAGGGTTGCAAAGTTATAAATCTAGGAAAATGATAACTAACGTGAGGCATGATTTTAAAACTATATATGCTGCTGAGGTATAAGAAAGGGTTGAAGACACCAAAGGGGTAATCAGAAGCCGTTCATCAAAGGACAGACAATACAATGGCGCAATAAGAAAAGGGATACAAGGTAAATGATCACATAAAACTAAAGGTTGAGCACCATGAACCCCACGAAAAAAACGGCAGGGTTCTCATAGAACGTCTTGGAGCTAATAATGAAATATGTTGTTGTTCACATTTAGAAGTTTGCCTGCGGTTATGATTAGAATTACTATAATAATATTTTTAAATGAAAAATACAGAAACAGGACATCGGCTTGTCATCTTTTTGAGATTTACTCGGAAAGTTATAATATCCGTAGAAACTGAATTTTTTTTTTTTTGCAAATTGTTCTCGCATAAAAAGCATTTTAAATATATATACTTTAAGAGTTTATGACCTTACCAGAGAAATTCGTAATAATAAATTCACATCTACACGGCCATTTTCTCGGGGCTGCCATTAACACAAAGATAATCTTATTAATATCTCATACAGCGATGCCTGAATGGATAAGAGTGGTGTTATAAATGTAGGTGAGTGGTTTCCTACTGGTACTCTGGTTTCTCCACAACAAAACTAACTGCCACTTATATTAGTGAAGTATTGTTGAAAGTGGAGTTAAGCATCAAGAATCCAATCAAATCCCTTTTTGAAATTCTATGAAATTATAATTTGTTTTGCGGAATTCGCTGAAATGATGTTTAAGTTATTTCTTCAGAATTCTCTGACATGATAACTTGCTTTTCGTTTAGGTTTTATCAGTCAAACATTAATGATAATTCTTATGTAGCTGTTTAATATTCCTGGTTTGTGATTGGACAATGCTGTAATTTTACGGTTGAAATAGCATGAGATATTTTTTTCAACTGGAAGGATCCGCCATCTTGAAAACGTGAAATCCTACATGTCATATTTACAACAATACACAAAAATAATTAAAATGTCTACCTCGAAAACTTATTTTAGTTAAATTTAATCAAAATTGAAGGGTACATGAATCCAAAAAACGTCGTTTTGAACTGGAAGTCTTCATATGAAGTCACGTTGTTTATGTGCCAAAGTCGTCAACAACATTTCGCGAAATTTTAATTTGTGTGATTTTTAGACCAAGGGATATGAAAGAATATATTTTTATGTTCAGTATTGCATTAGAATGAAGATAACTGTATTGTATTTGAAAATTTCACGGCATCAATTGTCGATTTAATGGTCGCAAATATCCGTTTACTGGCTCCGCTAGCGCGTCGCCAGTAAACTCAATTTACGACCATCAAATCTCCAATTGATGCCGTGAAATTTTCACATATAATACAGTTATCTCCTAAGTATCACATACAGCATCTGATGTCATATATTCGGTGACAGACTTCAACAAAGATATAATAATTATATTGAATAACATACATCAAATTACAACTTTTTTCAAACACAGCCCAAGTTTTTACTTAACGAACGATAACTCCAATAATCTATCAGACACATTGTAGTTTATGTTAAAATTGAAAATTTGCGAATTGTATACTCAACACTTTTTTTTTCAAGCCTGTACCAATTAAAAAAGCCAAATATAGACTTAAAATGGCATGCATTGGAGACAATGTGGAGGAATTAGAAGAGGCGATACAAAGTGTCCTGAAAGAGCTTCCTACAGAAGACGAGGACGTTAGAAGGGGTAAAAAACGACTGGAGTTCATCAGACTTCGAAGGGGTAAATAATATATGCCAGTGGCGGATTTAGAGGGGGGCGTGCGGGGCGTGCGCCCCCCCCCCCCCCCCCCCCCCACTAAAATTCGCAAAGCATATGTTATACAACGTTAATTAAGCAGTTTAATAAATAACTTTTTCATGAATGGTTAACTCGTGACCTGTAGTAAAATATTCTTACACATTGTAAATACACGTTGGATGTGTTCGCTGATTCATATATGTATTCGCCGTCATTAGTTCAAAGATTATCCCATTCTGATTGGTTCCGAGGTACCAGACATCAACTATTTTCTCACGCTAATTAAACATTATTTCTGCAGTCAATTTTACAACTACATGTACACGTGTTATTTAGAAATTATAAAATGGACGAAAATTCTAGGCCAACAAAACAAGCAAGATTGGATACATTTCTGATTCCTCGACGAGACGAGAAAAGTCAAAGGTAAACTAAAAAGTAAATTCAATCAATACTTCGAATAATTAATTTAACCATTGATCTTATTTATAAAACATACAACGAAAACCTATAACGAGAGAATCACGAGATGATGAAACTGAGACAGTGTGTAGAAACTTGAGTGTCCCAAGAAAATGGTCACTTCTCTTTAAATAATGGTTCAAATAATTCTTGAATTCGAAATTCTGCAATTTCATATGAAAAAAAAAATATAAGTTTGATTTGTATACAAATACCCGAAAATGTTGCCTTTTACTTTTCAAGTAAAGATCAGTAAAAATACGCGTTGGTATATTGTACATTAAAATACAAAAGTAACATATTAATAAAAAAAAAAAAATTAGCGGCAATTTATTTGTAACAATCTCTGCATCTGCCCGAGGTATCTGCAGAAGAAAGTGTGAACAAATCCTTTGTCCGGGTACGTTTATATTATTTATATCTACCAATGGATGGATGTACAATTTTTTTACACATTTTTAACAAAAAATTGTGACTACAATTTATTTGTAATAAATTAATATCTACAACTGCACATGAAAGTGTGAAAATAATCTCGACAAAATGGTTTATGCATATCTCACACCTGATTTCCGTAAACATATTTCTCGAGAACTTTGATACATTTTTGTTTGTTTGATCTTTTAGTGTAATGAGGTTTTTACGCCCGTTGCTTAAACACTTGATATCCGTCCGTCCATCCGTCTGTCCGTCTGTAATATTTCTGCAATCCGCAACTCTCCTGACTGTAACCACGCAATTGATTGACGTTAAACTATATAATGTACTTGAAATACATTGTAGTTGTGCACAATGGTTTTTAGATTTTTCGTTGAAGGCCGGGTGGAGAGGGTAGGAGGATGATTCTGCAACCCGCAACTCCTAAATAACCACCCAATGGATTGAAGTGAAACTTAAACTGCAAATTTGACATACAATGTAGTTTGCTCACCACGGTTTTATTTTTAGAATTGGAGGTTAGGGGTAGGAGGGAGATTCTGTAATCTGCTTTTTTGGCGTAAAATCATGAATTTTCACACGAAATACCCCCCAAAAAAAATTTAAGTGCGCCCCCCCCCCCCCAACTTGAAATCCTGGATCCGCCCCTGTATGCCGTCCTGCAATAAGACATATCTTAAATACATACGTTAAATAAACAAAAGAAGTAAAACCACAGAAAACACAATATTTTATATTAAAAACAAGGACCAATGCAAATACATAAAATATCGTGAGGGGGGGGGGGGGGGGGTCTTTGGGAGACGACCGGGAAGTGGGGGAACAAACTTTCAAAACTGACAAGCAAAAGAAAGTCATTTGGCTTCTAAGCATGCATTGTCTGCTTACATGTTCAAATTTCACCCATTTCTACATTTTTGTCCTCCACACTTTTGGAGGTTGCGGCATGCTTTCCCCTTTTGCCCCGTCTCATACGGCCTTGTAATTGAATGACAATGTTATGCTGTGTTCACACGTAATTCGAATTCGATTCGCATTCGAATTAGTTTAATGCGCTTTCGAAACGTATTCTTGTCCGAACGTACATTTGAATGCGAATTGCAACGCGCATCAAATAGAGTTTACAGTACGTCCGAACTATGTTAACTTTTAATTCGCAATATCAATTAACTTTTAATTTAAAACAAAACGACATTGCACAATATTGATGTTAAAGAAAATAGTTTTAAAAGCCGAATTATTAACAATTAAAAAAATATACTCCAAACCAGCTTTGATCTGATGGTTTCCCCTATCTCTCGGACTCGTCTTTCCTCAGTTCTCTTTTGAAAGAACGGTTATTTTATACAAGAATAATGATCTGTTGTGTCAATATGACGTCATCAGCAACAATTCAATTCTTCTATTTAAGAATTGAATGCATTCTTTTGAAGTTTCATTGGGGTATGAAAGCGTTGACCGAAGTACATTTTCAATGAAGCGCGGTAGCATATTGAAAATGTAGTTCGATCAACGCTTTCATACCCCAATGAAACTTCAAAAGAATGCATTCAATTCTTATAATTATATTTAAATCACACCAAAATTTAACATAGTTGAATTTTTCGTCGTGAATTTTATTTGTGTTAGATTATTTGCTGTTGGAAATTACTACGCCATTGATTGTTTACATCTGACGTCGTCGTGGAGGCACGTGCAAGTTCGGATTTGAGTTTCATTGGGATATGAAACATCACTTTTATAATCATGTGACCACTTCATAACCAATCATATTGTAACATTTCAATGAAAAACGGAAGTAATGTAATTATTGTCAATTAAGACGCCCATTACTGAGCAGTACAATCATATGAAAAATATATACATAAAAAAAGAGACATTATGATTTCAATGATTTTAAAATTAACATGTAATGACAAGAATTTATAACAACCCCCCTTTAGAAAATAACAATAGTATGTTAGCTACAATATAATCAATAATGATCGATTATAATAATCCATATATGTATACCTATATAACACAAAATGACCTATAACCAGCGTATTATATTTTGTAGCTACAAATGTACGTAGAAGATTTATAATATACCATTAAAAAACAATTAATACACAAGGTTAAACCACCAGTGATCACATTGACCTTATTATTTTCAAATCACTTTGTTTTTTTCAACAATAAATTTCTTTTCGTATGTAGATCTAATAATAACATGACGTTATAATTCATAATACATATGACGTCATTTATTAATAATATTATTATACTTTACTATAGAAACCAAGCAAGAAATAATTAAGATATTTTATAGTTTTATTCCATGGAACAAGAAATAACTCATTATTCCCGCGGAAAACTGCACGTAGGTCAAATAACTGTGAGGGAATCTGCACGTAGCACAAAATAACTGTTTGAAATTTACGCGCTTTTGCACGTCGAACCAATAATTAGTTATTACCCTCAGCACGTCGAACCAATAACTAGTTATTTCCCTCATATTAGTTCAGTATAATAATACAGTTATGTCCTTCATGAGAAGTTAATATCCATATTTAATATGAAACCGGCACGGCCATGAATGCTCGCGCATCTGAAAATTATCTGGCAATTTCACGCAGTGCATCAAAAAGTGTTGAGATTTTTTGGGCCGAGATATATTGGGGACGACTTTTTATTAGGGCCGAATCTAGTCTCATTCAATCGCAATCGGCAAACCTCGGGTGATTCCGCTTCGCTTCCTCAATAAAGGTACGGAATCAGCCGAAGTTGCGACGAGTGATTCAATCGAGCTGTCGTTCCTTTATTCGAGTTATCGTTCCTTACGAAATCTCAAAAGTTAACTTCCGCGTAGAAACAAAAATTCTTGTCAGTATGTCAGAAGAGATTTAATAAATTAAAAAATATCAATATAAGTAAAACAAGCTAACAAAATGACTTGTATTACACACGGGTTCCGGGTTTCAGTGGTATCGGACGCACGAGACTTCATGATCACCTTTGCGCTTTATGTTAAGAAGATCTTCATTAGTTGAGTGTGTTAGTGTGTTACACGGAACCGGTGTTTACAAAGCGTCGAAATTTTTTTTATTCGTCAATATGTACAGCCATGTTTGTCAAAAAATCCTAAGTACACATTTTATACCATAAAGAGCTCGCTGACGCTCGCATATTAAATTGAGAAATAACCCTTTCTCAATTTAATAATTATGGATATTAACTTCTCATGAAGGTCATAATTGTATAATAAATGAACAAACAAAAGAAAGTTTACACATGATAATAATGTTAATAATCGTTTTTTAATTCCAACACAATTCGGTCAAAGCAGCTACTCGGATAATTTGCTTTTGCAATAGCATGTGTCCACACGACAGTTTAATGCGAATCGAATACGAATTAACGAATTCGCATTAACGAAAACGTATTCGCCGATTCGAATTCGATGCGCATTAAAAAGATAATTACGTGTGAACGCGATTAGCGTATTCGATTCTCATTAGATGCAAATTGAATTCGCATTAAAGGTACGTGTGAACGCTGCATTAAATATAATGTCTCCACACGAGTGGGTCCAGCTTCCCGTTGTCATTTAAATGACAGAAAGATGTGATCTCAATGCTCACAAATACACTACCTTGTATAACCCGAATAATCCAGTCGTTATATTACTCTCCCGCTAGTCCAGCGAAAGTGCCGATAGAGGGCGCAGTATTATTCAAGTTATACCTTGTATGATTGACTACAGAGATTTAAAACACAGATGCGTCTGGTTATTTCATTTTTAATGTTATATTTTGGTAGTGTCGGACCTACGGACGACATCGTTTGGAAAATAATTTTAATTTACCTGATTCTCCAGGATCTGTACCCAGGTGTATATTGTGTGGTAGAACACTGCTCATCTGCAGACTAAGATGAAAATAGCATTCAAACAACATAAAATCAAATTTCAAGACAACTGAAATTATGAAATCCAAGTATCTTACCAGTAGTTAATCATCATAATATATGTAGAGCACTGCATTGTTTGGAAGAAGAAGAAGATGTAATGGCAGTATAAAAGCTTGGATGTTGTATGATAGAATTGTCGAGTATAATTTTGAACGAGAACCACCAAAGAACTGTCCAAGTCATGTAAACTAAGTAGAAAAATTGGCCGTTATGATTCAAGATGAGACTATTTAGAAAAATACGTTTCAAAACATACCTTATTTTAATTATTGGTACAGTAGTATGTGGCAACAGAATGAAGGTGTGAAGGAAAAGAACGTACGAACTGCTAATATTTAGGAAATTATCGGCTGCAACGTTTTGATTTAACTACACTCACAGGTCAAAAATATTTCCTCACTAAGATATTTCCCTATATATTTCATATAAAACCACTTATTTTCATAACATTCTCATGAAGTCATTCCTTAGCCGATTTTCATGAAATTTTCACCTTTAATAGTAGAATTATTAGAGTTTATTTTAATATCTTCATGTAATTTTTTCGAACTTCTATTTACTGGCATTTATGATTTAATCACAAATGTAAATTCTTGACGTCACAATTTTATATGATTATATAGTAAGATTTGGTGAAAAAATTAAACTTTGTTTTTAAATCAATTCTTAAGAGAAAGCAGAAATAAAATTATTTGAAAAATATACGAAGAAGAAACTATATTTATTTCTGCATTTAATGCTGAAAATTTCATGAAAATCAGATAAGTAATGACTTCATGAGAATGTTATGAAAATAAGTGGTTTTATATGAAATATCTTAGTGAAGAAATACTTTTGACCCGTGAGTGTAGTTATTAATATATAATTAACCATATTTTTTGTAGATTTATGCGAAGGCATCAATAGGAGACATATTAAAACACTAGGAAGAGCAGTTATTGCTGCTAAAAAGAGCAAGTTTGCCAGAATCCTGAAGCCAAATATCGATGCTGCAGAAGATCTGAAAGCTCACTTGGAAACACTGGAAATGTTTTCTCATGACGTTTTAGAATTAAAACAACGAACAATATCAGAGATAGAAAATTATCCACATCCACCAAAGGAAGTGCATAATACAATGCAAGCAATGTTTCTGTTGTTGGGAGAATGTCCTAAATATCTTCGGGTATGTAAAATAAACTATGATTTATAATATTTATACCACATTTTCAGTGAGATTGTTTAACTCGGAAAACCGTGGTATAAATTATTTGTAACATGAAGCCATTCAATATCACATCTAGGTCGTTGATTATTGCACGACTCTCAGAGAAATAAAACAACAGCCCAGATTCAAAGTGTACAATATCTCATATCTGCGTGCATTATTTCATAGTTCTTAGCTGTTGCTTACATTCTGGTATTTAAACCATAAAAAGATCAAAGGAAAAGAATGCATTCATGTTACAATGACTATTTATAGGCTTCCCATTAGAAAAAAAAACTTATATTCAGAAAATGATTCCCATCCATTGTTGCAAATCTTTATGGGTAAGAATTATATTAAATTAGACATATAGAATTTGTTTATAGTCCAGTCAAATTGTCCTGGTTCAAAGTTAAAATTTCAGTGGGTTTATAGTCCAGTCAAATTGTCCTGGTTCAAAGTTACAATTTCAGTGTGTTTATGGTCCAGTCAAGTTGTCCTGGTTCAAAGTTACAATTTCAGTGTGTTTATAGCCCAGTCAAGTTGTCCTGGTTCATAGTTACAATTTCAGTGTATTTATAGTTTCTATGAATAGTCAAATATATAACTAATAACAAACGAACACTGTATTATTTATTAATATCTAAGAAATACTGCTCAGTGAGCGACAAGGTCAGAAGAGTCATTGATTAAAGACCATATAATATTACATATCATAATTGATTAATACTTCTAACAGATTTAATATTAATTAGACATTAACATCTAAAGAAACCAATGGTCTTCGTGGGTATATAACAAAGGTTTTACCCTTAT
Organism: Bathymodiolus brooksi; assembly: GCA_963680875.1. Classification (NCBI taxonomy): domain Eukaryota; kingdom Metazoa; phylum Mollusca; class Bivalvia; order Mytilida; family Modiolidae; genus Bathymodiolus; species Bathymodiolus brooksi. The sequence continues at coordinate 116,802,254 of OY804577.1, forward strand.
ATATAAATAATACTACAGGAATGGGGAAACATACAGACGTTACTACGGAAACAACATGATCAAAACGTCATTACTCGAATCAAGAATTACACAGGATCTATTACTCCACATATCATACAGTTAGCCTCGAAAAAGTTAGATAGAGTTGATGTTATGGAAGTTAAATATGCCAGTGCAGGAGCAGCAACATTTTACCAGTGGGTAAGTCTATGACCCCCCCCCCCCCCCCCCTAAAAAGTGAAAGCTATAAAGTCTGTACATTTTACCAGTGGGCAAGTCTATGCCCCCCTCTAAAAATGTGAAAGCTATAAAGTCTGTACATTTTACCAGTGGGTAAGTCTATGCCCCCCCCCCCTAAAAAGTGAAAGCTATAAAGTCTGTACATTTTACCAGTGGGCAAGTCTATGCCCCCCTCTAAAAATGTGAAAGCTATAAAGTCTGTACATTTTACCAGTGGGCAAGTCTATGCCCCCTCTAAAAATGTGAAAGCTATAAAGTCTGTACATTTTACCAGTGGGTAAGTCTATGACCCCCCCCCCCCCCCTAAAAAGTGAAAGCTATAAAGTTTGTACATTTTACCAGTGGGCAAGTCTATGCCCCACCTAAAAATGTGAAAGCTATAAAGTCTGTACATTTTACCAGTGGGCAAGTCTATGCCCCCCCCCCCCCTAAAAATGTGAAAGCTATAAAGTCTGTACATTTTACCAAATGAGTAAGGGTAATCCATTAATATTGTCAAATGTTTGTAAGCTACAGTAAACATTATACTACATGAAGACAGTATAGAGAGCCGAGTTCATACAGGATAATGTCAAATATTTTACAATAATTACCTGGCAAAAATCTATTCATCTGTTTGGTATTAAGACAATGGCCTGCGAAAAGGCTGTACTTTGTTTTTAGATACAGTATATGAAAATTCCCTTATAACTAAGAGATATTATTTATATTAGATTACAAAAGATGGTATTGGCAATTAGATTTTTGTTCAAATTTGACTTGCTTAACTATTAGGTCATACAATGACCTTGTATACTATCTTGTTTAATAAATCTAATATTATACTCATGACAACTTCTGTGTCACCAAGATTAAATATATTTTGTATAATGTTCAAGATTATAGCATTCTTTATAATAACATTGTTCGCCAGATTATATGCGAGGGTTGGGATTTTACTTACATACCGGTATGGAAAACACTTGCATGACTGCATCATTTCAGTAAGAGGGGAGGTTTGTGCCCATAAACCTGGTTTAACCACACCACGTTTTATTGAAGTGCCTGACCTGTACCAAGCCAGGAAAGTGGACGGTCATGTATATGTAGGCTTAGGAAATTGATTTTGTCTCTTTCAGCGATTGTGATTTGGGAATTATTCTGAGTGGTATTTTTTATTTTATTTAAAACATTTATTTTTAGTACTAATACCTTCAGGTAAAAATATACCTGAATCAAGTTTGATTTTTTGGTAATCACAAACTACTTTCTTTCTGAACTTGTTAAACTAATTCCGTTTTATTTCTTTTATCAGGCAAGAAATGTGTTAGACGAAATGGAGGAGGGAACCTTCTCACCCAGAAAAATGTCACAAAACTTTGACAAATTATTAACAGCAAGAGACAGATATGTATTGAAAGGCTGAGTAATGACAGCATGTTGTTAATCACTGTACAGTTAAACCTGTCTAAACCCAACCCTGAGTAAATCTGTCTAAACCCAACCCTGAGTAAACCTGTCTAAACCCATCCCTGAGTAAACCTGTCTAAACCCAACCCTGAGTAAACCTGCCTAAACCCAACCCTGAATAAACCTGTCTAAACCCAACCCTGAGTAAACCTGCCTAATCCCAACCCTGAGTAAACCTGTCTAAACCCAACCCTGAGTAAACCTGTCTAAACCCAACCTTGAGTAAACCTGTCTAAACCCAACCCTGAGTAAACCTGTCTAAACCCAACCCCGAGTAAACCTTTCTAAACCCAACCCTGAGTAAACCTGCCTAAACCCAACCCTGAGTAAACCTGTCTAAACCCAACCCTGAGTAAACCTGTCTAAACCCAACCCTGAGTAAACCTGTCTAAACCCAACCCCGAGTAAACCTGTCTAAACCCAACCCTGAGAAACCTGTCTAAACCCAACCCTGAGTAAACCTGCCTAAATCAGACAGACTTTACAATCCATCTACTAAATGTCTATGTAATTTGAACCTGTGTAAACCGAATACCTGTCTTAAAGTGAACAAATTCTTCAGCCCCATAGGGGTTCAGTTTAGACAGGTTTTACTGTATATGTAAAAGTATTAAATCAAAAACTCAAATAAAATTGTGAATTAGTATCTTGGTTGATTGATTGGTTGTTGTTTAATGTCCAGGGAGCAGTATTTCAGCTACATATTGATTGGTTGTTGTTTAATGTCCAGGGAGCAGTATTTCAGCTACATTCAAGACGAGAACCAGTTCAACAATATATAAACCTATATAGAAATGAGGGAAGGTACGAGTCAATCGTGTCAACCATTTTTGACAGACGCTAAAAAATATGGAGAATTGGGTAGGGACGATAGAATGCGCCTACTCTTTTTCGAAATCTAAAAAAGAGGTTTTAAGCGTGCAGGGAGCGTGGCACTCTCCAAACACGTTACCCATTGTTGTCCACTGTCAGGCTTTCAACAATATAACCCGACAACCTCCCAATGAGAGGGCTCCCCCTATCCATCAATCGGGGACAGCTGGAAAGCTCTGTGGGTTTGAGCCCTGTGAACCTTCACCATTACACAGAAATGATTACTTTGTAGAATAAGACTGTCATATAGCATGTAGTGTAGTCATGTGTTTGGTATTTATCCTTAATTTGACAGATTTAAAGAATTGGTTCAACTGTGTTTCTTAAAAAAGAATGGTCAACGTAGATATAAATACCTTGTCTTGGAAAGGGGCAAATCTTATTTTGTAAAAAAAAAAACCCAGTAATTCTCACAATAAGTGAAACTGATATCAAAATGTTTGAGTTTTTGATACTGATATTATAAGAGATCCCACCCCCCACGGCCACCCCTCCAAAAAAAACACAAACACAAACAAAGATCACTCAAGGAAAACGGCAATTGACTCACTAAAGTATATAATCGTAGTTATATAGGAAGTCTTACAATGATTGACAATTGACATTAGTTACGAGGGGACTGATCGATAATTTTTGTTCTTTGTAATCATGGATTTTCTGTCTCATAATTCGTTTTTGTTGGTATGTATTTGCAAAGAATAGGTTCCAGTCAAAATTATTTTACCTTTCTCCATGATAACTGTCTATCGTCGATAAAAAATATGCTATTGTGTATGTTTTTTAATGTTGTTTTCTCCACTTCAGTTGTTGTTGATAGTACATGGATCCTTACTTGGAATCTCAACCGAAACTTTCTTACTTATGTTTACTGCTGTCCATCATGATTTAAGATATATATAATATGATGGTCATGTCGTTTAACAGTAATACGACAGGTGTCACTGGTGGAGCAGGAACTGCTAACCCTTTCGTAGCACCGGAGTTCACCCCCAGGTTTTCATGTTGCTCAATCTTAAGTTTTCTAGGTTGGGTTTTGTAGATCATTGTTTGTCGTTTTTCTTTTCGCCTTTGCATTGTCCTTCGATATACGGCTTCTGCTATGGTATCTTCAAATTTTTCTTTTTTACACAAAAGACCTACCTGTATCGTGACAATATATTTTATATATTATATTTGCATTACAAATTATTTCAGATACAGTTTAAAGGTGTGTTTACACGTTCAAATTTTAACTTCAAACTTTATCTGTCTAAATGTTTCCAACACGAATTTGACCATGTGAAAACTCTGTCAAACATGTTTGATGGGTCCATCAAAAATTGGAAGGGAGTTGGAAAGGTGTTTAAACTGTCAAATTTGTGTTTGAAATAGGTGGACAGATAAAGTTTGAAGTGAATTTGAAGGAAAAATTTGGGTTAGGGTTAGAGTTATGGTGTATAACGCCACTTTCAACAATATTTCAGCTATATTGTGGCTGAGGGTTAATTTTGATTATGTTAACGCATCTTAATGCATTACATTATTTGACCAACATTTTTTTATAAAGATAAAACTTTTCTCGATAGATTTTTTTAAAATTATTTAATTACATAATTTGCTGTTATTTTTTAAATCTTTTTTGTTTTTGTTTTGCCTCTTCCATTTCATCATAGTCTACTTTGTCTTTCTGTGGAGGTTCTGGGTAAGGTGTTGGAGCCCGTAATCCTGCCAGTTTTATTTCATTCTCATGCTGATAGTATGAAAACAGTTCTTCTTTTTCTTGCATTGCAATAATTTTTTCTTGAATTTCTTCTTGCTTTTGCTGCTTTTTAAATGCTGTTATTTGTCTATCTAACTCTTCTTGTCTATCTGTCTCCCATGATTCAATGCATGATTTTAATGTTTCAATGTCTTCCTGTTCATTTTTTATGATTTCATTATTCACATATTTAGTAATGTTCTCTTCCAGATTTTCAGAACTTATCTTATTTTCACTTTGAAGTCTTTCTTTTAACCCCTGTAATAAACATATCAGAATGTAACGTATAACATAGTTAAACAAGTATTTAAATATATCTAGGTTTGATTTGGTTTATGGTGTTTAATGTCACTTTAAATAATATTTCAGTCATATTTTGACGGTCAGTTTTATTGGTGGAGGAAACCGAAGTACTCGGAGAAAACCAGCAGCCTGTCGCAAGTCACTGACAAACTTTATCACATAATGTTGTATCGAGTATACCTTGCCATGAACAGGGTTCGAACTCAAAACTTTAGTGGTGATAGGCATTGACTGCACAGGTAGTTGTAAATCCAACTACCACATGATCACGGCCACGATGGCCCCTGGATGGAAGGAAGGAACTGTCATATATAATTTTGAAAGGACACAAATCAAGTTTAGTTTAATTTTCCACTGATTTCAGAGAAGATTAAAATATGAAAACGTAACAATGGACAGACGACGTACACTGCATGAGCATGTGGTCTATTGCTCGATGTGCTAAAATTGAAAGATTTTCTCAGTGAAATAGGACCTGTATTTAGCAATATTTAACACTGTGTTAAAATATGTAAATTATACCCCCACTCATAGAGAGGGGGCTATATTGCAATCACCTTGTCCGTCCGTCCGTACGTTAGTCCATTCGTCCGTTAGTCCGTCCATTCACACTTTCGTTAAAGATGTCTCAGCTGCTACTGGAAGAAATGATTTTATTTTTGATACATGACTTTGGCATAGTGTCTCCCCTTTCCAGGCTTACCGCACATCTACTTCCTGTTTACCGCGCGACTTAGAATTTTTCATGTTTGCCGTAATGAAAACTTTCGTAGCAGATATCTCAGCTTCTACTGGAAGAAATGATTTTATATTTGATATGTGGCTTTGGCATGGTGACTTGTACCGTGTCTCCCCTTTCCAGGTTTACTGCACATCTCCTTCCTCCTGTTTACCGTGTGACTTAGAATTTTTCATGTTTGCCGTAATGAAAATTTTCGTAACAGATATCTCAGCGTCTACTGGAAGAAATGATTTTATATTTGATATATGGCTTTGGCATGGTGACCTGTACCGTGTCTCCCCTTTCCAGGTTTACCGCACATCTACTTCCTGTTTACTGCGCGTCTTTGAATTTTTCATGTTTGCCGTAATGAAAACTTTTGTAACAGATATCTCAGCTTCTACTGGAAGAAATGATTTTATATTTGATAGATTAGTTTGTGATCCATTTTCTGGTAATGAGTGTTGAGATATATACAAATTTGACACAAATGAACGAGTGGGGGTATTCTTAGCACGACATAGCATGCAACATCTTGTTAGTGAACAGAAGCTGGATGTATGTAAACCAAATATTTACAGATATAGAGGAAGGACAACTCCACATAATCATGATAAATAAAACTCCGCAGTCAGAAAAAAGTTTGTAACAAATTAGTCTATTAATTACATGATTGACATGCTGCTTGCACCACATAACAATACTGATAAGATTGGATGGTTGTGATCTTATCAACAGGTTTAACCCGCCACATTTTTGAGCCTGTCCCAAGCTATGACTTGGATTTCCACCATGCATATGTCATGGTCTTTTTTTATGTTCAATGAGTCATGGTGAGAGGTGATTGTTTGTTTTGTTGATATTAATATTGGTGGAATTGTTGACCATCACTGTTTAAACTTTGTTTTTGTAATGATAACTTGTCATACACTTACTTCCCAATCTGTTATACATTGTTCCTTTTCAGAAGGTGTCAGTTTCAATTTGTTAATTTCATCCTCTATTCTAAGAAATCCAAATTCTTTTTCTGGTTCATCTGGGTCCCTTGTTGGAGCATTTTGAAGAAATTCATCAAACCTAGTTACCTGAAAAAAACATGTAATATTTCAGATATCATTTTCTTAATGTGAAATAAAAATAATAATATTATAACTTTTATTGTTCAGATGTCATTTTCTTAGTGTCAAATAAAATCAACTTTAATATGTAAAAAAGCACAAGGGAAGCCAGTCAGACTCCAAAACTTTATGACCACCCAGGAGCTTAAAAAAAAGAGTTGTGTGGAAATATTGTGGAGTAATTAAAACAAAAGATGGACCTGCAACTAAAATCAACCTTGGCTTGATATGACAAAGGCTATATATAAATTATGTCGGAAATCATATGCTAACAAAGGAGAGCACTCCTTCAATGAATATGTTTTTTTATACTTGAATAACCATCTTTTAAGGTAATAATAAAAAATATTTTTAGTTAACTTCTTTAACAAACAACACAATTCCGATTATTATCGAAAAATTGAATCGGTGACAGGCATCCAATTAATCGATTACTTTATTCTAGCCGACTCCTAACACTAGTGTAATAAATTACTTTATTCTAGCCGATTCCCAACACTAGTGTAATAAATTACTTTATTCTAGCCGATTCCTAACACTAGTGTAATAAATTACTTTATTCTAGCCGATTCCCAACACTAGTGTAATAAATAATCAATTTTGATCTTCACTGACTTTATGGCTTGTATTTACCACTATTAAAGTTGGAAAAAGGAGAATTTGACAATAAACACTAAATCTGTAATCACCATCTTACTTCCAAATGGTGATTTGTCATTAAAAAAAAACCCAGTGGTTTTTCAGAAGATTGGACATGTTACATACATATTATATTTAACAGAAATGTTTGTATATAACAAAATAATTCAGTCTTTCCACTTTCATCCCTTCAGTACAACCAGAGTGTTCTCTCATTTATCTAAAAATTTCTTCCATTAATCTGAAATGTTCTTCCTTTAATCTGAAACTTAACTCAAGAAATACATGTGTTTCTCTCTGTTAAGTTAACATGCTTTTTGGTAACAATTTATTAAACAAAGAAATGGTGTAACTCAATATAGTTGAAGTGACTAGCTGCTTTTTCAACTATAAATAAGCATGGACACCCAAATTTGTTCTGCCAATCCATGCATGACAAATATTTCTAGCATGGCACATAACAAAGAAAGGAAAAAAAACATTAAATTTATACACTGAAGCCTACCATTAAAAAGTCTGTATCATAAATATTTACCATATCTTTGACAATAACATCACTTTCTGTCTGTGACATCCAGTCTTGTAACATTTTCAATGCCTGTGGGAACTTTTCATACATTCCAAGTCCTATGAATTGTAAAGATCTTCCCTCTACACCTCCTAAGAGTTTACCCAGCATGTATAACGTTTTACCATGTAAAAATGTCTCACTTTGTATACTAAAATGGTCGTCATAGTAAGGGAAATCTATTATTTTTACAGCTTGCCACACTTCTTCCTGTTAATGGAAAAAAATTACATGTATCAATTTAGGAAAATTAATTGACAAAATTACTTATATGTTTATCTGCATATTTATTTTTCTTTTTACTATAAATGTGTGATCTAACGTTGTGAGTTCAAATCCTGCTCAGGCTAGGTGTACTTGATACAACATTATGTGATAAAGTTTGTCAGTGACTTACGACAGGTCAGTGGTTTTCTCCAGCAATAAATTGACCACCACGATATAACTGAAATATTGTTGAAAGTGGCATTAAACACCATAAACCATCAATTAGTTTAGATGGAAAATGAAATAACAAAGAGAATATGTCTGTAGCTTAAGAAGTACTGATATTTTTTGAGTATTTAAAGTATGTGTTGATTTGTTTCAGTATTTAAAAAACAATAAAATAGGCATTTTTCATAACAGTGAGTGATTGTTGTTTAACACCATATAAGCAATATTTCAGTTATATCATGGCAAGAGCAAGTTTTATTTAGATGAGATAATGATGATGTCTACTTTGTACTAGACCAACAGTCTTTATTAGATTTTTATTTGTCCACAGGTAGAAATGTCGTTTTACCCATACACATTATTCAGATTCCGAGCCAACCAGTATTTGTTTAAACTTCTTAATGTTGTGTGTTTTGCAGTGAAGCATTATATACCTATTTCTCAGTCTTGACCCTACCTGAGCCTGAACCCATGATCTAACACACACAAGGTTATAACACGCTAACCATTACACCTCTGATGTGCTTTTTTCTGGGGGGGGGGGGGTTTCTTAATGGTTGACAGACCAACATCCAGAAACAAATCATAATGTAAGGTAATTTAACATGTTTATCAATAATATAGGCATTCCAAAAAATTGTAGAATCAAATAGACAAACTATTATATTCAACTTTTATCGAAAGCCTCTTGTTAAATGAGGATTGTTAAACAACTATTGAAAACAAAAAGCTTAAGTTGTCTGGCTGGAGTACAAAACAAATCATTACATGCCGAGATTACCATAAACATATCAGAATTCACCAATAGTTGAACATGAACATGAAATTCAATTTTTGTTGTATGAAGGTTATTCCAGAAAAACGTCGTGTGTACTAAATTTGATATCTATGTTTTTATTACTATCACTGGGTCGATACCTCTGCTGGTGGATTATTAGTCCCGGAGGGTATCACCCATCCAGTAGTCGGTGTTTAGCACTGACATGGTTTATTATATATATTTATAACTGAAATTTACAGTTCCTAAATAATGTAATTATTAATAAAACTAAGGTTCTAGTCCCTCAGGCATAAGTGACCTTAGCCGATTTTGGCTATTCTGCTTAGGACGTTTTGGTTTTATTGCTCCTAAAAACTTTAAATTATTTGGCTTTCCAATCTTTCAACATTGAGTGTATCTGATGATGGTCATTCCATAAACGTGTCGTGACCACTAAATCTGATATCTACGTGTCGTGACCACTAAATTTGATATCTACGTGTCGTGACCACTAAATTTGATATCTACGTGTCGTGACCACTAAATTTGATATCTACGTTTTTATTCAAATAAGAGAACAAAAATCTTTTCATTTGGTTTTGGAAATAATGAAATAAAAAAACATGAGTTACCTCCTCCTCTTCCTCCTCTTGTGTCTCAGTCTCAGGTACCTCTTCTTCTTTTTGTACAATAACAGGCTGATGTAATAACTTAGTTGTAGCATATAATGACAATAAAAATGTGACCTGATTACTGAAATCTTCTTGTAACATCATATCATAGGCTACCTGTGAAGCCTCTGTAAAAAATGTATTAATTAAATCTTTAAAATAATCTAATATTGAGAACGATATTTTAATTCATGGATGCAATTTTCCTAAAAGTCAATTATTTCATCAATACTAATTTTCTTACAGACTTTTGAAAATCTGAAGTTTTCATTGATACCATTGAAGAATTTTTTTTTAAACAGAAATGGTCAGCAATATACCCAACCTCAAACTCCCAAGAACTGACATAACAATAACAGAAGTCGATGAAATGTTATTTTTAACACAAAAACAAATGTCTCTCCTCCCCCAATTCTTTTTGATGAAATATTCTAATACTAGAGGCTCCCAGGAGCCTGTATAGCTCACCTGGGTATAATAACAACATCAGTCAATAAAACTTGATAACTTTGGTAAAAAAAATTAACAAATGTAGCCTTCGTCATTGCAGACCCCTTCTACAAAAAAATGTGGGCAGGGGTTCCCCCTTTAATGTAAGTTATCAAAATTGCTATAAAAAAACATATATGTCAATGATTCTCAAAATTTAGCTTTTCCTACTTCACATTTTGTAATAGAGTTGCTTCCCTTTGATTATTTGAGTAACCAAAAGCAGTGAGTCAACAAAAATATGCATTTCAAGAGGAATAACTCTTCACAGCTGTCGCACATTTTTAACTGTGGGAAATTTTTTGTAGATCTTGACATGCTGAACATTTTTGCAGTTTAAACTTTCCCTCTATCTCTAATAGTTTTTGAGATATAAGATGATAGTATTCAAATTGAGAACATTTTGATGAAAAAAGGGCAATAACTCCAAAATGGGTAATTGGATTTACTTCAAAATTGCAGGGTAGGAAGATCTTGACATGCTGCAAATTTTTGAAATTTAAACTTAACCTTTATCTCTTATAGTTTTTGAAATATAAGACGAAAAGTATTAATTTTTTTTTATAAATTTGATGAAAAAAGGTCGAGAACTGCAAGATGGGTAATCGGATTTACTTCAAAATTGCAGGTAAAAAAAAAAAAATGGATAGAAGGGTCGAACCGCCGGACACATTTTTGGAAGAGAACCATCCAATGACTATTTCATCAAAATTTTGTTCTTATTGAGCAAATGGTTTCAGACAAAAATATTTTTATGGGAATTTCCCATAGGGTCCTATGTTAAATTAAGTTCGGCTGTGGCGGCCATCTTGGTCGGTGTTCTGAAATTCCGGACACATTTTTGGAAGAGGACCACTCAAGAATCATTTCAGCAAAGTTTGGTTGAGATTGGCTCAGTAGTTTCAGAGGAGAAGATTTTTTTTTAATTTCATCCCCCCTTTTTTCTAATTTGCATAATCGGTCAAAATTGGTAAAAGTTCAAAGTTCATAAAAAATCCCGTAATATATGTTAAAAAGCTCATCATTATGCTTATACAGTTCAAATTTGGGCACTTTCTGGCTTAAAATAGAGCAGTTTTGGCCATTTGAAGAAATTTCTATTTTTAGTAATGGCGGCCATCTTGGATACAGGACGGCGCTGACGGACACAATTTTTAAAGAGGACCACCTAAGGATCATTTCAGCAAAGTTTGGTTGAGATTGGCTTAGTAGTTTCAGAGGAGAAGATTTTTTTTTAATTTCATCCCCCCTTTTTTCTAATTTGCATAATCGGTCAAAATCGGTCAAAGTTCAATGTTCATAAAAAATCCCGTAATATATGTTAAAAAGCTCATCATTATGCTTATACAGTTCAAATTTGGGCACTTTCTGGCTTAAAATAGAGCAGTTTTGGCCATTTGAAGAAATTTCTAATTTTAGTAATGGCAGCCATCTTGGATACAGGGCGGCGCTGACGGACACAATTTTGAAAGGGGACCACCTAAGGATCATTTCAGCAAAGTTTGGTTGAGATTGGCTCAGTAGTTTCAGAGGAGAAGATTTTTTTTTAATTTCATCCCCCCTTTTTTCTAATTTGCATAATCGGTCAAAATCGGTCAAAGTTCAAAGTTCATAAAAAATCCCGTAATATATGTTAAAAAGCTCATCATTATGCTTATACAGTTCAAATTTGGGCACTTTCTGGCTTAAAATAGAGCAGTTTTGGCCATTTGAAGAAATTTCTATTTTTAGTAATGGCAGCCATCTTGGATACAGGACGGCGCTGACGGACACAATTTTTAAAGGGGACCACCTAAGGATCATTTCAGCAAAGTTTGGTTGAGATTGGCCTAATAGTTTCAGAGGAGAAGATTTTTTTTTAATTTCATCCCCCCTTTTTTCTAATTTGCATAATCGGTCAAAATCGGTAAAAGTTCAATGTTCATAAAAAATCCCGTAATATATGTTAAAAAGCTCATCATTATGCTTATACAGTTCAAATTTGGACACTTTCTGGCTTAAAATAGAGCAGTTTTGGCCATTTGAAGAAATTTCTAATTTTAGTAATGGCAGCCATCTTGGATACAGGGCGGCGCTGACGGACACAATTTTGAAAGGGGACCACCTAAGGATCATTTCAGCAAAGTTTGGTTGAGATTGGCTCAGTAGTTTCAGAGGAGAAGATTTTTTTTTAATTTCATCCCCCCTTTTTTCTAATTTGCATAATCGGTCAAAATCGGTCAAAGTTCATAAAAAAATCCCGTAATATATGCTAAAAAGCTCATCATTATGCTTATACACTTCAAATTTGGGCACTTTCTGGCTTAAAATAGAGCAGTTTTGGCCATTTGAAGAAATTTCTATTTTTAGTAATGGCGGCCATCTTGGATACAGGACGGTGCTGACGGACACAATTTTGAAAGGGGACCACCTAAGGATCATTTCAGCAAAGTTTGGTTGAGATTGGCTCAGTAGTTTCAGGGAAGATTTTTTTTAAATTTCATCCCCCCTTTTTTCTAATTTGCATAATCGGTCAAAATGGGTAATGGGATTTACTTCAAAATTGCAGGGTAGGTAGATCTTGACATGCTGCACATTTTTGCAATAAACTTAACATCTATCTCTAAATAGTTTCTGAAATATAAGACGAAAAGTATTAAAATGAAAAAAAAAAAAAATGATGAAAAAAGGGCAATAACTCCAAGATGGGTAATCAAATTTACAGGGTAGGTAGATCTTGACATGCTGAACATGTTTGCAGTTTCAACTTACCATCTGTCTCTTATAGTTTTTGAAATAAAGGACGAAAAGTATTAAAATTTTGAAAATTTGATGAAAAAAGGGAAATAACTCCAAAATGAGCAATGGGATTAACTTCAAAATTGCAGGGTAGGTAGATCTTGATATGCCGCACATTTTTGCAATTTAAAGTTAACCTTTATCCCTTATAGTTTTTGAAATATAAGATGAAAAGTATTAAAATTTTACAAATTTGATGAAAAAAGGGCAATAACTCCAAGATGGGTAATCAGATTTACTTCAAAATTGCAGGGTAGGTAGATCTTGATGTGCTGATCATTTTTACCCCATGTCAGATTTTTGATATTAACGGTTTTTGAGTTATTACCAAAATCCTGCAATTTTACCATATGTTCTATTTTTAGTAACAGCGGCCATGTTGGTTGGTGCACGGCATCACCGGACACAATTTTGAAACTAGACACCCTAGTAATGATTCAGACCAAGTTTGGTTTCCATTGGTCTAGTACTTTCAGAGGAGAAGATTTTTGAAAAAGTTTACGACGTACGACGGACGCCAAGTGATGGCAATAGCTCACATGACCCTTTGGGTCAGGTGAGCTAATAAAAAGGAAATAAGTCCTTCAAATATGGTCCAATCGAACTGCCATAACAATATATGATAATAAGCAAACATGCAAAGTTTTGAGGAACTTCTGTATAATATGTAGGAAAAGTTGTGATGAGATATTCTCAGTCAAAAAGGGCAATTACTCCAGATATGGTCTGACCAAACTGCCAAAGAGCATGAACCACTTTTGTTCCTATCTTGTAGTCTATATTTTCTTACATAAAATAAATAATGTCACAAAATTATGTACAATTACAGTATCATACCATTAAACATCTCTTTCTTTATAAAATAATCCATCAAAATATTTGCTGATATAAAATCTAGGTGTAGTCCATATTTGATCTGAAATCAAAATTATAAGTTTTACAGTAGTTTTAGCAAAACAATGCAAATATACAATTATGGCCCTCATGAAAAGTTACTATCTATAATCATCAAACTGTGAAGGAGTTATTTCCCATAGCTTAAATGGCTAAGGGAAATAACTCTTTTGAAATTTGATGCAATATGAGTAATCACTTTTTCAGGAAGGATATAATGGTAATATTATACTGTAGGGGTGTAACGATACACTTTTTACACAAGCGATCGCGATATTTGATATGTATTACAATACGTATCACGATACGTTTTATAGGAAACCGTAACTATTCCTTGAAGTCCATGCTGGTCGACATGGGCGCTGCCATGTTTTTTTTTTTATATGAGGTCGCTTACGTACTAGCGGAAATTATAAATATTTGATAAATTAATTTTAAAAGCGTAAATTAAATGGAAGTTCAACACTACTTTTTATCAAAAAATGAGCATCATATTGTTTGTATCTTAAGTGGCCTCCACGTATCGTGAACCGAACCGTCCCCAAAATAATCACGATTTCGGTACATATGGTGAATCGTTTCCCCCTTATTATACTGCACTAAACCACAGATAAGAAACAAAACCAAGTTTAAGGATAGAAACGTGTTTGTATATACAATGCACTCTGCAAATAATTCATAATTAATTTTCATTTAAGGGGCTGTCGTGGTCATGATCATATGGTAGTTGGATTTATAACTACCAATGGCTATGGAATCAGTGCCTATCACCACAAACGTTGTGAGTTTGAATCCTGTTAAGGCGAGGTGTACTCGATACAATATTATGTAATAAAGTTGGTCAGTGACTTGCGACAGGGTGGTAGTCTTCTTCAGGTACTCCCGTTTCATCCACCAATAAAACTGACCGTCACGATATAACTGAAATATTGTTGAAAGTGGTGTTAAAACAACCATAAACCATTTCCATTTAACATTTTAATACAAAAATAAACAAATGGCACTTAAAATGTGCCGGATTTTACATTTTTCAATATTTTTACGACATGAATATTTAATTCACTACATATCCAGCTGAGCTCATTTGTCCCATTTAAAACCACTGAAACCATTCGCTCACAATGAAGTCCATTTTTGTGTGTTCACTGCCAGAAAATGAAAATAATCAGTTATTAGTTTGACGTGCAGCTACATGCCAAATTCAAACTGTTCGCCATGCACATATTCCCTAAAGTTATCAGCATTATGTGCAGTATACTGTGGGAAAAATTATTTATTGCTTGACATTGACAAACAAAATTAGTAAAATAACAGTTATTTCTGACTCCGTTACTAGAGTAAAGAATGATAATGGAAATTATTAAATACTTATTGTGGACAATCTACACATTAAAATTAATATCTTGTTGATACCCAATTCCTAATAAATATAGGATAACAGCAATTTTGAAGGTCGAGACAGACATTATCGCTAATATCTCAGCGAGTCATATAGGACGAGCTGGGATATTTGTGATAATGACTGCCAAGGCCTTCAGAACTGAAGTTTTTATTTTTATCGGTGACGTCATTATGCGTTTTACGTCAGATTGACCGATAAACTTGCACATGAAAGTTACTAACTGAACTAATATTTTTGTGGATCAAGGTGAGTTCAGTGATCCAGACTTTATCAGCAGCACACATCAAAGGGAAAATGTCTAATTTGCCGATAAATTATGATGTATCGGACTTGAAGCAAAGATTTATAAATTTCTTATTTCCCATTCAATCTAATTAATTTATTACCTTATCTTTCATCATTGCCAGCAATCTATCTGTTAACTGTGTGTCAATATAACCACGAACAATACTGTGTATTATAGAATGGCTAAGCTTACCCCCATCCTTAGACTGTCTATATCTGAAAAATTGAATTAAATGGTTGGTTGGTTTATGGTGTTTAATGCCACTTCCAACAATATTTCAGTTATATCGTGGCAGTCAGTTTTATTGGTGGAGGAAACTGGAGTACCCGGAGAAAACCACAGACCTGCTGCAAGTCAATGACAAACTTTATCACATAATGTTGTATCAAGTACACTTTGCCATGAACGGGATTCGAACTCACAACTATAGAGATGATAGACACTGATTGCACAGATAGTTGTAAATACAACTACCAATACCATACGATCACGACCCTGACGGTCCCTAAAATTAAATAATTTTGTGTCAAGTGACAAAAAAACACACAATATATGTTTAAGAGATCCTAACCATACCTTACAGTTCAAGTTTTGAGCTGATTCTGGCTTCAAATAAAGTTTCTTGGTCCAATTAAAAAAAAAAAATTGGGTAACATTGGCCATGGCCATCTTGGATCAAGATCGGATCTATCAGATATAATTTACAGTGGAGACCACCCAAAATTTGGTCAATTGGTTTCAGAAGAGAAGATAAAAATGTGAAAAATTAATAGATATCGGACACAACCTGATACCAAAGGTCACTTGGACTTTGGCTAGGGTGAACAAAAAATCAATGATTATGAAAAAAATGTTTAAACAGTGATGATCAACTAAATTCTGTTACTATCAACAAAACGAACAATCACCTGTTACTATAAATCATTGAACATTAAAAAGAACATGACATATGGCGATGGAAATCTAGGTTATAGCACAAAAATGTGGCAGGGTTGAACCGGTTAATGGGACCCCAAAGATGCCTGGTTTCAAATTAATTATAGATATAATAAAAGTAAATAATATAAACATTTCATTATATGACTTATTGATTGAATGCAATTTTCATATCACTGAAGCCAGGCCTAAGTTTAGTGGAGAAAGCCAGACATTATACAGATCAAAGATCAGTAATGTACGATATCTGTTGTCTACGATGAAACAGACATCTAATCAGTTACATACAGACATATTATAGTCTCTCATATTTATTCATATCCATATCATTTCTTACTAGAGGCTGTCGTGATCGTATGGCAGTTTGATTAATAACTACCTATGAAATCAGTGCCTACCACCACTAATGTCGTGAGTTCGAATCCCGCTCAGGTGAGGTGTACTTGATACAACATTATGTGATAAAGTTTGTCAGTGACTTGCGGCAAGTCGGTAGATTTCTCCGGGATACTCAAGTTTCCTCCACCAATGAAAAAAACGCCATAATATAACTGAAATATTGTTGAAAGTGATGTTAGATGCCATAACCCTAACCCCTAACCCTTTCTTAACAACTAATGATGAAAAGTAAAAAGCAAAAAAAATGTGCATAAACCATTATATACTGTATTTATGTACATACTTTTCAATAACACTCTCAGTAAGTTCCACTTCACTGTCATGCATCTCATGCATTTTATTAGCTATCTGAAAAGGAAACAATCATAATTAAAGTACTAAAACGTAAAAAAAAAGTTTATTAAAGACTACAAAATTTAATGCTTTACTAGAAATTTGACAAATTTAAAATTTTATTAGACTACGGGTACAAAATAGTCTGCAAGACCTTTTAGTCCTGAAAATTGTATTTATTCAAATACTTTCACATAGGGGCTGTTTAAAAAAAAATGGCTCCAACATGTGAAATAATGTCCAAATTAAACTCACTCCTAAAAACTTTCTGCTGATAATTTTCAATGTTGTATACATTGAAGTAAATGAAACAAGAAAGAAACTATGAACAGATAAGCAATAAATTTTTAAGAACCTTTTATTGAACACAAATTGGCATAAAAAACATGTAAAACACATACTTATTCTATATCAGTTAAACAATCTTTAGTCTCAATTATTTTGTATAATGGTTTCTCAAACAATGCAACTGATATAAATAACTTTTTGTGCAAAATATTGGGTTATTGGTAGTTGTAGTTTTTCTTAAAAGCTATTTTTTATGAAAAATTCTCAATATTTTTGTCCAATCTACCTGATAAAGTTTTTATTATCAAAATAATAACGAATATTTTTACTTAAGACAGCAAAATTTTCAAACTTTAAAGATAAGTAGCCATTTGTAAAAAAAAATCACATTGATTCTTTGAACGATCGCAAAATAATTGGTTGTAGAAAAAACATTTTGTCTATTTTTGTTGCACTCCTGACATTTTATAATAAAGAAAAAAAAAGAAGAAAATATCACATTTTAAAATGCCAACATTGAACAGTGATGTTACTGTTAACTCATACAATATTTTTTACCTGTTTCAATGAAATATTTGTACAGAAATGACAGTATTTGGAAATTTGTAACAATTTTTTGCCATACCACTTCTTTAATACCCAGTTTTAGCAGCAATATTTTTAATTACATTTGAAAATTTGTATTATACCACTCTAATATATTAGATAAATCATAAAGAAATAATTAGAATATTTTTATAGGCTAGAAAAGGCAATTTATTATAAATTATCATTATTTTATCTATGGTACTATTTTATCAGAAATATGTTGCACTCCTTACATTATATTGCCATCAAGAAAAAGAAGAGTTATTAACTTTAAAACAATTCACAGGGGAAAAAATCAGTTGGTGTTCTTTCAAGCATTAGTTTTACCAAGTTTTAATAATTGTTTCTTAAAGTAACATTTTTCTAGTTATTTGTAACTTGTTTACAGCCATACTTCTCGAAAATTCCAACTTATTTTTGAAATATACATGTACTATACAAAAACATTTAAAACATGTACATGTATTAATCTAAATTAATATTGAAAATAGATGTTTAATGTACAATTACAAGTATTTTTTTGATACTTAGAAAATTGATTATATCAAATTTCAATGATTTTTAAATATTTATGTCAGGAGTGCAACATTTACATGGTCAACCAAAAATCATCTATAAGAAAATAGATAAATGCATTTATCCTAAACTTTATCAAGTCAATTAATCTCCAATAGCTAATGAACCTAGAAAACATATTCCCTTGTCAGAGAATGTCTCTATTATTAATACCTAATAGATATTAAAGCACGAGACCATTTAAAATGAACAAAAATGCTTTATTACATAAAATTAAAAGCACATAAAATACTATTGGCACTTTTAATTTTTTCAAACATTATTCTAAACTTGACAGAATCTCATTTTATTTAAATCATCCATATAAAAAGCTATAATTTAGACTGTATAGAAGATCAATTAAAACTAGTTGCACTCCTGACATGAATCAAATGCTTCTGTGAGAGATATTTTATGTATCTCAAACAGGTAAATGGGTTTTATCTGTTCTCTTGGTCAGTCTCTGTTGAAATAGAAAGACAAATGTGATTTTAGTTACATTAAAAAAAAAATATATCTAAGAAAATATCAAATGTTGCACTCCTGACATTTGAGGGTGCTGCCTTTAATGTGACATTCTTGGCCTTACTACTGATTTTAGTGTATCCTTTAACTATGGTTTTGAAGCAGCAATGATGTATTAAGATTTATTTATACCCCATATCTTTTAAAACTAAAAGACAACATTTCTACAATGTAATTTAGGAAAACTTGCATAAATGTTTGTTGCACTCCTGACTAGGTACATCTTTTTTACAAAGCCATATTTTTATGCAATAATAAATGTGAAGCATGATTTATTGCTATCTTAAAGTATGTCAACATATCAAAGTTTGTGATGAAATAGATTTTGATAACTTTTTTTTTGATTTAGCACTGTGGTAGTTTGTTGAAAATTAAGGATTTTTTAAAGTGTTGCACTCCTGACAATTTTGACATGTTTTTTGGACTTATTTTTTTTGTTATTCTAGATATCTTAAAGATTTTTTGCAGTAACAAACATCAAATCATTACAGATCTTTTGAACTATCTAGATCCAATAAAATCATAAAAATGAGTAAATTAGACAGCTCTAGCAGTGAGTAGGAGCCATTCTTTTTGAAACTGCCCATATACTATAGCTATATTGTACCTGATGCTGATGAAATAGTACGATACCTCCAACTCCATCCACTATCACAAAAATTACCATCGTGTTATCGGTTTTCGTGCTATTATCGATTTTCAGATATAGCGATTAACAGTGTTAACCCTTCATTCATATGACGATTGGAATTTTCAAAGAATGGCTAGTTAAATATTTCTTTGTGCATAAGATTGTTTTTAAAGCCATTCTTGTATTTTAATATACTCTCGATTACCTGGCAACTTTTGTTGTCAGTAAAATGGCGTCATCTGTTTCCGTGGCAAATAAAAACAAGGCCGATATACGGGATGGAACGAATATAAAATCCCGAAATGGCTGGTTTTAAAATTTCATGGTTCTGGCCATCTACCAAATCATACTACATCTAAATAAAATAACAGAATGTTTGAAAATGACCACTTTCAAAATTGTGTTTACTTTTGACGTTTTTTTAGTGCTGAAACCACAATGCACTGCAAAGTGACATGTATTTTATATAAGAAACAGGCACATTTCAGTCGGCTCTTTTGTTTACAAATACGATCAGTGACCCCATGATAGTTACATGACAGGAAGAGCAGGTGTCTGAGAGGCAGACGACATACGTTAAATTTTATATAGCCCTTCTGGATTTTTTTCCAGCTACTTTATAAATGAAGTACATTTTTGGCATTACAAAAAGTATGGTTCAGTAGGTAGGTTCACTGTTTTTGGTACTTACGTCTTTAAAAGTAAACTTTATCATTTTTTACGGATGTCAGCTTTCGTATTGTTTATGTTCCATAAATAGAAACCAGAAGACACGTCAAAAATAATGCGTGCGCTGTGGAAATCAAAATAAAATGGATACCACGAAAACAGATGATGCACGAAAACACATACCGTGACGATAATGTCAACATAAACATGGACAGTACAATAGCAAGATAAGATAATTAGTTTTCTTTGATAATGGATTGTAAACATTTGGTCCATTCATCATAGTTTCCAATTTGATTTTTCCTGATAAACTGGATTATTCAGAAATTTCAAAGTAAAATCGATAACATCTGTCCATTCGACTTTGTGACCAGCAATAAACATTTAATGCATATTTAGGACAAGAACAAGCTAAAATAATATATAAACAATATACAGAAATGGGGGAGGAATGTGACATCAGCAACAACAACTTTTGACTGCTACTGGAAAAGTATGGAGTGGGGACGGGACGATAAATTAAATGCATTTTGTAGTGGCTACAATGTGCCTATTCTTTTTCAAAATCTACAAAACTTGTCATTAATATGCATGAAACAAGACACACTCAGTAACCAGTAACTAGATAGATTTGACTGTATTATTATCAGATAAGGCCAAGAAAAAAGTACCTGTGTTTCAGCTGACATTATTGAAAATCAAAACTTTTTTTGTTTTTCTTTAATTTCTACCTAGGTTATACAGGATAAGGTCATATGGTTTTTAACAGTGCTTGTCTAAAAAATTAAATGGCAATAAAAACTCTAGGATATGCAAACAAATTTAATGGCAATAAAAACTCTAGGATATGCAAAAAAAATTAAATGGCAATAAAAACTCTAGGATATGCAAAAAAATTAAATGGCAATAAAAACTCTAGGATATGCAAAAAACAATTAAGGTTGGTAGGGTTAGTAGAAACACGGAAATATTTGTTTGGCCGTAACCCAAAATAATATTAAAATGAAAAGTATAATTTCAATCAAATAAGTCAACAATTACAAATGTTGTTTTCTTTTCACTGTGAAAGGTATTTCTTTTTTACTAATTTATTACTGAAAAGTATTTTAAATTCTGTTCACTTTATGTTGATGCTGTATACTCATTTCATCATTTTGTATGCTGTATGTTTTTATTGTAGAGTAAACTGTATTTTAATATTTTACACTGTATATCAGTCCGAATGTTATAGACTCTGGTTTCCTCCACCAATAAAACTGACTTTACTATATACATGTAACTGAAATATTTTTGAAAGTGACGTTAAGCACCATAAACCCTAACCCCGATTGTTACCAATAGAACTAAACATTAAATTATGAAACTTACAATATCCATATCAAGGGATGAACTCTGTTCTTTCTCTAATTTGGCATAAACTTGTACAATAAAATCACCTGTAAAAAACAAACATTAATGTATAAATGCTTTTTTTACTTTTATAAATAATTTATTTCAATTAACACAGTAAAACTCGGTTATAATGAATTTCAAATGACCAGAATAATTTGTTCGTTATAATCATAACAAATTACTTTAATCAGATTGACATTTCATATGACCTTTTTAGGCTGCTATTTGGACACCAAACCAAAAACTCTAAATTTAAAAGACCTTTGGGATTACTGTACATCTACAGATCATAAGACATACATGTATAACCATTTTAGCTCCCACTTGGACCTCAAACCCCAACATGAAATTTCAGGGGCCATCGTGGTCGTGATCATATGGTAGTTGGATTTGCAACTACCTATACAATCAGTACCTTTCACCACTAAATTTATGAGTTCAAATCCTGCTCATGGCGAGGTGTAGTACCGTGCACTCAATAAAACATTATGTTATAAAGTTTGTCAGTGACTTGCAGTGGTTTTCTCCAGGTACTCCAATTTCCTCCACCAATAAAACTGACTGCTACGATATAACTGAAATATTGATGAAAGTGGCATTAAACACCAAAACCAAAATGATCATAGGAATAAGCAGGGATAAAAAAACACAACTGAATACTTACTAAACTCCATTTTTGATAGTATGGGAGAAGATAATCTGCTTGTCCAGGCATCCTGGCATTTATAAGCATCTGATAACAATGTTCTATAAACATCTGAAAAATAAATGTTGCCCTTTAGCATGTTTAGGTAAAAAAAAACCAGGCATGGTATCCACAGCCACTTGTCTCTGAAGAAAAACAAATCCCTTGTGCTTGTATTATTTTAATGTACTTGTATATGGCAATTTCTTTTTGTTCAGAAACAAGTGCCTGTCATTAACATTATTATCCCATTTTTTAATAAACAGCTCAATAAAGTCATTACTTGTTTACAATTTTTTTTTATTTCTTGTTTTCAAACAAAAATATGCATTTTGTTAAAGGCTTTGATTTTGGTGATTTTTTAAAGTTATTTTTGGGGTTTGAAATTAATGTATACCTTCAACAAAAAGATTAAACATGAGTATAAAATTAAGTTTCATCTTAAGTTACTGTTTCATAGTATTTGTTCTCCTGAAAGTTCTTTTGTTTTATCACTGGTTATGGACGAAGACGCGATATATCATATTTTCCCTGGTTAACCTAGATGCTCCATGTTATTAATAATATCTATTAATATATTGTCATTTCTCTCAACTCTTAATTTATGTCCATATATAAATTATTCCTCTTCTATAAGAATGGCATGAAAATAAGGACACTTTTTAAAATCTTTTAAACTCATTCTGCATAAAAAAAAATGTATTTCGGGGTACTTTGTAAATATTAGTACAGTTAACTCTCGTTATCTCGAATTCGATGGGACCATGGAAAAAATTCGAGTCAACCGTAGTTCGATTCAAGAGGAGCTACGAAAATACCGGAAGTGTAGTTTGTTTAACGACGAAAAGGAGACAACTCGAGTGAAATATTGAAGAGCTAAAACCAGCATCGCATGTCCCGATTCTCGGAACGATTTTAAACTTATTCAATGTTTTTGTTGCTGTTTTTTCTCTCTGTTAAATTCTTTGAATCTGGTGGAACGACTGATAACTTCTAGATATCTTTTTCTTACCACCTCTCTCGACAGTCACAATTGCGTCATATTTAACCTCATACGATTTAGCGTCTGATTTACGCTTTATGCCTTTTCCTGTTACTACTGAACCAGCTATCCCCCCAGTTTTTAGGCTGGGTCCTTCACTGGTTTGATCAGAATTTGTGTCCGGCTATCCCCCCAGGACTAGGCTCGGGTCCTTAACCAGACACACATGTAACAGTATCATCAGAAGACATTCTGAAAGACATGTTGGAAGTGAACAAATTTCCCCTTTTATTACAACTGTTAATTAAGAGTAACATTTTTTCAAATCTCTCAAAATTGAGAAATTATACATCTTCTTTAATCAAAATTAATTTCCGACAAATATTTCAATAGATAAAACGCTTCCGTTGTGTACTTTTCATAATCATTGATGTATGCCGACCCAAGTGCACTTATTATGAATTGATAGTTTTTGATTGTACACATCTAACCTGTGTCATAATACCAAGTAAATTCAAATACTATCACTTATTAATTTGACAGATTGTGAAATAAACATGTGAAATAGCCTAAGGTGAAAATGTCAAAGTCAATGATGACCGGATGTTTCACCTGTGATCCGTTTTAATCCCAAGGTAATACACATGTCTTGACAGGTAAATTCGACTTAACGAATGTAAATAATATGGCTTTCTACATCTCGGGACCAAAACTTTTATTCGAGACAACCAAAATTTCGACTCATCCGAATTTGACTCAACAGGAGTCAAATTATATATATTTATACACAATGAAGTTCGGGACTTCGATAAAAATTTGACTCAACCGAGTTCGAGACAATGAGAGTAAACTGTATGTTTCATTCAGAATATTCATCGTTGAATAGTAATAGAGATATACATGTTTGGTTTAAACTTTGGCGACAAGACAACTTTATTGCTTAATGAAAGTCCTGAAAAAAACTGTTGAATATCAGTAAGATTGCATATCTCATGATCATTTGGAAAATTATCTCTTGGGGATTTTCATTGTCCAGTTGACAAGTTGCTACTGTAAACAAGGTAGCATGGATTTAATATTTTAAATTCAGACAATGGGAAATCATCCTGATTTTCTGGAAGTCCTTATCTGCCAGAATTTACCCTAAATGACAATCTGGTCGTTTCCTTATTCATGACTTATCACCGGCTTTATAACAAAAGAAACATGACAGGTCCTACTAGTGGAGCAAGAACTGTCACTGATTACCTGAGCTCCCCCCACTTTTTAGTTCCATATTGTGATGTTTGCAACGATTAGGACATAAGATGATGATGATGTTCAGTTCATCTATATTCTCATTTGTTTGTAGAGGATTCACGTCTTATTTATGTTATTTGTATTTATTTGCATACAGTGTCAAAAAAACTGTTGTGTCCATATCATATGATGTTTGTGCTATTTAGCGACAACACGACAGGTGTCATTAGCAGAGCAGGAACAGATTACCATTGATTAGCACTGGAGTTCACACTCGGGTTTTTATTACTCAGTCTTTAGTTTTCTATGTACGTACGTCGTGTGTGTTGTAGATCAGTGTTTGTCCTTTTTATTTTGTCAATAATTCTTTGATTTACGACTTTTGATGACCCCTTGGTACACAGGGGGTTGTAACGAATTATTGTTTATCCCTCGACTGACAGCTGTAACCCCACTAGCACTAGCCCCTGTGCTTTGGTATTGCCTATTGGTATTTCAAACTTTTTTAAGGTTGTCCATTTATCCGCATCGGGCAATCTATGTTATAGCTACTGTCTTTTTGTTTTGATATTTAATGATGTGCAACCTTGATGCTAAGCTGCAAAAATTTGTGTTTTACTCAAAATACCTTTTGACGCACAAAAACACCTTGAAAAGTGTTTCACATGTGCGGCTAGACGGCACAGGGTCGACATGTTTCATCACTTTCAAACGCAGTGAAGATATAAAGTGTTTATTCTAAACGCAAAACAAACCACGGTAAAAAAAAATCCGAACTGTTCAGGTCATGAATACGTAGAACTTATCTAGAAACTTCACATCAGAACTTTTAATCTGAAGAACAAATTTAACCATTATTTTACCTATTTATTAAACTACAGTAAATTGACATAACACAGTTCGTCACTTCCGATGTTTCGACAATTATACAGAGGTCAAAATCCTTTATCAAGCCATTTCTTACCTTAAAAAAGAAAATATTAGTTGAAGGATCTCTGAACATTAAAAAGTTATCAGTACAAACAAGCAAAAAGACCTTGACTTGTATAAATATGTACAAAACATGATGCATCAAATGGTTGAGAAATAAGAAATTTTATTAGATAATATTTACAAGATACAGTTGATATCTTAAATACAATCAAAACATTTCTTATTACCAGAGACTCCAAGAGAAATTTTTCAGGGCGGAACAAGACTGCTTGGGGGCCCCGGGGAGAGACTGAGACCTCTCTCAAAACTTAGGATTTGAGGTCCAATAAAACCACTACCACTGGAAAACTTTCATAAATGCTTTATTTCATGTGCAGCAGAGTGTCTAGATAACATATACTTTATACAAAGCAGTGACAATCATACTTCAGAAATCTAAGTGATTTTTACATAATTATTTTTCTAAGAAAAGCTAAAAATAGTTGAAAATAATCCCCCCTCCCCCTTCCAACCCCAAATGAAAAAATCAAAATAAAACGTCTATGGTTAAGGCTATGGGGCTCTTCAGAGAATCACAGTCCCCTTCTTGGCTCTCTGGGCCCCGGCCCGATGTACCGGCTCTCATAGGACCTGCTTATTACCAATGAACAATGCACTAATACAAGACAGCTGTATAAAGCGTATCTCAACTAAAAGGATACTATATAATATACAAGTAGATGTGCCATATGATAACGACAATGCTAATACTAAAAGGATACTATATAATATACAAGTAGATGTGCCATATGATAACGACAATGCTAATACAAAAGGATACTATATAATATACAAGTAGATGTGCCATATGATAACGACAATGCTAATACTAAAAGGATACTATATAATATACAAGTAGATGTGCCATATGATAACGACAATGCTAATACAAAAGGATACTATATAATATACAAGTAGATGTGCCATATGATAACGACAATGCTAATACAAAAAGGATACTATATAATATACAAGTAGATGTGCCATATGATAACGACAATGCTAATACTAAAAGGATACTATATAATATACAAGTAGATGTGCCATATGATAACGACAATGCTAATACAAAAGGATACTATATAATATACAAGTAGATGTGCCATATGATAACGACAATGCTAATACAAAAAGGATACTATATAATATACAAGTAGATGTGCCATATGATAACGACAATGCTAATACAAAAGGATACTATATAATATACAAGTAGATGTGCCATATGATAACGACAATGCTAATACAAAAAGGATACTATATAATATACAAGTAGATGTGTCATATGATAACGACAATGCTAATACAAAAGGATACTATATAATATACAAGTAGATGTGCCATATGATAACGACAATGCTAATACAAAAAGGATACTATATAATATACAAGTAGATGTGCCATATGATAACGACAATGCTAATACTAAAAGGATACTATATAATATACAAGTAGATGTGCCATATGATAACGACAATGCTAATACTAAAAGGATACTATATAATATACAAGTAGATGTGCCATATGATAACGACAATGTTAATATAAAAGGATACTATATAATATACAAGTAGATGTGCCATATGATAACGACAATGCTAATACAAAAAGGATACTATATAATATACAAGTAGATGTGCCATATGATAACGACAATGCTAATACAAAAGGATACTATATAATATACAAGTAGATGTGCCATATGATAACGACAATGCTAATACAAAAAGGATACTATATAATATACAAGTAGATGTGTCATATGATAACGACAATGCTAATACAAAAGGATATTATATAATATACAAGTAGATGTGTCATATGATAACGACAATGCTAATACAAAAAGGATACTATATAATATACAAGTAGATGTGCCATATGATAACGACAATGCTAATACTAAAAGGATACTATATAATATACATGTAGATGTGCCATATGATAACGACAATGCTAATACAAAAAGGATACTATATAATATACAAGTAGATGTGTCATATGATAACGACAATGCTAATACATCTCATAATTAACTAGCTTCTCTCCTCGTAGCCAGTAATAATGACGAAAAAACAAATACACAATAAAGTAGCTTAACTCACTAAGGTACGTTGTATTATGCTACGCTACAAAGGTTCCCAACAGATTCGGAGGGAAAAGATACTTCAACTTGTATTAGTTGCAATAAGGCAATACAAAATTGTGACACTGTTCCATGCGTCATATGTGAGGAGAAACATCATTACTTGTGTCAAAGAAAGTCATTTGAACAATATAATGCTATGAATATAGAGTGAGTGCGTGATTGTTGCTTAACGCCAAATGAGCAATGTATCGGGTATAATATGACGATAACAAGTTACATTTGAATAGATGATGATTTCCGCTTTGTAATAACCAACACGCTTAGTTGGATTTTTATAGAGCTAGCTCACTAAAACAGCAGTCAGCTGGTACACATGTCGCTCTACTCGATCACATTACCCTATGCTTCTACTTTTCCTTCTACCAAATACTGACCGCCTTCAACAAGTTGAAGATTATGTCAGATGTTGCACATGACAATTGAAATAAGGTTAAATGAATTTACAGGTTTCATAAATTTATTATTGACGGAGACACATCAGACTTGAATGTTTCAACCGAACTACTTAAAATTATGGTCCGACATTACCGGTTCCAGTCAGATATCGTATAAAGGCAAAACAATTATTGTCTATATTGAGTCTTATAAGGAGAGATAATGAAAGACGAGAAATACATGATTATCTCAAAGGTGCTACAAATCTGTCTTTTATTTAGTAATAACTACGTTTTTGTTTGTAATTTTACACATGATGACATGTCCAGCATCTTTACGCCTGTTTCCAAGATTGCGTCTGTTCAAGTGTTGTAACATGTCACCAACACATGATGTGTTTCGCAGTCTGTTGGTGACGAATCTGACAGCCCTGCGTTGAACCATATTTTATTGTAGGCGTCCATGCCAGAACAAGCATACTCTAATGATGGCCTATAAATTAGAGATTTTCCTTTATGGATGTCGAACCGATGTCAAGGTTTCTATGTAGAAATTCAAGCGTTTTATTTCCGAGCCAAAGAGTTTTTGCTCTTACTCCATAATGTTGCGTTCTTAGCGGAGAATCAATACATGCAAATTTCATAGTCTTGTATACTTGACCCCTACGAGCATATATATGACCTAGATATATTTGAATGTTGTAAATGTATACTAAACGTATTTGATTTACATACAGAAACAAACATTATTTGTTATGCAAATGCATTATCTTTCTGTTGGTGCAAACACAGATTACAGAAACAGACCTATGAATATAATCGCTACCACTCCAGTTCTAACAGACATCAACTCTGTTATCTGAACTGTGGTAAGCAGAGAGTAAATGGAGGGACTATACACAGATACATCAAATTAAAACCAAACATTACCAAGAGTATGACATACTCTCGTACCAACCAATAACTACCGTATTACTATCACTCAACCATGGATTAATCCATTATGTACAACAGCGTAATTAGCACCAGGATGGGTCACAATAAACATCCACGACTCACAGAATAGCACATGAGCATCCATATGATATACCACCTCATTATACGATGAATCACGATAGAATTATAATGCCTTGTAAGCAACAAAACAGCCACATTTACCAGATGTAGATACGAAATTACAGAAACAGCGGCCCAGAGTAGATTCTTCAGTTACTCTCACAAAATCAACTTATCTTAGAAGGAAAACATACCCATGGACTCCTAAGCTATCAGCAGCTGTTGGATATTTGGATTTTAATTTTTGTTTTAATTTATCGTAATACATGTAGTAGCAATGTAGATTTCTATATCACTTGTACAAGTATAGAAAGGGGAATAAGAAGTAGTCTGAGAATCATCACAATGCTGGAACTACAGCAGTGCCGGACTTAGATAAAGGGAGGCCCTGGGCTATTCCACTTGTGAGGCCCCTCCCAATTCCCCACCTTCACGACCGAAGGAAGATGGAAGTGTGTTTAATCAATTTCAATAAAGGTGAAGATGGTGAGGGGTGTTTAAAATTCTGCAAAATTCTGAAATGGAGTGCAACTGTGTAAGGAAAATTACTGAAGGGTTGTTAGAAAGTTATGACGGCACAAGTGTAAAAGTCCAATAACAGTGTCAAAAATATTATACACCTTGGCCTGAGGCTCCCTAAATTTTGAGGCCATAGGCTTCAGCCTATCGAGTCTATAGGTAAATCCGGCACTTAACTACACTAAACAACAGGTGAGGAAAATACCGATACCACAGGTAGACAGAAATCCTCATATTTAGAGAAACTTACAGCAGCAATAGGTTTGGTGTCTAACACCACTTTCAACAATATTTCAGTTATATCTTGGTGGTCAGTTTTATTGGTTGAGGAAACCGGAGGACCCAGAGAAAACCACCGACCTGTCGCAAGTCACTGACAAACTTTATCACATAATGTTGCACCTCGCCATGACCAGCAATATGGACACCAGTCTGAGAAATCTATTTTAAAGTAATGTTCAAATGAGGGCTACTTCTCTCAAACAATTTGATAATGCTGACTCAAATATAATTATATAAGATGAAAATCAAAACAAACAAAAAATACCACGCCGTCTGAACAGTTCCAAATACCACGCCGTCTGAACAATTCCAAATACCACGCCGTTTGAACAGTTCCAAATACCACGCCGTCTGAACAATTCCAAATACCACGCCGTCTGAACAATTCCAAATACCACGCCGTCTGAACAATTCCAAATACCACGCCGTCTGAACAGTTCCAAATACCACGCCGTCTGAACAGTTCCAAATACCACGCCGTCTGAACAATTCCAAATACCACGCCGTTTGAACAGTTCCAAATACCACGCCGTCTGAACAGTTCCAAATACCACGCCGTCTGAACAGTTCCAAATACCACGCCGTCTGAACAGTTCCAAATACCACGCCGTCTGAACAGTTCCAAATACCACGCCGTCTGAACAGTTCCAAATACCACGCCGTCTGAACAGTTCCAAATACCACGCCGTCTGAACAGTTCCAAATACCACGCCGTCTGAACAGTTCCAAATACCACGCCGTCTGAACAGTTCCAAATATCACGCCGTCTGAACAGTTCAAAATCTTATAGACAAATAGTAGAAACAGAGTCCAAATCGATATCACTAACGCACATAAACATGCTCTTGAGTGAATAGCAAGTCCAACATATTTATGTGAAATTGCGATTAGGGAGGGGGGGGGGGGAGGGGTAGTAAAATAATCACAATCTCGATAGATTAAACAATAGTGAAAGAGATACTTTACAAGCTACTCAAACAAGGCCACATTGCTCCTATGTTGAAGTCATCGCTACAAAAATTCTAGTCTTCACGAACTTGTTGACCGTTACGAAATATCCATATCTCAAATGACAATGGATCTTTTCCTTTTTACGTAGATTTGTTTCTTTCCTCAATCACCGACAAGACTTTTACCGGACTTGACTAAATTAGTAACACGGGAGATGTCTTACAGAAAACAGGAAGTGATTACCATTCGCGAGCACCTGGGTGTATTCCCGGTTTTGTTGATGGGGCCTGTGTTGTCTTGAGTTATGTCAGTTTTTGTCTTCGTCCTGTGTCTTGTGTGCACAATGTTGCTGGTGTTTTGGATTGTCGATTCGTGATTGCACCTTCGGTTTTCTCTAGCATGTATTTACCATTCGATTGAAACCCACACACAAGTGAGACTTTGTGCGTCTAAATGGACACTATACCATGCTGTATTCGTGGCGCGTATCGTGTACAATGACGACACGAAACCCTGATGAACATCACAACAATTTTTGTCGTAATTAAGATCCCGTCCTTCAGGACTTACCACATGATTTTTGACAAGAGTAACACAAGAATTCACCCTCAGGTTTTTGTGGCTTTCGTGTAGCTCAGTCTTTAGTTTTTTTGTGTAATGTTATGTAGATCCTTGCTGTTCTTTTTGAGTTTTTCTTTTGGTCATTGTATTGTCTGTCCTGTGATTTATGGCTCTTGCATACCTCTTCGGTATCTCCAAACGTTCTTGCATAATATTAGTGGTGTCTGCACTCTCTAAAACTCCTATACTCGTGATAAAGTGAATAGTGTTGTGTTGTCTGAAGTTACAGAAACACCGAGTGATTTTGAAAAACATGGAACGTGATGCGTCTCTGCTAGGCATATTGTTATTTGTATGTGTGATATATTAGGAGCTGTCTCTGTACGCAAGCGTGGAAATCTTGTTCAATGTGGGATCTATATGATATAATCAATCAATATACATGTATTTGGTACGCCTTGATATAGATAATAAAATAGGCCGCCTTATATTGTATACCAAGTCCAAACTAAAATTTAACTGATACGAATGTACTTCTTGGTGTGCCTACTTTCTAAAATAACAAACAGTGCAAGCTACATTCTGGAGTCATATAGTCAGTGGCTTCTTGCCAAGTGATCTGGGTATGTCATCAGCATGCAAGGTAACTAGTGAATTATAACACCATGATGATGGGAGATAATGTTCTATCTATTATGTGTGAACCACATCAATGGTGTTATGGTTACCGTGCTCGCTTCGAGTGCGGTAGATCGTGGGTTCGAACCCAGGTCGGGTCAAACCAAAGATTATGAAAATGGTATTTGCTGCTTTTCCGCTACGTACGATGTATTTGTATTCATTAGAAAGAGGAGTCGGAATCAGGATAATGAGCCCGAGTATCTACCCGTGGAATGTTGTTTCAGTGAGCTAGCACTATAAAAATCCAAAACTTGTTGGTCTAGTACCAACCGGACATCATTTACATCATCTCATCTAAGGTAATTTGTTCTCGCCATGATGTAGCTGAAAAATTGCTCATTTAGCGTTAACAACACTCACTCATTAGCTCACTCTATTAAGATTGGTATTAGAATGGTTATCACTCCAAAAGGTTTATTTTGTTATCAGGAATTAGTTACGCTTTACATGTTTTCGTGTTGGTTGTAGTGAAAAGTTTTAGTTTGTAATGATTGTTATATATTCTGTTATATATTTTGTTTATCTAGATTGCTTTCAGAAGTACTTGCAACTCAAAACTCAAAAAATGTATTTTTGTTTATTTCTGTATCAATGCTGTATGTATGTGTTTCATCATGAAGTATTATCTTAGAAGGAAAACATACCCATGGACTCCTAAGCTATCAGCAGCTGTTGGATATTTGGATTTTAATTTTTGTTTTAATTTATCATAATACATGTAGTAGCAATGTAGATTTCTATATCACTTGTACAAGTATAGAAAGAGGAATAAGAAGTAGTCTGAGAATCATCACAATACTGGAACTACAGCAGTGCCGGACTTAGATAAAGGGAGGCCCTAGGCTATTCCACTTGTGAGGCCCCTCCCAATTCCCCACCTTCACGACCGAAGGAAGATGGAAGTGTGTTTAATCAATTTCAATAAAGGTGAAGATGGTGAGGGGTGTTTAAAATTCTGCAAAATTCTGAAATGGAGTGCAACTGTGTAAGGAAAATTACTGAAGGGTTGTTAGAAAGTTATGACGGCACAAGTGTAAAAGTCCAATAACAGTGTCAAAAATATTATACACCTTGGCCTGAGGCTCCCTAAATTTTGAGGCCATAGGCTTCAGCCTATCGAGTCTATAGGTAAATCCGGCACTTGACTACACTAAACAACAGGTGATGAAAATACCGATACCACAAGTAGACAGAAAACCTCATATTTAGAGAAGCTTACAGCAGCAATAGGTTTGGTGTTTAACACCACTTTCAACAATATTTCAGTTATATCTTGGTGGTCAGTTTTATTGGTTGAGGAAACCGGAGAACCCAGAGAAAACCACCGACCTGTCGCAAGTCACTGACAAACTTTATCACATAATGTTGCACCTCGCCATGACCAGCAATATGGACATCAGTCTGAGAAATCTATTCTAAAGTAATGTTCAAATGAGGGCTACTTCTCTCAAACAATTTGATAATGCTGACTCAAATATAATTATATAAGATGAAAATCAAAACAAACAAAAAATACCACGCCGTCTGAACAGTTCCAAATACCACGCCGTCTGAACAATTCCAAATACCACGCCGTCTGAACAGTTCCAAATACCACGCCGTCTGAACAATTCCAAATACCACGCCGTCTGAACAGTTCCAAATACCACGCCGTCTGAACAATTCCAAATACCACGTCGTCTGAACAGTTCAAAATACCACGCCGTCTGAACAGTTCCAAATACCACGCCGTCTGAACAATTCCAAATACCACGCCGTCTGAACAATTCCAAATACCACGCCGTCTGAACAATTCCAAATACCACGCCGTCTGAACAGTTCCAAATACCACGCCGTCTGAACAGTTCCAAATACCACGCCGTCTGAACAGTTCCAAATACCACGCCGTCTGAACAGTTCCAAATACCACGCCGTCTGAACAGTTCCAAATACCACAGCGTCTGAACAGTTCCAAATACCACGCCGTCTGAACAGTTCCAAATACCACACCGTCTGAACAGTTCAAAATCGTGTAGAAAAATAGTAGAAACGGAGTCCCAATCGATATCACTAACGCACATAAACATGCTCTTGAGTGAATAGCAAGTCCAACATTTTTAGGTGAAATTGAGATTAGGGGGGCAGTAAAATAATCACAATCTCGATAGATTAAACAATAGTGAAAGAGATACTTTACAAGCTACTCAAACAAGGCCACATTGCTCCTATGTTGAAGTCATCGCTACAAAAATTCTAGTCTTCACGAACTTGTTGACCGTTACGAAATATCCATATCTCAAATGACAATGGATCTTTTCCTTTTTACGTAGATTTTGTTTCTTTCCTCAATCACCGACAAGACTTTTACCGGACTTAACTAAATGAGTAACACGGCAGGTGTCTTAAAGAAAACAGGAAGTGATTACCATTCGCGAGCACCTGGGTGTATTCCCGGTTTTGTTGGTGGGGCCTGTGTTGTCTTGAGTTGTGTCAGTTTTTGTCTTCGTCCTGTGTCTTGTGTGCACAATGTTGCTATAGTGTTTCTGGATTGTCGATTCGTGATTGCACCTTCGGTTTTCTCTAGCATGTATTTACCATTCGATTGAAACCCACACACAAGTGAGACTTTGTGCGTCTAAATGGACACTATATCATGCTGTATTCGTGGCGCGTATCGTGTACAATGACGACACTAAACCCTGATGGACATCACAATAATTTTTGTCGTCATTAATAGGATCCCGTCCTTCAGGACTTACCACATGATTTTTGACAAGAGTAACAGGACTTACCACATGATTTTTGACAAGAGTAACAGGACTTACCACATGATTTTTGACAAGAGTAACAGGACTTACCACATGATTTTTGACAAGAGTAACACAAGAATTCACCTTCAGGTTTTTGTGGCTTTCGTGTTGCTCAGTCTTTAGTTTGTTTTTCTTGTAATGTTTTGTAGATCCTTGTTGTTCTTTTTGACCTTTTCTTTTGGTCATTGTATTGTCTGTCCTGTGATGTATGGCTCCTGAATACCCCTTCGGTATCTCCAAACGTTCTTGCATAATATTAGTGGTGTCTGCACTCTCTAAAACTCCTAGACTCGTGATAAAATAAATAGTGTTGTGTTGTCTGAAGTCACAGAAACACCGAGTGACTTTGAAAATCATGGAACGTGATGCGTCTCTGCTAGGCATATTGTTATTTGTATGTGTGATGTATTAGGAGCTGTCTCTGTACGCAAGCGTGGAAATCTAGTTCAATGTGGGACCTATATGATATAATCAATCAATATACATGTATTTGGTACGCCTTGATATAGATCATAAAATAGGCCGCCTTATATTGTATACCAAGTCCAAACTAAGATTTAACTGATACGAATGTACTTCTTGGTGTGCCTACTTTCTAAAATAACAAACAGTGCAAGCTACATTCTGGAGTCATATAGTCAGTGGCTTCTTGCCAAGTGATCTGGGTATGTCATCAACATGCAAGGTAACTAGTGAATTATAACACCATGATGATGGGAGATAATGTTCTATCTATTATGTGTGAACCACATCAGTGGTGTTATGGTTACCGTGCTCGTTTCGAGTGCGGTAGATCGTGGGTTCGAACCCAGGTCGGGTCAAACAAAAGATTATGAAAATGGTATTTGCTGCTTTCCGCTACGTACGATGTATTTGTATTCATTAGAAAGAGGAGTCGGAATCAGGATAATGAGCCCGAGTATCTACCCGTGGAATGTTGTTTCAGTGAGCTAGCACTATAAAAATCCAAAACTTGTTGGTCTAGTACCAACCGGACATCATTTACATCATCTCATCTAAGGTAATTTGTTCTCGCCATGATGTAGCTGAAAAATTGCTCATTAGCTCACTCTATTAAGATTGGTATTAGAATGGTTATCACTCCAAAAGGTTTATTTTGTTATCAGGAATTAGTTACGCTTTACATGTTTTCGTGTTGGTTGTAGTTACAAGTTTTAATTTGTAATGATTGTTATATATTCTGTTATATATTTTGTTTATCTAGATTGCTTTCAGAAGTACTTGTAACTCAAAACTCAAAAAATGTATTTTTGTTTATTTCTGTATCAATGCTGTATGTATGTGTTTCATCATGAAGTATGGTTACACATTGCTTTTTTTTTCTTTTTTTTTTTATATACAACATGTTTGATTACTACTGTGTCATAAGTCTTCATCCAACAGTATTCTACAATGAAGAATATAAAATATAAACAACTATTAGTTTACATTTTAAAATATATACAGTTAAGCCTGTCTTGTGTGACATACCAAGGTAACATTCAAATATTGTTCAGTAAGACATGTGGTTGATAAAGACAGGTTTAATTAATATAAAATATATATTATAATTAAGGCCACACAATACAAGGTATTGCTTAATTATGATCTTCAACTTGTTGAAGGCGGTGAGTATTTGGTAGAAATAAAGATGGTCACTAAAGCAGGTATGACTGTACTAAAGCAGGTATGACTGTACTAAAATTATTATCAACAAATACTTCTTATTAAGTTTTTCTTTTTTTTAAATGCAAAATTAATACTGAAATTTGAATAAAAATAAGATTGTACAATGACTCGTCATCAAGAATTATGTAGAAATATAGGGTCTAACAACGGGAGAGGTGCAAGATAGTAAAATCTGTGACACCCGAGGATAAGATTTAAATCGTATCGGACAAGGCTTGTCCAAGGGGTGAGAAAGTTTAATATTCAATTCTTTTTTATTCTTCAATTTTTGTTAGTTTTTAGATCCACTGTGAATTCATATTTGTTAGTCGAGTGGAAGTTTTCGTGATTTTCGTGGTTACCATCAAACCACAAGGGTATGTAACAAGAAAATTTATTAAATATCATAAGTACTTAATTCAAATGCAAGCGAACATCTGATTGTCCGTCAATCCATGAAAACTGATCCCAACGAAATTGATTGATTGATTAATGGATTGGTGCCTAACAACAATTTTAACAGTATTTCAGCTATATCGTGGCGTTGGTTGAATGATTGATTGATTTTTGGTGTTTAACGCCACTTTCAGCAATATTTCAGCTATATCATGGCGACCAGTTTTAGTGGTGGAAGAAGCCGGAGAGAACCACCGACCATGGGCAAGCAACTGGTAAACTTCATCACTTGCGGCTGCGAGTCGAGTGCACCTTTTTGTGTAATTTACAAAGCCGAGCGCGAACCCACGCTGTATTGATGATAGGCTTGTATGAGTTGTTAGGTAATCCAACTACCTATAGCTCATTGAGCTACCCGGGCACTCGTGGCGCTGAAAATAAATGAATCCACAATATATGAAAAACCATAGCAAACATTAAAAGGCAATATACTTACTACAGATGTTCCTCGACATTCAGGTGGTATGTTAAAGATGGATTTGTCTTTGATTCCAAACGTTAAATTTTCAAAAGAGCCAGACCTATACATAGTTGCTACAAAATATATGTAACGTAGGTAAATTGTAGACCTAAAGAAATCTTTATAATTGTTATTTTAAGTATACGACAAAACAACTAGTGTGTATCCAGAAGGAGGCTAAAATGCATTTTGTCGTCAATTAAGTTCTTCATAATTTACTTAGCATGAAATAGTAGCTTAAGAACAGTTATCATTGAATAACAGGATCTGGATTTCCAACGTAATATGCTGTTTTCTTTTTTATGTTCAGTTAAGATGAGATGTGACTGTTGGCTTTGTTGATATTGATGGAATTGATGAATTTCCGCCGGGTTTGTAATTATTGTAACACGAGAGGGTCACTAGTGGAACTGGAGCTGCTTACGCTTTCGGAGCACCGGAGTTCACATCCGGTTTTTGCTCGATCTTTAGTTTTCCGTGTAGTGTTTTGTAGATCGTTATTTGTTCTTTTGTCCTTTTTCTTTTGGTCATTGTGTTGTCAGTCTTTCGAATTGGGGATGCTGAT
This sequence comes from Bathymodiolus brooksi, assembly GCA_963680875.1. Classification (NCBI taxonomy): domain Eukaryota; kingdom Metazoa; phylum Mollusca; class Bivalvia; order Mytilida; family Modiolidae; genus Bathymodiolus; species Bathymodiolus brooksi. The sequence continues at coordinate 116,840,323 of OY804577.1, forward strand.
TACCCCTTTGATATCTTTTAAGCTGTCATGAATATTTAGTGATATGGATTAAGACCTTTCTCGATCAATCGGTTTACGCGTAGCAAACAAGGTAGAATAGCACTTTCATAGTAACGGAAACACCATTCTTCATTTTTTTCAGACATCCTACGACTCGATTTGTCATAAAAAGAGGAGTAAGTGAGAGGTATGATTTAAATCATATTGAGAAGTTGTAGGTCCAGAACTGAATGTGACAATGCTGAAATGATAGGCGTATGCTGTCAACATCATAGAAATGATAGGCGTATGCCGTCAACATCATAGAAATGATAGGCGTATGCTGTCCACTTCATAGAAATGATAGGCGTATGCTGTCAACATCATAGAAATGATAGGCGTATGCTGTCAACTTCATAGAAATGATAGGCGTATGCTGTCAACATCATAGAAATGATAGGCGTATGCTGTCAACTTCATAGAAATGATAGGCGTATGCTGTCAACATCATAGAAATGATAGGCGTATGCTGTCAACATCATAGAAATGATAGGCGTATGCTGTCAACTTCATAGAAATGATAGGCGTATGCTGTCAACTTCATAGAAATGATAGGCGTATGCTGTCAACATCATAGAAATGATAGGCGTATGCTGTCAACTTCATAGAAATGATAGGCGTATGCTGTCAACATCATAGAAATGATAGGCGTATGCTGTCAACTTCATAGAAATGATAGACGTATGCTGTCAACTTCATAGAAATGATAGACGTATGCTGTCAACTTCATAGAAATGATAGGCGTATGCTGTCAACTTCATAGAAATGATAGGTGTATGCTGTCAACTTCATAGAAATGATAGGCGTATGCTGTCAACTTCATAGAAATGATAGGCGTATGCTGTCAACATCATAGAAATGATAGGCGTATGCTGTCAACTTCATAGAAATGATAGACGTATGCTGTCAACTTCATAGAAATGATAGGCGTATGCTGTCAACTTCATAGAAATGATAGGCGTATGCTGTCAACTTCACAGAAACTATTATATAACATACCACCAGGAGTTCCACCGTTACCATACACTGTGAAAGATATAGGGACACACCCGTCACTGGCCACATTTATAAAAGTTGTCCCATTGCTGGTACGGGAGGCATATTGTGTTATTTTCAGTTGTCCTAATCCTACAACTGCTTGGCTTTCCTTGGCATTTGCTGTTGTAAAAGAAGAGACATGATGTCACACACTCACAATGTAAAATAACTAACAGTAGAAATGGTCAGGATGAAGTTTTCATAAACTATTGAACATTATCACTAAATCTTATTACTACTATAAATATCTAGTATACACATGTGGGGATCTGATCAAACAAGGTTTTCCCCATTCCTGTTTCTATGGCGACGTTATCATCTTAGCGAATACAATTATTGAAAAATCGTATTCACAGAGGTTATAATTTAGCAACTATAGTCGATTCTTTGCTAAAATATAAAACATTTTGCTGGTAGAACAATACTTTGATCTTACAGTTATATATTTCCACGTTAATTTGAAAGTATTATTTATGCGTTTCATTATAACGAATTATGAAGAGATTGAAACAGAAAACAATCTTGTCCATTTATGGTTATTGTAAGGAAAGAATATTTTTACCTATTTACTACCGCCTATGGGTAACTTCAGACTACAATGTATACGAAATAGCGTTATCACAACGGATAATACGTTGAAACCAATGGCAAAAGACCTAGAGCTTGATGTATTTACTATGTAATCTATTACTACTTAAGACATAAACAGAAGAATTTATACAAAAAACAGGCGGATCCAGATTTCCTGAAGAGGGGAGCCCGCTACATTTTTGGTTCTATAAGGTGAGGGTTCGAACCAGACGCATTGACAAAACAAATTCCGTCAATTTTTAAATTCTTTCCAGATAAGGGTTGGTATGTTCCCAGATCACTAGAACCGCCTATGAAAATTATGATTGATCGATGACCAAAAAATATATAACGTACGATATAATCAAACCGAAATTTGAAGTACATTTTCTCTTTCCCTGTCATTTGTACGTATAATTCCGAGTTGCTTCTTTTAGAATCTATTTAAAACTGGTCGATGACAATTGTATTACCTGAACTTACCTGGTGTACATCTAGCGCTATCAAAAGGATCTGTTATTTTTGTCACTGTACAGTTACTGCCTACAACGCTATACATCACGTTCTGAAAATGATCGACACATTTCTAAGCATCACCATAATTTGTCTAGGATTAAAGAGTTATATGTTCATTTCATAAGACTAATTTTGATCTTTTTCACATCAGCTGTTTTGAAGTGTCATGTGTAACCCACGACAACGGGATCAATCATTTGCATAAAACTGTTTGATTGCCATTTAACGTAGAGTGAGCTGTGTTCACGACGACCAACTCGTCACAACTAGGCTGATTCCGTTCCTGATCTAATAGAAAGCAACGAATTCATCCGGAATTTAACGATTGCACGACGACAAGAACAGGTTAACAGACAATAAATTTACTTGGACTGGTAATTTCTATACCCCATGGAAAAACGGCGGATTTTATCGGGTACTCCGGTTTCCTCCACAAATAAAACTGACCGCTACGATATAACTGAAATATTGTTGAAAGTGGCGTTAAACACTATTACCCTAACCCTAAACGCTATTTAAAATTGAGATCTAATGTGGTTTGGTTTAGTTTTATGTTGCTTAGCGCCACCTAAAACAATATTTCAGTTATATCGTGGCTCAGTTTTATTGGTAGAGGAAACTGGAGTACCCGGAGAAAACCACCGACCTGTCGCAAGTCACTGACAAACTTTATCACATAATGTTGTACACCTCGCCATGAGCGGGATTCGAACTCGTAACATATGTGGTGATAGGCACTGATTGCATAGGTAGTTGTAAATCTAAATACCATATCATCACGACCACGACGACCCCTGATCTAATGTGAAAATAAGATAACGAGAAGATTTACCTTTTTCTCAACAAAACATCGAGTAATTGAGTTTATCACTGAACTACAGGTGTAAATATAAAAGAAAATATATATAGTCCCCGTTTCATTGGGTCATTTCATTATTTCAAAAATAAAGCGCAATGTCTGTGAACTAGAAACAGTTACATTATTAAGTGTAATTAGATGGTTGATATTCACCTATTCTTGTATTATCAAAGAAGATTGTATTATGCCTAATGTTATTATTTTCTCTCGTTCTAAAGAAAACAGTTAGAACAAGAGGTGATTTTTCGTTTTGTTGATATTGGTGGAATTTATGACCATCGCTGCTTAAACTTTCTTTTCGTAATATTTTGATAATGGTGCTTAGTATTTTTATCACAGCTATAGGATGTGGACAACCATTGATTGATGTGTAGCCATTTTGTTTCTAAAAGTTGACCGAATGATAGTTTTGGTCGTCATGGTATTATAACACGAGCTACATACAAAATAATGAAGTCAAGAGTTAAAATATTTATACCACCGTTTAACTCGGAAAACCATGGTATACATGATTTTTAGCATGAAGCCATGCAATATGACTTCTAGGTGGTTAATTATTGCACGGTTCTCTGGGAGTAATAAAACTACAACCCAGATTTAAAGTGTGCAATATCTCGTATCTGTATGCATTATTTCATAGTTTTTGGCTGTTGCTTACATTCTGGTATATAAACCATAAAAAGATCAAAGGAAAAGAATGCGTTCATGTTACAATACTATTAAATGGTTGTATACTGGAAAACAAACAACACCTATTAAAATAATTGTCTTCTTTCGAAAATGTTAAAATAATAAAATAATAAAAAATACTTACAGAGATGTAATCTCCCAGAACTTTAAATTGTGTGGTGACGCCATTGCTGTCCGCAGCTCCTTTATAGTAGATACGCCTCATTGGTGAATCCCAGCTAATCTTCATCTGTGACTAAAATATAGAAAACACATCGGTAGCATATATACCACCGCGAGATTGGATTATTTGTTGCAGTATTGCAAAATATGCCTTCATTTGCTCAAGCTTTACCTATCTATTAAGATATTACCTTCACTGCAGTTTTAAGCAAATAAACGTTAGAGAAAACTGAATGGGCAATGAACAATGGATAATCTAGAGACACGGGAAACATTAGCACAAGACACAGAATGAAGGCAAAAAACAAAAAAAACACAACACAGAAAACTAAATCTATGAGTACATGGACCACGCCGAGACAACGGGGATGAATCCATATGCTCTTGGAGAGACATATACCATTGATAGTAATACCTTTACTACAGTTGTACGGGGGTGAATCCAGATGTTCTCGGAGGGACATATACCATTGATAGTAATACCTTTACTACAGTTGTACGGGAATGAATCCAGATGTTCTCGAAGGGACATATACCATTGATAGTAATACCTTTACTGCAGTTGTAAGAAAAAATACCATTTAATGATCAATAAATGTTAGAAAAAAACAGGAGTGGCCATCAAAATTTGACAATCCAGAGAAACTAGTAGCATAGTGTAAACAAGGCGAAGACAAACAAAACAAAAACACAACACAATATGTGTTGAACACCATTATACGAAAACAAATACATATTAATTTGTCGCAGTTTTACCAAATCTGTTAGAACAATGACACAAAATCTTTCATTTCTCTTTATGATATTTTAATGTATTTAACTTTGATCTGGTAATTGTCCTGCGCTTTTGATCACGTGTTACTAGATTATTTAAATTATGATTAATTTTCGTCATTTTATTTTGTCTGTTGTGAAATATAGAGTTAATTTATGATAGTTGAGCTTAAGACATGTTTGACACTGGTTTTTGAAAATTATATATATCTGGAAATGATTTTATACAGATATATCATGTTTGGGAGGGGTATTTGCGAAAAAATACCAGTCGAGAGACGAACAATTTCCCGAGCCGAATGGCGAGGGAAATTTAGTCTCAAGACTGGTATTTTTTGCAAATACCCCTCCCAAACATGATATATCTGTTTAATTACACTGAATATTATTTAGAACACTGGCTAAATAAATAATACCTTTTGTTTGTCGTTTTCAGGACCTAACATGATGTATCTGTTTAATTCTACGGAATGATGTTACATAAAACGCACAACTGATAACGTTTTACAAATTTTGTTACAAGCGTTTCGGTGAAGGGTAAAAACGGCAAATACGATTTTGCAAATACCATGAAAAAAAGTTAAATCTTATGCAAATACACCTACATGAAGTAAAAATTCTGCAAATTCACAATGCAAGGCCTGAATTTGTAAAACAAATATCACGGCTATTAACCAATCAGAATCCAGCATTCTTATATAAGGTGTAATTAACCTTTAAATTGCCTGACGAGTCAAAGGACGGTGACATTGTAAACATAATATGATGAAAGCTATGTGATGAATGTAGAAGTTATTTTAAATAAATTACCCTTGACAGCATTGGAATAACCTTTCCTTTTTCTATAGTAGCTGTCATGACATACTCATCTGCCTCCCATTCCGAAGGATAACAACATTGCTGTGACAATACAACAAAAGAACAAAGAACAACGATAAACAACATGGTACCGGTGACAGCCTGTATAGAAATATATTGGAAATGAATTCCTCGTCACTATCAAATGTTCTTATCATTATAAGAAGAAACAAATCTTCTTTGTAAAGATAGGGCAGTCTGTTTGATACGTCTTATCAACGGGAGATGAATTAATATGTATTAATGTCAAATAATATGACTTAATATCATCGGAATGGGGGATTCCAATAAAAAAAATGTGTGAACACAATTTATTCCTAAAACAAACTAGCATTAAACTTCAAACATAATTTTAAGATATCAAAAATATTTCTTTAAAATTTAGTATTACAAAGTATCTAGAATTGACATTTACAATAAACGTCTTGTACATGTACACGAAATACAGTCATTTTTATCAACATTAGGAATCTTGTATTTCTAACCTTATATCAAGATTTCGAAATACAGTCAACATTAAGAGTTTATTGTGTTTCTAAACTTATATGAAGCCTTCGAGACGAACTCGGGGTTATTCTGATTATGCACAAAAGATGGACATTGGAACCGGAGTTCCCAAAAAGTATCGAACACAAAAATTATTTGATAGCAAGACTTCTTAAAAGATATAATATTGACTCTACAGGAAAATGGTATACAAATAGTTATATTTTAATCAAGACTAATTTGTGAATTCCGATTATACAGCCCCTCTTTTTTAAGTATGCATTTCTATTCTAGATATTTTTATGAGATATTTATTTCATGTAAATCATGTAATTATTATCAAAACTAAGGCTTTCCCTCCAACAGGCATAGTTGACGTAGCCGTTTTTGGCTATATGTTTTATGCCCTCTGGTTTTCTTGCTCCCAAAGACTTTTAACTTATTTGATTTTCAACTATTTTGGCTTTGAGTGTATCTTATGAAAATTATTCCAGATACACTGAAAAAATAACGAATCAATTGTGAAATGTAAACTCCATACGCTGGTGATGTTGGAATATTGCCACTGATGAAGGGGAAGTTGACTATTTGAAAAGTTCATCGCTCGTGCTTTTTTTTTTTTATCTTCCTCCGTTGTCGATTTCAAGGTGATGGTCAAGGTAAGAAGCAGACTTTTGAGTATCAGTAGTATCCTCAACTTCAAGCTCATTTTGATAGATGCGATGTAGATAATCCGAATCGAGAATTGTTCAGTGACAGAACACCATCTATATAGCGGAAGATGTAATTAAAGGTCTGTGCTAATTTTCTTTATTTTTAAGAAGCCCTTGAAGGTAATATGCCTCATAAGCATGTAGAAACGAATCGGTGAGTAGCGGAGCGCAATTTGTGCCAATTGGAATACCAATCCTTTGTTGAAACACCCATCCACCAAACAAGTTTTATAACTTTGGGGTTTTGTGTTTTCAAATATTATGAATATTTTATATTTTCAAATCTTTCTGCAAAACAAACTATTGAAGAGGTAAAAATTATCGAAATGTACAATTAGTATAACTAACTTCGTCAGTACATCACGTTTTTTCCGTGTACGTGTCAGTAACAACAAATTGTTGATACATATCGTTATATTTTTACAATCTAAGTTATATATTTTTTTTCAATTTAAGTTATATTATTTACAATTTAAGTTATATTTTTTTATAATTAAGTTATATTATTTACAATTTAAGTTATATTATTTACAATTTAAGTTATATTATTTACAATTTATGTTATATTATTTACAATTTAAGTTATATCTTTTACAATTTAAGTTATATTATTTACAATTTAAGTTATATTTTTTACAATTTAGGTTATATTATTTACAATTTAAGTCATTTTTTTTTCACAATTTACGGATTCAGGTGCATTGTCAATTTTCATGGCTGCTTCTCTGTTTACAGTGATGATGTTTAGAAGAGGCTCTATAAATAAAAATCAAAACTGAAAGTAGATTGTGGTGACTTTCATTAAAAGTTTACAGAAAACCTATTAGATAAAAATAATATATATGAAATCTAGATATGATAATAGAATGGCGACAACTTTAGATGGTAATGAGGTAATTGTTAATTTGCTGTTTTAAAGGTCTATTTTTTTTTAGTTCAATAGGAAATCTTTAAATCAGCCATTCTAAATAAAAAAATTATACTCTTTATCTTTGGTTGGCTTAAACATGAACTATATTTTGTCTCCCTTCTGTCTGGTTAAATCGTTGCTTTTGATGTTAAGCTACCGCTTTTTAAACCTTGGTCCTTTCTTCATGCTTTCTAAATCTCAAGAAATACTTTATTTTAATATGTTTGATACGTCAGCATTCTGATAACACATGGAAAATATATTGTTGCTTCACACATTTTAATAATTATTGTTCAATTTGGAAAATTTCATTTTGTTAAGGTATTTTTAACGTATGTTCGGTTCGTCTTTACCCCCAGTTATTTGTAGGAGGGCTGATGTCTTATTTACGTTATATGTGTTTGCTTGTGTATAGTGGTGTCCAACACATATTGTGTTGTGTTTTTTGTTTTGTTTGTCTACATCTTGTGTATAGTGGTGTCCAACACATATTGTGTTGTGTTTTTTGTTTTGTTTGTCTACATCTTGTGTATAGTGGTGTCCAACACATATTGTGTTGTGTTTTTTGTTTTGTTTGTCTACATCTTGTGTATAGTGGTGTCCAACACATATTGTGTTGTGTTTTTTGTTTTGTTTGTCTACATCTTGTGTATAGTGGTGTCCAACACATATTGTGTTGTGTTTTTTGTTTTGTTTGTCTACATCTTGTGTATAGTGGTGTCCAACACATATTGTGTTGTGTTTTTTGTTTTGTTTGTCTACATCTTGTGCATAGTGGTGTCCAACACATATTGTGTCGTGTTTTTTGTTTTGTTTGTCTACATCTTGTGTATAGTGGTGTCCAACACATATTGTGTTGTGTTTTTTGTTTTGTTTGTCTACATCTTGTGTATAGTGGTGTCCAACACATATTGTGTTGTGTTTTTTGTTTTGTTTGTCTACATCTTGTGTATAGTGGTGTCCAACACATATTGTGTTGTGTTTTTTGTTTTGTTTGTCTACATCTTGTGTATAGTGGTGTCCAACACATATTGTGTTGTGTTTTTTGTTTTGTTTGTCTACATCTTGTGTATAGTGGTGTCCAACACATATTGTGTCGTGTTTTTTGTTTTGTTTGTCTACATCTTGTGTATAGTGGTGTCCAACACATATTGTGTTGTGTTTTTTGTTTTGTTTGTCTACATCTTGTGCATAGTGGTGTCCAACACATATTGTGTTGTGTTTTTTTGTTTTGTTTGTCTACATCTTGTGTATAGTGGTGTCCAACACATATTGTGTTGTGTTTTTTTGTTTTATTTGTCTACATCTTGTGTATAGTGGTGTCCAACACATATTGTGTTGTGTTTTTTGTTTTGTTTGTCTACATCTTGTGTATAGTGGTGTCCTACACATATTGTGTTGTGTTTTTTGTTTTGTTTGTCTACATCTTGTGTATAGTGGTGTCCAACACATATTGTGTCGTGTTTTTTGTTTTGTTTGTCTACATCTTGTGTATAGTGGTGTCCAACACATATTGTGTTGTGTTTTTTGTTTTGTTTGTCTACATCTTGTGTATAGTGGTGTCCAACACATATTGTGTTGTGTTTTTTGTTTTGTTTGTCTACATCTTGTGTATAGTGGTGTCCAACACATATTGTGTTGTGTTTTTTGTTTTGTTTGTCTACATCTTGTGTATAGTGGTGTCCAACACATATTGTGTTGTGTTTTTTGTTTTGTTTGTCTACATCTTGTGTATAGTGGTGTCCAACACATATTGTGTTGTGTTTTTTGTTTTGTTTGTCTACATCTTGTGTATAGTGGTGTCCAACACATATTGTGTTGTGTTTTTTGTTTTGTTTGTCTACATCTTGTGTATAGTGGTGTCCAACACATATTGTGTTGTGTTTTTTGTTTTGTTTGTCTACATCTTGTGTATAGTGGTGTCCAACACATATTGTGTCGTGTTTTTTGTTTTGTTTGTCTACATCTTGTGTATAGTGGTGTCCAACACATATTGTGTTGTGTTTTTTGTTTTGTTTGTCTACATCTTGTGTATAGTGGTGTCCAACACATATTGTGTTGTGTTTTTTGTTTTGTTTGTCTACATCTTGTGTATAGTGGTGTCCAACACATATTGTGTTGTGTTTTTTGTTTTGTTTGTCTACATCTTGTGTATAGTGGTGTCCAACACATATTGTGTTGTGTTTTTTGTTTTGTTTGTCTACATCTTGTGTATAGTGGTGTCCAACACATATTGTGTTGTGTTTTTTGTTTTGTTTGTCTACATCTTGTGTATAGTGGTGTCCAACACATATTGTGTTGTGTTTTTTGTTTTGTTTGTCTACATCTTGTGTATAGTGGTGTCCAACACATATTGTGTTGTGTTTTTTGTTTTGTTTGTCTACATCTTGTGTATAGTGGTGTCCAACACATATTGTGTTGTGTTTTTTGTTTTGTTTGTCTACATCTTGTGTATAGTGGTGTCCAACACATATTGTGTTGTGTTTTTTGTTTTGTTTGTCTACATCTTGTGTATAGTGGTGTCCAACACATATTGTGTTGTGTTTTTTGTTTTGTTTGTCTACATCTTGTGTATAGTGGTGTCCTACACATATTGTGTTGTGTTTTTTGTTTTGTTTGTCTACATCTTGTGTATAGTGGTGTCCAACACATATTGTGTCGTGTTTTTTGTTTTATTTGTCTACATCTTGTGTATAGTGGTGTCCAACACATATTGTGTTGTGTTTTTTGTTTTGTTTGTCTACATCTTGTGTATAGTGGTGTCCAACACATATTGTGTTGTGTTTTTTGTTTTGTTTGTCTACATCTTGTGTATAGTGGTGTCCTACACATATTGTGTTGTGTTTTTTGTTTTATTTGTCTACATCTTGTGTATAGTGGTGTCCAACACATATTGTGTCGTGTTTTTTGTTTTGTTTGTCTACATCTTGTGTATAGTGGTGTCCAACACATATTGTGTTGTGTTTTTTGTTTTGTTTGTCTACATCTTGTGTATAGTGGTGTCCAACACATATTGTGTTGTGTTTTTTGTTTTGTTTGTCTACATCTTGTGTATAGTGGTGTCCAACACATATTGTGTTGTGTTTTTTGTTTTGTTTGTCTACATCTTGTGTATAGTGGTGTCCAACACATATTGTGTTGTGTTTTTTGTTTTGTTTGTCTACATCTTGTGTATAGTGGTGTCCAACACATATTGTGTTGTGTTTTTTGTTTTGTTTGTCTACATCTTGTGTATAGTGGTGTCCAACACATATTGTGTTGTGTTTTTTGTTTTATTTGTCTACATCTTGTGTATAGTGGTGTCCAACACATATTGTGTTGTGTTTTTTGTTTTGTTTGTCTACATCTTGTGTATAGTGGTGTCCAACACATATTGTGTTGTGTTTTTTGTTTTGTTTGTCTACATCTTGTGTATAGTGGTGTCCAACACATATTGTGTTGTGTTTTTTGTTTTGTTTGTCTACATCTTGTGTATAGTGGTGTCCAACACATATTGTGTTGTGTTTTTTGTTTTGTTTGTCTACATCTTGTGTATAGTGGTGTCCAACACATATTGTGTTGTGTTTTTTGTTTTGTTTGTCTACATCTTGTGTATAGTGGTGTCCAACACATATTGTGTTGTGTTTTTTGTTTTGTTTGTCTACATCTTGTGTATAGTGGTGTCCAACACATATTGTGTTGTGTTTTTTGTTTTGTTTGTCTACATCTTGTGTATAGTGGTGTCCAACACATATTGTGTTGTGTTTTTTGTTTTGTTTGTCTACATCTTGTGTATAGTGGTGTCCAACACATATTGTGTTGTGTTTTTTGTTTTGTTTGTCTACATCTTGTGTATAGTGGTGTCCAACACATATTGTGTTGTGTTTTTTGTTTTGTTTGTCTACATCTTGTGTATAGTGGTGTCCAACACATATTGTGTTGTGTTTTTTGTTTTATTTGTCTACATCTTGTGTATAGTGGTGTCCAACACATATTGTGTTGTGTTTTTTGTTTTATTTGTCTACATCTTGTGTATAGTGGTGTCCAACACATATTGTGTTGTGTTTTTTGTTTTGTTTGTCTACATCTTGTGTATAGTGGTGTCCAACACATATTGTGTTGTGTTTTTTGTTTTGTTTGTCTACATCTTGTGTATAGTGGTGTCCTACACATATTGTGTTGTGTTTTTTTGTTTTGTTTGTCTACATCTTGTGTATAGTGGTGTCCAACACATATTGTGTTGTGTTTTTTGTTTTATTTGTCTACATCTTGTGTATAGTGGTGTCCAACACATATTGTGTTGTGTTTTTTGTTTTATTTGTCTACATCTTGTGTATAGTGGTGTCCAACACATATTGTGTTGTGTTTTTTGTTTTGTTTGTCTACATCTTGTGTATAGTGGTGTCCAACACATATTGTGTTGTGTTTTTTGTTTTGTTTGTCTACATCTTGTGTATAGTGGTGTCCAACACATATTGTGTCGTGTTTTTTGTTTTGTTTGTCTACATCTTGTGTATAGTGGTGTCCAACACATATTGTGTTGTGTTTTTTGTTTTGTTTGTCTACATCTTGTGCATAGTGGTGTCCAACACATATTGTGTTGTGTTTTTTGTTTTGTTTGTCTACATCTTGTGTATAGTGGTGTCCAACACATATTGTGTTGTGTTTTTTGTTTTGTTTGTCTACATCTTGTGTATAGTGGTGTCCAACACATATTGTGTTGTGTTTTTTGTTTTGTTTGTCTACATCTTGTGTATAGTGGTGTCCAACACATATTGTGTCGTGTTTTTTGTTTTGTTTGTCTACATCTTGTGTATAGTGGTGTCCAACACATATTGTGTTGTGTTTTTTGTTTTGTTTGTCTACATCTTGTGTATAGTGGTGTCCAACACATATTGTGTTGTGTTTTTTGTTTTATTTGTCTACATCTTGTGTATAGTGGTGTCCAACACATATTGTGTTGTGTTTTTTGTTTTGTTTGTCTACATCTTGTGTATAGTGGTGTCCAACACATATTGTGTTGTGTTTTTTGTTTTGTTTGTCTACATCTTGTGTATAGTGGTGTCCAACACATATTGTGTCGTGTTTTTTGTTTTGTTTGTCTACATCTTGTGTATAGTGGTGTCCAACACATATTGTGTTGTGTTTTTTGTTTTGTTTGTCTACATCTTGTGTATAGTGGTGTCCAACACATATTGTGTTGTGTTTTTTGTTTTGTTTGTCTACATCTTGTGTATAGTGGTGTCCAACACATATTGTGTTGTGTTTTTTGTTTTGTTTGTCTACATCTTGTGTATAGTGGTGTCCAACACATATTGTGTTGTGTTTTTTGTTTTGTTTGTCTACATCTTGTGTATAGTGGTGTCCAACACATATTGTGTTGTGTTTTTTGTTTTGTTTGTCTACATCTTGTGTATAGTGGTGTCCAACACATATTGTGTCGTGTTTTTTGTTTTGTTTGTCTACATCTTGTGTATAGTGGTGTCCAACACATATTGTGTTGTGTTTTTTGTTTTGTTTGTCTACATCTTGTGTATAGTGGTGTCCAACACATATTGTATTGTGTTTTTTGTTTTGTTTGTCTACATCTTGTGTATAGTGGTGTCCAACACATATTGTGTTGTGTTTTTTGTTTTATTTGTCTACATCTTGTGTATAGTGGTGTCCAACACATATTGTGTTGTGTTTTTTGTTTTGTTTGTCTACATCTTGTGTATAGTGGTGTCCAACACATATTGTGTTGTGTTTTTTTGTTTTGTTTGTCTACATCTTGTGTATAGTGGTGTCCAACACATATTGTGTTGTGTTTTTTTGTTTTGTTTGTCTACATCTTGTGTATAGTGGTGTCCAACACATATTGTGTTGTGTTTTTTGTTTTGTTTGTCTACATCTTGTGTATAGTGGTGTCCAACACATATTGTGTTGTGTTTTTTGTTTTGTTTGTCTACATCTTGTGTATAGTGGTGTCCTACACATATTGTGTTGTGTTTTTTGTTTTATTTGTCTACATCTTGTGTATAGTGGTGTCCAACACATATTGTGTTGTGTTTTTTGTTTTGTTTGTCTACATCTTGTGTATAGTGGTGTCCAACACATATTGTGTTGTGTTTTTTGTTTTGTTTGTCTACATCTTGTGTATAGTGGTGTCCAACACATATTGTGTTGTGTTTTTTTGTTTTGTTTGTCTACATCTTGTGTATAGTGGTGTCCAACACATATTGTGTTGTGTTTTTTGTTTTGTTTGTCTACATCTTGTGTATAGTGGTGTCCTACACATATTGTGTTGTGTTTTTTGTTTTATTTGTCTACATCTTGTGTATAGTGGTGTCCAACACATATTGTGTTGTGTTTTTTGTTTTATTTGTCTACATCTTGTGTATAGTGGTGTCCAACACATATTGTGTTGTGTTTTTTGTTTTGTTTGTCTACATCTTGTGTATAGTGGTGTCCAACACATATTGTGTCGTGTTTTTTGTTTTGTTTGTCTACATCTTGTGTATAGTGGTGTCCAACACATATTGTGTTGTGTTTTTTTGTTTTGTTTGTCTACATCTTGTGTATAGTGGTGTCCAACACATATTGTGTTGTGTTTTTTGTTTTGTTTGTCTACATCTTGTGTATAGTGGTGTCCCACACATATTGTGTTGTGTTTTTTTGTTTTGTTTGTCTACATCTTGTGTATAGTGGTGTCCAACACATATTGTGTTGTGTTTTTTGTTTTGTTTGTCTACATCTTGTGTATAGTGGTGTCCAACACATATTGTGTCGTGTTTTTTGTTTTGTTTGTCTACATCTTGTGTATAGTGGTGTCCAACACATATTGTGTTGTGTTTTTTTGTTTTGTTTGTCTACATCTTGTGTATAGTGGTGTCCTACACATATTGTGTTGTGTTTTTTTGTTTTGTTTGTCTACATCTTGTGTATAGTGGTGTCCAACACATATTGTGTTGTGTTTTTTGTTTTGTTTGTCTACATCTTGTGTATAGTGGTGTCCAACACATATTGTGTTGTGTTTTTTGTTTTATTTGTCTACATCTTGTGTATAGTGGTGTCCAACACATATTGTGTTGTGTTTTTTGTTTTGTTTGTCTACATCTTGTGTATAGTGGTGTCCAACACATATTGTGTTGTGTTTTTTGTTTTATTTGTCTACATCTTGTGTATAGTGGTGTCCAACACATATTGTGTTGTGTTTTTTGTTTTGTTTGTCTACATCTTGTGTATAGTGGTGTCCAACACATATTGTGTTGTGTTTTTTGTTTTGTTTGTCTACATCTTGTGTATAGTGGTGTCCAACACATATTGTGTTGTGTTTTTTGTTTTGTTTGTCTACATCTTGTGTATAGTGGTGTCCAACACATATTGTGTTGTGTTTTTTGTTTTGTTTGTCTACATCTTGTGTATAGTGGTGTCCAACACATATTGTGTCGTGTTTTTTGCTTTGTTTGTCTTCGTGTTGTATCTTGTGTACTCAATGTTGCCTGTATCTCTTGATAGTCCATTCTTGATTGCCCTTCAGTTTCCTCTAACGTTTATTTAAAAATATGTAGACTATCGCAAAATGTGCGCTTTCAACGCAATAGATCAAGAAAAAAAAATGAAATAGTAAATGATAGGGATGTATTGTGCCAGAACTTGAAATATTAAATTATGCATATGCCACTATGCAGAAAAAAGAAACATATGTATAATTGTGTCATGACATCTGCCTTTGTTTTTCTGTATTCCATTATTTGAACAGAGGTTTTTTTTTCTTTCATTTTTTGTGCATAATAAATAATAGTGTTGCTTGTACTTTATGTGTATTCAATAAAACATATGACTAGTGAAATGAAGGGAAACAAACTACACTATCAGAACAGTTCTAAAATCCAATCGAAAAATCGTAGACAGAAGCAAAATCAATACCTCCAGCACACATATACATGAACGCTCACATTTCCTAGCTTGGTACAGGCACTTCAATAAAAAGTGGCGGGGTTAAACTAATTTTATAGGCCCAAAGTTGTAATGAAAATACTCGAGCTGCTTCAGCATTTTCAACAACGAAGCCTTTGTTGTAAACAGTTTTAGTCATTTAATACAGAAAATATATTCTTTTATCATGTCAGTTAATGGTAAGAGAGTTCCGAGAAGTGTTTGGTGGTCGGTTTACTGCTCAGGACACCAGGAGAATCTTTAGGCATGTAAATTGGAACAGAGATGATGCCATTAACTTTGTTCTGAAAAGTGAGTATTATGTCTACCTAAAAATGTGTTATCTAAATACATAGATTATACTATCTACAGGTATATACATAAATCATGATAATAATTATCATTTATTTTATGTAATTATTAATTTACTAAATTAAGTTCGATTGACTTTTATCAATCTAGTGAAACAATAAAACATATTTTGATGGTTGGCTTGCCCAATAAACATGATGTACATCAATGGTTGTCTATACCTACGCGAACCGCATTCATGGCGAGGTGTACTCGATACAACATTATGTGATAAAGTGATTTGCGGCAGGTCGGTTGTTTTCTCCGGGTACACCGGTTTCCCTCACCCAATTAAACTGACCGCCATTATATAACTGAAATATTGTTGAAAGTGGTGCTAAGCAACATAAACCAAGCCAAACCTATACCTATGCAATCGTTTTGCAATAAAACTTGAGCTATCGTTACAATAGCAATTACATACTAGAATTAATAATATCAAGCAGATATAACATTAACTTAAGGTTTCGAATCCAAGACACCTATCGAATGTCGATGGTCTCACGGGAAAATCCTTATTAACTGTTTTATCCTTCAACAATTCATTATTATAATATACTTTGAATGTTTTTATGATTTTTATGACAAATTTGGTTTTACTTTCCCATTGTTAAATTGTCATTCAGTTTTATTAGATTCTGTCTATTTCACTACTAGAACTTTCTAAATAAGTATTTTCTGGTATGCCAACTGCTTAAACTAAAACTATCTCTTCAACTGCACGGTGATTGTCACCACCATGATGATACATACATATTTCCAGGATATAAGGGAACTACTTATTTCTTAATCTGTTGTTGTTTAATTATTTACGGATTCTGATTACGCCTTTGGTATCTTCAAACTCTTCTTATTAGTCTTAATTTTATGTCTCACATGGTGTCGTTTTGTCTATCCAGAGATTGACATTTGTACTGTACATTAAATTCGCTTTTTGTATTTCACTGGTATTGTTTTGTGAATTAGGATTGTAATATTTTGCATCGTTGTCTATAATTGATATTTCACCATCGTCCCATACTAACTAACAATACTTAGCTATATATATTCACCTTCAACTATCTACTATAGAATATTCTGCATACCCATTTTTAAAAACAAACGTCTGTCTGAGTGCACTGCCGTTTTCAGTGGGGTTCGTGTACATTAACTTTCTATGCAGTTATCTGCTGACCTTTGTTTGTCTTTTTGTCCCTTTTCTTTTGGTCATTGTGTTGTTTGTCCTTCGCCTTACTGCTTCTGATCACCCTTTGGTATCTTCAAACTTTTTTTGTATAACACAATATACACATTTGGACGCACATGTCATGTTAATTTATCGCTGCAACAACAAATGTACATAATGACTTAGACAGAGTAAAACATGAAACATATATATGCCATTAATTTACATTGATATTTCAGATGAGGCTGAAGATGTCAGTGGAATTACGTCACAGTCACAGGTTATCAAACTTTTAATATGTAACTAACTGCTGAACATATGTGTATTCACAAAGAAATGTAATACCAGTATGAATAAGAATTTACCCAAATCCTTTTAAAAAATAAACTTGATCCTTTAATAACTTTCAATTTTCCAAATTTAATAGATGAACCTTTCTAGAATAAGAGAAACTTTTATTTTGTTTGTTTCGTCAAGCCCAACATTATTACATACTCAACGGGTAAGAGTGGGATCATTTAATTATTCCATTTATGTGTTGAAATAATTGAAATAAAATGAAAACAAAAAATAACACCCTCAGAACAGTTCATAAATCTAATCAGACAATCATAGAAACAAAGGCAAGATCAATACCTCTAACACATGTATCATGGACGCTCATTCTCCTAGCTTTTTGTACCCACAATGAAAAATAAGACAGTGTCAATCGTAGTAAAATGATACGGTCAGGTATGTGTTTTCCACTTTGAGATTCCAATGGAAACTAATTGTGCTCCCTTTCAAGCCAACTTATTCCTATATTCGTATGAGAAGTGCTTCATGATGCAAAGATTACTCCAGAGAAAAGAGAACAAACTAGCTCACGATCAGTCCTTCAATTTCAAAGGGTCGCGATGATCAAATGGTAGTTTGATTTGCATAGACCTATGCAATAAGTGTCTAACACCTCTAATGTTTGTGAGTTCCACTCCGGAATGTGTACTTGATTTTCTTTTACGATCGGTTGGTGGTTTTATTCAGATACTCCTGCTTCCTTCACCAATAAGATCGGCCGCTATAGCAACTAATTTATTGTCGTTACCCACATAAAAAAACTCCACCTATGCAATCAATGTTTATCAGTACTAAAGTTGTGAGTTCGAATCCCGCTCATGGTGAGGTGTTCTCGATACAGCATTATGTGATAAAGTTCGTCAGTTACTTGCGACAGGTCGGTGGTTTTCTCGCAGTATTCTGGTTTCCTCCACCAATAAAACTGACCGCCACGATATAACTGAAATATTGTTGACAGTGGTGTTAAACACCATAACCCTGACTTTAAAAACCCAATAATTGTAATCATGGCAAATTTCGTTTGGATTTTTATTCCATGGAAATTAAATAATTTACATAATATGCTAATTATCTTCCAGGATACTATTGATTGGCTAAAAACAGATCCTGATGTGATGGAATCTTTACGTGCCCGCATAAAATCTAGGATCCGGCAATTTGCGTGCGACCCATGCGACCATGTTTGGTGGTACCATGTTCCTTTGAGAAAAGAGGTATGTTTAAGTATACACATCAATGTATCAAGTGACATTGTGAGATAAAGGTATATTATTGAACCTCTTCCAAACTTAATTACATATGATCTAGTCGTATTTACTGTGTACGTTGAATGTTTTTTCATCGAATTGGCAGAATATTTAAATTATGCAAGGAAGCAAGTTATCCAAGTAACTAAATAATGAGGCTCGGTTATGATATCTAAAAAAGGGTGATGATCCATTCATTCGTCTTTTGTGGTATCAAACATGGACATTAAATATATTCCGAAAACGGCCGGTTTTCTTCAACTTCAGTTTTGTTCATGTGGTCTTGAATTTTATTGTCGAACCCATACTTATCACATCGCCTGAATTCAACACAATGAAAAAAATATATACTAGGTTTATAAATCTTGAAATGAAGATAATGATAAAATAATAATATTAAAGGGTTTTGTTTATTTGTAGGTATCTAAATGCAGACTATGTTTGGTAAAGTATAATCCAGTACCAAGGGATTGTGAATGGGGATGGGCAGTATTTGACTGTAGATGTGGTAATCAATTTAGGTATTGTGTCCACCATATTATCCGTCATATGAAAAATTATCTACAATCATCTTTGATTCTGAATTACTTTATGTGTCTCATAAACTTTATTTGTTTCTTTTATTCCACATCGTTGCGGACTATGTATTTTATTTCTTAGTAAAGAAGCCATATTTAAAAAAAATCGTATGCACACAATGCAAAACAAGCAACAATACAATATATACGGATGGAGCAGGAACTGCTTACCCTTCCGCGGCACATGACTTCACTCTCGGTGTTTACTTCGGTTCCTGTTACTCATTGTTGAGTTTTTTGTGTAGTGTTTTGTTGATCATTGTTTGTCCTCATTGTTTTTTGTGTAGTGTTTTGTAGATCATTGTTTGTCCTCATTGTTTTTTGTGTAGTGTTTTGTAGATCATTGTTTGTCCTCATTGTTTTTTGTGTAGTGTTTTGTAGATCATTGTTTGTCCTCATTGTTTTTTGTGTAGTGTTTTGTAGATCATTGTTTGTCCTCATTGTTTTTTGTGTAGTGTTTTGTAGATCATTGTTTGTCCTCATTGTTTTTTGTGTAGTGTTTTGTAGATCATTGTTTGTCCTCATTGTTTTTTGTGTAGTGTTTTGTAGATCATTGTTTGTCCTCATTGTTTTTTGTGTAGTGTTTTGTTGATCATTGTTTGTCCTCATTGTTTTTTGTGTGGTGTTTTGTAGATCATTGTTTGTCCTCATTGTTTTTTGTGTAGTGTTTTGTAGATCATTGTTTGTCCTCATTGTTTTTTGTGTAGTGTTTTGTAGATCATTGTTTGTCCTCATTGTTTTTTGTGTAGTGTTTTGTAGATCATTGTTTGTCCTCATTGTTTTTTGTGTAGTGTTTTGTTGATCATTGTTTGTCCTCATTGTTTTTTGTGTGGTGTTTTGTAGATCATTGTTTGTCCTCATTGTTTTTTGTGTGGTGTTTTGTAGATCATGTTTGTCCTCATTGTTTTTTGTGTGGTGTTTTGTAGATCATTGTTTGTCCTCATTGTTTTTTGTGTGGTGTTTTGTAGATCATGTTTGTCCTCATTGTTTTTTGTGTGGTGTTTTGTAGATCATGTTTGTCCTCATTGTTTTTTGTGTAGTGTTTTGTAGATCATTGTTTGTCCTCATTGTTTTTTGTGTAGTGTTTTGTAGATCATGTTTGTCCTCATTGTTTTTTGTGTAGTGTTTTGTAGATCATTGTTTGTCCTCATTGTTTTTTGTGTGGTGTTTTGTAGATCATGTTTGTCCTCATTGTTTTTTGTGTAGTGTTTTGTAGATCATTGTTTGTCCTCATTGTTTTTTGTGTGGTGTTTTGTTAATCATTGTTTGTCCTCATTGTTTTTTGTGTAGTGTTTTGTAGATCATTGTTTGTCCTCATTGTTTTTTGTGTGGTGTTTTGTTAATCATTGTTTGTCCTCATTGTTTTTTGTGTAGTGTTTTGTAGATCATTGTTTGTCCTCATTGTTTTTTGTGTAGTGTTTTGTTGATCATTGTTTGTCCTCATTGTTTTTTGTGTGGTGTTTTGTTAATCATTGTTTGTCCTCTTTTGTTCTTTTTCTTTTGGTCATTTAAGTTGAAAGGAATATGCTATTTCACTGTTTATGTGTTTCACAAAAAAAAGTATTACATTATATTCTGTTGTCCACACTGCCTTTATTTGCAGTGGGTTTGGTCAGATGGGAGTTACAGTTAGCAAATGCTTCAAATGTGAACGAAATGTGACATCTCCTACCCGTATAATGTCAGGGAATCGACGACAACGAGGATATCGAAGGTCACGCAACAGACATAGCTGTGAGGCTCAAGACTGTTCAAACAGAACAGGAGGTGTTCTCATTCATGACAACGATCCAAACCGAGTCTATGACGATGAAGATGGTTTTGACATCAGTGGTAAAGTTAACTTCTACAGTAGAAAGAGAGACATCCGATTAATAAACGTTAGAGAAAACAGAAGTTATGTAGGATTTCAACGGAAACGAAGTTAGTATTTTTTGTTCATGTTTATCTAGAATTTTTTTTTTATATTCTACAAGGTATATTTTTTTCAGCAGTATATATGCGTATAGTATCCAAAAAGGAGTACAATTTATTTCAAACACTGTTTCGACACTGACATGGTTTATTTAATATACTTATTATTGAAATTTACAGTTCCTAAATAATGTAATTATTATTAAAAAATAGGGATTTCCTCCCTCAGACATAGATGACCTTAGCTGATTTTGGCTATCCTGTTTAGGCCCTCTGGTTTTAAAGATTTCCCATCTTTCGACTTTCAGCGTCACCTGATAAAGGTGATTCTAGAAACGCGTCGTGCGCACTAAATTTGATATCTACGTTTTTAATCATTCTTTCGACATAATTGTTTTCTGTTGAAAGTTGTTTTTCCGTATTTTTTATTGATATTTTCTTGTGTATATAATCTTTTGGAGTCCTATTCTATATCCATCCCAAGTGTCAGTCGTATATATACAGCAAAACATTTCATAGATAGTCTAGACACTGACGACAGCTTCCAGTGCTCGAACCCTCTCAATGTGTGGTTGTAAGGCTATACTACGGAAAACCACCTTATTCTGGACCATAGTGGGTAAAGCGTTTGGAGAATGCCATGATCCCCGCACATTGTCTTAGAAATCTTTTGAAAATTTCGAAGAAAATATAGGCGCATTTTAGCCGCTAGAAAAGACTATTTTATCGTCCCCACTTTGTTCATGGTAATCACAATTGGTAGTTCCCGTTGTCCAATCCGTGCATCATTTCTGTATAGTTGAACATGTTCCTGATAATATACATGAAATACACAGGTTTTGATGGTGAAGGTTAAGTGAAGAATAATAAAAATGTGTTGAATGTAGTTTGAATCATGTGAATGTATTCATTAGAATAACTGCTATGCTTACTCCATTTT
This sequence comes from Bathymodiolus brooksi, assembly GCA_963680875.1. NCBI lineage: Eukaryota > Metazoa > Mollusca > Bivalvia > Mytilida > Modiolidae > Bathymodiolus > Bathymodiolus brooksi. Next base: position 116,862,365 of record OY804577.1, read on the forward strand.
CTCCACACACAAAAATGCAAATAAACAACTATTTTCCAAAATTGTATACATAATGTTTTATTTTGATTGACACTTCCGCATTTTGTAAATTTTAGACAAAAGTACATGCGTACATCCAGAATCGAGGATACACAAGAAAAAAGTTATTACACCAAGTACAATTCATGTCAGTACTGGATCTACTGTTGCAACATTTCTACCACAAGATGGCGCTGTTTCAAGATATCAACCTTTGCTGCCCTCAATCAGTGAAGATGACGTTGATGACATCTGATTATGATCTGTTGCTATAATTCTCGAGTATTCTGTGTTCGTTTTTTTTTAAATATTTGTTGACGATTCGAGAGTTCGATTGGTGTATTGGCCTTTTTTGTACATAACTGATACAATTGGCATAAACATTTAAATACAATACAAGCGTAAATAGTCCATTTGTTCACTGTGGTCATTATGTAAATAAAACATTGTAAACTGAAGTTGTAATTACTATTAAATACTGAATAAATTAATTGTTTTGAAAAAGCTTATTTATATGTTTTTATGTTAGGTTTTATGGTGTTTGACGTCATTTTCAACAATATTTCAGTTATATCGTGACGGTCAGTTTTATTGATGGAGGAAACCGGAGGACCCGGAGAAAACAACTGACCTACTGCAAGTCACGGATAAACTTGATTAAACTGATAAACTCCTGAGCTTGAGTCCCACAACATCAATTATATGAAATAAATACACAGTATAAATACATTAACAAAAATGTCGTTCACAAAATGCAGTTTACAAATACATAGTTTTAAGAAGAAATCTTATTTTGTGAGAAAAAAAACCCACTCCGATTCTACCATAAAGATTCCGAAACTGATATCATCACAATGCTCTAGTTTTTGTTTGACAATATATTTGTTATGTTTGGTGGACTTGTTTTTCCAACACATTCGACATTCCATGGGTTCCAGCTGTGCTCCTCTTCTCACCGACTTGTTCATATATTCGTATGAGACAGACTTCATACAGGATATTCTCAAGAAGATACCAAAGGGGTAATCAGAATCCGCAAATCGAAGACGGAAAGACAACACAATGGCCAAAAGTAAAAAAGAAAAAAGGACAATCAATGATATAAAAAAACAAAAAAACATGACATCGAGCACACAAAACCCCACTAAAGACCGCGGGATGGGTAAGTAGTTTCTGCACCAATAGTGGCGCCCGTCGTGTTACACTAGTTACAAATCCGGTGATAAGTCATGAATGAGGAAAGGACCGGGAAGTGCTTACCACAAGATGAACATATATGTGGTCATTTATGACACAGATATTCCATAACATTTAACCAATTCATGGTGGCGACTGTAAAACTTTCGAAGTGATGTGTCACGAATAACTACAGATACCCCATTTATCGTAATCACAATCCGGTCCTTTCCTCATTCATGACTTATCACTGGGTTTGTAACAAAAGTAACACAACTTGCTCTTCCGGTTTTGAGTGGGGTCCATGTTGCTCGATATTTTGTTTTCTGTGTAATGTTTTGCAGATCGCTCGTTGTCCTTCTTTCCTTTTTCTTTTGGCCATTGTATTGTCTGTCTTCTAGTTACCCATTTGTATTGTCAATCGTAACTACTCGGCCATTCTCGCTACCCTACAAATAACCTCGTATGATAAGTCGCACTACTTTTCACATGTCAGTTAAATGAAAGTTTGATAAAGTTATATTTTAAACAATTTTCTATATTTCAATTATTTTCATGGATAAAAGTTAAAGTTTTAATTAGTTTTGCATGATTAGATTTTATTTAGTATGTCTTCCATATTGGATTTTCGTGGACTATATGTGTGTGCCGCTTAACTTAACTTAGCATCCGGCAAACAATTTAAGAAGAATTTCTACTATCTACGTACGAGGTTATTTGTAGATCCGGTTACCCATTGTATTTTCTGTCTTCGGGTTACCCATTGTATTGTCTTCTGGTTACCCATTGTATTGTCAATCGTAACTACTCGGCCATTCTCGCTACCCTGCAAATAATGTTATTTGCAGGGCACTCGTCGCAACTTCGGCTGATTCCGTACCTTCATCATACCTCGTCCGTATTACGATATTGGAACTACTTTCGGAAATCTTCAATGAAGAAGGTATTAAAATAATTTCACTTTCGAATATTCGTCCAATAATAATATATTTTCATTCGTGGCAATGTCGGCTGATTCCGTACCTTCATCAAAGACCAATATTTTTCAAAACAAACTCATCTATTGTCGCCATTTTAGAACTTATTCGCAGTGTGCAATGTTTGATTGAAGTGATACGGTCTTCCGGCGAAGAAATGTGATGCGTAGACGCATATCAAATACCGTATTACAGCCGAGGTACAATCGTAACTACTCGGCCATTCTCGCTACCCTACAAATAACCTCGTATATGCATTAGGCGTATAAATCGCCCTACTTTTCACATGTCAGTTACATGAAAGTTTGATAAAGTTATATTTTGAGCAATTTTCTATATTTCAATTAAAGTTTTAATTAGTTTTGCATGATTAGATTTTACTTAGTATGTCTTCCATATTGGATTTTCGTGGACTATATTTTTGTGCGGCTTAACTTAACTTAACTTCCGGCAAATAATTTAAGAAGAATTTCTACTATGTACGTACGAGATTATTTGCAGGGTAGCGAGAATGGCCGAGTAGTTACGATTGAGCCGAGGTATTGAGGGAGAGAAGCGGACTCACCCGAGGTTTGCCGATTGATTTGCAGGGTAGCGAGAATGGCCGAGTAGTTACGATTGATTGTATTGTCTGTCTTCTGGTTACCCATTTGGTATCATCAAACTTTTCTTCCGGTACTGAATGTTTATATATAATTAGGAACCGAAATTGAAATGTAGATAATTAAACAACCGTCAAATCAGTTTGACTTGACCTGCTGGTTTCATATAGAATTGGTGTCTAGGTTTTCCACCAAATGTGATTACGATGAACATGCCGATGAATCTGGAATACTCCTTATAAACCAATAAGAAAAGTTTGAATATACCAAAGGTGTAATCAAATGAATTGATGAGACAATGACTATCACTTGTAGATAATTACAGAGACCTCTCAATTAAAATATGACCTTGTCATGTCTGCCTGGTTATTATCACGAGACATCTATCGACCCATTGAATGTAATTATCAATCTGAGTATTGTGATAGCTGTATTTCAACTGATTACTTCATTAATCAGAAAATATGTTAATGTACTCTCACTTTCATAGACTTGCTTAGACTCGCATATTTTTTATTTTCAATTATTGTTTTCTTTCTACCATTAATAAATGAGTTTTCAGAGACAACACATCTCTCGTTATTGTATTTTTTCACATACCACCGAATTAACGTTTGTCTATATTTGTTTGTTTTTGACTACATGCATTGCCGTGACAATGATAAAGGACGAAGTCCTTCTAACGGTGAGCTCTCCAATTTTTCCTTCTATATTGATAGCCAAAATTCTGCTCACCGGAAGTTTAAAAAATAGATCAATTGATAATTTAGAAACGCAAAAGAAATCTATTTCAATGAAAAATTCCCAATTCTTTGATTATTTACTCTATGCAAAATCGAAATAAACTTTTATTAAAATTCTAATAAAAAAATCTCTTTCTACGAAACTCCCGATGGAATAGACTGACTCAATCTGTCTCAATCTAGCCGAGATACGAGCCAGGGGACAGAACTCGTCAGTTTACCGATGGAAGAGCGGCGTAGGTAAAATGAAGGCCATAACAAATCGGCTACACAATTCATTCAAAATAAAAGATAATAGCCTCACCGGACGCAATTGCGATCGAAATAAAAAGTATGTCCCCTAATTGTTCCTTCAAAACATGAATTAAAAAAATGCTTTTATAAATAGCATATCCAGAAATTGAGGGTACTTTCCTCATAAATATTCATCATATTTAAATTAGATTTTGATCACGTGACTGCAGTTTCAAGCTTGATGGATCGTTTATTAGATTTGTCAAAAAATAGCGGAAATTCAATGTGTCCGTCAATGATTCGAAAATTAAAAGTTATTGTTTATTTCCGCAAAGTTTTTCTTCTGTCAAAATTCAAATATTTTTGTTTTGTAACGATTTTAGACATGTCTTTGATATAGCGATCATGCAAAAATGATGATATTATATTTAATGTGGGAACCCCGAGTTTAGAAGCTAGAAATATAAGGTTAGTTAATATAATTACATATATTATTGAGGAATATAAATTAATTTCAGAAAATATGTCGCCAAATGTCATTCATTATTAAATTTTGTGTCACACGCCACCAGTTTCATGTATTTCAGACATTTTTACATAGACTCTTAAGGCCAAAAAAGGGTTCGTCGCCTCGGATTTTCATTTAGTCCAGGAACCGCGAATATTTAATTGTTTTCATTAATTTTTATTTCATTTAATTCAGCTTGATTCAATGTATCATTTTCAAGTTCAGAAAATGACACACATGCAATTAAGAATGATATCGTCTATATAGATCATATGAAAATTGCAGACGTCCCGGCGTCGCCATCTTAGATATGCAAATGAGCAAAGTACCCATCATTTCTGGCGGATACCCCGCTAAATTACTCGTGTTTTGGGAGAAAATTATTCAATATTCATGCGCAGTTGTTGAATGTTGCAGACGACGGGTTTTCATATTTGTAAACAGAAAACGATCGACAATTGCACTTGGAATCCATCGCTAAAATTCATTGAGGTTCGCATATTTTGTTATCTTATGCCTGTAATTGAAAAGAATATGATCTCCTGGTTCTATGCATATGTAGAACACATTGAAATTAAAACAAAAACAGTCAATATAATACATTTTCCTTAGCTTGTTCTATGTCAAAATCCGTGATGTACCTTATTCATTGAAGAGTCCAAGGAATTCCGAATGCAAACTGGCACACATTTATGGTATGAATAAAGGAAAGGTTTTTATGTCATGTGTATTATATACAAATAGATATGTGAACGTAAATGAATGAATGCTCTTTCAATTTTAACAGTTGTCATTAAATAATTTACACTAGAAAGGTTATTATGGTGTCGTTCGAAATTGTGTCCGGATCTAGGTCACAGAATGACTAGAACGGGGTCATGAAAATCTGTTCCAAGTTAAAACCCGTAAAAATGCATTGAATAATATTTGGGCTATGATTCAAGAGGAATATTGGTGTTTAATCTGAAATATGAACATGCAATCAGCTTCATCAATTTGGTCAAATTTATAAATTATTATCAAATGCCACGGTCAATATCATCGAAATTGTTCCTAATTGCGTCCGGTGGCGGTGAGGCTAACGTGTACGGATCATCGTATTATTGAAATTTTAGGACTTCGTCCTTCAAACAGGTTGCCTGTCTCATATTATTTTAATTAACTATTGGTGCTTGGTTCATGTAACATGTCTCTGTCATATCGTGTGTACTTCTATCAGTTTATTTAAGTTATGTGTGACTTAAATGTTCAGTGTACTTAAAACATATTTAATGCAAAACTAAACATGTTCATAGTACATTTAATATCGATATCCTTTTCTAGTGATGGAGTTGTTTGATGTGATAAACTATATCAGTTATTTCCAAAAATAGCATGTATGGCCTATAGGGGAATGAACTGATCAACATGAACATTAAACTTCGCATTGCGAATGGGATTTTCAGAAAATCAGTTTTGACCTGGTTTTTCTATTTATATTATCAGTGATGACGTCATGAATCGAAGACAATAATTATTAAAGCCCAGTCACAAACGAAGCGAAAATGGCTTCAAATGCAGAAGATGATGAAGAAGAACGAGAGGTAATTATTTATTGTTATTTTTATTTCCATAAATCACAATAGTATAAAAGTATCATCATTAGTATAAAAATTATCACTTTTGTCAGAACTTAAGCTAAAACTTGATCGTTTGGATTCTCTTAATTTCCATGATTATGATGGTGGAACTGCTTACCCCTCAGGAACACCTGAGTTCACCACCGGGTCATTAGTGGAGTTCGTATTGCTCGACCTTTAGTTTTCTCTGTAGTATTTTGTGGATCATTGTTTGTCCTTTTGTCCTTTTTCTTTTGGCCATTGTATTGTCTGTTCTTTCATTTACGGCTTCTGATTATTACTCATTTGACATCTTCAAACTGTTCTTTCAGTAATTTCAAATGCAGTTTCTATATTTTTGTTTTTTCAGCGGATGGTCAGGGAGGTCAGATTTCTCTTTCATGGACGATTCGGTGACCAGGAAGTAAGAAACATATTTGATCACGTGAAATGGGATATGGAAAGTGCAGTTAATTTTGTTATGGAAAGTGAGTGTGTTGTTAAACATATTTGCTAGTTCATAAAGCAGTTTATTATCACGTGCATCCCTTTGTAAAGATTGAAATAATAAATGATCTTCTCAAAAATTCCTAACGAGTTCTAACGCATTTATTTTAGTATTAGCTTTCACTGTCTCTAAATGGGAACAATAAGATAAAAAAAAATTTAACAGATAAAATGATATGTGTGTGTATTGACTCTGTATTGCTCAATACTTCGCTAAAGCAATGCAAAAGTGACAGATGAGACATTCGAGTGATAGATCATTGCTTAGCGCCATCTGGGCAATTTTCAGCCATATCAAGGTGAGAATAAGTTAAATACAAGAAGATGATGTCCACTTTGTACTGGGCCAACACACTTAGTTGGATTTTTATAGTCCTAACTCACTGAAACAACATTCAGCGAGTAAACATGTTGTTCCACATTATCAATATTTCGAGCCACCCAGTCTTTACTCATACTCCTTAATAGTGTGTGCTTAGCTTAGAAGCAACAAATATCAATCTTATAGTCTTCTAGTCTCCAACCCACGATCTACCGGACTCTGATGAACACGCTAACAATTACACCACTGATGCGGTTGAGAGACATTCGACCATCAATATAAAATTGTCAATGCCAAATTTCATTTTCGTATATGAATCATTTCCTATTTAAGGAAAGACATATTTATGATCTTTATCTACCTCGAGAGCTCAATATATTATTTGAAGAAAGTGTAAAATAAATGTTTGTCCCAGATATACCTTCAAGAGATTCCCGTCACTTAGCAAGATTGCTATGTCTATTTTTTGCCCAGTAAGTGTTTGTTGCTATGCCACAAACAATTTATAATATTGCACTGAAATTTAAAGCATTTTATTTATATCAAAGTGAAAATAAATCTCAACTCGGCATTATCAAAAGAGCATTATCTGTCAACTTGCTCGCGTAAATTGTACATCTTTATTTTAATAAAGTAGTGTGTATTCTGCTGAATTACTTTTAGACAGATGTCACCGTATTGAACTTTAAGCGTGGTTTATTATTGTGATAGTCGCCACTATTATGAACCCCTTCATAGGAAAGATACCAAAAAGAAGATCAGAAGCCGTAAATTGAACAAGTACAGACAATACAATAGCCGACAGAAAAAGGCACAAACAAACAATATTCGAAAAAATACTACACAGAAAACTAAAGATTGAGGATCACGAATCTCACTTAACAGGTGCTCTTGAAGGGTGGAGGGTTCCGGTTCAGTGATGGCATCCGCTTTACTCTTGTTTAAAATTCTATGATAAGTCATGAAAGGGGAAAGAATGATGTGATTGTGATTGCAACAGTCATTTGTGACATAGATATTCCGTAACGGTAATCCTAGTCAAGATGGCGATAGTAGTATATTCGAAGTGATGACTCCAACTTAAGACCACTAGGAACCCTTGGTTCAGTATATTCCTTGTTACTAGGAACCCTCTATTCATATAAATGAGATTGACTAATTATATGTCAATCTTCTAAGTTACCTAAAACGGAAATGATTCTGAATAATATTGTAAAAATCATATAAACATGCCACTTTTTTTACTTGCATTAATAATATTTTGACATTATATCAGGTGACCCAATAGAAGTGAGAAGTATAACCAGAGGATCAACGGTAAGTTTAAAATTAACACCGTAGATATCTAATTTAATGGACATGAGGTGTTTATGAAAAAACCTCCATTAGGTACGCTCATAGACAAAGACTGGTAAGTCAAATAATTGAAATGTCTTTGGGAGCAAGTAAACCAAAGAGCCTAAGCATGTGGCATTATGCGAGAGAGATTGGTCTTAGTTTTGATAAATTACATTATTTAGAAACGGTAAATTTCAAATGTAAATATATCTAATACACAAGCACTAACTACTGGGTGGATGATACCCTCGGTGCTTATTTTAGTCCACCAGTAGAGGTATTTAATAAAAACATAGATATCAAATTTAGTGGCTCAGACAGCGTTTCTGGAATAACCTAAAGTTCAAAGGTTGGAAAGCCAAATAATTTTGAAAGTTTTGGGAGCAAGTAAATCAAAGGGTCTAAACAGGATCGCCAAAATGTCGATTTATCCTTGTAGAGTTGAATTGTTGGAATATTTTATAAAGCTCCCTTGTAAGTGTGTGGTCTTTGGTCTATATGTTATGAGTGTGTATGTATGTGCTTATCTGAACAATGTACATATATATTTGAATCTGTGTTCTTCAAACTGATGATTTGTTTTAAACTTTTACCCGAGACGAAAATATTACGGTCGCCACCATGACTTGTTTGACCGTTATGGAATATCTGTGTCACAAATCACCACGGATATGTTCCACTTATCGTAAACATTTCCCGGTCCTTTCCTCATTCACGACTTCTCACCGAGTTTGTAACTAGATTAACACGACGGGTTCACCCCCGGTTTTTAGTGGGGTTCGTATTACTCGATCTTTAGTTTTATGTGCATGTTTTGTTGATCGTTGTTTGTACTTTTGTACTTTTTCTTTTGACCATTGTGTTGTCTGTTCCTCTTCGATATACGGATTCTGATTACTCCTTTGGTAACTTCACACTCTATTGTTGCTGTTGCAGGATATCAGCGAGCTTAAATCTGATCCTGAGATATTAGATGCTTTAAAAGATGGTATTAAGAGTGAGCTCAGACAGTTTGCATGTGAACCATGTGATCATTTCTGGTGGAAAACAGTGCCATTGAGGAAAGAGGTAAATACTTTATAAATTGTAATAATCACGATTTTGAAAATGTTCCCCCCAAAAAAAAAAATAGAATATATATGTTGGTGAAATTACAAAGGGAGATAATCGAGAGTTTTCTTTTATTGGTAAAACCTTTTTTTTATGTTGTATGCATTATATTGTTCTTTTGTTTACCTTGGAAATCTATGACAAATACGCATAACACAAGTCAATGTGTATTCATTTAAATACGGTAGTAACAATGTTGCTGTTCTACATTTAAATGTACTACCTGTATAGGGAATGCCGTGCTGCTACTACATCAAAAGGGACATACAGCAGGTTCTACGAGCAACAGTTTGTAAAGTGGTCGTAAGTGACTCATTGCAATAAAAATTAAAACGTAGATATCTAATTTAGTGCACTCGATCGAATCTACACGTTTCTGAAATAACATTCATCATGTACGCTCAATGTAAAAATAAATATGCAATTATTCATATATTGTCGTGTATCTTGATTCGGGGAATCAAACTAAAGACAGATATATGATATATATATATATATACCCACAACCAACAGCCGAAATATCAGTCTTCAATTGATAAAATCAGTACTACATTTTCGATGAAAAGGCGTAAGCATACTAACTTGTGTGAGACAGGCCTTGATAACCTTAAGTGTAAATTAATTTCATGTACATTTCAAGCAGATTTAAGTGTCAACGCTTGAATTTAATTGAGGTTTGCACAACCCAGTCCAAATATTAAACAATAAGAATACAACAATCTTTTTTTTTTCAGGTATCGAAATGTAAGGTTTGCAAAGAAAAATACGACCCAGTCCCTCGCGAGTTTGAATGGGGTTGGGCAGTTTATCACTGTGACTGTGGACGGGATTTCAGGTTTGTGCTTTTTTAATTAACATTTCCTGTCAGGTTACAAAGAGAAAAGATAACCTCTTACAATTGCTTCGGAACCATCACCTCCACAGGCTTATTGTTTTTGTACATATGTCCCCAAGAACCAATAAAAAGTACATAGAATGTCCGACTTACGATGATGCCGAATAATAGCTGGGGTTCCTGTTATCCGATCTCAAGTTTTATATGTAATGTTTTGTAGATCGTTGTTTGTTCTTTTGTCCTTTTTCTTTTGACCGTTGTGTTCTCTGTCCTTCAATTTACGGATTCTGATTATCCCTTTGGTATCTTCAAACTCTCCTTCTTAAAACCATTTATAGCTTCGATTCTACAGCTAACATCTTGACTTGAAAGTCTTAGGAAACATCTTTATTATTCAGTTTTCATGTAAGGATTGCATGTTAAGCATAAAAAGAAAAGATGTGTCTTTGAGAAGTATAATATGATAGATAGTCATGAAGAAAAAAAAAATGTCCACTTAATTATTAAAATATTAATTTGAGGAAGTGTTAATTGTGTTTAAAACGACAAATGACATCTGATTCCCTTGTTCCTACATTTCAGTCCCATTCAGGCAGAGTCCCTGTCAAGAACTGTTCAGGACAACATTTGGATAATTGCAAGAGATTGGTAATAGAAAGTTCTCCTCTTATACAGCCATAAATGTGTAAGTGGTAAAGGGGACAAAGTGTAGTAAATGATGGTCCAACCCATCCCGCCAGTACTACCTCTGGAGGAATAGGAGTCTTTTCCAAATCCTATTTCTCACATTCAAGTTGGGGGGGGGGGGGGGGGGGGTGTGAGGTGGAGAGTGGACCAGTGGCAACTGATCACTACAGACAAATGGGCTCTTTCGGTACTGGTTAAGTCTGGAACATCAATTCCAAGATTAACCTCCATTTTCATCAGCTCATCTAAACATTTCACATCTGCACCCTTTAAAGTTAAATAGTAGGTCCCTATGTCAGATCCAGTAGAACTTTGTACATACATGTTATTTGTGTTTGTCAACTTGTTCTCGGTTTGAATATGACATTGAAGATGAAACAACTGGGCATTTGATATTGAACAATCAATCAATATCTCACCTGGTTCAAAAAATGTTTCTTGGATTATTGTATTCTTCATTCTTTAATATTATAATGTGTGTATTGCAGTGGTTCTGGGCAGATGAATACCACTTCTCCATGCTACACCTGTGGAATAAAAGTACTTCCTAAAAAAATACTGCCATATCGGAGACGTAGGTATAAAAAAACAACCAATACACATTGTTGTGATGCACCAGACTGCACTGCCCATGACCCAGTACAAATTCACGATGTTGATCCAAACAGAATCTATGATGATGGTACCGATAATAGTTCATCCAGGTCAATAGATACAGCGGGTAGTTCATCCAGGCCAATAGATACAGCGGGTAGTTCATCCAGGTCAATAGATACAGCGGGTAGTTCATCCAGGCCAATAGATACAGCAGATGTGACGGAACAAGTTGGTCAGCTACATATTGGCAAACAAAAAAGCCAAAATGCTTCCTTGATAACATCAGACTCGGCAGAACAGATATATTATAGAGGTTATCAGCAACCAAGCGGACAGCAGAACACAGAAAGGCAAAGAACACGTAGTAAAGGTATTTGAAATCATGTTTGCTTGCTAGCCTAGATTGAGAGACCATTAATTGTTTTCCATTTCTTTTATAGACAGCATATGTCATATGAGCTTTTGCATAATGTGACATTTTTCTAAATATAAGCAATTACAGATTAGACACAGGGTAACCAAAAATCGTTTGAAAACCTTCTCTGAAACCTTAATTAAACCAAACAGTGCTTAGATGATCGTTGAATAGAGTCCCATTTCAAAACTATACCCGACAGCACCGCTCTCTGAGATGGCTACTCTGTTAACAGAAATTAGAAGACAGCACCGCTCTCTGAGATGGCTACACTGTTAACAGAAATTAGAAATTCTACAAATGCCACAAACGTCTACATTTCAAGTGGAACACAGCGAATTTAAACTGTAGCTACATGATAAATATATTTCCTGTGTTTCTGTAAAGTATTCTTTGTATACCAATTATGGCTATTTTGCCTAAAACAAATTCATTTTAAGATCTCCTCCTTTAAAACCAACAGGACAATTTAACCACATATGGAGGGAATGGGATTTTTTGGAGAGAAAAAAATAGTTTGCCTTCTGTCAAAAATGTTTTAATGCTTTAATATCCCACAATTTTTCTATATTATGATTTTGGGGGGGGTAATTTACTTGTAGACCCAGAGTCGAAATTAAATTCTGTCTGAAAATAAGATTAGAGCCTTCCCCGAAATGAAAATGGTTAGTCCCTAACTCAGAATTCTATCTTGGAAGGTAACCTTCTAAAATATATAGTTTTTCAAATGTCAAAATAAATCTACCAATCACATGCTTGAATAAGCTAAACTTTGAGTTGTTGCTTTATGATTAAGGGTCGCAAGAGGAAAAATGTATGGCCTTATGTCATATCTTTCCTTGGTACCTGTTTCAAGAAATATTAGCTTATTAAAATGGCATTAAAAGATATATATGAGATGGTAACTCCCTTACATTCAAAAGAAAGTTTAAAGATACCAAAGGTTTACTAGTAATCAGAATCCGTAAATCAAAGGACAGACAATACAATGGCCAAAAGACAGACAATACAATGGCCAAAAGACAGAAGGACAGACAATACAATGGCCAAAAGACAGAAGGACAGACAATACAATGACCAAAAGACAGAAGAACAGACAATACAATGGCCAAAAGACAGACAATACAATGGCCAAAAGACAGGACAGACAATACAATGGCCAAAAGGACAGACAATACAATGGCCAAAAGACAGGACAGACAATACAATGGCCAAAAGACAGAAGGACAGACAATACAATGACCAAAAGACAGAAGAACAGACAATACAATGGCCAAAAGACAGAAAATACAATGGCCAAAAGACAGAAGGACAGACAATACAATGGCCAAAAAACAGAAGGACAGATAATACAATGGCCAAAAGAGAGGACAGACAATTCAATGGCCAAAAGACAGAAGGACAGACAATACAATGGCCAAAAGACAGACAATACAATGGCCAAAAGACAAAAGGACAGACAATACAATGGCCAAAAGACAAGAGACAATACAATGGCCAAAAGACAGGACAGACAATACAATGGCCAAAAGGACAGACAATACAATGGCCAAACGACAGGACAGACAATACAATGGCCAAAAGACAGAAGGACACACAATACAATGGCCAAAAGACAGAAGGACAGACAATACAATGGCCAAAAGACAAAAGGACAGACAATACAATGGCCAAAAGACAAAAGGACAGACAATACAATGGCCAAAAGACAAGACAGACAATACAATGGCCAAAAGACAGGACAGACAATGCAATGACCAAAAGACAAAAGGACAGACAATACAATGGCCAAAAGGACAGACAATACAATGGCCAAAAGACAAGACAGACAATACAATGGCCAAAAGACAGAAGGACAGACAATGCAATGGCCAAAAGGACAGACAATACAATGGCCAAAAGACAGGACAGACAATACAATGGCCAAAAGACAGAAGGACAGACAATACAATGGCCAAAAGACAGGACAGACAATACAATGGCCAAAAGACAGGACAGACAATACAATGGCCAAAAGACAGGACAGATAATACAATGGCCAAAAAGACAGAAGGACAGACAATACAATGGCCAAAAGACAGAAGGACAGACAATACAATGGCCAAAAGACAGAAGGACAGACAATACAATGGCCAAAAGACAAAAGGACAGACAATACAATGGCCAAAAGACAAGACAGACAATACAATGGCCAAAAGACAGAAGGACAGACAATGCAATGGCCAAAAGACAAAAGGACAGATAATACAATGGCCAAAAGACAGGACAGACAATACAATGGCCAAAAGACAGAAGGACAGACAATACAATGGCCAAAAGACAGAAGGACAGACAATACAATGACCAAAAGACAAAAGGACAGACAATACAATGGCCAAAAGACAAGACAGACAATACAATGGCCAAAAGACAGAAGGACAGACAATACAATGGCCAAAAGACAGGACAGACAATACAATGGCCAAAAGACAGAAGGACAGACAATACAATGGCCAAAAGACAGAAGGACAGACAATACAATGGCCAAAAGACAAAAGGACAGACAATACAATGGCCAAAAGACAAGACAGACAATACAATGGCCAAAAGACAAAAGGACAGACAATACAATGGCCAAAAGACAGGACAGACAATACAATGGCCACAAGACAGAAGGACAGACAATACAATGGCCAAAAGACAGAAGGACAGACAATACAATGGCCAAAAGACAGGAGACAATACAATGGCCAAAAGACAGGACAGACAATACAATGGCCAAAAGACAGAAGGACAGACAATACAATGGCCAAAAGACAGGACAGACAATACAATGGCCAAAAGACAGAAGGACAGACAATACAATGGCCAAAAGACAGAAGGACAGAAAATACAATGGCCAAACAAAGATCTACAAAGCACTACACAGAAACCTAAAGACTGAACAAAACTAACCCCCACCAAAAACGTGGCATTATTTAGTCTTATTGTCCGATTATACGATCTTCCTTAATATTTTGGCTGGGAGTCGGTAAAAATGGACATTTTTCTCTTGATGAAAAATGGACCATCAACCATCAGAATTAAAATTTTCCGTCAAGCTTAGTTAATTTCTACCGAGTTCAAACTTTTCTTTTTTATTATGATTTCAAACAAAAAAAAGAGAAAAAACATGATCAGATATTTTGTTAGAGACCTATATCGAACGACTTGTAAGTTTTATGTCTCTGTTAAATGTACATCCAATAAAACGCATCTGAAGAATATTTTACACATCTGTGTCACTGTGTTTTATCATTTTAGGGATACATACATGTGTTGATCTACAATCTAGACAAGGGAAGAAAAAAGTCGTGTATCCAAGTGAACACCACATCAGCACTGGATCTACAATTGGGACGTTTCTATCCCAGGGCGGTGATGATGCTTCTACGTATGTTCCAAGCTTACCTTCAATTCCAGAGCACATTAGGAAAGGTCGTTCTGGCAGAAATAAATAAACCCGGTTGTTGTTTAAGGCATTGTAATTTAATTTGAAGCATTATTGTTGTTATTTTTAATTCTAGATGTAAAAATAAGTATTTAATACCCATCACTTATGTTTTTTTGTTTGTGTTACAAAAAATGTTTGTTTATAAAAACTAATTGAATTAAACTATATGACATAAGTATATTTTGTTTTTGTAACAATGTAAAGATGTGTTATAGTAGTTTAGTTTTCTTAGTACCTTGCCATCAGCAGTACACCCTGAAGTGTAATTACAAATATCAGGAATTCCTTAGTATACGTTGAGTGTACATGTTCAGACAGGGATATTACATAGCCGATACATTTTAATGTTTATGAAAAGTAAGTTTAAACAGTGATGGTCGACATTTCCACCAATATCAATTAAACGAACAACCCCCTCTCACCTCAAACTATGGCACACAAAAAAATACTATGACATATGGCGTTGGAAATTCATGTGGTTGTCAACATTGTTATTCCATGTTATTGCGTTAGTGATTAACTTTGATTTTACCGTTTGTTTTTTTAGTTCTACTTAGTTTTTAGAATTGATCGTAAGTGTACTGTTTGTGTTCTTCATCGGTCTTTCTTAATGAAGCAGTACGGTGTCATGCTGTCGAAACATACCAATTCGTTTTTGACTTTATCTTGTAGGTGTTTGCTGCTAAAAGTAATTCTAAGAATACATTTGTTATACATTTTTTTCATAGAAATTATCAGGACTTAATAGCCAGTACATTTGATATCGTAAGCATCACAGAGTTCGTGTAGTCTGCGTTAGTGACAAATTTACCTAAAAAAATTGATGAAGGTTATTTCAACAATGGAAATGGAGCTCTTGGGGTTGGTGGCTTTGGAGAGGCACAAAAATGTGGCAGGGTTTGGTAGGTACTCAACACATATAATTGGTCTGAGAGTTCGATGATATTTATTAAAGTTTGAATTCAACTATTTCGAGTGTTCCTCGGCTAAGAATCTAACTAATATTCAAATTAAAGCTCATTTGGTCGAAAAGTGAGGCTTTTTGGTAATGTATGTGTTTTTCATGTTAGATCGTTGACGCTGCATTCGTCAGCTTTGCTTTAATTTTGCTAAATGATTTATGAGATTGAAAATTGTTAAAACTAGTATTACTGCGAGCACAGCTCACTAAGATATACCCCCCGCTCCCCACATCTGTCCAACCTATTTCCATAACCAAAACATTACTGATTGTTCCGACCAAAAATGAAAGGGACCCTCCTCTCTTCACCGGTAAGCTGCTGATAAAATTTCAAAACATTCTGAGAAACACTACCCAAGTTATCATACGACATAGGGTAAAAATCCTATTTTCTGTCATATCAAGGACAATAACTCTGGAACGTCAAAAATGAAAGGGATCCTCCTCTCTTCACCGGTAAGCTGCTGATAAAATATCAAAACATTCTGAAAAACACTACTCAAGTTATCATACAACATAGGGTAAAAATCCTATTTTCCGTCATATCAAGTCCAATAACTCTGAAACAGCAAAAGTGAAAATCGTCAAAAAAGAAAGGGATCCTCCTCTCTTCACCAGTAAACAGCTGATAAAATTTTAAAAGATTCTAAGAAACACAACTGTTATCGTACGACATAAAATTTGTCTATAGACGGACGAATGGACATGGTGAAACCAGTATACCCCCCTACAACTGTGTTTTAGGAAGTACATGAATATTTTACTTTGTATGCTTTTCAGTTTAACTTGTGCTTTATTTTTGTGCTTGGCTATTTATGAATGAAAATTTTTAAAATGTTTTTAGAATATTTTTGAAATATTTTTGGAATATGTTTTAAAAGTACATGAATATCGTATATGTGTTTTGAGTTAATTTGCTCGTTTGTTTAATTATAGACTGCTTAAAATTTGCATGAATGTACTTGTATGTGTAATGGATGCTATAAATGTCGGCATCTATTTTGTGTTTTGACTTCTGGTCCTATGACAATAAGTGCACAGAGAGGCACTAGCTGTAGTGGTCCGGAAGTCAAAACACAGAAATGTATGCATAAATGTTATCTGGATATGTATTAATTTTGTATTGCATGACATGTTTTATTGTGCTGTATTTAATTTATGTAATTTGTTATGCATGTCGGTTTGAAAAGCTCTTGAGAGCTCATGTTGTACTGTTATAAAATGTACCGACTTTAAATAAAACTTTTTGATTTTTGATTTGAACTTCGTTGCCGGGTGTATAAAAAATATATGGATTTTTGAATGGAAGTTACATCCTTTACCTTTGAGCGTATCTGATGAAAGTTATCACAGAAACGTGCCTGAGCACTAAATAAATGTTAGAAAAAACTTATATCTATGCTTCCATTCCAATTTAACCTCAGAACATACTGCATAATTGACTCTTTATTAACCTGTTTTATTGAAGTGTGATAAAATATTGTATTCTATTGGACATGTTATTTGTCCTATGCATTAATTCTGCATCAAGTTGGCTTCATTTGTGACAATTTGTCAAGAAAAGTTTGAAGATATCAAAGGGGTAATAAAAAAAAACCATTAAATCGAAGGACAACACAAAATAATGGATAAAAGGACAAACAATGATCTACAAAACACTACACAGAAAACTGGATGAAATATATGACCACAAAAAAAAACTGGGGGTGAACTCAGGTGCTCCACAAGGGTATGCAGTGGCACCCGTCAAGATATTCAAATATTGTTGTCCATAGCATCCATATGTTACTGGTCTTGAATAGTCAGTCCTTTTGTTTCTCCTCCTAGATACAACAGAGATTATGTTACATATTAGTCTATAGAATGTGGATACATTAAAACGTTCAGGGTCTTGTTCTTTGTAGTATCGAGTTCAATTATTTTTGTCATTACTTCATTCATTTCAAAGCAATCTTTATATTACCAACAAAAATAAATGATCTGTCTACAGCATCATGAACATGAATTGCATTTTCTAGACAGTCTTGGGAAAAAAATGATGCAACCTTTCCTAAACACCAGTTCCTTGCTCAATCAAATTGTCTTCCCTCAACGACTATTATAATAAGTGTTTATAAGTTACACTCTCACTGTTTGGTTATGATCCATCTAACAAATCAGGTATTTACCTCATCTCAAGCAAAATTTCAGCATCACTTTAGTGACACCAACACACAAGAGCAAAGGTTTGGGACCATAAAACTAGTTTAACCTTGCCACTATTTTCTTGAAGTCAGCAGTCGTGTATTTGTGTATTAGTCATATCAGTTTTGCCTCTTTCTACGATTTTGATATTTGATTTTGGAACTGTTCCAAAAGAGTGGTATTTTTTTATTTTTCATTCCATTTTTATATCTTTTAAAGATAACAAACAAATTTTTCAACAAATATCAACAACTTTTATTGAAACAGTTGATCACAAAAAATGCAAAATTCAAATATACAAAACTTCCCCAAGTAATGATTTTCTTTTACATAAAATGTGTCCTATGTTATTTTAAATGTATGATATGCCATATAATGGTGAGATAAATAAAAATAAAATTTAATACAATGGTAAAAAGTACCTCATGGTGATCAAATACAGCTGTAAGAAATCAAGATTATTGGGCGATTGATTGATTGATTGGTGTTTAACTCCAACTCTAGCAGTTTTTCAGTTATACTGTGTCATGTATTGGATGATTGAATGATTGATTGATTAATGTTTAATGCCAACTCTAGCAGTATTTCAGCTATATCATGGCATGTATTGGATGATTGAATGATTGATTGATGCTTAATGCCAACTCTAGCAGTTTTTCAGTTATACTGTGTCATGTATTGGATGATTGAATGATTGATTGATTAATGTTTAATGCCAACTCTAGCAGTATTTCAGCTTTATCATGGCATGTATTGGATGATTGAACTTTTCAAAACTTTCAATGTTTCTTGAATTTAAAAATATTTAAAACCTGATTTTACATGAAAAAAAATCCCAAAATAATATTTACCGTTATACTAATTGTTTATATGATACAAAAACGAGTATTAAACAAATAAAATAATTCTAAAATATGACGATTGTGGGAATATATATAGATATCTAATGATTGATTTGATTTTTGGTGTTTAACGCCACTTTCAGCAATATTTCAGCTATATCATGGCGACCAGCTTTAGTGGTGGAAGAAGCCGGAGTACCTGGAGAGAACTACCGACCATGGGCAAGCAACTGGTAAACTTTATCACTTGCGGCTGCGAGTCTATATATATCTATGTAAACCTTGTATTATATTGGTTTGTAACAATTAATAATTCATTTGGATGTACAAAATATGAGTCTATAATCTATATACTGTCATTATTCAGTATTACGAACACAGAAAATCAAGAATATAGGAAATATAATACTCTGGAACAAACAAAAAACATCACTGAAATTAATAAGCAGACTTGTAAAAATATTGCTTTTCAATTCAAATTTTAAAAAATGTAGAAAAATAACTTGTATCCAGGGGTTAAGGTCCAAAATAATAAAATGTTGAAAATACTTCTCACTTTAAAAATGCAGTTACAAGAAAAGGGTCAATGCCTAGAGTGAACAATATAACAACAGCACTTTTATAGTATGGATATAAAACTATCTTATAAACATGTGGTAGATAACAAAACCCCAAGTGTTGTATAGTGTTGGGTAACGTTTATAAAACACATCTATTGTTATAAATAACAAGTACCCAAGTGTTGTATAGTGTTGGGTAACGTTTATAAAACACATCACCTGCAGAAGATATCATTTACCCAAGTGTTGTATAGTGTTGGGTAATGTTTATAAAACACATCACCTGCAGAAGATATCATTTACCCAAGTGTTGTATAGTGTTGGGTAACGTTTATAAAACACATCTATTGTTATAAATAACAAGTACCCAAGTGTTGTATAGTGTTGGGTAAGGTTTATAAAACACATCTATTGTTATAGATAACAAGTACCCAAGTATTGTATAGTATTGGGTAATGCTTATAAAACACATCACCTGCAGAAGATAACAAGTACCCAAGTGTTGCATAAGGTTTATAAAACACATCTATCGTTATAGATAACAAGTACCCAAGTGTTGTATGAAGTTTATAAAACACATCTACTGTGGCTGATATCAAGTACCCAAGTCTTGTATAGTTTTGGGTAAAGTTTATAAAACACATCTATCATTATAGATAACAAGTACCCAAGTGTTGTAAAGTGTTGGGTAAGGTCTATAAAACACATCTATCATTATAGATAACAAGTACCCAAGTGTTGTAAAGTGTTGGGTAAGGTCTATAAAACACATCTATCATTATAGATAACAAGTACCCAAGTGTTGCATATTGTTGGGTAAAGTTTCTAGTGACGAAAATCAATTGAAATTAATTCTTCATTTGTACAAGGATTAGCCCTATGATTATTTAACCCCACTTTCAATACAATTTCAGCTATAGTGTGGCAGTCAGTTTTATTGGCAGAGGAGACAAGATTACCTGAAGAAAACCACCAACCTGTGGCAAGTCATTGGAAAACTTTAGAATAAAGTTGTATTAACTACACTTCGCCACAAGTGGGGATGAAGCTCAGACATTTTTGTGGGGATAAGCACAGATTATGTAGATAGATGTTTAGAAATTTCCATAAAATTGTTGCCATGGAAGCATCTCAACTTCTTAACAGATGAAGGATGATGACAATGACATACATGTAACATTATACCACCAAACCTTATGTGGTCCTATAAACATTGTAGAAATGAAATAGTGAAGTTTAACTAGACTTGGAAGTATTCTGCTACAAAACAACATTTCCTTTGTCTATACTTTCTAATATCTACAGGATTTCTTACTAAACAACAAAAATTACAAAATAAAAATAAAGTATGAAAAGTAATAAACATTGTACAATCCTTAAAATTAAATGTTCATTTGGCTTTTTTTCTTTGGCTAATATTACTTATGAATTAGGAAAATTCAGTTTTGAATTTCAGTTTTACCCAGCAATGTTTGAATGGAATTTCTTTTAGATTAACAGGAGCCAAATCATATTTGTTCACAAGAAAAGTTTAATTGTTAAAATAATCTAAGACAATACAGGGTAATGAAAATTACTGACAATTGTCTGTACTCTATGTTGTAACAAATTGACAACATCTCTAAAGAGTATTTATATTTTGGCACTTGCATAGCACTGATTTAAAGCTTTACAATGTAATAATAATAATAAATTATACAACATAAAATACAGAGGTAGAAAACATAAAATAATAATATTGATATCTACTGAAACTTGTACTGAAACTTAATACTTAAAAATAATGTTGATATCTACTGAAAAAAAAAAAAAAAAAAAAAAAAAAATTGATATCTACTAAAACTTATCAAAAGAACAATATTGATATCTACTAAAACTCAATAAATATGATATCGATATCTACTGAAACTTATGTAAAAAAAAAATGGCATTGATGTCTATTGAAACTGATCCAAAACAATGACATCAATATCACCTGAAAAATATAAAAAATAATAATATCGATATCTACAGAAACTTGAGCGCTTACCAAAACTGTTACACTCTTAATAATTAAAGCATAATCAATGTAGTTCTTGATTGTCTTTTCCCCATTTTTTTTACAATTTACAAATGACAACTTTCATTGAGCAAGGCCAGATGTAATATGTCAATTAAAAAATCAAAAAACACACTTCCACAACCGTATATCTATATATACAATACATTTTAAGAAAATATACTAAATAACACAGCAACACTATGTACATTTTTTTTTACATAACTGGTTGAATTAAACAAGTACCCTTCGGAAGAGAAGACATAATTATGCTGTGTAAATATTACCTTTTTCATAGCTTAACATAGCCCTGCTTTACACAGAGAATATGAACTTGTGAATTATTTGTATGTAATTTATAAATCTTTTGTGTTATTATTTTTGCTGCAAAATTAAAATTAGAAAAACATACAACACATAAAATAGAAATTTACTTTTTTCTAAAAATTATTTAAATTCATTATTTTATGGAATCATTTTTCTTTCTTTCTTAAATGATTTGATGTTGGTGTTTAATGCCACTTTCAGCAATATTTCAGCTATATCATGGGGACCAGCTTTGGTGGTGGAAGAAGCCGGAGTACCAGGAGAGAACAACCGACCATGGGCAAGCAACTGGTAAACTTTATCACTTGCGGCTGTGAGTCAAGTGCACCCTTTTTTGCAATTTACAAAGCCAGGCACGAACCCACGCCGTATTGGTGATAGGCTTGTATGAGTTGTTAGGTAATCCAACTACCTAACTCATTGAGCCACCCAGGCCCTTTTCCTTAAATGAAATTAAAAAGAAATGACAATATTTAGAGAAAATGTTAATAATTCACAACATATTTTTAATCAAAATACTTCTCCTCGATTGGTAATAAACTGGTTTATGTAAAACAAATAATTGGAGGATTAAATAAATAATACCTATTTTTACCATTCTTGTAAATAAACTAGAGGCTCACTACACCTGTTTCACAAACTACATGAAAACTAAGAGGCTCACCAAAACCTGTATCACTAACCTGGTTATTCATACACTATTTGGGTTCAATCAGTTGGGTCGTTTTTGAGCAAAAGCTTTTTCAATTCATATTCCCATAGCTAAACAATGCCCTATGGTGTCAACCAACTTACAATGTAGATTTCTGATCCACATCAAAATAATGAAAACTTCATTAGGGATTCTTGGGTGCTTGGATTCAATCAAGTTTCTATAGGGTTCTATCTTAAAACTTTGCACTGCTTTGGTGGCCATCTTAGATTTTCAACCAAAACAAAAAATATAAATTTAATGGTAAAGGATTATCCATGAAGCGTTACAGCTTACATTGTTGTCAAATGGTTGAAAGATTTCAAATAAGAATAAATTTTAAATATTTTTCCAATAGGGTAAAATGTAAAAATTTTTCCTTTTGTGGTGACCATCTTTGATTTACAATAAACATGTGGTTTCTGAGAACATTTTTGAAATTTCAGACAATCAAAAAGAATAAGGGCACTAGCAGCCCTGTTCCAATTTTCCAAAGAAATAAAAATCGAATAAAATGTTAAGGACCATCCAAGAAACCGATTGAAATGTGAAAAACTAAAAGAACGTAGATACTGATGATGACGACAGACCCAATGTGATGAAGTATTCATATGTTCGCTTGGTCCAGGTGAGCTAAAAAAAAATTAAAAAAACTATTAAAGCAGATACCACTTCGAAATACGAATTATAATGCTACTTCTAATGGCACTCCGTTTTGAACTAAAACTTTATGAAAAAAAGGTTACTGAATTGATATAATGCCTATTGTATAAATGCTGGAAGACTACCTATAATGAACACAAACTGGTTAATCAACAACTTTTCACCATTTTGGCAAATCATTTTTTTTTAGTCTTTAGCAGTACATAAAAAAAATATCAAGATTATAAAACAAACAAAGGAAATGCTTGTAGCCAAATGAATCTTTTTAAAAATGTCACATGCTTTCAATAAAGAGCATTTCACCAAGACAAGTGATAATAAACACAAGAAAATGCTATAATAACCAAAAATTGAGAGAGAAAAAAACGACCATTTTATTTCAGTTGGTACTTATATAAATATGCTGATCTAGTCGGCCAACAGCAATTATGAATACGAGCACGGCATATATAAAAATAACAAATTTAAACAGACAGTATTTCTATACAAGAATGAAAACAATTTGTATCATATGCTTCTTTTAAATCAAAACATATCAAATTAATCCTTAGAATGGGGATTTTTTTTTTTTTTTAAAGAAGTCCATAAAAAATAGCAATCTTGTAGATGGTAATTGTTCATGTATACATGTACCAATACTCCTAATGATGAAGTTTTGAAAAAAAAGATTTCTTGTTTATAACACCTATTGAAAGAAAACCAATACATATGGCATATTTATTGATAAACAAAACAACATTTAATATATGTCAAACATAAACATTAATGTAGAGCTATCTCCCTTCATCAAGATCATTTTAAATATCTATAAAACATAAATATTAGGGTAGAGTTATCTCTCTTCATCAAGATCATTTCAATATCTTTAAAACACAAACATTAGGGTAGAGTTATCTCCCTTCATCTAGTTAGGTAAGGGAGATAATGATAATCTTCCTTTACCCAAATGAGGGATAACTGATGACATAGTAATCTTCCTTTTTCCAAAGGGGGGTAACTGGTGACATAATAATCTTCCTTTTCCTTAAAGGGAGATAACTGGTGATATATTATGCATTAAATGCATAAACTACAGACAAATAAAACACTACAAACAATTATTTACAATATATGTAAATATGTAGCTGTACAAAAAAAACCATTTACAATATATGTACATACAGTTGACTCTCGTTGTCTCGAACTCGGTTGACTCGAATTTCCGGTTGAGTCGAATTTTTATCGAAGTCCCGAACTTCGTTGTGTATAAATATATTTAATTTGACTCCTGTTGAGTCGAATTCGGATGAGTCGAAATTTCGGTTGTCTCGAATAAAAGTTTTGGTCCCGAGATGTAGAAAACCATATTATTTACATTCGTTAAGTCAAATTTATCTGTCAAAACATGTGTATTACCTTGGGATTAAAATCGGATCACAGGTGAAACATCCGGTCATTGACTTTGACATTTTTGCCTTAGGCTATTTCACATGTTTATTTTAACAATCTGTCAAATTAATTAGTGATAATATTTGAATTGCCTTGGTATAATCTATTATGACACAGGTTAAATGTGTACAATAACAAATTATCGATTTATAATAAGTGCGCTTGGGTCGGCATACATCAATGATTGTGAAAAGTACACAACGGAAGCGTTTTATCTATTGATTTATTTGTCGGAAATTAATTTTCATTAAAGATGTATAATTTCTCAATTTTGAGAGATTTGAAAAAAATGTCACTCTTAATTAACTGTTGTAATAAAAGGGAAAATCACGCTATTTCTCAGAATTGGCGTTATTTTCGGTCGAGAAAAGTTTTCTTTTACACTTTATTGAATCAATGCAACACAACAGATACACATAATCATACACACACAAAAAAAAGATATCTAGCAGTTATCAGTCATTCCACAAGATTCAAAGAAATTAACAGAAAAAAAAACAGCAACACAAACATCGAATAAGTTTTAAATCGTTCCGAGAATCGAGACATGCGATGCTGGTTTTAGCTCTTCAAAATTTTGCTCAAGTTCTCTCCCTTTCGTTGTTAAACAAACTACACTTCCGGTATTTCCATAGCTCCTCTTGAGTCGAACTACGGTTGACTCGAATTTTTTCCATGGTCCCATCGAATTCGAGATAACGAGAGTCAACTGTATGTATAAAATATACAAATAAACTAAATGATCCTTATTGAAAGCACCATCACTGAAATAAATCATGAATATTTGTCATACAAATAAAATGATGTGAAAATTGAATATTATAAAAAAATAACTTTGACAGGGACCTATTTCAAGATGATAAGCTTTGCTTCATAAAATGAACTTCTGAAGAACGAGATGAAAACGTATGATAGATCAGAGGATCTTTTTTTATGATACACTATATACATAATATTAAATTAAATGGAATTTCACCAACTCCAGTAACATATACAAAATTTATGAAACATAAACATTTGTTAGCTTCCCTTTTTGGTTAGAAAAAATGATCACTATCCTTGTAAAATTGTTACAACATCAAACATCTTTCAAAGTTGTTCCAGTCCACACAAATTTGTTTCCACATTAATCCTGGCAAAGCATCAGTCTATACTATAATCTTAGACAGAAATCCTTCCCAAGCTGTGACAGTCCACTCCACACTTATAAATTATTTCAGAAATATCTTAAGATTTTTTTTTCTCAAACTACTGTCACAAGTCAGCCTTCACCTGAAACATTAAAATATTTATTCCTATAAATAAGTGTGCAAGATTGGATTGAGTTAGTGATTGTTGTTTAATGTCACATCAGTAATTTGTCAGCTATATCATGGCAAGAACAAGTTACATTTCAATGAGATGATGATGATGATGTCTGCTTTGTACTAGACCAGCACGCTTAGTTGAATTTTCATAGTGCTAGCTTATAAAAACAAGTCCATAGGTAGAGATGTCGTTCCACTCGGAACACATTATCCTGA
The DNA here is from genome assembly GCA_963680875.1 of Bathymodiolus brooksi. NCBI lineage: Eukaryota > Metazoa > Mollusca > Bivalvia > Mytilida > Modiolidae > Bathymodiolus > Bathymodiolus brooksi. The sequence continues at coordinate 116,888,721 of OY804577.1, forward strand.
TTCTGAGCCAAAGAGTCTTTGTTCTTACTCCTTAACACTGTGTACTTAACACTGGAGAAGCAACAAATCTTATATTTCTAATTCTAAGTTTGAACCCACATCTATCACACTACAATGGAGCACAATTATACCACTGATGTGCATGTTATTGCAATGGAAATAAAACTTTCCTGTTCATCAGTTATTGTTGGTCAGAGTATTTATATTTTTCGAAGAATACCTCTAAAATATTTATACCTTGGAATGTTTTCTTAAGTTTGTTCAGCATATCTGCAATAAATAAAGTTAAATTAGAATTAAAATGTAAAATTTGCAACATAACAGTTTACAAAATCGTTTCCAGTTTCTGAGTAGGAGATTAAATGACATTTAAACAAGAAGATATATAGGGTCTAACATCGTGAGAGGTGCAAGTTCAAATCCCGCTCGCGGTGAGGTGACATTCAATACAACATTATGTGATCAAGTTTGTCAGTGACTTGGGGCAGGTCAGTGCTTTTCTCCAGGTACTCTGGTTTACTCCACCAATAAAACTAACCACCACGATATAACTGAAATATTGTTGAAAGTAGTGTTAAACACCATAACCTAAACCCTAACCCTGATATAATTTAGGTTAAGAACAGCTTGTGAACAATTTTGAAAACACTTGCATGACCACATCAACAAGGGCAACACAAAGCGTGGCGTATCCCCTCACCTAAAAATTTGACCCGGTGACCTTGACCTTTGACCTTGAAAATCAATAGGGTTCCAGATTCTCTTAAGGACTAAGCATGTACCAAGTTTGGTCAAAATCCATTGAAGGATGTTGATTCTAGAGTGTTCACAAGGATGTTATGTGGTAAAAATTTGACCCAGTGACCTTTGACCTTGAAAATCAATAGGGTTCCATATTATCTTAAGGACTAAGTATGTACCAAGTTTGGTCAAAATCCATTTAAGGATGTTGATTCTAGTGTTCACAAGGATGTTACGTGGTAAAAAATTTACCCAGTGACCTTGACCTTTGACCTTGAAAAGCAATAGGGTTCCAGATTTTCTGAAGGACTAAGTATGTACCAAGTTTGGTCAAAATCCGTTGAAGGATGTTGATTCTAGAGTATTCACAAGGATGTTACGGAAGGACACTAGCGTTACTATATCCCTCCGCAACTTTGTTGGCGAGGGGATAATACTAAACTTGTTTAACCTGCCAATTTTTATAGAAGTGTCTGTATCAATCCAGGAAAGTGATCGGTCATGTACATGTGTTTAATGGAATCAATTTGTCTGTTTCTACGATTTTAAGATTAGATTTTGGAGTTGCTCTGACAGTGTGGTATATTTTGGAGTTGTTCTGACAGTGTGGTATATTTTGGAGTTGTTCTGACAGCGTGGTATATTTTGGAGTTGTTCTGACAGTGTGGTATTTTGGAGTTGTTCTGACAGTGTGGTATTTTGGAGTTGTTCTGACAGTGTGGTATATTTTGGAGTTGTTCTGACAGTGTGGTATATTTTGGAGTTGTTCTGACAGTGTGGTATTTTGGAGTTGTTCTGACAGTGTGGTATATTTTGGAGTTGTTCTGACAGTGTGGTATATTTTGGAGTTGTTCTGACAGCGTGGTATATTTTGGCGTTGTTCTGACAGTGTGGTATTTTGGAGTTGTTCTGACAGTGTGGTATTTTGGAGTTGTTCTGACAGTGTGGTATATTTTGGAGTTGTTCTGACAGTGTGGTATTTTGGAGTTGTTCTGACAGTGTGGTATATTTTGGCGTTGTTCTGACAGTGTGGTATTTTGGAGTTGTTCTGACAGTGTGGTATTTTGGAGTTGTTCTGACAGTGTGGTATATTTTGGAGTTGTTCTGACAGTGTGGTATTTTGGAGTTGTTCTGACAGTGTGGTATTTTGGAGTTGTTCTGAGTGTGGTATTTTGGAGTTGTTTTGACAGTGTGGTATATTTTGGAGTTGTTCTGACAGTGTAGTATATTTTGGAGTTGTTCTGACAGTGTGGTATATTTTGGAGTTGTTCTGACAGTGTGGTATTTTGGAGTTGTTCTGACAGTGTGGTATATTTTGGAGTTGTTCTGACAGTGTGGTATATTTTGGAGTTGTTCTGACAGTGTGGTATATTTTGGAGTTGTTCTGACAGTGTGGTATATTTTGGAGTTGTTCTGACAGTGTGGTATTTTGGAGTTGTTCTGACAGTGTGGTATATTTTGGAGTTGTTCTGACAGTGTGGTATATTTTGGAGTTGTTCTGACAGTGTGGTATATTTTGCTTTTCATTTTATTTCTCATGTATATTATTATTGAACACGTTTCTATATACATTCATAATCCTTTTTATTTATTAAATGAATGTAAAGAATGAGTATTTGTTATTTAACGCAAAGTGAGCTATTTTTTTCAGAGGTTTTAAAGTGAGAACAAGTTATATATAAATGAGACGATACCTCCTTAAGTGTCTGTCTCACAGAAAACCATGCAAAATCCAAAAAAATGTAACAAAGCTAATTTCAGTAAGAAAAAAAAGTTATACATTTTCTAAATATTTTATGCCTAGTATTTTAAAATGTATCATACATATTTCCTATATAGTTTCATTTTTGTTGTAAAATGAGGATTTTCATTTTAGCCCTTAACCATTGCAAAAATCCTTAAAAATGGTTAAAAACGCCCCTATTTTTGACGGATTATTATTGTTAATATATATCTCAGAAGTAAAAAATCGCATTGTTTCCTCAAAGTATAATGTTTAAAGACAATGATCACCAAAAACAATTTTTGAAAAAAACTTTGTGAAAATTTTTAAGGCTATCACAAAATATGCTATATAGACAAATTTTCAAAATCAGTAAAAATCCTTAATTTTGATGCACAATATTGGAGTTGGGGGAGATTTCTTTGACTTGAAATGAACATTTTTAAACAGACCAATCTCAAAACTAAAATATATAAAAAATCTGCCTTTGGCAAATAATTTACAAAAAAGTTCTTGCACCCAAAAGTATGGTCATGTGTGCAATTTTAGCTTAAAAGGCATTGCTTAAAATATATGCAAATTTTTGCAATAAACTATTAGTGATTCTTATTATGCGAGCTTAAGCGAGCTCTTTATGGTATAAAATGTATACTTAGGATTTTTTAACAAACATGGCTGAACATATTGTCGAAGAAAAAAAAATTCTACGTTTTGTATTTGTTATTCGAGTTATCGTTCCTTACGTTTTGTAAACACCGGTTTCCGGGTAACACACTAACACACTCAACTAATGGAGATCTTCTTAACATAAAGCGCTAAGGTGATCCTGAAGTCTCGTATCCTCTCTCGTAAGGAACGATAACTCGAATAAAGGAACGACAGCTCGATTGAATGAGACTAGATTCGGCCCTAAAAAAAGTCGTCCCCAATATATCTCGGCCCAAAAAATCTCGACACTTTTGATGAAATTGCCAGATAATTTTCAGATGCGCGAGCATTTAAGGCCGTGCCGGTTTCATATTAAAGGTGATTTGTGTGTTTATTGTAAATAAATTACATATGATATATCCTTTTAATTCCCTTTTTCAATCCGGACTTTAACGTTGAGCAAGAAAATACACATGTCTATCTGATAGAGAAAGTGATGGAGTAACCTCCCCTTTCGGAAGTCTTCACTTCTAAGATTATAAAATTAGAAATGGCAGCCTCCAGTGGATAAACAACACCGTGTTATTTTTCTAACTTTTGCAACTTGCCATGCAATTCAAACATTATACATATATTCCAATGTAAAGCTGATGCAGCTTTCCTTATCGTTGGCCTGAAATCATCGGAAAATATACATGGAAAAGCACTGCCTGAGGCCCTTTTTATCTTGTACATAGCGGAATTGTCGACAACGATTCATTGAATCTCAAATTATACCAGAAACAGAGAATACTTTGGGACTAGATGGAGGAGAGACACAGTTCTATGTGTATATTCAAAACACAACAATGGAAAGGCCAGATCTAGAGAGGACCATGGAGCAAGTCCTTCCTTATGGAAAGAGTATTACCTGAAAACAAGACAAACTATTCAAGTTGGTTCTGGTAAGCTAAATACCCCAAGAGAAAAACATTTCTAAGTGGTTATTGCTAGAAATCCATTCAGTGAACAAACTTGTTAAGAGACTAACTATTCAACTTGAGAAAAGAGGGCTATATTTTTTTACAAATACTAAACAACTATTTTGGTGTAGGAGGTGAAGAAGAAAATTACATTCTGATTCATGCATTATAGTAAATGATAAATTTAGATGAAAATTTTTTTTGTTGCAAAGCGTCAATTATTTTTAACTCCAGGGTAAACAGTTTAAAACCATAGTCCCCCCTTATACATGAATGCTTCAAACTTGGTCCCTTAGTTTGGTCTGTGAAATACAGGTTTACATTATTATTGTGCAACAATAAATTCCATCCCACTGCACAATATATCTGTTCAATAACTTCCAAACCTCAACTGAATCTTGATTGATTTGAAATTTGGTTATGTTGTAATCAACAATAAAGGACATGTATGTCAAACTTTAATTTTGGATTTTAAAGTTACGGGAGGCCGGGGCATTTGTTTGACATTGACACATTTCTGTTATTTTGGATAATGTTATTTCAGCCGTTGAATTATGCTGTTTCAAGCTTATAAAAAATAAGGCCTATTGGCTATTTTGAGTGCAAATGTAAATGTAGTGAAACTGAGACAGATGAAATTATTTATTTTCATAGAAATCTGGAGTAATATTTGATATATATCCATTTCAGAAAAATATAGAATGAATTAAAGCAAGTCTTAGAAACATGTAGAAACTACTTCCCTATATATTTTGGCTTGAGTATAGTGTATTTTAATCACGTTGAGATTATATTTCCAAAGAAATTTTCTCCAGAAGACAGCCAATTAAAAAAAAATTTGGCTTATTTTTTCGTTAACAGATTTACTTGACAACAAAGGCATAATTAAAGAAACTAGCAACTCATTAAGAAAGCACTTAACATGAACTTCCAACACTGAAGAATAAGGTTGACAAATGCAAATTATGAAGTACGTCATGTATACATGTAATGTATATATCGTATATCACTTTTATTTTCCAGAAGCATTCTTACAAGTAAAGAAATTGATGGAAAAAACATAGTGAAACTGAACAAAATATGTCTGAAAAACAGGGAAAAGGCCAGATTATGTTGCACTTGCCAATGAAGTTCGAAAATCATGCGATGAATAGGGAGAACGAGTTTTTAAGAAGTTGGAGTGGTTGAATCCAAGTCAGATAAAAATTTACCTGGCATCTTTCCTAACAAAGCCAAAGACAAAATCAGAAACTTCTTCGAGTACTCTACAAGTTCAGTTTAAAGAAATTCCCAATGAAGATGTCGATCAAGATGAAACTCTATCAGAGGTCATTGCAGTGCTAGAAACTAATTATTATAATTCCAATATTGAAAATATTGTGGAAGAAGTGTACACTGCTGTGAACATGTAAATTAGCCATTATATGCAGGGATTCTAATTTATTTTCATTTTTTCAAATTAAAGTTAATTTTGAACACTTCAAGTTTTGCATAGTGGTTAGACAGAATATGTTAAATGTTCACCTGTGAATAAGTATGATATATGTTCAACCTCTTGTTTTTATTTCATTTCATATTGATGGGATATCCTTTTTCTGATAATTAGAATATCAACTTGCCAATTTCTTGGCCTATTTACCAAAATGCACAAATCTAACACATATAAACTTGTAATCTGTGATTATTTAAGAGTATAAGAGAAGGTTTTTGATACAGATCCATGATAGAAGAACCTCAGAAAAATAAACGTATTATTGAGAAGAAGTTTCACTATCTCATGTAGGATATAAGATGGACAGAGCCAACAAAAAAATCAGCTTATTTTAACACAATCACATATACCTGTATATTGTTTTAAATTGTTTAGGAGCTGACTGCAAATTCATATGCTTATGGTAGCTTTAGATGGAAAATTAAGCAACATATATTTTTCATTAAACACTTTAAAAGTATAAAATAGGAAATCAGGGTCACAGACCCTATTCTAAAAAATTTGAGAAAATGTGATTTTCCTCTACAAATTATCTCCCCTTATAAAATATGAAATTTCAATAAGTATGAAATACCTCATACAAACTAAAAAGAGTTTACTTATTTTATCTAATTTATCACCAATAAATCTTATTAGATCATTTTGAAAACAAAGTTTTAATTTAAATTCCATTTTAGCCAGATGTACCTTAATTTTATATCTTCATTAAACTCTTTTTTATACCTCTGGAATACTATACATAACTTCTGTATTGACATTTTGGTACTTATTGAGCATTAACACTGCTCTACTGTTCTTCCTATTCACCTTGTCCATTTTCAGTTAAGTGCACATGTACTTAACTTTTGTCCTTATTTTCACCATTTTATCTTAATTTGCCGAAGGTGGATTTTTTATATGTTTTTGTATGAAAACAAAGTTATATCAAAATAAATTAGGGATATTTTTATTTTCTCCCCCAAGGGAGATATTTCCTGTTATATATGTACAATTTTTGCATAAAAGGCCATTTACTGATTTATGTGTATATTAAAGTGTGGCCTGTAAAAAATCCATGCGACCAAATATTGATTATATTATGTTAAATGATACAGTGAAAGTTGATTAATCCTGGATACTATATGAGACAGACACATTGTATGCTATACAAGATATATTGGAGGTTGAAAGATTGTAAAATTCATTGTTTTTGGCTTCATTGTATATTGAAATACTGGATAAATAAAAAAAACCTAATAATTCAGTCAAATAATAAAATTTGAACAAAATATTTTGTGTGTTAATTGTACTTGGCCAAAGGTATTTCATGGACAAGATTTCATAAGGTTTTGAAAATATCACTATGTTACGAGTTTGCATGGTTTTCTGTGAGACAGACACTTAAATAGTAGATCATTACAAGGAGAAGGAATTTTATAGTGTTAGTTTACCAAAACAACACTCAGCAAATCACTTCACTCTGACACATACTGATTCAGATCTAAAAAGTGTGCTTAGTGGAGAAGCAGAAAATATTCTCAACAATGACAGAAATTTACAAATTCCAAATGTCGTCTAGAAAAGAAGTATGCCCCCCACCCCACCCCCCCACCACTTGATAATTATGGACAAAGTTGTTTTGTTAGGAGTGATTTTTTAAAAATGAAGTGTGTCTGCAAGACACAAATGATGCCCCCGCCTGACCATAAGAAATTATAAACAAGTCAAAAGTTCTTTTAACACTATGTATGATGTTCTATCATACTCAACTTGTATACAGGTAGTACCTTTAATTTTTCATTCCTGATATGTAAATATAAAGGTATTACCTGTGGTGAAATGGGTATAATTCTATCTAGAATCAGCTTAGTCACAGGGGCATACAAAAATGACCAAGTCCAACTACCTGTCATTATCAAATGTTTGATGAAAATCAAAATCCTGTGGACATGCACACCTCCATTATGTGTATAAACATAATACAAAATATTAAAGCTGTAGCTCCAAAACTGTAGGAGGAGATAGCCTGCAAAACCATGTATCTATATCCGGACGGACGAACAAAATGACTAAGTCCAACTACCTGTCATTTTGAGAATATTTGATGAAAATCAAAATCATGTGGACATGCACACCTCTATTATGTGTATAAACATCCTGCAAAATATTAAAGCTGTAGCTCTAAAACTGTAGGAGGAGTTAGCCAGACAAACCATGTTCCCTTTATGCAGCTAGTACGAAAAAAATGACTTAAGTCCAACTACCTGTCATTTTGAGAATATTTGAAGAAAATCTAAATCCTGTGGACATGCACACCTCCATTGTGTATAAACATCCTGCAAAATATTAAAGCTGTAGCTCCAAAACTGTAGGAGGAGATAGCCAGACAAACCATGTATCTATATCCAGACGGTCGAACGGACAGGGGTAAATTAATATGCCCCCCCCCCCCCCCCAACTCTTTGTCGCGGGGGCATAAAAAGGGAGATTATTCAATACACAAGTTATAAGACAAGGAAACAAGACGTAGATTGGGGTAATAAATATATGTAGTAGTTTTGTCAATCTGAAAAAATGTCTAATTTTGATAATGGCCCTCATGATATTAGACTGGCAGATAAAAAAATTAAAGATTCAAGAACAATCACCTTACCACACAATATTAGTTTTGTTTAAACTGACTTATAGTTTGATTCTTGTTTACGACAAAAGCAGCACTCACCTTCATACTTATCACATGATGATAACACTTTGTCTGTCCCACTTTTGAATTCTGTCAGTTGTTGTTTTAAAGAAGAGAATTTAGCTGCAAAAAATATATCATTATGTACATTGTGTTTCAAGAAATATCTGCTTCTTCAAATGTAACAATTAAAATAATGTCTTTAAATAAAATTCCTGTAGTTGTATCAGCTTTATTGCATTTTGATGCTGAAACTTATTCTATTTTTTGTAAATATTGACAGTTTCAATGAAGTTATTATTAATATTAAAATCTGCCTTCAGTTGGCTACAAAAATCCCCTAAATACTATATCATGTAATAATACCCTAAATCATGTGATTGATTATTTTCAGTAAACTACATATCCAGAAAACAATGTATTTATTAATCCATTGTCTAATATCTTTCGTTTTGTTAATTCAGTTTTAAAATTTGCAATAGATTCCATATTTCGAAGTGATGGATCTAAGCTATTCCATTGACGTATAGTTGAGGGAATAAATGAGTCACAAGTATTTGATAGTCTGCAAAATGGTATTATTATATCACTTCCAATACGCAATGCATAAACGGTTGTACTTTGAATCGTTGGAGGAATTAAGTCACAAAGATACCTGGGTGCATTATTATTTTGAATATTATAAGTCATGTGGTTTCCTCCGCCAATAAAACTGACCACCACGATATAACTGAAATATTGTTGAAAGTGACGTTAAACTCCATCATTCTAACCCCTATATACCTTGTAGCTGCTCATTAAAAACTTGTTAGTTCTTGGTTAAAAAATTTCATTTCATTCAGGCACATTTTTCCTGTAATATCTTTATAATCAATTATAATGTAATATTTATTTCCAATCATGAATTGCTATGGCTGTGATTGTATGGTAGCTTTATATATACATCTAACTACTAGTAAGGGGCTGTCGTGGCTGTGATGGTATGGTAGCTTTATATATACATCTAACTACTAGTAAGGGGCTGACGTGGCCGTGATTGTATGGTAGCTTTATATATACATCTAACTACCAGTAAGGGGTTGTCGTGGCTGTGATGGTATGGTAGTTTTATATATACATCTAACTACTAGTAAGGGGCTGTCGTGGCTGTGATGGTATGGTAGCTTTATATATACATCTAACTACTAGTAAGGGGCTGTCGTGGCTGTCATTGTATGCAGCTTTATATATACATCTAACTACTAGTAAGGGGCTGTCGTGGCTGTGATGGTATGGTAGCTTTATATATACATCTAACTACTAGTAAGGGGCTGTCGTGGCTGTGATTGTATGGTAGCTTTATATATACATCTAACTACTAGTAAGGGACTGTCGTGGCTGTGATGGTATGGTAGCTTTATATATACATCTAACTACTAGTAAGGGGCTGTCGTGGCTGTGATGGTATGGTAGTTTTATATATACATCTAACTACTAGTAAGGGGCTGTCGTGGCTGTGATTGTATGGTAGCTTTATATATACATCTAACTACTAGTAAGGGGCTGTCGTGGCTGTGATGGTATGGTAGCATTATATATACATCTAACTACTAGTAAGGGGCTGTCATGGCTGTGATGGTATGGTAGTTTTATATATACATCTAACTACTAGTAAGGGTCTGTCGTGGCTGTGATTGTATGGTAGCTTAAAATATAAGATATACATCTAACTACTAGTAAGGGGCTGTCGTGGCCGTGATCGTATGGTAGCTTTAAGATATCATCTAACTACTAGTAAGGGGCTGTCGTGGCTGTGATTGTATGGTAGCTTTATATATACATCTAACTACTAGTAAGGGGCTGTCGTGGCTGTGATTGTATGGTAGCTTTATATATAAGATATACATCTAACTACTAGTAAGGGGCTGTCGTGGCCGTGATCGTATGGTAGCTTTATATATAAGATATACATCTAACTACTAGTAAGGGGTTGTCGTGGCTGTGATGGTATGGTAGCTTTATATATACATCTAACTACTAGTAAGGGGCTGTCGTGGCTGTGATGGTATGGTAGCTTTATATATACATCTAACTACTAGTAAGGGGCTGTCGTGGCTGTGATTGTATGGTAGCTTTGCATATAAGATATACATCTAACTACTAGTAAGGGGCTGTCGTGGCTGTGATGGTATGGTAGCTTTATATATACATCTAACTACTAGTAAGGGGCTGTCGTGGCTGTGATTGTATGGTAGCTTTATATATAAGATATACATCTAACTACTAGTAAGGGGCTGTCGTGGCCGTGATCGTATGGTAGCTTTATATATAAGATATACATCTAACTACTAGTAAGGGGTTGTCGTGGCTGTGATGGTATGGTAGCTTTATATATACATCTAACTACTAGTAAGGGGCTGTCGTGGCTGTGATGGTATGGTAGCTTTATATATACATCTAACTACTAGTAAGGGGCTGTCGTGGCTGTGATTGTATGGTAGCTTTGTATATAAGATATACATCTAACTACTAGTAAGGGGCTGTCGTGGCTGTGATGGTATGGTAGCTTTATATATACATCTAACTACTAGTAAGGGGCTGTCGTGGCTGGGATTGTATGGTAGCTTTATATATACATCTAACTACTAGTAAGGGGCTGTCGTGGTTGTGATGGTATGGTAGCTTTATATATACATCTAACTACTAGTAAGGGGCTGTCGTGGCTGTGATGGTATGGTAGCTTTATATATACATCTAACTACTAGTAAGGGGCTGTCGTGGCTGTGATGGTATGGTAGCTTTATATATACATCTAACTACTAGTAAGGGGCTGTCGTGGCTGTGATGGTATGGTAGCTTTATATATACATCTAACTACTAGTAAGGGGCTGTCGTGGCTGTGATGGTATGGTAGCATTATATATACATCTAACTACTAGTAAGGGGCTGTCGTGGCTGTGATGGTATGGTAGTTTTATATATACATCTAACTACTAGTAAGGGTCTGTCGTGGCTGTGATTGTATGGTAGCTTAAAATATAAGATATACATCTAACTACTAGTAAGGGGCTGTCGTGGTCGTGATCGTATGGTAGCTTTAAGATATACATCTAACTACTAGTAAGGGGCTGTCGTGGCTGTGATTGTATGGTAGCTTTATATATACATCTAACTACTAGTAAGGGACTGTCGTGGCTGTGATGGTATGGTAGCTTTATATATACATCTAACTACTAGTAAGGGGCTGTCGTGGCTGTGATGGTATGGTAGTTTTATATATACATCTAACTACTAGTAAGGGGCTGTCGTGGCTGTGATTGTATGGTAGCTTTATATATACATCTAACTACTAGTAAGGGGCTGTCGTGGCTGTGATGGTATGGTAGCATTATATATACATCTAACTACTAGTAAGGGGCTGTCATGGCTGTGATGGTATGGTAGTTTTATATATACATCTAACTACTAGTAAGGGTCTGTCGTGGCTGTGATTGTATGGTAGCTTAAAATATAAGATATACATCTAACTACTAGTAAGGGGCTGTCGTGGCCGTGATCGTATGGTAGCTTTAAGATATCATCTAACTACTAGTAAGGGGCTGTCGTGGCTGTGATTGTATGGTAGCTTTATATATACATCTAACTACTAGTAAGGGGCTGTCGTGGCTGTGATTGTATGGTAGCTTTATATATAAGATATACATCTAACTACTAGTAAGGGGCTGTCGTGGCCGTGATCGTATGGTAGCTTTATATATAAGATATACATCTAACTACTAGTAAGGGGTTGTCGTGGCTGTGATGGTATGGTAGCTTTATATATACATCTAACTACTAGTAAGGGGCTGTCGTGGCTGTGATGGTATGGTAGCTTTATATATACATCTAACTACTAGTAAGGGGCTGTCGTGGCTGTGATTGTATGGTAGCTTTGCATATAAGATATACATCTAACTACTAGTAAGGGGCTGTCGTGGCTGTGATGGTATGGTAGCTTTATATATACATCTAACTACTAGTAAGGGGCTGTCGTGGCTGTGATTGTATGGTAGCTTTATATATAAGATATACATCTAACTACTAGTAAGGGGCTGTCGTGGCCGTGATCGTATGGTAGCTTTATATATAAGATATACATCTAACTACTAGTAAGGGGTTGTCGTGGCTGTGATGGTATGGTAGCTTTATATATACATCTAACTACTAGTAAGGGGCTGTCGTGGCTGTGATGGTATGGTAGCTTTATATATACATCTAACTACTAGTAAGGGGCTGTCGTGGCTGTGATTGTATGGTAGCTTTGTATATAAGATATACATCTAACTACTAGTAAGGGGCTGTCGTGGCTGTGATTGTATGGTAGCTTTATATATACATCTAACTACTAGTAAGGGGCTGTCGTGGCTGGGATTGTATGGTAGCTTTATATATACATCTAACTACTAGTAAGGGGCTGTCGTGGTTGTGATGGTATGGTAGCTTTATATATACATCTAACTACTAGTAAGGGGCTGTCGTGGCTGTGATTGTATGGTAGCTTTATATATACATCTAACTACTAGTAAGGGGCTGTCGTGGCTGTGATGGTATGGTAGCATTATATATACATCTAACTACTAGTAAGGGGCTGTCATGGCTGTGATGGTATGGTAGTTTTATATATACATCTAACTACTAGTAAGGGTCTGTCGTGGCTGTGATTGTATGGTAGCTTAAAATATAAGATATACATCTAACTACTAGTAAGGGGCTGTCGTGGCCGTGATCGTATGGTAGCTTTAAGATATCATCTAACTACTAGTAAGGGGCTGTCGTGGCTGTGATTGTATGGTAGCTTTATATATACATCTAACTACTAGTAAGGGGCTGTCGTGGCTGTGATTGTATGGTAGCTTTATATATAAGATATACATCTAACTACTAGTAAGGGGCTGTCGTGGCCGTGATCGTATGGTAGCTTTATATATAAGATATACATCTAACTACTAGTAAGGGGTTGTCGTGGCTGTGATGGTATGGTAGCTTTATATATACATCTAACTACTAGTAAGGGGCTGTCGTGGCTGTGATGGTATGGTAGCTTTATATATACATCTAACTACTAGTAAGGGGCTGTCGTGGCTGTGATTGTATGGTAGCTTTGCATATAAGATATACATCTAACTACTAGTAAGGGGCTGTCGTGGCTGTGATGGTATGGTAGCTTTATATATACATCTAACTACTAGTAAGGGGCTGTCGTGGCTGTGATTGTATGGTAGCTTTATATATAAGATATACATCTAACTACTAGTAAGGGGCTGTCGTGGCCGTGATCGTATGGTAGCTTTATATATAAGATATACATCTAACTACTAGTAAGGGGTTGTCGTGGCTGTGATGGTATGGTAGCTTTATATATACATCTAACTACTAGTAAGGGGCTGTCGTGGCTGTGATGGTATGGTAGCTTTATATATACATCTAACTACTAGTAAGGGGCTGTCGTGGCTGTGATTGTATGGTAGCTTTGTATATAAGATATACATCTAACTACTAGTAAGGGGCTGTCGTGGCTGTGATGGTATGGTAGCTTTATATATACATCTAACTACTAGTAAGGGGCTGTCGTGGCTGGGATTGTATGGTAGCTTTATATATACATCTAACTACTAGTAAGGGGCTGTCGTGGTTGTGATGGTATGGTAGCTTTATATATACATCTAACTACTAGTAAGGGGCTGTCGTGGCTGTGATGGTATGGTAGCTTTATATATACATCTAACTACTAGTAAGGGGCTGTCGTGGCTGTGATGGTATGGTAGCTTTATATATACATCTAACTACTAGTAAGGGGCTGTCGTGGCTGTGATGGTATGGTAGCTTTATATATACATCTAACTACTAGTAAGGGGCTGTCGTGGCTGTGATGGTATGGTAGCATTATATATACATCTAACTACTAGTAAGGGGCTGTCGTGGCTGTGATGGTATGGTAGTTTTATATATACATCTAACTACTAGTAAGGGTCTGTCGTGGCTGTGATTGTATGGTAGCTTAAAATATAAGATATACATCTAACTACTAGTAAGGGGCTGTCGTGGTCGTGATCGTATGGTAGCTTTAAGATATACATCTAACTACTAGTAAGGGGCTGTCGTGGCTGTGATTGTATGGTAGCTTTATATATACATCTAACTACTAGTAAGGGACTGTCGTGGCTGTGATGGTATGGTAGCTTTATATATACATCTAACTACTAGTAAGGGGCTGTCGTGGCTGTGATGGTATGGTAGTTTTATATATACATCTAACTACTAGTAAGGGGCTGTCGTGGCTGTGATTGTATGGTAGCTTTATATATACATCTAACTACTAGTAAGGGGCTGTCGTGGCTGTGATGGTATGGTAGCATTATATATACATCTAACTACTAGTAAGGGGCTGTCATGGCTGTGATGGTATGGTAGTTTTATATATACATCTAACTACTAGTAAGGGTCTGTCGTGGCTGTGATTGTATGGTAGCTTAAAATATAAGATATACATCTAACTACTAGTAAGGGGCTGTCGTGGCCGTGATCGTATGGTAGCTTTAAGATATCATCTAACTACTAGTAAGGGGCTGTCGTGGCTGTGATTGTATGGTAGCTTTATATATACATCTAACTACTAGTAAGGGGCTGTCGTGGCTGTGATTGTATGGTAGCTTTATATATAAGATATACATCTAACTACTAGTAAGGGGCTGTCGTGGCCGTGATCGTATGGTAGCTTTATATATAAGATATACATCTAACTACTAGTAAGGGGTTGTCGTGGCTGTGATGGTATGGTAGCTTTATATATACATCTAACTACTAGTAAGGGGCTGTCGTGGCTGTGATGGTATGGTAGCTTTATATATACATCTAACTACTAGTAAGGGGCTGTCGTGGCTGTGATTGTATGGTAGCTTTGCATATAAGATATACATCTAACTACTAGTAAGGGGCTGTCGTGGCTGTGATGGTATGGTAGCTTTATATATACATCTAACTACTAGTAAGGGGCTGTCGTGGCTGTGATTGTATGGTAGCTTTATATATAAGATATACATCTAACTACTAGTAAGGGGCTGTCGTGGCCGTGATCGTATGGTAGCTTTATATATAAGATATACATCTAACTACTAGTAAGGGGTTGTCGTGGCTGTGATGGTATGGTAGCTTTATATATACATCTAACTACTAGTAAGGGGCTGTCGTGGCTGTGATGGTATGGTAGCTTTATATATACATCTAACTACTAGTAAGGGGCTGTCGTGGCTGTGATTGTATGGTAGCTTTGTATATAAGATATACATCTAACTACTAGTAAGGGGCTGTCGTGGCTGTGATTGTATGGTAGCTTTATATATACATCTAACTACTAGTAAGGGGCTGTCGTGGCTGGGATTGTATGGTAGCTTTATATATACATCTAACTACTAGTAAGGGGCTGTCGTGGTTGTGATGGTATGGTAGCTTTATATATACATCTAACTACTAGTAAGGGGCTGTCGTGGCTGTGATGGTATGGTAGCTTTATATATACATCTAACTACTAGTAAGGGGCTGTCGTGGCTGTGATGGTATGGTAGCTTTATATATACATCTAACTACTAGTAAGGGGCTGTCGTGGCTGTGATGGTATGGTAGCTTTATATATACATCTAACTACTAGTAAGGGGCTGTCGTGGCTGTGATGGTATGGTAGCATTATATATACATCTAACTACTAGTAAGGGGCTGTCGTGGCTGTGATGGTATGGTAGTTTTATATATACATCTAACTACTAGTAAGGGTCTGTCGTGGCTGTGATTGTATGGTAGCTTAAAATATAAGATATACATCTAACTACTAGTAAGGGGCTGTCGTGGCCGTGATCGTATGGTAGCTTTAAAATATACATCTAACTACTAGTAAGGGGCTGTCGTGGCTGTGATTGTATGGTAGCTTTATATACAAGATATACATCTAACTACTAGTAAGGGGCTGTCATGGCCGTGATCGTATGGTAGCTTTATATATAAGATATACATCTAACTACTAGTAAGGGGTTGTCGTGGCTGTGATGTTATGGTAGCTTTATATATACATCTAACTACTAGTAAGGGGCTGTCGTGGCTGTGATGGTATGGTAGCTTTATATATACATCTAACTACTAGTAAGGGGCTGTCGTGGCTGTGATTGTATGGTAGCTTTGTATATAAGATATACATCTAACTACTAGTAAGGGGCTGTCGTGGCTGTGATGGTATGGTAGCTTTATATATACATCTAACTACTAGTAAGGGGCTGTCGTGGCTGGGATTGTATGGTAGCTTTATATATACATCTAACTACTAGTAAGGGGCTGTCGTGGCTGTGATGGTATGGTAGCTTTATATATACATCTAACTACTAGTAAGGGGCTGTCGTGGCTGTGATGGTATGGTAGCTTTATATATACATCTAACTACTAGTAAGAGGCTGTCGTGGCTGTGATGGTATGGTAGCTTTATATATACATCTAACTACTAGTAAGGGGCTGTCGTGGCTGTGATGGTATGGTAGCTTTATATATACATCTAACTACTAGTAAGGGGCTGTCGTGGCTGTGATTGTATGGTAGCTTTATATATACATCTAACTACTAGTAAGGGGCTGTCGTGGTTGTGATGGTATGGTAGCTTTATATATACATCTAACTACTAGTAAGGGGCTGTCGTGGCTGTGATGGTATGGTAGCTTTATATATACATCTAACTACTAGTAAGGGGCTGTCGTGGCTGTGATGGTATGGTAGCTTTATATATACATCTAACTACTAGTAAGGGGCTGTCGTGGCTGTGATGGTATGGTAGCTTTATATATACATCTAACTACTAGTAAGAGGCTGTCGTGGCTGTGATGGTATGGTAGCTTTATATATACATCTAACTACTAGTAAGGGGCTGTCGTGGCTGTGATGGTATGGTAGTTTTATATATACATCTAACTACTAGTAAGGGTCTGTCGTGGCTGTGATTGTATGGTAGCTTAAAATATAAGATATACATCTAACTACTAGTAAGGGGCTGTCGTGGCCGTGATCGTATGGTGGCTTTAAGATATACATCTAACTACTAGTAAGGGGCTGTCGTGGCTCTGATTGTATGGTAGCTTTATATATACATCTAACTACTAGTAGTGGCTGTGATTGTATGGTAGCTTTATATATACATCTAACTACTAGTAAGGGGCTGTCGTGGCTGTGATTGTATGGTAGCTTTATATATAAGATATACATCTAACTACTAGTAAGGGGCTGTCGTGGCCGTGATCGTATGGTAGCTTTATATATAAGATATACATCTAACTACTAGTAAGGGGTTGTCGTGGCTGTGATGGTATGGTAGCTTTATATATACATCTAACTACTAGTAAGGGGCTGTCGTGGCTGTGATGGTATGGTAGCTTTATATATACATCTAACTACTAGTAAGGGGCTGTCGTGGCTGTGATTGTATGGTAGCTTTGTATATAAGATATACATCTAACTAATAGTAAGGGGCTGTCGTGGCTGTGATGGTATGGTAGCTTTATATATACATCTAACTACTAGTAAGGGGCTGTCGTGGCTGTGATTGTATGGTAGCTTTATATATACATCTAACTACTAGTAAGGGGCTGTCGTGGTTGTGATGGTATGGTAGCTTTATATATACATCTAACTACTAGTAAGGGGCTGTCGTGGCTGTGATGGTATGGTAGCTTTATATATACATCTAACTACTAGTAAGGGGCTGTCGTGGCTGTGATGGTATGGTAGCTTTATATATACATCTAACTACTAGTAAGGGGCTGTCGTGGCTGTGATGGTATGGTAGCTTTATATATACATCTAACTACTAGTAAGAGGCTGTCGTGGCTGTGATGGTATGGTAGCTTTATATATACATCTAACTACTAGTAAGGGGCTGTCGTGGCTGTGATGGTATGGTAGCTTTATATATACATCTAACTACTAGTAAGGGGCTGTCGTGGCTGTGATTGTATGGTAGCTTTATATATACATCTAACTACTTGTAAGGGGCTGTCGTGGCTGTGATGGTATGGTAGTTTTATATATATACATCTAACTACTAGTAAGGGGCTGTCGTGGCTGTGATTGTATGGTAGCTTTATATATACATCTAACTACTAGTAAGGGGCTGTCGTGGCTGTGATGGTATGGTAGCTTTATATATAAGATATACATTTAACTACTAGTAAGGGGCTGTCGTGGCTGTGATGGTATGGTAGCTTTATATATACATCTAACTACTAGTAAGGGGCTGTCGTGGCTGTGATTGTATGGTAGCTTTATATATACATCTAACTACTAGTAAGGGACTGTCGTGGCTGATGGTATGGTAGCTTTATATATACATCTAACTACTAGTAAGGGGCTGTCGTGGCTGTGATGGTATGGTAGCTTTATATATACATCTAACTACTAGTAAGGGGCTGTCGTGGCTGTGATGGTATGGTAGCTTTATATATACATCTAACTACTAGTAAGGGGCTGTCGTGGCTGTGATGGTATGGTAGCTTTATATATAAGATATACATCTAACTACTAGTAAGGGGCTGTCGTGGCTGTGATGGTATGGTAGCTTTATATATACATCTAACTACTAGTAAGGGGCTGTCGTGGCTGTGATGGTATGGTAGCTTTATATATACATCTAACTACTAGTAAGGGGCTGTCGTGGCTGTGATTGTATGGTAGCTTTATATATACATCTAACTACTAGTAAGGGGTTGTCGTGGCTGTGATGGTATGGTAGCTTTATATATACATCTAACTACTAGTAAGGGGCTGTCGTGGCTGTGATTGTATGGTAGCTTTATATATAAGATATACATCTAACTACTAGTAAGGGGCTGTCGTGGCCGTGATCGTATGGTAGCTTTATATATAAGATATACATCTAACTACTAGTAAGGGGTTGTCGTGGCTGTGATGGTATGGTAGCTTTATATATACATCTAACTACTAGTAAGGGGCTGTCGTGGCTGTGATGGTATGGTAGCTTTATATATACATCTAACTACTAGTAAGGGGCTGTCGTGGCTGTGATTGTATGGTAGCTTTGTATATAAGATATACATCTAACTACTAGTAAGGGGCTGTCGTGGCTGTGATTGTATGGTAGCTTTATATATACATCTAACTACTAGTAAGGGGCTGTCGTGGCTGGGATTGTATGGTAGCTTTATATATACATCTAACTACTAGTAAGGGGCTGTCGTGGTTGTGATGGTATGGTAGCTTTATATATACATCTAACTACTAGTAAGGGGCTGTCGTGGCTGTGATGGTATGGTAGCTTTATATATACATCTAACTACTAGTAAGGGGCTGTCGTGGCTGTGATGGTATGGTAGCTTTATATATACATCTAACTACTAGTAAGGGGCTGTCGTGGCTGTGATGGTATGGTAGCTTTATATATACATCTAACTACTAGTAAGGGGCTGTCGTGGCTGTGATGGTATGGTAGCATTATATATACATCTAACTACTAGTAAGGGGCTGTCGTGGCTGTGATGGTATGGTAGTTTTATATATACATCTAACTACTAGTAAGGGTCTGTCGTGGCTGTGATTGTATGGTAGCTTAAAATATAAGATATACATCTAACTACTAGTAAGGGGCTGTCGTGGCCGTGATCGTATGGTAGCTTTAAGATATACATCTAACTACTAGTAAGGGGCTGTCGTGGCTGTGATTGTATGGTAGCTTTATATACAAGATATACATCTAACTACTAGTAAGGGGCTGTCGTGGCCGTGATCGTATGGTAGCTTTATATATAAGATATACATCTAACTACTAGTAAGGGGTTGTCGTGGCTGTGATGTTATGGTAGCTTTATATATACATCTAACTACTAGTAAGGGGCTGTCGTGGCTGTGATGGTATGGTAGCTTTATATATACATCTAACTACTAGTAAGGGGCCGTCGTGGCTGTGATTGTATGGTAGCTTTGTATATAAGATATACATCTAACTACTAGTAAGGGGCTGTCGTGGCTGTGATGGTATGGTAGCTTTATATATACATCTAACTACTAGTAAGGGGCTGTCGTGGCTGGGATTGTATGGTAGCTTTATATATACATCTAACTACTAGTAAGGGGCTGTCGTGGCTGTGATGGTATGGTAGCTTTATATATACATCTAACTACTAGTAAGGGGCTGTCGTGGCTGTGATGGTATGGTAGCTTTATATATACATCTAACTACTAGTAAGAGGCTGTCGTGGCTGTGATGGTATGGTAGCTTTATATATACATCTAACTACTAGTAAGGGGCTGTCGTGGCTGTGATGGTATGGTAGCTTTATATATACATCTAACTACTAGTAAGGGGCTGTCGTGGCTGTGATTGTATGGTAGCTTTATATATACATCTAACTACTAGTAAGGGGCTGTCGTGGTTGTGATGGTATGGTAGCTTTATATATACATCTAACTACTAGTAAGGGGCTGTCGTGGCTGTGATGGTATGGTAGCTTTATATATACATCTAACTACTAGTAAGGGGCTGTCGTGGCTGTGATGGTATGGTAGCTTTATATATACATCTAACTACTAGTAAGGGGCTGTCGTGGCTGTGATGGTATGGTAGCTTTATATATACATCTAACTACTAGTAAGAGGCTGTCGTGGCTGTGATGGTATGGTAGCTTTATATATACATCTAACTACTAGTAAGGGGCTGTCGTGGCTGTGATGGTATGGTAGTTTTATATATACATCTAACTACTAGTAAGGGTCTGTCGTGGCTGTGATTGTATGGTAGCTTAAAATATAAGATATACATCTAACTACTAGTAAGGGGCTGTCGTGGCCGTGATCGTATGGTGGCTTTAAGATATACATCTAACTACTAGTAAGGGGCTGTCGTGGCTCTGATTGTATGGTAGCTTTATATATACATCTAACTACTAGTAGTGGCTGTGATTGTATGGTAGCTTTATATATACATCTAACTACTAGTAAGGGGCTGTCGTGGCTGTGATTGTATGGTAGCTTTATATATAAGATATACATCTAACTACTAGTAAGGGGCTGTCGTGGCCGTGATCGTATGGTAGCTTTATATATAAGATATACATCTAACTACTAGTAAGGGGTTGTCGTGGCTGTGATGGTATGGTAGCTTTATATATACATCTAACTACTAGTAAGGGGCTGTCGTGGCTGTGATGGTATGGTAGCTTTATATATACATCTAACTACTAGTAAGGGGCTGTCGTGGCTGTGATTGTATGGTAGCTTTGTATATAAGATATACATCTAACTAATAGTAAGGGGCTGTCGTGGCTGTGATGGTATGGTAGCTTTATATATACATCTAACTACTAGTAAGGGGCTGTCGTGGCTGTGATTGTATGGTAGCTTTATATATACATCTAACTACTAGTAAGGGGCTGTCGTGGTTGTGATGGTATGGTAGCTTTATATATACATCTAACTACTAGTAAGGGGCTGTCGTGGCTGTGATGGTATGGTAGCTTTATATATACATCTAACTACTAGTAAGGGGCTGTCGTGGCTGTGATGGTATGGTAGCTTTATATATACATCTAACTACTAGTAAGGGGCTGTCGTGGCTGTGATGGTATGGTAGCTTTATATATACATCTAACTACTAGTAAGAGGCTGTCGTGGCTGTGATGGTATGGTAGCTTTATATATACATCTAACTACTAGTAAGGGGCTGTCGTGGCTGTGATGGTATGGTAGCTTTATATATACATCTAACTACTAGTAAGGGGCTGTCGTGGCTGTGATTGTATGGTAGCTTTATATATACATCTAACTACTTGTAAGGGGCTGTCGTGGCTGTGATGGTATGGTAGTTTTATATATATACATCTAACTACTAGTAAGGGGCTGTCGTGGCTGTGATTGTATGGTAGCTTTATATATACATCTAACTACTAGTAAGGGGCTGTCGTGGCTGTGATGGTATGGTAGCTTTATATATAAGATATACATTTAACTACTAGTAAGGGGCTGTCGTGGCTGTGATGGTATGGTAGCTTTATATATACATCTAACTACTAGTAAGGGGCTGTCGTGGCTGTGATTGTATGGTAGCTTTATATATACATCTAACTACTAGTAAGGGACTGTCGTGGCTGATGGTATGGTAGCTTTATATATACATCTAACTACTAGTAAGGGGCTGTCGTGGCTGTGATGGTATGGTAGCTTTATATATACATCTAACTACTAGTAAGGGGCTGTCGTGGCTGTGATGGTATGGTAGCTTTATATATACATCTAACTACTAGTAAGGGGCTGTCGTGGCTGTGATGGTATGGTAGCTTTATATATAAGATATACATCTAACTACTAGTAAGGGGCTGTCGTGGCTGTGATGGTATGGTAGCTTTATATATACATCTAACTACTAGTAAGGGGCTGTCGTGGCTGTGATGGTATGGTAGCTTTATATATACATCTAACTACTAGTAAGGGGCTGTCGTGGCTGTGATTGTATGGTAGCTTTATATATACATCTAACTACTAGTAAGGGGTTGTCGTGGCTGTGATGGTATGGTAGCTTTATATATACATCTAACTACTAGTAAGGGGCTGTCGTGGCTGTGATTGTATGGTAGCTTTATATATACATCTAACTACTAGTAAGGGGCTGTCGTGGTTGTGATGGTATGGTAGCTTTATATATACATCTAACTACTAGTAAGGGGCTGTCGTGGCTGTGATGGTATGGTAGCTTTATATATACATCTAACTACTAGTAAGGGGCTGTCGTGGCTGTGATTGTATGGTAGCTTTATATATACATCTAACTACTAGTAAGGGGCTGTCGTGGTTGTGATGGTATGGTAGCTTTATATATACATCTAACTACTAGTAAGGGGCTGTCGTGGCTGTGATGGTATGGTAGCTTTATATATACATCTAACTACTAGTAAGGGGCTGTCGTGGCTGTGATGGTATGGTAGCTTTATATATACATCTAACTACTAGTAAGGGGCTGTCGTGGCTGTGATGGTATGGTAGCTTTATATATACATCTAACTACTAGTAAGAGGCTGTCGTGGCTGTGATGGTATGGTAGCTTTATATATACATCTAACTACTAGTAAGGGGCTGTCGTGGCTGTGATGGTATGGTAGTTTTATATATACATCTAACTACTAGTAAGGGTCTGTCGTGGCTGTGATTGTATGGTAGCTTAAAATATAAGATATACATCTAACTACTAGTAAGGGGCTGTCGTGGCCGTGATCGTATGGTGGCTTTAAGATATACATCTAACTACTAGTAAGGGGCTGTCGTGGCTCTGATTGTATGGTAGCTTTATATATACATCTAACTACTAGTAGTGGCTGTGATTGTATGGTAGCTTTATATATACATCTAACTACTAGTAAGGGGCTGTCGTGGCTGTGATTGTATGGTAGCTTTATATATAAGATATACATCTAACTACTAGTAAGGGGCTGTCGTGGCCGTGATCGTATGGTAGCTTTATATATAAGATATACATCTAACTACTAGTAAGGGGTTGTCGTGGCTGTGATGGTATGGTAGCTTTATATATACATCTAACTACTAGTAAGGGGCTGTCGTGGCTGTGATGGTATGGTAGCTTTATATATACATCTAACTACTAGTAAGGGGCTGTCGTGGCTGTGATTGTATGGTAGCTTTGTATATAAGATATACATCTAACTAATAGTAAGGGGCTGTCGTGGCTGTGATGGTATGGTAGCTTTATATATACATCTAACTACTAGTAAGGGGCTGTCGTGGCTGTGATTGTATGGTAGCTTTATATATACATCTAACTACTAGTAAGGGGCTGTCGTGGTTGTGATGGTATGGTAGCTTTATATATACATCTAACTACTAGTAAGGGGCTGTCGTGGCTGTGATGGTATGGTAGCTTTATATATACATCTAACTACTAGTAAGGGGCTGTCGTGGCTGTGATGGTATGGTAGCTTTATATATACATCTAACTACTAGTAAGGGGCTGTCGTGGCTGTGATGGTATGGTAGCTTTATATATACATCTAACTACTAGTAAGAGGCTGTCGTGGCTGTGATGGTATGGTAGCTTTATATATACATCTAACTACTAGTAAGGGGCTGTCGTGGCTGTGATGGTATGGTAGCTTTATATATACATCTAACTACTAGTAAGGGGCTGTCGTGGCTGTGATTGTATGGTAGCTTTATATATACATCTAACTACTTGTAAGGGGCTGTCGTGGCTGTGATGGTATGGTAGTTTTATATATATACATCTAACTACTAGTAAGGGGCTGTCGTGGCTGTGATTGTATGGTAGCTTTATATATACATCTAACTACTAGTAAGGGGCTGTCGTGGCTGTGATGGTATGGTAGCTTTATATATAAGATATACATTTAACTACTAGTAAGGGGCTGTCGTGGCTGTGATGGTATGGTAGCTTTATATATACATCTAACTACTAGTAAGGGGCTGTCGTGGCTGTGATTGTATGGTAGCTTTATATATACATCTAACTACTAGTAAGGGACTGTCGTGGCTGATGGTATGGTAGCTTTATATATACATCTAACTACTAGTAAGGGGCTGTCGTGGCTGTGATGGTATGGTAGCTTTATATATACATCTAACTACTAGTAAGGGGCTGTCGTGGCTGTGATGGTATGGTAGCTTTATATATACATCTAACTACTAGTAAGGGGCTGTCGTGGCTGTGATGGTATGGTAGCTTTATATATAAGATATACATCTAACTACTAGTAAGGGGCTGTCGTGGCTGTGATGGTATGGTAGCTTTATATATACATCTAACTACTAGTAAGGGGCTGTCGTGGCTGTGATGGTATGGTAGCTTTATATATACATCTAACTACTAGTAAGGGGCTGTCGTGGCTGTGATTGTATGGTAGCTTTATATATACATCTAACTACTAGTAAGGGGTTGTCGTGGCTGTGATGGTATGGTAGCTTTATATATACATCTAACTACTAGTAAGGGGCTGTCGTGGCTGTGATGGTATGGTAGCTTTATATATACATCTAACTACTAGTAAGGGGCTGTCGTGGCTGTGATTGTATGGTAGCTTTATATATAAGATATACATCTAACTACTAGTAAGGGGCTGTCGTGGCCGTGATCGTATGGTAGCTTTATATACTACTAGTAAGGGGTTGTCGTGGCTGTGATGGTATGGTAGCTTTATACAGTTGACTCTCGTTATCTCGAATTCGATGGGACCATGGAAAAAATTCGAGTCAACCGTAGTTCGACTCAAGAGGAGCTACGAAGATACCGGAAGTGTGGTTTGTTTAACAACGAAAGGGAGACAACTCGAGCGAAATTTTGAAGAGCTAAAACCAGCATCGCATGTCCCTATTCTCGGAACGATTTTAAACATATTCGATGTTTTTGTTGCTGTTTTTTTCTCTCCGTTAAATTCTTTGAATCTTGTGAAACGACTGATAACTTCTAGATATCTTTTTTTGTGTGAATGAATATGTTTATCCGTTTTGTTTATGTTTTTCACCTGTTGCATTGTTATTAAACTTCACCCATCATGACGTATTTTTCTTTGTGCAATACTGTTTATTTACAATAAATGGTGTGTTTTTATTTTTCAATAAAGTGTAGAAGAAAACTATTCTTCTTTAATCAAAATTAATTTCCGACAAATAATTCAATAGATAAAACGTTTCCTTTGTGTACTTTTCATAATCATTGATGTATGCCGACCCAAGCGCACTTATTATGAATCGATAATTTTTTATTGTACACATCTAACCTGTGTCATAATACCAAGCCAATTCAAATATTATCACTAATTAATTTGACAGATTGTGAAATAAACATGTGAAATAGCCTAAGGTAAAAATGTCAAATTCAATGACCGGATGTTTCACTTGTGGACCGATTTTAATCCTAAGGTAATACACATGTTTTGACAGGTAAATTTGACTTAACGAATGTAAATAATATTGGCTTTCTACATCTCGGGTCCAAAACTTTTATTCGAGACAACCGAAATTTCGACTCATCCGAATTCGACTCAACAGGAGTCAAATTATATATATTTATACACAACGAAGTTCGGGACTTCGATAAAAATTCGACTCAACCGAATTCGAGACAATGAGAGTCAACTGTACATCTAACTACTAGTAAGGGGCTGTCGTGGCTGTGATGGTATGGTAGTTTTATATATATACATCTAACTACTAGTAAGGGGCTGTCGTGGCTGTGATGGTATGGTAGCTTTATATATAAGATATACATCTAACTACTAGTAAGGGGCTGTCGTGGCTGTGATGGTATGGTAGCTTTATATATACATCTAACTACTAGTAAGGGGCTGTTGTGGCTGTGATTGTATGGTAGCTTTATATATACATCTAACTACTAGTAAGGGACTGTCGTGGCTGATGGTATGGTAGCTTTATATATACATCTAACTACTAGTAAGGGGCTGTCGTGGTTGTGATGGTATGGTAGCTTTATATATACATCTAACTACTAGTAAGGGGCTGTCGTGGCTGTGATTGTATGGTAGCTTTATATATACATCTAACTACTAGTAAGGGGCTGTCGTGGCTGTGATTGTATGGTAGCTTTATATATACATCTAACTACTAGTAAGGGGCTGTCGTGGCTGTGATGGTATGGTAGTTTTATATATACATCTAACTACTAGTAAGGGGCTGTCGTGGCTGTGATTGTATGGTAGCTTTATATATACATCTAACTACTAGTAAGGGGCTGTCGTGGCTGTGATGGTATGGTAGCTTTATATATAAGATATACATCTAACTACTAGTAAGGGGCTGTCGTGGCTGTGATGGTATGGTAGCTTTATATATACATCTAACTACTAGTAAGGGGCTGTCGTGGCTGTGATTGTATGGTAGCTTTATATATACATCTAACTACTAGTAAGGGACTGCCGTGGCTGATGGTATGGTAGCTTTATATATACATCTAACTACTAGTAAGGGGCTGTCGTGGCTGTGATGGTATGGTAGCTTTATATATACATCTAACTACTAGTAAGGGGCTGTCGTGGCTGTGATGGTATGGTAGCTTTATATATACATCTAACTACTAGTAAGGGGTTGTCGTGGCTGTGATGGTATGGTAGCTTTATATATAAGATATACATCTAACTACTAGTAAGGGGCTGTCGTGGCTGTGATGGTATGGTAGCTTTATATATACATCTAACTACTAGTAAGGGGCTGTCGTGGCTGTGATTGTATGGTAGCTTTATATATACATCTAACTACTAGTAAGGGACTGTCGTGTCTGATGGTATGGTAGCTTTATATATACATCTAACTACTAGTAAGGGGCTGTCATGGCTGTGATTGTATGGTAGCTTTATATATACATCTAACTACTAGTAAGGGGCTGTCGTGGCTGTGATGGTATGGTAGCTTTATATATACATCTAACTACTAGTAAGGGGCTGTCGTGGCTGTGATGGTATGGTAGCTTTATATATACATCTAACTACTAGTAAGGGGCTGTCGTGGCTGTGATTGCATGGTAGCTTTATATATACATCTAACTACTAGTAAGGGGCTGTCGTGGTTGTGATTGTATGGTAGCTTTATATATACATCTAACTACTAGTAAGGGGCTGTCGTGGCTGTGATGGTATGGTAGTTTTATATATACATCTAACTACTAGTAAGGGGCTGTCGTGGCTGTGATTGTATGGTAGCTTTATATATACATCTAACTACTAGTAAGGGGCTGTCGTGGCTGTGATGGTATGGTAGCTTTATATATAAGATATACATCTAACTACTAGTAAGGGGCTGTCGTGGCTGTGATGGTATGGTAGCTTTATATATACATCTAACTACTAGTAAGGGGCTGTCGTGGCTGTGATGGTATGGTAGCTTTATATATACATCTAACTACTAGTAAGGGGCTGTCGTGGCTGTGATGGTATGGTAGCTTTATATATACATCTAACTACTAGTAAGAGGCTGTCGTGGCTGTGATGGTATGGTAGCTTTATATATACATCTAACTACTAGTAAGGGGCTGTCGTGGCTGTGATGGTATGGTAGCTTTATATATACATCTAACTACTAGTAAGGGGCTGTCGTGGCTGTGATTGTATGGTAGCTTTATATATACATCTAACTACTAGTAAGGGGCTGTCGTGGCTGTGATGGTATGGTAGTTTTATATATATACATCTAACTACTAGTAAGGGGCTGTCGTGGCTGTGATTGTATGGTAGCTTTATATATACATCTAACTACTAGTAGGGGCTGTCGTGGCTGTGATGGTATGGTAGCTTTATATATACATCTAACTACTAGTAAGGGGCTGTCGTGGCTGTGATTGTATGGTAGCTTTATATATACATCTAACTACTAGTAAGGGACTGTCGTGGCTGATGGTATGGTAGCTTTATATATACATCTAACTACTAGTAAGGGGCTGTCGTGGCTGTGATGGTATGGTAGCTTTATATATACATCTAACTACTAGTAAGGGGCTGTCGTGGCTGTGATGGTATGGTAGCTTTATATATACATCTAACTACTAGTAAGGGGCTGTCGTGGCTGTGATGGTATGGTAGCTTTATATATACATCTAACTACTAGTAAGGGGCTGTCGTGGCTGTGATTGTATGGTAGCTTTATATATACATCTAACTACTAGTAAGGGGTTGTCGTGGCTGTGATGGTATGGTAGCTTTATATATACATCTAACTACTAGTAAGGGGCTGTCGTGGCTGTGATGGTATGGTAGCTTTATATATACATCTAACTACTAGTAAGGGGCTGTCGTGGCTGTGATTGTATGGTAGCTTTATATATAAGATATACATCTAACTACTAGTAAGGGGCTGTCGTGGCCGTGATCGTATGGTAGCTTTATATACTACTAGTAAGGGGTTGTTGTGGCTGTGATGGTATGGTAGCTTTATACAGTTGACTCTCGTTATCTCGAATTCGATGGGACCATGGAAAAAATTCGAGTCAACCGTAGTTCGACTCAAGAGGAGCTACGAAGATACCGGAAGTGTGGTTTGTTTAACAACGAAAGGGAGACAACTCGAGCGAAATTTTGAAGAGCTAAAACCAGCATCGCATGTCCCTATTCTCGGAACGATTTTAAACATATTCGATGTTTTTGTTGCTGTTTTTTTCTCTCCGTTAAATTCTTTGAATCTTGTGAAACGACTGATAACTTCTAGATATCTTTTTTTGTGTGAATGAATATGTTTATCCGTTTTGTTTATGTTTTTCACCTGTTGCATTGTTATTAAACTTCACCCATCATGACGTATTTTTCTTTGTGCAATACTGTTTATTTACAATAAATGGTGTGTTTTTATTTTTCAATAAAGTGTAGAAGAAAACTATTCTTCTTTAATCAAAATTAATTTCCGACAAATAATTCAATAGATAAAACGTTTCCTTTGTGTACTTTTCATAATCATTGATGTATGCCGACCCAAGCGCACTTATTATGAATCGATAATTTTTTATTGTACACATCTAACCTGTGTCATAATACCAAGCCAATTCAAATATTATCACTAATTAATTTGACAGATTGTGAAATAAACATGTGAAATAGCCTAAGGTAAAAATGTCAAATTCAATGACCGGATGTTTCACTTGTGGACCGATTTTAATTCTAAGGTAATACACATGTTTTGACAGGTAAATTTGACTTAACGAATGTAAATAATATTGGCTTTCTACATCTCGGGACCAAAACTTTTATTCGAGACAACCGAAATTTCGACTCAACAGGAGTCAAATTATATATATTTATACACAACGAAGTTCGGGACTTCGATAAAAATTCGACTCAACCGGAAATTCGAGTCAACCGAATTCGAGACAATGAGAGTCAACTGTACATCTAACTACTAGTAAGGGGCTGTCGTGGCTGTGATGGTATGGTAGTTTTATATATATACATCTAACTACTAGTAAGGGGCTGTCGTGGTTGTGATGGTATGGTAGCTTTATATATACATCTAACTACTAGTAAGGGGCTGTCGTGGCTGTGATTGTATGGTAGCTTTATATATACATCTAACTACTAGTAAGGGGCTGTCGTGGCTGTGATGGTATGGTAGTTTTATATATACATCTAACTACTAGTAAGGGGCTGTCGTGGCTGTGATTGTATGGTAGCTTTATATATACATCTAACTACTAGTAAGGGACTGTCGTGGCTGATGGTATGGTAGCTTTATATATACATCTAACTACTAGTAAGGGGCTGTCGTGGCTGTGATTGTATGGTAGCTTTATATATACATCTAACTACTAGTAAGGGGCTGTCGTGGCTGTGATGGTATGGTAGCTTTATATATACATCTAACTACTAGTAAGGGGCTGTCGTGGCTGTGATGGTATGGTAGCTTTATATATAAGATATACATCTAACTACTAGTAAGGGGCTGTCGTGGCTGTGATGGTATGGTAGCTTTATATATACATCTAACTACTAGTAAGGGGCTGTCGTGGCTGTGATGGTATGGTAGCTTTATATATACATCTAACTACTAGTAAGGGACTGTCGTGGCTGTGATGGTATGGTAGCTTTATATATACATCTAACTACTAGTAAGGGGCTGTCGTGGCTGTGATTGTATGGTAGCTTTATATATACATCTAACTACTAGTAAGGGGCTGTCGTGGCTGTGATTGTATGGTAGCTTTATATATACATCTAACTACTAGTAAGGGGCTGTCGTGGCTGTGATGGTATGGTAGCTTTATATATACATCTAACTACTAGTAAGGGGCTGTCGTGGCTGTGATGGTATGGTAGCTTTATATATACATCTAACTACTAGTAAGGGGCTGTCGTGGCTGTGATTGTATGGTAGCTTTATATATAAGATATACATCTAACTACTAGTAAGGGGCTGTCGTGGCCGTGATCGTATGGTAGCTTTATATATAAGATATACATCTAACTACTAGTAAGGGGTTGTCGTGGCTGTGATGGTATGGTAGCTTTATATATACATCTAACTACTAGTAAGGGGCTGTCGTGGTTGTGATGGTATGGTAGCTTTATATATACATCTAACTACTAGTAAGGGGCTGTCGTGGCTGTGATTGTATGGTAGCTTTGTATATAAGATATACATCTAACTACTAGTAAGTGGCTGTCGTGGCTGTGATGGTATGGTAGCTTTATATATACATCTAACTACTAGTAAGGGGCTGTCGTGGCTGTGATTGTATGGTAGCTTTATATATAAGATATACATCTAACTACTAGTAAGGGGCTGTCGTGGCTGTGATGGTATGGTAGCTTTATATATACATCTAACTACTAGTAAGGGGCTGTCGTGGCTGTGATGGTATGGTAGCTTTATATATACATCTAACTACTAGTAAGAGGCTGTCGTGGCTGTGATGGTATGGTAGCTTTATATATACATCTAACTACTAGTAAGGGGTTGTCATGGCTGTGATCGTATGGTAGCTTTATATATACATCTAACTACTAGTAAGGGGCTGTCATGGCTGTGATGGTATGATAGCTTTATATATACATCTAACTACTAGTAAGGGGCTGTCGGTGGCCGTGATCGTATGGTACTGTAGTTAGATTTATAACTACCTATGCAATCAGTGCCTATCACCACTAAAGTTGTGAGTTCGAGCCCCATTCATGGCGAGGTGTATTCAATACAACATTAAGCTTGTCAGTGACTTGCAACAGGTCGGTGGTTTTCTTCGGGTAATCCGGTTTCCTCCATCAATAAAACCAACAGCCATGATATAACTGAAATATTGTTGAAGTGGCATAAAGCACCAAAATCCTAACCCCTAACTACTAGTATACAATCAGTGCTGGAGTTTGATGCCTATCTTTGGGGTGGTGTGCATATATACATGTATTTTGTTAGTTGCTCAAACAGAGATGAAAGTGCTCACTGATGAAACCCCTATTCAGTACCTGTATACCTTCATTTTCTAGCTGTTTGGACAAAATTTGACACATTTCATTTCCGAATATTTTGCTAAAAAAAGAGGAAATCCGCCGACGAAAACTTTCATCTCTGGTTAAAATTCAGCAGTGAATATTACATACATATTCATGAAGATAACAAGTTCAACAATATCAAAAAAAGAATATTTTGTGATGTGTGACTGGTTTCTGTTGTGTATTCCACCGTATTTTGCCAACAGATCATGAAAATATCAATATTTTATCATGTTTTACCTCTGTAAACAACACCCTGCTTTAATATATTCATAAAGGCTTGTGTCATATCCTTATTGGAGTCTTTAAAGGATTCCATACAGATTTCTGAAAAAACAAATGATAAAAACTTTCTTTGAATATATATCTACACTGTATATCATGTATATCTTCTTTCCTATGTTGAGATCAAACTATAATTTACATACATAGACAACATTAGTACAATGTCTAAAAATATCAGGTTTATGCATATCAGGTTCGGTTTTCCCCATTTTTATGCTGAATTCACATAAACTTTATATTTTAAGACACTGCATTGATATTGTGTTTATCCTGCAGTAAAATCACATTAATCCATAAACGTTTATATTTTAAATTAAACAAGGGCAACGCAAAGCGTGGCATATCCCCTCGCCTAAAAATTAGACCCTGTGACCTTGAAAATCAATAGGGTTCCAGATTCTCATAAGGTCTAAGTATGTACCAAGTTTGGTCAAAATCCATTGAAAGATGTTGATTCTAGAGTGTTCACAAGGATGTTACAGTAAAAATTTGACCCAGTGACATTGACCTTTGACCTTGAAAATCAATAGGGTTCCAGACTCTCCTAAGGACTACGTATGTACCAAGTTTGGTCAAAATCCATTGAAGGATCTTGATTTTAGAGTGTTCACAAGGATGTTATGCGGTAAAAATCTGACCCGGTGACCTTGACCTTTGACCTTGAAAATCAATAGGGTTCCAGGCTCTCGTAAGGACTAAGTATGTACCAAGTTTGGTCAAAATCCATTGAAGGATGTTGATTCTAGAGTGTTCACAAGGATGCTATGCGGTACAAATTTGACCCGGTGACATTGACCTTTGACCTGGAAAATCAATAGGGTTCCAGATTCTCCTAAGGACTAAGTATGTATCAAGATTGGTCAAAATCCATTGAAGGATGTTGATTCTAGAGTGTTCACAAGGATGTTACATGGTAAAAAATTTACCCAGTGACCTTCAAAATCAATAGGGTTCCAGACTCTCCTAAGGACTAAGTATGTACCAAGTTTAGTTAAAATCCATTGAAGGATGTTGATTCTAGAGTGTTCACAAGGATGTTATGCGGTACAAATTTGACCTGGTGACCTTGACCTTTGACCTTGAAAATCAATAGGGTTCCAGATTCTCTTAAGGACTAAATATGTACCAAGTTTGGTCAAAATCCATTGAAGGATGTTGATCCTAGAGTGTTCACAAGGATGTGACGGACGGTAGCGTTACTATATCCCTTCGCAACTTCGTTGGCGAGGAGATAATAATGAAATTATATAATTATTCCTTGATTGCCCCTTTTGCTATTTTTCTGTCAACAGGAAGTGAACTGAATTTACAACAAGAATCCCAAAGCTCAGCAGGTAACATGTGAGAAGGGTACCAGAAAATGCTATATTTCGGTCAGAGACAGTACATATCCAGTCAATGCAATTTGCCTACACAAATAGAACAAGTGCAGGATAAAAGTATATATTTGTACATGTTCTGTTCCTGTAATATAAGGCCAAAAAAAAAAAATATGTGTGTTTACGGTCACCCGACCGACCCTAATTTTTGCTAGTGACCCTATGAATTTTTACACAGAATTCGGATAACCATTTTTGTTGTTTAACCAGCAGCAATGTTTTATTTATTCAACTGCTAGCTTTTTGTCGAAATTGAGAGCAAAGAAGGTAGAAAAACTGCATAATTCGTCATAAAACAGCTTCAATAAATGACGGCTTACCGAAAATTTTGAAAATGAAATACAGGAATCGGATTCAGGAACGACTATTTCCGGTTTTGCCGATAATAAAAAAAAAAAAAAAAATCCCGACCAACCGACCCTAGATTTTTTTGACATGTGACAGTAAACACACATATTTTTTTTTTGGCCTAAGTATAAGCTACAGTAAATGTACATATACCACCGATAATGTGATGGGACAGCTGATCAATGATATTTGTAATCAACTTTATCAAGTGGGCATGACCATACAAATCACACTTGTGTCAAAATAGATGGAAAAACGCTTGATCCAGCAACATGCCGATCTATCAAGAATGAAATAATCAAATTAATGTTTCCTTTTTTTTTAAAACTTTTAAATGAATTCAATAATGAAACTGTTTTCTGTTTGCGTTTCTCGCCAAATCATTTCTCATAGGAACTACGAGTTGTTTTATATCCGTTACCATTATCCCTTTTTTCTAAATCAATAACAACTGTACATGTATATCTGCAGCCAAACGTAACCTGAATTTACATGACATTGTAGTAAAGACAGAAGCATTTTTCAGATGATGTCTCGAACAAATAAATAAATGGTTGAATTTGGTGTCAATGTTTTTCATGCACAGTAGTCAATACTCCCTGTAAAATATCTAGGTTGAAAAAAAAACAATTTGTCGACACAATATGTTTAAATAACCATTTTAATCATTTACCGGTATACTTACTGACAGCTTGTTTGATGTCCATTTCGTTATCAACATTCATTGTTCCTGATGGTGTCATATCAGTAGCCATGCCATTTATAGCCTCTTCTATCATTTTTTGCATGTGTGATATTTGAGAAATCTCTTCCTCCGTTGTCAAGTCAGAACCAGGTGACACACTGAATTCTTCTTCTAAATCATTTAACATTGCACTAAATTGTTGAGCTAAATCATTGTTTTCTACGGCCATTAAACTTGAAGGCTCATTGTGATCGTTATTATTATTCTCTTCAAAGGTCACTGATATCTGACGTGACATTTCTCCTAAGTTTCCAATATTAGACGTTGAATCACACAGCGCTTTTTCTGTTTGATTTAGTTCACTTTTAACTGACATTACTAAATCCATATCTTTTTCTTCCATCAGTGGATTGTTTTCATGAGTAGTTTGAGAAATTTCAACATGCTTCTTCTCTTCAACATCTACCTCCGAATCAATCATATTTTCGCTTAAATCGTTTTTAATGGATTCAGAATTTTGTAGGTTTTCATCATTAGACACAGTTGGTTTTGTAATGGATTCAGAATATTGTAGGTTTTCATCATTAGACATGGTTGATTTTGCAATGGATTCAGAATATTGTAGGTTTTCATCATTAGACACGGTTGATTTTGTATTGGATTCAGAACATTGTAGGTTTTCATCATCTGACATGGATGATGACTGTGAATCAAAGATTAATTCTAACACAGAATCATCCTGTGATGGATTTATCTCTTCATCAATGTCCATTTTTGATACAGTCTCTGAATCATCTTGTGTCAAATCAACTTCCAAACCATTGACAACATTCGTGCCATTTGTAGTAGATTGAAACGGAGGTCCGTCTTCTGTTAAATCCACGATGGTGTTTGAATTAAAAAATTCTAACGCACAGGCAACTTTATTGAATAAAGCTTCTTCTAATAAAGTAGCTTCAACACATAAACTTGGTAAAGTGTCTTCCAACTTGTTAATAAAGTCGGCTTCAATTTCTGTACATTTGTATGCACGGAACTTTTCAGGCAGTCTACTCTGTAATGCATGTGTCATTGCGATTTTGCCAAACTTTAAAACCAAATCTTCGTATGGATAAAATTTCTCTCCTTCCACGACAATGTATCTAAAGTATGAATTATAACATTCAGCTACACCTCCACGAAGCACTAACCTACTGTCCGTCTCATCTTCAGTATCATTCATTTGAGTATCTTCCGCGACATTATTTTTGTCCTCAACTGAGGCTTCATTTTCAATTTTCTCTTGAATAATATTTTTGTTTTTATTTGAGGCCTCACTTTGATTTTCAGTTAATATTTCTCCTTTTTCGCTATCGTCTATATAAGGAATGGTAACATCACTTTCGTATCCATCATTTGCTGTACCTGAACTTGTTCGACGTTCACATCTATTTTCAATTTGTTCACTTTCAGAACAAGTACCCTTAGCCGATTCTTCTGGAGGTGACCATAA
The DNA here is from genome assembly GCA_963680875.1 of Bathymodiolus brooksi. Lineage (NCBI taxonomy): Eukaryota > Metazoa > Mollusca > Bivalvia > Mytilida > Modiolidae > Bathymodiolus > Bathymodiolus brooksi. Next base: position 116,925,134 of record OY804577.1, read on the forward strand.
TTCAATACATCTTTCAGAACAAGCCTTCAGTCCATTCATATAGTGATATAGTCTTAAAGCATCTTCTACAGATATGACACCAAGATGCTGCGGAACTTTCTTTTTTTCTCTTAAAAGTTTTTCAAAAATAAGATACTTGAACGCAAGAGATCGATGCTCCTCTGGGATTTCTCTATAGGTAATTTTTAAGTCTCTTTCCTTTGCCAAGTATACTTGTTTATACTGGCCTTCAGAATTATTGCAAGAGCTCTTTACAAGATCTTTGAAATTCCTTCGTAGAATTTCTCTCATCAATAGAAGTTTTCCTGATGGGGAGTTCAAACACAAAACTCTCTTACCGTGGAAAGTGACAAAAAATGTTGGATATGTGATTTTAGATATAGTTTGAGTGGTAGCTTCCACTGTTCTACTGGTTCCTAGTATACTGTTACCTCTTTCTTCACCAACAATAAGATCACAACCAGTTGTTGCTGTATTCTTCTTTGTACCCTGTTTTTCTCCTACGTTTTTCCGTAACATATTTTCTGAAGGTGAGAGATCCAAAACTGCACAATTACTAGGTCTCTTATTGAATTTCTCACCCGTGTTTTTACTGTTTATTCTATGATGTGTTTTTTTACGCTTACTTGGTTTTTCACCATCATCCTTATCAATGTTTTCTTCACCTGTATTTCCTTTTTTATTTCTTTCAAATTTGGATACATATCCATTTTCATCAGATCCATATCTAGCAGGCATTTTAAAATAAGCTGAATCACCAACATCTGTTATATCCTTTTCATTTACTGTTTTGCTACTTCTAGAATTCTTTTTCTCTTTAGCCGATGTAGTGACTTCCTTCTTCTTAGACCAACTGATTTGATCACCATTTTTTGGTGAGTGTCGTTTAGCACTTTGACAAGATCCAGCATTTGAGAGTATTTCTTTTGGTGATTTATTTGAAATTGATGTCTTAGAATTAACATGTTTGTCAGATTTTCTTTTTGGGCTAGATTTTTTTTCAATCCTAATATTTTCCACAGACTTCCTTTTTGGGCTAGAATTGTTCTCAATTGTGACATTTTCATCTGACTTCCTTTTTCGGTTTGACTTGTTCTCAATAGTTACATTTTCACCAGACTTTCTTTTTGGGCCAGACTTGTTCTGAATGGCAACATTTTCAGTCGACTTCGGTTTTGAGCTAGATTTGTTCTCAATCGTAACATCTTCTGCCGACTTCTTTTTTGGGCTAGATTTGTTCTCAATTGATAAACTTTTAGATAATGTGTTTATCTGACTAGATATGTTCTCGTTGTTTATCTTAGATGTGGTTTCTGATGATGTCAGCTTCACAGGACTTTTATTTTTCCCTTCCTTATTTCGTTTTTCCACTAATTTTAATCTTGCCTCAATCTGAACCCAATTTTTCTCAATAAGATCTCTGTTTCTTTCTTCCTTACTCAAATTATCTGAAACTTCCTTGGCTCCTTCTGAACCCTTGTTACCTTCTTCTGAAAATTCGGTGCCTTCTTTCAAAACTACATCATTTCCATTAGACATTTCCTCATCACAATCTGAATTTTCCATACTTTCAATCACAAAATCCTCGTAAACAAATTTCTTATCCCGTTTCACATTTTTACCTGCTCTTTTTTCTGTACATTTAGTAACAGAATTTGTAACACTTTTCTTGGTATTTTTTGGTATCCTCTTCTTTTTCCCAACATTACCAGTTTCTGCTGATTGTTTGGGATTAATTTCCCCAATGACCAATCCTGTTGAATCTAACAACATGGCTGACCTTCTACGCTTTCTATGGTTCTTTACTTTTGCAACGACATCATCTAATGATCTCTCATCATCTGTTTTTAAGCCTGAAGAAGATTTGTCATCAGAAGTAGATTTTTTTTCACTATTAGTCACATGGGATATGGCAGGTTTACAAAAACTTTGCCCTTGATCTTCATCTTTCTTTTCATCAAACATCAATGCTTTTGGTTTTCTTATCTCAATCAGATTTTTAGCACCTTTCGCAAAATGATGAAAAGCTGTTTTAACAGGACTTCCAAAAGACTTCTTTGAATTTCCAAAGCCTTTCTTTTTATGGCTTAATTTATTAAAGGGAAGTTTTATTGTCAAAGGTGGAACTTTTTTTGGTGATGATGAAGATTTCTTCCCACAATTCCTCTTGGATGGAATATCTGTAGGATTGACCTCCGAAGTTTCTTCTGAGGTACCGGTACCATCCATCGTACTATCCTGTGACAATTTAACGTCACTTGATGACAGACTAAATGTGTTCAATATACAAAGTGTCATATCAGGTGACGAATTTACGTGATTTCCATCGGACTGAATCTCTGATATTTCTGAAGATTCAATACTTGCAGGAGTTTCAAGTGAGTTTATACTAAGTGCTGGTTGCTCATTAGATATCTGCGATGTTGTTGCTGGTTGCACAGCTGACAGTGGCAATGTAGTTGTGATATCATTATTGTAAGACAAAACGTCCTGATCACTGGATGTCGATTCTTCAGTAAGAGGAAACGTTGATGCTATTTCTTCCATTGGTGATACAACTCGATCTCCATAAAGCTTATTGACAACATTTTCAAGTCGGGTATGTGTTGTTTGTTTTGAAGGTCGATGTATTCTATCCATTCCTTCCTCGTCAACACCAAGTTCTATTTTAATGACAGTAGTAATTAAATTTCTGAAGGTATTACCATGTTCTGGTGGGTTCTCTTTCCCAGCGACTATTTCTGTTGTTTTAGTCTTTTCTGGGGTTAATTCTGTTGGTATTGTTTTATCTGCTTCCTCTTCATTTGATGGGGGTCTATACCAACGTCCCATTACATTGATATCAGAAACCTCATCGTCAATCGTGTCTGGACAAACAGAATTCTGATTGGATGTCAATGGATTATTGCTATTGTTAATTGAGGGTGGTAAAAGGATAAATTCATTGAACGGATTACTAGATTGTACAGGCATTCTTGGCAAGATGTTCAGCATCTGATGATTTTCAGGATGATAACCTGGCAATGGAAACTGATGTGGAAATAAAGATGAATTGAAAAGTCGAGGATCAATGTTTGACATTCCTGAATTTGAATATGAAGGTAAAATGTTAGTGTTCACATTCATCGAAGTTGAATTATTCTGTAATCCACGATGAGAGTTCATACTCGGAGCAGTCATTTGAGTTCGTGGATTCATATTTCCTTGGTGTGACATTGACGATATGTCAGCCGGATACTGGGGTGATGTCATGGTCCTGGGAATATTTACTTCATTCTCAAAGGGGTTTGTAATTCTAATACTATCAATATTGTCATGTACATTGGGAACATCAGGTCTGATGGGATTTCTTGACACAATATGATTTATATGAGGTTGTAATGGAGGTCTAATGATATTATGCTTGGAGGTTGAGATAAACTGAGGTGGCATCATGGAGGTTTGATTTAAATTAGGTGGTATCACAGAAAATTGATGTATTTGAGGTTGTATTTCTGGTCTATTCTGGTTTCCAGTTGATTTTTGATTAACATTATTTCTCCGCTTTGCTTTATGTTGTTGTTGAATTGAAGCGTTTATCAGAGGTGGAGGGCCTCGTGAATGACCTAGTGTACTGATGTTTGATCTAGGTACTCTATTATACAATGGAGGGGGTCCTCTTGATTGTAGTTCTGGCCTTGTCTGTGTCAAGTTACCAACCATACCTGCAAATAAAATGAATTGTTAAGATTATATAGTAATGATTTGATTTTTAGTGTTTAACGCCACTTTCGGCAATATTTCAGCTACATTTACACAAAAAATGTATCATGGAGATTATATCCCCGTGTGACAATAAGTCGGCCATTCATTGGATAATGTTTGATTATTTTTTTCATGTTTGAAAAGTAAACATTTTTTCTTTTGAATAATGTTCTTCATCTATTCTTGCTCACATGTATAAAGTTCCATGGAAAAAAGATCGATAATAATGACACACTGACCCATATTTGTTTACTACCCTTTTTCCAAATGGCGTCGTATTACGTCACATAAGGCCGGTCAGTGGTAAATAAATCACGTGATTTTGTCATAGGCCAACCAAACTTAAAAAGTAAACCAGATTAAGGAAGTATAGTATTTTAGCTTTTTATGTGTAATTGTTTTGTCTTAAAAATTTCAAAAGATGTTTTTTTTAATAGTTTGAAATTGAAGTATTAAAAATTAATTATTTGATGCAAACATTGAACTTGCTTACTGGTCAGCAAGTAGTTCTCGCCAACTTTCTCATTTAGCACAAGCACATGCAAATTTTCGTCCGATTTTTTCACTATCAATAAAGGACGCCGTACCATTCATTCGTATTAATTTTTATCAAATTTCATTGTGAAATATCATTAAAATCGGGTAAAAACCCTACTGCAACCCACATTCTGTCATAACATCAACAGGTGGTCATGTGTGTCAGTACTCTTAAAATAGAAAAACACATGGTATGATCATCGGAGAATCTAATGACACCATATTTCCAATTTATCTCTACAAATCTTTAAGATCCTTCTAAAAAGTGTCACACTTTGCCTTATCACTCATCTCTACAATCCAAAATACTCACGATTGCAGAATAAAAATAGATTCCATGTGAATGCAAATGGCTGCCTGCGCATGCACTGTTTACATCACCAATTACCTTGACCGCTAATTTATACATGGATCCTTTATTATCACATTGGGCATAAAACATGGACAAAATATTTAAATTAATTCTAGAAAAACTGGAATTATTACTTTTCATCAAGAAAATGAAAATTATCAGGTAAACCACTGTTGAAAAGGAAGTATTTTACGGAATGGGGGAGTGGCGTGGGGATGGCATGACAGCCATTAAAATAGCGATGAATAATTATCAGAGTTGTCTACAAACTAACACAAAAACCGGTAAACTTTTTAAGAAAGGGTTTTAATTTTAATTTTCTAAAAATGTCGTTTTCCTTTCCTTATAATGCTTTAGCTTCACCAAAAACAATATTTCTGAAAGTTGGCGAGACGGGCGTATAAAAAGGATTTCTATGAATTTAATCTTGTAATGTCTTTCTCCTTTAATATTAAAAAAAAATTATGTGGAAATTAAAGGACATACCATAAATGAAATTTTGAAAGTTGTCTCGTGATAAGACAATGTATGATTTTGAAAGAATGTTGTTTTACAGTCTTAAAACTGTTTTCACTGAAATTTTGAAAACTAGACTATTTAAATGAGATATTATATGTGTTTGTTTACAAATGTATATCAAATCATATGAAGCCATTATTTTTTACAACAGTATAGTTTTGATTTAAATTAAAATTAGAAAACTAAAATAATTTCTTAATATTATTTTGTGATTGAAATGAAGAGTAATATTTTAATCAAAAATTAATTTTACTTTTTTTAACATTTCAATAGCAAACATATCTTTATTTCTTATTTATATTTATAAACCTTTCTACATTATTTTATGAATTATTATTTAACCACATACCGTATCATTCCAAAAGATTGAAAATACTATGTCAACAACTAAACCCTCGTTTATATAGGGAAGGAATCTCAACAAATCCAATTTTAAGAAAAATATCAGATTCATGATATACAAATTTTAAAATTTTTATGAAAATTTTGAATTTTTTTTGAAATTTTTGAAATCTTATGAAATTTGTTAACAGTTGTGAAATTCTATGAAAATTTTGAAATTTTATGTCCCCCCCCCCCCTACCCATGGTATATCGAACCCCTATCCATGGTATATTGACCCCCCTACCCATGGTATTTTGATCCCCCTACCCATGGTATTTTGACCCCCATACCCATGGTATTTTGACCCCCTACCCATGGTATTTAGACCACCCTACCCATGGTATTTTCACCCCCCTATCCATGGTATACTGACAACCCTACCAATGGTATTTTGATCCCCCTACTCATGGTATATTGACCCCCTATGCATGGTATATAGAACCCCTATCCATGGTATACTGATCCTCCTACCCATGGTATTTTGACCTCTCTACGCATGGTATTTTGACTCCCCTACCCATGGTATTTTGACCCCCCCCTAATCCATGGTAGTTTGACCCCCTACCCATGGTATATAGAACCCCTATCCATGGTATATTGACCCCTCTACCCATGGTATTTTGATCCCCCTACCCATGGTATATCAAACCCTCTCTTATGGTATTATGAACCCCTCTCGTTTGGTAGAAATGAGGGGGGTCAATTTACCATAAGGGGGTTCAAAATACCATGAAAATTGACCCCGGGGGTCGAAATACCATATGACACCGGGACAAGTAAAACTGGATTCGGACAGGTGAAAATTATGAAATTTGACTTTCAAGCAAGTAGGTATAGTCTGTTTGGTGACTCTGAAAATAGGGAAAACAATTCCTAAAAAATCAACGGGTTATCAGATTTATTTTTTAATTATATTTATATTAAGGACTGATTAATACATATTATAGGTGAATTTTTCAAAAAAATTCATTAAAGAATAAAAAAGTTTGCCATAGGACTTAATTGTAAAATTCTGTCATTTTGTCATGTAACAAACATGGGAGTAAGTACTACTGAAATGAATAGCAACATGTGGTCAGTATTGACAAACAGCAAGTCAGCTGATTTCATCATTAGCATGTTATATCAGATGTTGACATACTAACCATACCAAATATGGACAATATTCAAATTAGATTCACACCTGTTCAGGTAAAAATCAATAATAATGATGATACATTATTACATAACTGATTGTGGAGCATTTAAAATACATGCAAACTACCCATCCCTTTATGTGTATAGAGGTTAATAAAAGATAACAAAATTACCTGAAAATGTTGTATATTCTGACCAGTACATATCAGTAGTTTCAACCCACACTGTCATGATTTGATTTTGATATTTGATTTTTGGTGTTTTAACGCCACTTTCAACAATATTTCAGCTATATCATGGCGACCAGTTTTAGTGGTGAAGGAAGCCGGAGTACCCAGAGAGAACCACCGACCATGGGCAAGCAACTGGTAAACTTTATCACTTGTGGTTGCGAGTCGAGTGCACCATTTTTGTAATTTACAAATTTAAAAAACCATTGAGCCACCCGGGCTCCCCACTGTCATGAAAAAAATGTTTATCTAATTTGCTTATAAGAAATTAACGTTGTATATGAATTGTTTAATTTTTGGAAGAAAACAAGTATCAAATAAGAATATTATTTAATTTATATATTTATATAAATTATACTTTCACGAAATTAGCATTTATTTTATTTTGGTATCATTTTTTAAGTGTTAATTTAAAATTTGTTATACATCAGCATGAGTGAATAACAAGGGACATCTCCATATAAGGGTCTCATGTGACCAGCAGTTATTAATTGTTTACAAACAAATATCATATGATCAAATTGTTTATCAATTATTCAAAACATCTTGAATCTTTAACCTAATATGACATTCCCATGTGACTGAAATTAGCATAACAACAGACAGGAAAGAACAGGTAATGCTGTTCATTATAATGGTAGCCTCCTTTACTTACAATCTGATAAAATTAGTATTGGGCCCTATGGAGATTTTTTTTATTATTTGAATTATTTCTTTGACAATTTTTTCTCAGATATGTATTACATAATGTGTGCCTAAAATGTTAAAAAGAGCAATAGAAAGCAAATCCCTGATTTTTAAATAATTGTTTTCCCTATTTTCAGAGTCACCAAACAGACTATAACAAAAATTAAGGCAAAGACTGTGTATACAAAAATAGATGGCTGCCTTTTCTGAATAAATTACCTGTCTGATATAAATTCCTCACTGAATCAACAAGAGCCATGCTATCTGTAGGCATAACCATATTATTGTTCATCATTCCATGCTGATCTGGTATACTAAAATCTGTAAACCTTGGGACTGACACATCTGCAGTAACCTCCCTTGTTTGATTGGTAGCCCTGGACGATGGTTCTCTTCCGGTCGATACATTATTTTGTTGTTGCAAAAGTAAATTAGCATAATGATCTTGTTGCCATGGAAATAATGGTCTCAAATGGCCTTGTGGAAATGACATCTTCTGAATGTTCAGAAATACTTCATTTCAAACTTGTCTAGCATATTATTCTTTACCTGCAAATTCAAAAGAAATAAACTGTATGTCATTTACCAATAGACGTGTAGGACAGAAATACAAGCATCATCCAGGGCTTTTAATATTTTTCAAGTGTATCATGATCAGTACTCCACTATTTACAGGCGGTACTACCTTCTTAAAATTTGAACATTTTGCATGAATATCTTATGCAACACTCTTTAAATTAGGAGGGGCTCATTACCATTTTAAGTGGTAAAAGTACAGGTACCGCCCCTTATTGAAAGGCCTGAACATGTACAGAGACGTGCAAGAAGTATTCCTCACTGTAATTTTGTTCTATATCAATGTACAGAGACGTGCAAGAAGTATTCCTCACTGTAATTTTGTTCTATATCAATTAAAATCCTAATTTTTCTAAAAATTATCCTGTAGTCAATCCTTGTCCGATTTTAATCAGATAAACAAAAAAAAAAGCAAAACTGCATGTAATTTTCTGTAGTTATTTTTAAATAATTTTTTAAATAAAATTTTCAAATATTCACGATGTAAACACAAACGTAAATCATTGCCAATTTGGTATTTAATCATATTAAAAAAAAAGGTTCCCAAAAGTTACCATTATGATTGCAAATTAAAGAGAGAGCCCACTGTCATATGAATGATGTTTTCACAATGGCTGTCATTGCAAATTGACGACGAAAGAGTCCACTGTCAAGTTAATATAAATTTTGAAATCAACAAATACTGGATTTACAGGCTTTGCCTAAAAAAAATTTTCAGCTACTTGCCCAAAAGCCAAAGTTAGAAAAAAAATTATATTTATTCAAACAAATTCTTTCATAATTTTCACTTGTCTGAATCCAGATTTACTTGTCTCAGGCTTCGAGCAAGTAGGTTAGCGCAAAGACTGGATTTACATGTACATGTAGTCTAAATGTCGCACTTAAATTATTTGAAGATTGTTCAACTCTGATGAATGAAAATTTTTTTTTTATTAAGAATACCTGGTAAAAGTTCTTACATTAATTTCTATGTTGTTTTTTTTAAATAAGCTTTCCTTAACTCCTACCATAAATAAGTGTCCACTTTGTTCAACATCACCGATCAATAATAAATAAAGATTACTAGATTAACTCATAATCTTATTAACAAGAGTAGGTGGTAATATTAACATCCTTATTGGTATTCAAGATATACAATGTACCTCTAGATCTGCTAAATATGTATACGTAGTTGTCTACCAGAATGTCATTAAGATTCACTCTTAATATACCAATATATGATATTAACAAAATTAACTGAAATATTGTTGAAAATGGCATTAAACACCATAACCCCCCTTTTTTTCCCCACTGAATACTATACACAATGTAAGTACACGTACACTGTACATTCACAGTGACATTTGTACATGTACATTTGTATATCATGAAAGATAAACAACTAATGTTGTATTGACCAGAGATTTAATAAGTGCTCTCAACAAACTAAACTCACGAGTCTCACTAGTGTATTCTTTGTTATAACAAACTAAACTCATGAGTCTCACTAGTGTATTCTTTGTTATAACAAACTAAACTCATGAGTCTCACTAGTGCATTCTTTGCTATAACAAACTAAACTCATGAGTCTCACTAGTGTATTCTTTATTATAACAAACTAAACTCATGAGTCTCACTAGTGTATTCTTTGTTATAACAAACTAAACTCATGAGTCTCACTAGTGTATTCTTTGTTATAACAAACTAAACTCATGAGTCTCACTAGTGTATTCTTTGTTATAACAAACTAAACTCACGAGTCTCACTAGTGTATTCTTTGTTATAACAAACTAAACTCATGAGTCTCACTAGTGTATTCTTTGTTATAACAAACTAAACTCACGAGTCTCACTAGTGTATTCTTTGTTATAACAAACTAAACTCATGAGTCTCACTAGTGTATTCTTTGCTATAACAAACTAAACTCATGAGTCTCACTAGTGTATTCTTTGTTATAACAAACTCATGAGTCTCACTAGTGTATTCTTTGTTATAACAAACTAAACTCATGAGTCTCACTAGTGCATTCTTTGTTATAACAACCTAAACTCATGAGTCTCACTAGTGTATTCTTTGTTATAACAAACTAAACTCACGAGTCTCACTAGTGTATTCTTTGTTATAACAAACTAAACTCATGAGTCTCACTAGTGCATTCTTTGCTATAACAACCTAAACTCATGAGTCTCACTAGTGTATTCTTTGTTATAACAAACTAAACTCATGAGTCTCACTAGTGTATTCTTTGTTATAACAAACTAAACTCATGAGTCTCACTAGTGTATTCTTTGCTATAACAAACTAAACTCATGAGTCTCACTAGTGTATTCTTTGCTATAACAAACTAAACTCATGAGTCTCACTAGTGTATTCTTTTTTATAACAAACTAAACTCATGAGTCTCACTAGTGTATTCTTTGTTATAACAAACTAAACTCACGAGTCTCACTAGTGTATTCTTTGTTATAACAAACTAAACTCATGAGTCTCACTAGTGCATTCTTTGTTATAACAAACTAAACTCACGAGTCTCACTAGTGTATTCTTTGTTATAACAAACTAAACTCACGAGTCTCACTAGTGTATTCTTTGTTATAACAAACTAAACTCATGAGTCTCACTAGTGTATTCTTTGTTATAACAAACTAAACTCAGGAGTTTCACTAGTGTATTCTTTGCTATAACAAACTAAACTCACGAGTCTCACTAGTGTATTCTTTGTTATAACAACCTAAACTCATGAGTCTCACTAGTGTATTCTTTGTTATAACAAACTAAACTCATGAGTCTCACTAGTGTATTCTTTGTTATAACAAACTAATCTCATGAGTCTCACTAGTGTATTCTTTGTTATAACAAACAAAACTCATGATTCTCACTAGTGTATTCTTTGTTATAACAAACTAAACTCACGAGTCTCACTAGTGTATTCTTTGTTATAACAAACTAAACTCATGAGTCTCACTAGTGTATTCTTTGTTATAACAAACTAAACTCATGAGTCTCACTAGTGTATTCTTTGTTATAACAAACTAAACTCATGAGTCTCACTAGTGCATTCTTTGTTATAACAAACTAAACTCATGAGTCTCACTAGTGCATTCTTTGTTATAACAAACTAAACTCATGAGTCTCACTAGTGTATTCTTTGTTATAACAACCTAAACTCACGAGTCTCACTAATGTATTCTTTGTTATAACTAAACTCATGAGTCTCACTAGTATATTCTTTGTTATAACAAACTAAACTCATCAGTCTCACTAGTGTATTCTTTGTTATAACAAACTAAACTCATGAGTCTCACTAGTGCATTCTTTGTTATAACAAACTAAACTCATGAGTCTCACTAGTGTATTCTTTGTTATAACAAACTAAACATATGAGTCTCACTAGTGTATTCTTTGTTATAACAAAATAAACTCATGAGTCTCACTAGTGTATTCTCTGCTATAACAAACTAAACTCAGGAGTCTCACTAGTGTATTCTTTGTTATAACAAACTAAACTAATGAGTCTCACTAGTGTATTCTTTGTTATAACAAACTAAACTCATGAGTCTCACTAGTGTATTCTTTGTTATAACAAACTTAACTCATGAGTCTCACTAGTGTATTCTTTGTTATAACAAACTAAACTCATGAGTCTCACTAGTGTATTCTTTGCTATAACAAACAAAACTCATGAGTCTCACTAGTGTATTCTTTGTTATAACAAACTAAACTCATGAGTCTCACTAGTGTATTATTTGTTATAACAAACAAAACTCATGAGTCTCACTAGTGTATTCTTTTTTATAACAAACTAAACTCATGAGTCTCACTAGTGTATTCTTTGTTATAACAAACTAAACTCACGAGTCTCACTAGTGTATTCTTTGTTATAACAAACTAAACTCATGAGTCTCACTAGTGCATTCTTTGTTATAACAAACTAAACTCACGAGTCTCACTAGTGTATTCTTTGTTATAACAAACTAAACTCACGAGTCTCACTAGTGTATTCTTTGTTATAACAAACTAAACTCATGAGTCTCACTAGTGTATTCTTTGTTATAACAAACTAAACTCAGGAATTTCACTAGTGTATTCTTTGCTATAACAAACTAAACTCACGAGTCTCACTAGTGTATTCTTTGTTATAACAACCTAAACTCATGAGTCTCACTAGTGTATTCTTTGCTATAACTAAACTCATGAGTCTCACTAGTGTATTCTTTGTTATAACAAACTAAACTCATGAGTCTCACTAGTGTATTCTTTGCTATAACAAACAAAACTCATGAGTCTCACTAGTGTATTCTTTGTTATAACAAACTAAACTCATGAGTCTCACTAGTGTATTATTTGTTATAACAAACAAAACTCATGAGTCTCACTAGTGTATTCTTTGTTATAACAAACTAAACTCATGAGTCTCACTAGTGTATTCTTTGTTATAACAAACTAAACTCACGAGTCTCACTAGTGTATTCTTTGTTATAACAAACTAAACTCACGAGTCTCACTAGTGTATTCTTTGTTATAACAAACTAAACTCATGAGTCTCACTAGTGTATTCTTTGTTATAACAAACTAAACTCATGAGTCTCACTAGTGTATTCTTTGTTATAACAAACTAAACTCAGGAGTTTCACTAGTGTATTCTTTGCTATAACAAACTAAACTCAGGAGTCTCACTAGTGTATTCTTTGTTATAACAACCTAAACTCATGAGTCTCACTAGTGTATTCTTTGCTATAACTAAACTCATGAGTCTCACTAGTGTATTCTTTGTTATAACAAACTAAACTCATGAGTCTCACTAGTGTATTCTTTGTTATAACAAACTAAACTCATGAGTCTCACTAGTGTATTTTTTGTTATAACAAACTAAACTCATGAGTCTCACTAGTGTATTCTTTGTTATAACAAACTAAACTCATGAGTCTCACTAGTGTATTCTTTGCTATAACAAACTAAACTCATGAGTCTCACTAGTGCATTCTTTGTTATAACAAACTAAACTCATGAGTGTATTCTGTTATTTTTGGTAATAAAAAACTTGATAGTTTCAATAAAAAATTAATAATTTACCTTTTGTCTTAGTTCTTCACAGAAAATTAAACATACATGTATGTACATTGTACATGTATATGTACATGCATATATAAATGAACATTATCAACTTTAAGTTAATTACATATTCAATGTCTATGTGATCATCAATCGCAGGCTATTTTTGTCACTTACGTAAATGTTGGACAAAATACAACTAGTACCTGAATCACTTACAAAATGCGGAATAAATCAGTTTTTAGAATTATTGCCTCCGGTTTATAATCAGTTCCTCAAAACTTAATATCTGTTCTTCACTTGAATACAACATGTATATATACATGTAAGTCATTTAGCTCTGGATACTAAAATCTTCTGTCAATGTTGTACACATTTATTAGTAAGATGTATTATTATATGACTTCAGATCAGACATGGGGTAATCGTAATCAGTTGTAATCGATTACATGTTTTCATGTAATTGCATGTAATCTGTAATCAGCAATTTTTTAGATTACATGTAATTGTAATGTAATCGATTACATTAATTTTGACCCGGTAATCATGATTACTTTCTGATTACATTTAGATTACTTTCTGATTACATTTAGATTACATTTCTTCATTTTGACTTATTTTGTCTTAACTGAAACATATATCTCCTTTGAGTTAAACATGTCAGTATTAAACATACACTTAAGTTAAACATGTCAGTATTAAACATACAGCTAAGTTAAAACATGTCTGTATTAAACATTCAATTAAGTTAAACATGTCGGTATTAAACATACACTTAAGTTAAACATGTCAGTATTAAACATTCAGTTAAGTTAAACATGTCAGTATTAAACATACACTTAAGTTAAAACATGTCAGTATTAAACATTCAGTTAAGTTAAACATGTCAGTATTAAACATACAGTTAAGTTAAACATGTCAGCATGAAACATACACTTAAGTTAGACATGTCAGTATTAAACATTCTGTTAAGCTAAACATGTCAGTATTAAACATTCAGTAAAGTTAAACATGTCAGTATTTCAATAAACTCGAAAATTAGATCTACAGACAGTATTAGTCCTCAATCATTATAGACATGGGGTAATCGTAATCAGTTGTAATCGATTACATTTTTTCATGTAATCGCATGTAATCTGTAATCAACCATTTTTTAGATTACATGTAATCGTAATGTAATCGATTACATTAATTTTGACCCTGTAATCATGATTACTTTCTGATTACATTTCTTCATTTTGACTGAAACATATATCTCCTTAGATATTTAATGTATGATTTATGTAAATGAATTTTCTTCATGAAATTTATTAAACAAATAATGAAGAATGGCTTACTAGAAAAAATATAAAGTTTATTGACTTCTAAATAAAAAAATATGTTATGAAATTCAATTGTTAAAAACTTCAAAAAATCTATTAAAATAAAGTGGCAATCACTATATGATCAAAAGATATTATTCTATGTTTATTTGCAATCAAAATTATAACAGCTACAAAAAATATTAAGTATTAAATATGGCTTCAAAGACTTGATATCAAAACAAATAATATCTCAATTTCAATTTCTTTAGGGTTTCAAAATTTCAGTGAAAACAGTTCATCCGCTTGTGTAAAACACAAGTTCTAAAATTTTTAATTATCTGACACAACTTTCAAGATTTAATATATGAAATTGCTTCTATGAAAGACTATCACCATGTCCTCATGATTCCCATAAGATAAAGAAATATTTTATATGAACCAAACCATAGGTACATGTATCTCACAAAGATTTCTTATACAAGTTTAAAAAGAGATCTAAATTTCAATAAAGATATTATATAAAAAGCAAAATGTAAATTATAATTTTCAGAATCATTTATTTATGATGCTCGTAGTAGAATAACAAAATATTTTCAATCATGCATATTACAAATTAACTGATAAATAGCAAGTTGTAATATTTGTAAAATTTGGGATTTGGGGCTTGTATCTGATTTTCAGAGATATGTGATATGTGATATTTATGCTTCTTTTTTGGTGCGGATTTTCCTTTTAATATTGAATTATATGATAATTTTCATTATTTGTGGGTTATAGTAATGGATATTTTATTAAATCTATTTACATAAATTAAGGATTTAGATTTCATATTTAGACTGAGAAATTGTACATATTTTTAAGCAAGTTTTTAGAATCAGAATAACTTGTTTTTTTATCTTCTGAATTATATATCAAGGACACACATTAAAATGGTGTGAAATTTAGTAATGGTGATAATTTGGTGTCATAAATAAGACCTTAATTGAAAATTTTATCTGTGGCATAGGTTAACTGCTAAAGTAATAATTTTTTGATTAGAAAACGGAAAATTTGAGTTTTCTCGAAAACAATAAATTTTTTTAAAACACAGTAAACGAGAGTTTTGTGCAGAATTTTACTACCATTTTTAAAATATGCATTTCATCTAACAATAACCTTTCATTATTGCTGCACTCATCTGAAATTTGACATTTTCCCCGATTTTTACCGCCAAAATAGAGGTGGGAGTAAACTAACTAGAGGTAGCAGCCAGGTAAATCTTACCTTGATAGAGACAGAGACACGTGTACAGGCATATTTTGACACTCCATTTTTAAACTTTAAAATCTTTCTAAAAGTTCACATAAAATTTCTTCATAAACCTATTGTGACATCTTAACATATATATAAACATCGCAAGAATGGGTAAAACAAAGGACTTGTCAAAAGATTGTAAAAACATTGTGTTAAATCTATTCAAGTTTTTTCAGCTTGAGAAGGCCAGGGGAAGACCATTTTATTCCCCAGATAATTTGATTAAAAGAACATGCAAGGCTGCTGGCATATCTTACAGTTCTGTGTATAGAGTTGTAAACGGTAAAAGTCCTCCTGAATCCAACAGACCGAAAGAAAGAAAGAAAACTCTTGATGATTTTGACCGTTGCGTTATTAAACGGACCGTTCATAGCATGTACAACAGGAAAATTGCCCCAACAGTCTCAAAAATTAAGAAAGAAATTGAAGATACAATTAAAATCTCGAAATCAACGCTTACTTTAACTTTATTAGATCTTGGTTATAAGTACAAAAAAATCCGGCGATAATAGGAGGCTTTTATATGATCAGAGGTCAGTAATAAATGATCAGTGTAATTACCTCCGAAAAATCAGGAAGTTTCGAGAGGATGGGTATGAAATTGTATATTTGGATGAGACCTGGGTTAATCAGAATCATGCCACTGACTACATGTGGTTACCAGTTGATGGTTCTGATGCCCCAAAGATCCCTTCAGGAAAAGGTAAAAGGTTGATAGTTTTGCACGCTGGTAATCGTGAGGAGGGTTTGATTGATAGGTGTGATTTGGTTTTTCTTGCCAAAGCTAAAGATGGGGATTATCACCAAGAAATGAACGGGCCCATCTTTCTAAACTGGTTCGAAAATCAGCTTATGCCAGCATTAAAAAGCCCAAGTGTTATCGTTTTAGATAATGCCAGTTATCACAACATCAAGACTGAAGAAACTGTTGTGCCAAACTTTAATCAGAGAAAAGCTGTCTTACAAGATTATCTTTCAAACACAACATTCCTTTTCAGCCCCTTGAAACTAAAAAACAACTTTATGAAAAAATCTAATTTAAGAAACTCCTTTCCGTTTTTAAAACTGATAAAATTGCCAACCTACACGGTCACGAAGTTCTAAGAACCCCTGTTCGCCATTGCGAATTGAACCCCATAGAACTTATTTGGGCACAGGTTAAAGGGTTTGTTGCAGAAAACAATACAAATTTTCGTTTGAAGGATGTGAAAGAACTTGTTTATGGGGGGTTTGGCAGAATTACAAAGGAAGTTTGGGCAAAGGCAGAAGACCATGTATTAAAAATAGAAAAGGAGTATGGGAAAGAGAATTGCATTGATAGGAGTGAGATTCCCCCAATAATAATTGATTTTGATGACGACGAGTCCAGCGACGAGGAAAGCTGAATCCAGTCCAACATGATTACATATTGAATGGGTATACCGGTTGTAAATGACAGATTGTACATAACGTTTTTACCTATAAAATTTTATTCATATCCAATAATTGTGTACTCTATGTCTAACTTCAGTGAATTTATTAGCAGAAAAGACCGTTCTTTTTCGAATTATTTCAGAAAGATTGAAATAGCTTGGTCAAATTAAAAATCAGTAATTATGGAAATTTATGATTTCAAGTTTTTTTCAAAATTTTCGAGGTAAATCTCAGGTAAGCATGTGTATAAATGTCACGTAGTCAAATGCATTAACCATGAAGGGAACAATAGCCTTCTCCGGGGACCACCGTCGTTCCTATTGTTATATGGGATTACGTCCACGGTGAGTTGGCTGTCACATTTAACGAGCAAACTTGGCCTATTTTGAAGAACTTAGCCTGAAATAAAGACCAAAATAACGCCAAAAATTGATAATTTTTCAGATGAGCAGGGCCTTCAGAATAATTTCAACCGTAAATATTTATACAATTCCAAAATGGTAGTAAAATTCCTGACAAAACTCTCGTTGGATGCGTTAAAAAAAATCTACGCTTTACGAAATATTTAGATTTTTCCGTTTTCTAATCAAAAAATTATTACTTTAGTTTATTATTCACATTAAACTTTTGACAGGTTGTCTGAAATTATTTGATATATATTATTAAAATGTGCAAATGTATGTTATAATATTTACTAATAGTATAAGGTGGAATGAATATTGGTCATAGTAATAATATACAACATATTTTATTTTATGAAAAAAGGAAAATGAGAATTGCTGTTTACAATTTACAATGTACTGTATGTTATTGCATCATGCAATGATCACATTAAACTGAATTGTAATTCATAGTTCTGAGTCAGAAATACATTAAATAAGAGATATTGGACAGATGCACAGGAGACAAAATAACATAAAACACTAATATATTGGTTGTCATGACATTAAATGTAATCAGTAATGTAATCGATTACATTTACAAAGTAATTGTAATTTAATCGATTACATTTGAAAATTGATGTAATCATAATGTAAAGTAATCATGAAAATTGCAAAGTAATTGTAATGTAATCGATTACATTTGAATGTAATTGACCCAAAGTCTGCTTCAGATATTAATTTTTTTTCTAATTGGCTGACGTCCCTAGTAACATTCTTTGATAAAACTTTATACTCACCTCCCCCCATGTAACATAAAAATGTGTCATATAATAAAACAATTAATGACTTTCAATTCAATATAATTATATAATATTCTTGGGTTAATAAATCCTTGTATCCACCTCATTAAAAGTCATTAATTGTATGAACTCTTATCTCCTACTACTAATTACATGAAAATCTGGCCTATCTTTTACACCTCTTATATATGTCCATAATCAAACCATAGACTTAATTAACTTGTACACAATGGATCGTGCCTACCAGGGGTCAACACATGGGGTGTCCAGAAACTTCTGCCATCACACCCTGGTGATCATGATCTATTAATATTTATTCTGCTTAAAATTAACCTATTGTTGCCATTTATGTAGAAGAGGACCATGAGGCAATATATATTTATATATATATCTATATACCGGTACAGTCAAATCTGCCTATGCGGTCACCTCTATTAAGCAGTCACCTGTCTTAAAAGGTCATCTTTTTCTTGTTCTGTCATAGAAACTTTCATATGAATTGAACCTCTTTTAAGAGGTCACCTGTCTTATAAGGCCACTTTTTCTTTATCCCACAGGTGACCTCTTAATACAGTACCAGACTCAATTTAAAAGGTTAAATTTAACCAAATGGTTTCAAAGACTATTTGTAAATGTATTGGAACCTAATTTACATATTCAATGTCTATGTGATCATCAATTGCAGGCTGTTTTTGTCGCTTACGTAAACGTTGGACAAAATACAACTAGTACCTGAATCGCTTACAAAATGCGGAATAAACCAGTTTTTAGAATTATTGCTTCCGGTTTATAAGAACCATGTCCTCATCCCAAAGAAAGTTAGATTTCTTGGTTTTAGGTAATCACAAGTCGTTTAATTTTCAAGAAGCCGAAGGGGCTAAATTTCCTACTACCACTGATACTGAATTGCTACAAACAATCTCGTTACATTTCAAATGACTATTGGAAGGAGGACTGAACATAGACAAGGTCAAGGGTCAGTGTCAGGACACACATAATCATTTTTATGAAAAATAATCAGATCATTTATAGCACATCCTTCCAATCACCATAGGGCCTTTCAACTTTGACCCTTAAAGAGCAAGGCTGTTGCTTAAGGATAAGTTTTCTTTAGGGACTGATCATATCACTTGAAAGGGCTAGGTGTCAAGGCAATGGTTTTTTTTCTTCTAAAATAATAATATTTTGATGCTGAATTTATATTTCCCCACTGACATTCTCTGTAGGTGAAACACTTTACAGTGTATGGCTCATATCTAAAATAAGCCTGCCCCCACTCGTCTTTTTTCTCTTTTACCCTTCTTATATACCTGGGATTTACGTGATATTTTGTGTGAGGGAGATGCTACACAATTAAACAAAATATTCTTATGGTAGCCCCAGTCAATTAGGCTATGCTCTAATCCACACAAAAAAGACAAAATATAAGAAGGAATTTTCATTTTTTATGTTCTGAAAGAAAATAAATCACAAGTTGGCAGCTTAAATTAGCTTTCTACTTTCAAATCTTTGCCAGCTACTTTAATTTCTATTGAAAGCCTTGCTTTTATGTTCATTATTCTGAACAAATTTATGTATATTCTATTGTATATAGAAATAATATAAATGAATGTATATTTCTAATTAATTAAGAATATTAATAGTGCATTACAGTGCAAAAAATCCAAATAACCAATATTGAGTTTTTAAGAGATGATTAAGAGATGATTATATAGTAGCTATATAGGGCTATCACACAAATTATTCTAAAGTTTAAACAGATCAATAATCGTAGATATAATTGACATAAATGTAAAGATAAATCGTTGCTTAATAAGATTATGTGCTCTCTATACATTTACAAACCTTCATTTTCGATAAATCAGTTAATCTGATTTTTTCCCCCCGTTCGATCTCAACTTGACTGACACAATTCAAATATGGCGGTAAGAGTCTCACTCATAACACCTGCCAGAAGTCAAATAAACAAATTATATTTCTGATGTTTGTAAATCCATGTCCAGGTGTATTTTTGTATTTCAGTCTTTAAACATTCTGATTAAAATCAAACAGTGCCCAGGTAATCTTTAGACGGTTCATTTAACCTGTTAAGAATTTAAACTAGAGGCTCCCAGGAGCCTGTAATCGCTCACCTGGTTTTCAATTTAACATCGAAAGTTGATGAAAATGGGGATGTTACAACATAATTTTGAAAGTGGGCCACCCGAAGATCATTTTAACTCAAATTTCTGAGCAAAAGATTTTGATGTGATTTTTACCTCATAATATTCCTAAACGGAATAAACTGGCTGAAAAAAGCTCACAGAAAAACCCAGAATATATATGTTAAACTACTCATTGCCATGTACATGTAGCTGCAGTTAAAATTTGAGTTCATTTTGATTTGTAATAAAGCAGAAACTGACAACTAAAAAAAATTCTATTTTTGGCAACAGCAGCCATTTTGAATGGAGGGCGGCACTGTCGGACACAATATTGAAAAGGGACCACCCCAGCCAAATTTGCTTTAATTTGGTTCCGCGGTTTCAGAGAAGATTTAAATGTGATCTTTTATCAAAATATGTCTAATTTGCATAATCGGTATAAATCGGCTGAAAGAAAAATTTCACAGAAAAACCTGGAATACATGTATATGCTAACCTACTCCTTGCCATGTAGCTGCAGTTAAAATTTGAGCTCATTTTGACTTATACTAATTATAAAGCAGCAATGGACAATTGAAGAAATTTCTATTTTTAGTAACAGCAGCCATCTTGAATGGATCCGGAGGGCGGGGCTGTCGGACACAATTTTGAAAGGGACCCACCCCTGCCAGGTTTGGTTTAATTTGGTTCAGCGGTTTCTGAGGAAAAGATTTAAATGTGATCTTTATCAAAATATGCCTAATTTGCATAATCGGTATAAATCGGCTGAAAGAAAAATTTCACAGAAAAACCCGGAATAAATATTAAACTACTCCTTGCCATGTAGCTGCAGATAAAATTTGAGCTCATTTTGACTTATACTAAAGCAGCAATGGACAATTGAAGAAATTTCTATTTTTAGTAACAGCAGCCATCTTGAACGGAGGAGTCGAAACAAAAAGTAACAACACTTGATAAGGACCCTGCAAGGAACATTTCTGCCAAGTATGGTTCCAATCCATCCTGTGGTTCTTGAGAAGAAGACTGTTTTACATATTTCCCATAGGGTCGCTATGTTAACTTATGTCCCCCGCTGGTGGTCATCTTGGATTTTCAATTGGTCCAAAAAGTAACAACACTTGGTTAGCAGCTTGCAATGATCTTTCATGACAATTTTCAATTCCATCCTCCATGTAGTATCGGAGAAGAAGATCATTAAAAATTTCAGTCAATCAGAGGCTTTTATGGCCCCTGGCAGCCATGTTGGATAACCGATCGTAACGAAAGTAACAACACTTGGTTAGACCATGCAAATGAACATTCCTGCCATGTTTGGTCCCATTTGCTTCAGTGGTTCTCTAGAAGAAGATTGAATAGTTTACGGATGCCAAGTGATGGCAATAGCTCACCTGACCCTATAAAAAGGTAAGGAAAAAAATGTTGGCATCGGTTGAACGAACGGTCTAAAGATTATAAACATGACTGATGTTGTATAAACAGATTTGGTGTTGTTTAATTAGTGTTAAATCAGGGGAGATATCAATGTACTCCAAGTCCACAATAGTACATGTAACAGTAATATCAATTTTAATGTAAAACAAGTACATTGTAAATGTATACTTTATTATCATACTTTCTGTGAATAACAAACAAAATATGCACATAATCAGCACTATTCACACTTATCATATTACAAATGCCAAAAAAAAATATAAAATTGCAAGGACGTAAAAATAAGATAATATTTTGAAATTTGGAGATTTGATAAATTTAACAAAAAAAGATTTTTTTTTAATTTAAACAAGTGTGGACACAGAAATGTGCTGTCCAAAAGGCAAGTGTGGATGTCAATATTTCATATTATTAACTTTAAGAAGAAAAAATTCATGGACACAGGGTCCTGGATTTTTTTTAATAAAACCAGAGGCTCTCAAGAGCCTGTATCGTTCACCTGGTTATAAAAAAAAACCCAATTGGTCCTTTGTAAAAACTATGTCCTGCAGTGGTAGTCATCTTGGAATTACGATCAACATAAAAAACACAACGTTTGTAAAGGACCTTCCAATGACTGATGCACAGTATAGGTTCAATCAGTGCAATAGCTTCAGAGAAGAATATATTTCTGTATTTTCCCCATATGGTCCTGTGTTAATACTATGACCTGTGGTGGCAGCCATCTTGGATTTCCGATCGGCATAAAAAACAGAGGACCTTCCAATGATCATTCCTGGGCAGTTTGGTTTCAACTGTCTAAGTGGTTTCAGAGAAGAAACGTTTTGAAACATTTTCCCCATAGGGTCCAATGTTAAACTAAGTCCTGCTGTAGCCGCCATTTTGAATTTCATATCAGAACAAAAAACCTTAAGATTGTAGAGGACCATCCAATGAACATTCATGTACAGTTTGGCTTTAATCATATTTGTAGTTTCTGAGAAGAATGCATTTGAACATTTTCCCATAGGGTCCAATGTTAAACTAGGTCCTGCCGTAGCCCCCATTTTGAATTTCATATCAGAATAAAAAACATAAAGTTTGTAGAGGACCTTCCAATGATCATTCCTGGGCAGTTTGGTTTCAACTGTCTAAGTGGTTTCAGAGAAGAAGCGTTTTGAAACATTTTTCCCATAGGGTCCAATGTTAAACTAAGTCCTGCCGTAGCCGCCATTTTGAATTTCATATCGGAATAAAAAACGTAAAATTTGTAGAGGACCATCCAATGAACATTCATGTACAGTTTGGCTTTAATCATATTTGTAGTTTCTGAGAAGAAGGCATTTGAACATTTTCCCATAGGGTCCAATGTTAATCTATGTCCTGCGGTGGTGGCCATCTTGGATTTCCGATCGGCATAAAAAACACACACCTTGTAGAGGACCTTCCAATGATCATTCCTGGGAAGTTTGGTTTCAATTATCCAAGTGGTTTCAGAGAAGAAGCGTTTTGAAACATTTTTCCCATAGGGTCCAATGTTAAACTAAGTTCTGCCGTAGCCGCCATTTTGAATTTCATATCGGAACAAAAAACGTAAAGTTTGTAGAGGACCATCCAATGAACATTCATGTACAGTTTGGCTTTAATAATATTTGTAGTTTCTGAGAAGAAGGCATTTGAACATTTTCCCATAGGGTTCAATGTTAATCTATGTATTGCGGTGGCGGCCAGCTTGGATTTCCGATCGGCATATAAAACAATTGTTCTGTAGAGGACCTTCCAATGATCATTCCTGAGCAGTTTGGTTTCAATTGTCCAAGTGGTTTCAGAGAAGAAGCGTTTTGAAACATTTTTCCCATAGGGTCCAATGTTAAACTAAGTCCTGCCGTAGCCGCCATTTTGAATTTCATACCGGAACAAAAAACGTGAAGTTTGTAGAGGACCATCCAATGAACATTCATGTACAGTTTGGCTTTAATCATATTTGTAGTTTCTGAGAAGAAGGCATTTGAATATTTTCCCATAGGGTCCAATGTTAATCTATGTCCTGCGGTGGCGGTCATCTTGGATTTCCGATTGACATAAAAAACAGAAACTTTGTAGAGGACCTTCCAATGATCATTCCTGGGCAGTTTGGTTTCAACTGTCCAAGTGGTTTCAGAGAAGAAGCATTTTGAAACATTTTTCCCATAGGGTCCAATGTTAAACTAAGTCCTGCCGTAGCCGCCATTTTGAATTTCATATCGGAACAAAAAACCTTAAGATTGTAGAGGACCATCCAATGAACATTCATGTACAGTTTGGCTTTAATCATATTTGTAGTTTCTGAGAAGAAGGCATTTGAACATTTTCCCATAGGGTCCAATGTTAATCTATGTCCTGCGATGGTGGCCATCTTGGATTTCCGATCGGCATAAAAAACAGAAACTTGGTAAAGGACATTCCAATGATCATTCATTTACAGTTTGGGTTCAGTCGGTTCATTAGCTTCAGAGAAGAAGATCTTTAAAATTTCAGCCAATCAGAGCATATTATTGGCCCTGGCAGCCATATTGAATATCCGACTGGAACGAAAAACAGTAACTTTGTAGAGGACCATCCAAGGAGCATTCCTGCTAAGTTTGGTTCCAATCGGCCCAGTGGTTTCGGAGAAGAAGCTTGAAATGTGAAAAGTTTACAAACGACAGACAACAGACGCCAAGTGATGGCAATAGTTCACCTGGACCTTTGGTCCAGGTGAACTAAAAACTAATCCTGGATTATTATTTTTGCTTAAAATCCGGTCCTGTGTTTTTATTTCAAATTTTCATCATAGTCCCACTCCCCCTCCCAAGGGATATAAAATTGTATCATTAATAATAAATTAATAAATAATAAATTCAGATTTTCTATTTACATGTAAAATAAATCTCATTTACAAAACCACTGATATTTGTTCAATTTTTAACACTGATTTAAGCTTTAATCGCAACAAATTTTTATTTTTCTCTTTAAACTGTCGAAACATAACATTTATTTAACTGTAAAATTCACAAATAAAATCCCCCCCCCTTTTTTCCTTGTTTAAATCAATGATCAACAATATTCCAGAATCAAACAAATGAATAAATATAACAGATTTCTTTTACATGCATCTTTTTACCATGCAGTCAGCGTGTTTTAAATCGGTCATCCAATCAGGACGCTCATTATTCTTGTCCAAGATAAAAATACATCGCTAAAGTAAATTTACCTGTGGTTTCAGAGTAGAAGATTTTTAGAAATCGAACATAAAATTTCCTCACTTCAACTCGTAAATTTACATAGAAATCGGAGATATTTCGTCATAAAACTTCACACATGGTTTTGTCTATCATATTTCTTGAAGACAAACATAAAGTTTTATTGCATTTATCAATATTTTATGAGTATCAACAGTTTTTTTCAACACCGTATCTGTTTCTCGATACAGCCGCAACTTCAACTCGTAAATTTACATAGAAATCGTAGATATTTCATCATAAAACTTCACACATGGTTTTGTCTATCATATTTCTTGAAGACAAACATAAAATTGTATTGCATTTATCAATATTTTATGAGTATCAACAGTTTTTTCAACACTGTATCTGTTTCTCGATACAGCCGCCCGATTACAGTGACCCGTGACCCAGATTAGCACATTCCAGCAGTTTTTTCTTAATACTGTTGTTTAACTATGCACATTTATTAAATTACACCACGATATAGCTGCAATACAATACTGCTAAAGTAGGCATTAAACACCAATCAATCTATCTATCAATCAATTTATTATTGTACTTTGATATTATGAATATCATTGTTGGGCTGTTTAAAAAAAAAATGGCTCCAACATGTAAAAAAAATGTCCAAATTAAACTCACTCCTAAAAACTTTCTGCTGATAATTTTCAATGTTGTATACATTGAAGTAAATGAAACAAGAAAGAAACTATGAACAGATAAGCAATAAATTTTTAAGAACCTTTTATTGAACACAAATTGGCATAAAAAACATGTAAAACACATACTTATTCTATATCAGTTAAACAATCTTTAGTCTCAATTATTTTGTATAATGGTTTCTCAAACAATGCAACTGATATAAATGACTTTTTGTGCAAAATATTGGGTTATTGGTAGTTGTAGTTTTTCTTAAAAGCTATTTTTTATGAAAAATTCTCAATATTTTTGTCCAATCTACCTGATAAAGTTTTTATTATAAAAAAAATAACGAATATTTTTACCAAAAAAAATCACATTGATTCTTTGAACGATCGCAAAATAATTGGTTGTAGAAAAAACATTTTGTCTATTTTTGTTGCACTCCTGACATTTTATAATAAAGAAAAAAGAAGAAAATATCACATTTTAAAATGCCAACATTGAACAGTGATGTTACTGTTAACTCATACAATAATGTTTACCTGTTTCAATGAAATATTTGTATAGAAATGACGGTATTTGGAAATTTGTAACAATTTTTTGCCATACCACTTCTTTAATACTCAGTTTGAACAGCAATATTTTTAATTACATTTGAACATTTGTATTATACCACTCTAATATATTAATAGATAAATCATAAAGAAATAATTAGAATATTTTTATAGGCTAGAAAAGGCAATTTATTATAAATTATCATTATTTTATCAATGGTACTATTTTATCAGGATATGTTGCACTCATGACATTATATTGCCATCAAGAAAAAGAAGAGTTATTAACTTAAAAACAATTCACAGGGGAAAAAAATCAGTTGGTGTTCTTTCAAGCATTAGTTTTACCAAGTTTTAATGATAATTGTTTCTTAAAGTAACATTTTTCTAGTTATTTGTAACTTGTTTACAGCCATACTTTTCGAAAATTCCAACTTATTTTTGAAATATACAATACAAAAACATTTAAAACATGTATTAATCTAAATTAATATTGAAAATAGATGTTTAATGTATAATTACAACTATTTTTTGGATACTTGATTATATCAAATTTCAATGATTTTTAAATATTTATGTCAGGAGTGCAACATTTACATGGTCAACCATAAATTATCTATAAGAAAATAGATAAATGCATTTATCAAGTCAATTAATCTCCAATAGCTAATGAACCTAGAAAACATGTTCCCTTGTCAGAGAATGTCTCTAGTATTAATACCTAATAGATATTAAAGCATGAGACCATTGAAAACAAGATATGATTATAATCTAACGATTATGAAGTCTCTCAAACTGGCCACTGACAACCGGTTTAAAAAATAAATTAAAAGCTACCTTTGAAATCGAACAGTGTTGAATTTTTGCGATGGCCATTTTGAAAATGGAGACCGGTAGAAATTTTTTGAAGTCGGGAATCAATTCAGGACGTTGAAATCGAACAATGTTGAATTTGTGCGGTATTGTGACGGCCATTTTGAAAATGGCGACTGGTAGAAATTTTTCGATGCCAGGAATCAATTCGGGAACATAATAATCTACTCACATATGAAATGTCGTTGAAATCGGACAATGTTGAATTTGTGCGGTATTGTGGTGGCCATTTTGAAAATGGCGACCGGCAGAAATTTTTCGATGTGAGGAATCATTTTGGGACATCATAATCTACCTACATATGAAATGGCGTTGAAATCGGACAATGTTGAATTTGTGCGGTATTGTGGCGACCATTTTGAAAATGGCGACCGGTAGAAATTTTTCAATGTCGGGACATCATTATCTACCCCAGAGTTTTTGAAATTCGTCGGACCTATCAGACCTAGGGGGCAGAAAATCATGAGGTCCGCCAATAACGTCGGTCCCCATGTCGAACAAACATTTTTGAATGATGTGTTTACTTTTTTAACGGAAGTCGGAAACGCAGGTCGCGTTGTAAATAACGGAACAAGTTCTGTCAATTCGGAATTTGTAACCGTATTGAATACGTGATATTTTATCTGTTTTTGGTAAATATTATTGGCAACTGTCATGAAAATAAATATATTTGAATATATTGTGATGCGTAAGATGATCTTTTCGAGTGAAAAGCCCCCAAAAAATTAATAAAATAAAAAAACACGACATCCCTGATTTGTATCGTTCCCTTCACCGAATCCGTTTCTATTTAGAATTTTGACGGTTTACAGTTCCGGCAACATGGCAATGTGTCGATCATAAAAATGTGGTCGTTAAATGACAACATGATTGAGAGACTGCTTTGGGAAATTGAACTGGAGATTGAGAGAGTCTAATGACTTTTAGTATATTGTTATAGTAATCTCAATAAAAATTTTAAAAATTATGTTTTAAATCTGGTAAATTTTTCAAAGTTTGAGGGTATCCCTAGCTGGATTTGGCTTCTCTTTTTTTGGTGCATGGTTTCAACTTTTTGGTTTATTCTGGATGGTGACTGGTCTTCCTATTTTAGGCCTCTACCAGTACTAATGAAGTTAAATACAGAAAGCGCTCTGCTAGACTAAAATAATAATAACGGTATGACATTGCTTGGCTTTAAAACAATTTTACATAAAAAATGTAGGTCCGGCAAAAATTCAGAGAGTCCAACAGAAAATTCCTGGGTGCTGGACCTATGTCCAGCAAAATGAAAACAAATTTCAAAAAGTCTCCTACCTACATATCAAATTTTTATGATATCGGACAATGTTGAATTTTTACCACCCATATTTTATGCCGGTTTCCATGGTAATGCCATTTTGAATTTTATCAACATGCCAAAAGCTTCCACACACTACGGTGAATATTCCTACGATGTTTGATGAAAGAAATCAATTTTTTTTTTAAATCCCTCCTTTTTTAATTTCCATGGCAACTGCGGCAAAGTTTGTCCTACCGATTCCGATTTTTTTTTACTTATCTCGTGCCACTAGATGTGGATGTGACAGGAAACATTACTGCAAAACCTTGTGAAGTTTGGAGTGAATTAAATAAAATTTGCACCTTGGTTACCATGGCAATGGCTGCCATTTTGAATTTTTTCAACTCCCCAAAAGCTGCCACACACTACGGTGGATATTCCTACAAAGTTTCATGAAGTTTAATGAAAGGAATCCAAAATTATTTTAAATCCCCCCTTTTTTGCTTATCTCGTTCCACTAGATGTGGATATTGTTCCTATCAAGTTTCATCAATTTCTGTTCGGCGAGTAACCAGCTATGATCATTTTTGTGTTTTTTTATTTTTTAGCATTTTGGCCATTTCCATGGCAACGGCAGCCATTTTGAAAAAATCAACCCTTAACAGCACAACTTCACATGGCATATCATATTCCTACACGGTTTCATAAAGTTTGATCAAGGCATCTCCGAGAAATAGAGCGGACAAAAATGTGTGGAAGAATAATAAGAATAATAATAATAGTGAAAAAGAAACGTAGAATAACAATACATCACCCGACAACAGTCAGGGTGATGTAATAAGAATAATAATAATAATAATAATAATAATAAGAAACAGAGCAAAAACATTAAGTCTCCCAAACTTTGTTTGGGAGACTTAATAATTAATGAACAAAAATGCTTTATTACATAAAATTAAAAGCACATAAAATGCTATTGGCACTTTTTAATTTTTTCAAACATTATTCTAAACTTGACAGAATCTCATTTTATTTAAATCATCCATATAAAAAGCTATAATTTAGACTGTGTAGAAGATCACTTAAAACTAGTTACACTCCTGACATGAATCAAATGCTTCTGTGAGAGATGTTTTATGTATCTCAAACAGATAAATGGGTTTTATCTGTTCTCTTGGTCAGTCTCTGTTGAAATAGAAAGACAAATGTGATTTTAGTTACATTTAAAAGAAAACATGTCTGAGAAAATATCAAATGTTGCACTCCTGACATTTGAGGGTGCTGCCTTCAATGTGAAATTCTTGGCCTTACTACTGATTTTAGTGTATCCTTTAACTATGGTTTTGAAGCAGCAATGATGCATTAAGATTTATTTATTCCCCATATCTTTGAAAACTATAAGACAACATTTCTACAATGTAATTTAGGAAAACTTGCATAAATGTTTGTACATCTTTTTTACAAAGCCATATTTTTATGCAATAATAAATGTGAAGCATGATCTATTGCTATCTTAAAGTATGTCAACATATCAAAGTTTGTGATGACATAGATTTTGATAACATACTGTTTGATTTAGCACTGTGGTAGGTTGTTGAAAATTAAGGATTTTTTAAAGTGTCACAAAAAAGGGTTGCACTCCTGACAATTTTGACATGTTTTTTTGACATATTTTTTTTGTTATTCTAGATATCTTAAAGATTTTTTGCAGTAACAAACATCAAATCATTACAGATCTTTTGAACTATTTAGATCCAATAAAATCATAAAAATGAGTAAATTAGACAGCTATAGCAGTAGGAGCCATTTTTTTCTTAAACTGACCTGTAAGTATTAAGCTTGGAGTGAGCACCGATCAAGGACAAGTTCATTAAGATCATACAATGTACTTGAAAAAAAAATTCTAAGCAATATGTTTAACCCTAATTTTCATTGAAAAATATTATAAAATTCTGATAATTCTAATTTTAAAACACAAGTCTAATTTTCAAAAATCATTTTTATTTTCTGAATTTTTCTATAATTTTTAAATTAAATTCTTTAATAACACTTGTTTAATTACAGAATTCTTCTAACTATTTTAGTTTGGATTTTTTTTTAATAAACATTTTTTATACTTATTATATCATTATTTAATTAAATAATTATTCTTACATTTTGAATTTTAGATTTTTTTAATAACATTTTCAACATAGACTTATTATAATATTTTACTTTGAGATATCCCTGTCCAAAATTGCTAACTTTTGTATATAAACATCTATTGTAATATGTTTGTTGGCAGTCCCTGAATAAGATATTTCAAAACATTGGCATAGGTTGAATGAACCATTTAGACATGGGGGTTATAAGCTGATCTAGACAACATTTAGCTCCAGCTTGCATTGTCAGCTGACAAAGTGAAGCAATCAACCATGCAATCACTTGAACCATTTTATTTGATTTTCACCAACTGATTAGAAAATAATTGTATTAAATCTTTTTCATTATCTAAATATATACAATGGAAAATAATATTTCAAACCAATAAAACTGACCACCATGATATAACTGAAATATTGTTGAAAGTGGCATGTTTTACATTATATTGATTATCAAAATAATCTTACATGTTTGATGGAGGTTTAGATATAGGATTATGGTGTTTAATGCCACTTTCAACAATATTTCAGTTATATCGTGGTGGTCAGTTTTATTGGTGGAGGAACCTGGAGAAAACCACTGACCTGCCACAAGTCACTGACAGACTTAAAATGATCAAGATATCCAAAACTAAAAAGTACTCGTCCCATGATTATTACTAACAGTGAAGTTTGACTTGAACAGTAAAAAGAAGTACCCTCGTAATTATTATCTATAATGGAACATTGATCAAGACAAAACAATTTAACTATAAACTGTTCAAATGTAAACAATCAGTTAATCACAGGTGGTATTTATTTACTTTGTTTAATTAAACAGGTACAGATATTGGTCTTATTGATAAGAATTGTATTGCATTCATTTAAATTATAAATGTTGTATCATGCCCTCCAGGGGCCCTGATTTGGAAAATAAAGTATCTTGTATCTTGTATAAGAGTCTATTAAACCTAATATTTATTATCTAATTATAAATACTTTGTTTACCTATCTATTTACAATATGCAATTTTGTTTGACCTGCCTCAATTCACTGACAACTTTATCACATAATGACAATGTTGTATGGAGTACACCTCGTCTGAGAGATATTCCAGTAATTATGGGTATATATTTATTTATTATCATAATTTTTGTTTGCCCAATTATAAACTTCACCTCAGAATTTGGAAATTAACAATAATTGTCAACGCATCACCATTCAATTTTTTTATTTTAACCTTTAATATGCTGCATATAAAATATTCAAAATGGCTGCTGCTGTGGGGGTTATGGGTTATGGTGTTTAATGCCACTTTCAACAATATTTCAGTTATATTGTGGTGGTCAGTTTTATTGGTGGAGAAATAGAAGAAAACCACATACCTTCCGCAAGTTTGCGGCTGTGATCTAATGCTCTTAATATATACGAATAAGGTTATATTAAAACTAGCGAGATCTTATAGTGGCGAAATTTTAATCTAATTACAATATACAAAAATATGAAGTAATATAGGAAATGCTTATGTAATTTCTTGGAACATCTCAAAAGCTTGTGATCATTTAATTCATCTCAAAATGATATACTCATATAGTAAGGAATTTTAGCAATTAACCAAATATGAGATAAGCATAACCTTGATACCGCTTATATATAGTTAACTTCTTAACACAGGATAAGAATATTTAATTATAAATGTTTATATAAACAAATAAATATAAATTATTGTTCATCAATAACAGCACATACAATGTAGGTAGCAATCAGATCATCAGGTAAACATCTCTCCAGGTGAATGGTCATCTTTATAGAATGTAATAAACACATGGCTACCAATCTTTATAGAAGGTAATAACCACATGGCTACCTATCTATCTAATCAGCAATTGATACATGGATTTGTTTCATACACAACTGCACATACCCGTAGATGAAAACAACAATGAATGTCCCATACCAAATATTTAACAATATCAACAACTACAAACTAGAGGCTCAGCACTGAGCTGAGCCTGTGTCGCTCACCTTTCATTCTGCTCTGAGGAAACTTAATACAGAACCTTCCATAGCCTATAGGTGCTTCCCACCAAATTTCGGTTCGTTTTGGCAAAGCAGTTTCAGAGAAGAAGATTTTTAGAAAGCGACCAATCTAAAACAAGAATTGCCTGTGGCAGCCATGTTTGTTAATGGATCAAAACGAAATGAGCAATCTCTATAGAGGACCTTCCATAGATGCTTCTTACCAAGTTTCATATCATTTGGCCATGCGGTTTCAGAGGAAAAGCTGTTTTAGAAATCGAACAATAAGAAACAAAAATTGTCTATGACGGCCATGTTTGTTAACGGATCAAAACGGAATGAGCAATTCCCATAGAGGCAGTCAAGGAAATTAGGAATTTGAATCCACAGGACATTCGGTCCTGTGAACTGTGAGGAATTACAGGACCGAACTAGATTTTACAGGACCAACAATAAAATAATGATTTTTTTTTAATAATAAATTTATTTTATTTAAGGGTCACATATTGATTGCATTAAACTTACAATCACAAACAGCAATATCTACAATTAGACAGCGGCGTAAAGGTTAGTGTGCGAATGCTCATGGGTTCGTGCTCCAGTCGGGTCAGACCAAAGACTATAAAATTGGTATTTTTTGCTTCTCTGTTAAGTACGCAGCATTAAGGAGAAAGAGCAAAGACGGGTTGGCTCTGAATCAGTATAACGTGTCCAAGTGGGATGACAATTTGATGTCCATAAATATATTATTGTATACAGCATGATCATATTCATTAAGGTATATTTCCACTCTAAAATTACAAAACTATTTGTGACATTAAAAATTACTAAATGAAATATTCATTCTATGTAAACAAATGAATCCTTATATGTAAAAATAAAAATAAAAAAAATAATAGCTCTATGCTACCAGAAAAAGTATAATTTAGAAAGCAGAATTTAGAATTACAAAAGAATATATATATAGCTCTTTTAGTCCATTGGCTTCGATGCACCAGTTGCAGACCATAACATTTTGTTCAACGTTGTGATGAAGCCAGGGTTGTTCCTGCTTCCAAGAATCAATAAATTTACGTTTTCGGCCTTTTTTATACTGTTTCTTCCGTTCTCTCGTCTCCTCTGGGGTTACTTTTCTCTTTAATGGCTTTCCTGGTATGGCTCCTGTCTCATACTACAAGAAAGCCATGACCACCGTGTTTTGAAGTGATAAAATGTTCCGAATTAACGACAATTGTTAATGAAGAAAACTCTAAAGAATAGTATTTTTCCGAAATACCACGATCCCTGTAGTCTGTCACACGAAATATTTTACGACATCAAAATTTTACGACAATAGCTGTCGTAAATAGTTAGTGTCTTTGCCAAAACTCATGATTATCAATTACGATATGTATTATTTATTTTAAATTTTTCTTGATCTAAAAATAACAAATAAAAGAGAATTAGAAATATTTTTAAGTTGAATTTACCGAGAACCTCGATTTATCTATTTTTAAAGGCAGCGGCTGACAAAACAATTTACCGGACAGTCGGTCTGGTGAGTTAACGAAAACTACCGGACCGCCAGGAAATTTATCGGACGCAGTCCGTTGGTCCGGTGCTAATTTCCTTGACTGTAGAGGACCTTCCATAGATGCTTCCTACCAAGTTTTGGTCTATTTGGCCAAGCTGTGTCAGAGTAGAAGATTTTTAGAAATTGACCAATCAGAAAAAAGAAGTGTCTGTGGCAGCCATGTTTGTTAACAGATTGGGACAAAATGAGCAATCTTTATAAGAGGACTTTCCATAGATGCTTCCTACCAAGTTTCAGATCATTTGGCCATGCGGTTTGACCGTTTCAGAGGAGAAGATTTTTAGAAATAGACCAATCAGAAACAAGAATCGCCTGTGGTGGCCATCAGAGCTCCAGATAAGCTGCATATTTGCGTTTTTTACGCTATGAAAACGAGTTAAAACGCATGTATTATCAGATCAGAGTGTACACATTATGCATACATATTGCTGTGTAAGTAAACTTTCCAAATTCGGAGCGTACTTGTACAGTCGTGTACATAACAATACATTTTTTGTCTTTGAGAAATTCCCCATAATTACTTCCCTTTATACTTTTCGAAGGGGAGAGCGTATACATCCGAGGGGTACTGAATGCTTGCCTTTCTAAGCATCGATGTCAAAAGAGATCTGATTGGATGTTTACGATAAATCATCCAATCGTGGTCAATATTACAAATCAATGCATTTTACGTAATAAGTAAGAACTAAAACGAAAGTAAATTTGGGAACACGTTGTTCGTTGAAAATGAGCAAGGACATGAATAGCGTGCTACTAAGCGCTATGGAAAATTCTATACTTAAGTTCCTGACAGTTTCATCTGTGTCTAGTGACAGTATAGTTAAAGGAATCATTGATGACATTATCAACATGGCTGTGAAAACTGCTGAAGTCGACGAGCAAAAAACAAAATATTTACAACATTTGATTAATAAACATGACACAATCGTGTCAAATTAAACAGAGATATACATTTCACTTGCATCCTGCATTTATTGAATAACACTTGTGTCAAACATAATTTTAAAAGTGTACATGTAAGCAATCATTTCTGAAGTAGAGAGTACAACAGTGCAAAGGAAATATGCAAATACCCATCATTTTCAAAAGTAAGGGGGTAATTACCCTTTGGACTTGAAAATTATCTGGAGCTCTGGGCCATGTTTGTTAACGGATTAGGACAGAATGAGCAATCTTTATAGAGGACCTTCCATAGATGCTTCCTACCAAGTTTTGGTTCATTTGGCCATGTTGTTTCAGAGGAGAAGATTTTTAGAAATAGACCAATCAGAAACAAGAATCACCTGTGGTGGCCATGTTTGTTATTGGAATTGGAACGAAATGAGTACTCTTTATAGAGGAACGCCCATAGATGCCTCCTACCAAGTTTCGGATCATTTGGTCAAGCGGTTTCAGAGGAGAAAAATTAAAAAAATCAGCCAATCAGAAACAAGAATCGCCTGTAGTGGCCATGTTTGTTAATGGATCGGGACGTAATGAGCAATATTTATAGAGGACTTTCCATAGATGCTTCCTACTAAGTTTCCGATCATTTGGCCAAGCGGTTTCAGAGGAGAAGATTTTTAGAAATCAACCAATCAGAAATAAGAATTGCCTGTGGGGGCCATGTTTGCTAATGGATCGGAACAAAATGAGCACTCTTTATAGAGGACCGCCCATAGATGCTTCCTACCAAGTTTCGGTTCATTTAGCCAAGCGGTTTCAGAAGAGAAGAATTTTTTAAATCAGCCAATCAGAAACAAGCGTCACCTGTGGCGGCCATGTTCGTTAATGGATCAGGACGAAATGAGCAATCTTTATAGAGGACCTTCCATAGATGGTTCCCACCAAGTTTCAGTTCATTTGGTTGAGGGATTTTAGAGGCATATTTATCTGTAATTCAATTCAGAGAAAACTGCATTTTGAATAGATACAAAATGTATCTATATTTAAACTAGAGTTATCTCCCTTTTAACAGAAAACATGATTTTTTAGATACAGCACGCACAGCGCGTTTTAGCAAGAAATCACCTTGGTCGGTGTTTTTTCGCGGTGAAATGTCGGTGATATGTCATAAAATCACCGTAAAATGTCGATGAAATCACGGTGAAACTTTCATCGCGAAAATTAACAAATTAGGACCTAAATGTCGGTGAAATATTTTAATTGCCGGTGACAACACCGCGGCGAAAATCATACGTGTATACACGTACATGTAACTGTACTTCATGTGTTCTTTTGTTTTTTGTTGCTTAGTTTTGATTTTTTACTATTTCGTACTTTATATTTCAATTTGATACCGGGTTTTTTTTCAGGGATGCCAGCATGGCATACATTTTATTTATAGGATTTATGAGGCTGAGCACGCATCTTGTTTTGCGTATATTATCTAATCCAGGGATATATATAGTAGCCCTACTATATAAATCCTTGTCTAATCCCAACATTTCGATTGGTTTATATCGATGTTATTTTTTTTAATCACCTGTGTTTTATCAATGTACGGATGTGTCTATTTTTATGTAGTGCACACATTGAACTAGGTCACTAAAAGGTCAAATACACAGTTACCTGAGGCTGCGGGATTGATTTAAAAACACACCGAGAATGATTGAAAAAAAAAATCGATGTAATTTTTTATCTAAAGCAAACGTGCTTTTTCGTATTTGTATGTCGTTAATCCCCTTTTGCAAGCCACGTGTTATTTTACCTTTAATAAAAGTTCCATTTCTGATTTGTACACATATTTTTCACGTGAACGTAAATCTAGAAAGGTTTCCACATGCTATCGATCAAAGCGTGCTTTTGGGGATCTAGAAACTTTTGTAACAGGTGAACTTAAGTCACGTGCCAACTCGACCATTAATTGAACACCCGAAAGCAAATTAACTCGGGATACCAAGCTTGCATTCAAAAGATCAAGTTTATTTTAATTAACAAAATAATACAACACAAGCTTATAAATGGTAATGATCACATAATACTAAACGTTTTTACCGGCATTGTTTTCTTAACATAATAGATTAAAACAAAAGCAAATATCAGAATTAAAGAACGAAAAATGATCACATAGCTTGCACACCTGAAAAAGAAAATAAGTATTTGCTATGAATCATTCATATTATCAAAAATGACAGTCTCAAGAACATACAAATATACAAATAAAGGTTAATATCCCATTTCTTTATTTCGCGGCGTTTAATCGTCAATGTCAGTGTTTTGTCGGTGTTTTATAGTAAATCACCGTGTTCGATTTTTCTCGGACATTTCGCGGTGTCAACAACGACTTTTTTTTTAATTTCTCCGACATTTTCTTGATTTCACCGACGTCGGACCTGAGTGATTTCTTGCTAAATCGCGCTGTGCGTGCTGTATCAATCAATCAGAAACAAGAATCTCCTGTGGCAGCCATGTTTGTTAACAGATCAAGATGAAATTAGCAATCTTTATAGAGGACCTTCCATAGATGCTTCCTACCAAGTTTCGGTTCATTTGGCTAAGCGGTTTCAGAGGAGAAGATTTTTTAAAATAGGCCAATCAGAAACAAGAATTGCCTGTGGCGGCCACGTTTGTTAATGGATCGGGACAAAATGAGCAATCTTTATAGAGGACCTTCCATAGATGCTTCCTACCAAGTTTCAGTTCATATGGCTGAGGGGTTTCAGAGGAGAAGATTAAAATGTGAAAAGTTAACGGACGACGGACGCCAAGTGATGGCAAAAGCTCACGTTGCCTTTTGGCCGAAGGGACAAGTTGAAAAATATGTTAATGTAGAGGCCTGAATTGTTGCCATTTGATTATGAGGTCTGAGAAATAATTATTATTTTACAACTTGCTTCAGTTTATGAAGTTTGTTCTATACTGATTTCCTACGAAGAATCTATATAGAAGTTGGACCATTGGCATTGGGCAAACTGGCAGAATTTTTTTTTCTGCTGAAGACTACACAAATATGAGTTATTACAATTGTTGTGGTATTAGACCAAAGCACAGTAACATTTCAAAAAGGGTGTGTAGGGGGTATTTAAAATTTGTATGGTAATGGACCAAAGCACAGTAATATTTCAAAAGGTGGGGGTATTACAATGCGTGTGGTATTGAGATCAAAATAGTGGCAAAGCTATGTTTTATCAGTTGGTTGTTAATTTGCGTAACACCCCCATTTTCTATCAACTTTAGATGTCAAATTGAAAACCAGGTGAGCAATTACAGGCTCCTGTGAGCCTCTAGTTTATAGGTGGCACTGTTACTTTCATTTTGAGTCCATGGAGTTCTCTACTCAGGCGAATTCCTGACAAAAATGACCGTTGTGCCTTCTCGAGAGGTAGTCGTGGGGAGGTCATGATATTTTTTGAAAAGAATAAGGTCTTGGGAGTTGAACCAAACAGGGTTTTGAATATATTAGAAGGAATTTAAAAAACAAACACGACTTGAAGCGAGCGGGGGTAAAAAGGGTGTCCGCCCTTGTACATGTATATGCATTGATAGTATATTTACGTGGATAGTGACAAGGCCCTGTGGTGTACCCATATTAAATTTAAAATCTCCAACAAACTTACCCCTTC
This sequence comes from Bathymodiolus brooksi, assembly GCA_963680875.1. Classification (NCBI taxonomy): domain Eukaryota; kingdom Metazoa; phylum Mollusca; class Bivalvia; order Mytilida; family Modiolidae; genus Bathymodiolus; species Bathymodiolus brooksi. Next base: position 116,963,906 of record OY804577.1, read on the forward strand.
CATAAATTATTTCTATGACGTGCTGTTTTGGCTGTGTAAACAAAAGGGTATAATAGAACAACCAAATACGTCATGATCATCAGCGTGTGTAAGTCATAATAAATCGGGGAATTTTATACCCTTTTGTTTACAAAACCAAAACAGCATGTCATATTATTAGAATCCTATTTTCATTTTCCCATATCACTTATCACCGATTCATTGATTCAGGCATATGCTACGATATATCTGTTTTTAACTACGTCAACTTGAACAGCGATTGCGAAAAAAAGAAGAACAACTAAAATTAAAAGAAGTAGCTATTAATGATACTATGACTGAAAAAAACAGAATCCTAGATCGAATGTATAAAGCGGAAGCTAGAAACCTAGAAATGGAACATACAGTGAAGAACTTTCAAAACAGAATAGAGATGTTAGAGAGCAGAAAGACTCTTCAGGGAGACGGTGGGAATTTCCACGGTATCCCTAAGAAAGATGAAAATAGCTGTCCTACTCGAGAAAATGACGATCTCATATTAGGAATACGTGAAAAAGTCACCAAATTCATTCTTGGGAAAGTAGAAAATGAGCTGAACAAACTGCAAAATCATGATTATGAAGAAACACCAAAAACCAACTTAAATGAACAAAGACAAGAATATTACAACCAGCATCAAACATGTATACCAACATATAATCAGTGGCCAAGCTCTTACTGTCAAGACTGGACAAACGAATATAACCAGTATAATAGCCATCAAAGCAAACAGGAAATAGACCACAACCAAAGATACATTAATGATGATACAAATATATGTAGAGACAATCTAATAGAACTAACATCGAGTGGAGAACATGATGATAGTCTAAAGTATATAAATATACCTGATGACAGCTCAAACCACTACACATTGAATACAAATAGAACATCTGCAGAAAAGAAAACAGATGGTACACAACAAGGACCAAAGAATATGGATGAAAACTGGTTCTACATGTCTCGGGAGGGACAACCACTGTATTACAGCACAAGTGACAGAAATGAATATTTTTTATACCAGAACAGCCTCAGCCGATCGCGACTAAAATACACAAACAACCAGATGTATTAAAAAGAATACAGTCAAATACGTGTAAATATGTACTAAAGATCTTAGATTTTAACTGTAAGAACATTTTAACATGTGGACCATTTTTTCAGGAACTTAATAACTCCATTGATATCTACCTATTGCAAGAACACTGGTTATTTGATTGCCAACTGAACTTATTAAACGAAATTCACCAGCAGTATACAGGAGTAGGCAAAGCAGTGGACTCCAATGACCCAATTACACCGTTGCGCATGCCAAGAGGATATGGTGGAACAGCTATACTTTGGAGAAAAGATATTGATACAATAGTAACTCCACTGACAATAGGCAACAATCGAATACAATCCATAGAGATCACAGGGGACCCAAATCTATTAATCATCTCTGTCTATCTTCCTTGTAAAGGTTCTCCCAACAGTCAAAATGAATTCCAAGAATGTATAGACCAGTTACATGAAATAATGTCAACTTATGAGCAAACACATCAAGTAATCATTGGAGGGGACTTTAACGAAGAAATTACAAATATCAATACCACAACTAGACAGCAATATGTAGTAGAATTTATGGCTGAACACCAGATGTACACGAAAGAAATGGGACCTACTTTTATCAATGCTAAGGGAAAAGATTGTACATCAATTGATTATATAATGTTCCAAGAGAGTTACAGAGATCAGATAAGCAGCATCAAGAAAATTGACGTCATAGCAAATGTCTCTGATCATTATCCCATACTACTAACTTTGAAGTATAAAAAAACCAATAGATAAGAATCAAAAACATGCACATACTCAAAAGACAAAAATTAAATGGGATACGGCAGACAAAGACAAATATATAGAATTAGTCAATGAAGGAATACAATCTTCAGATCTAACTTTGGAAACAGCTAAAGATGTTGAGAAAGCCTTTCTTAATCTAAACAGTCTCATAAATAATGCAGCTAGTGCTATTACTCCAAAGCCAAAAATAAGAAGAACAAACCTAAATTACAAGTAATGTCAGAGGAAATACTCGAGGCTATAAAAAATAAAAAGACTGCATTTTATAACTGGAAAACAAATGGGCGAATAAAGGACATCCATGACCCCTTCTTGATGGAAAAGAAAATTACAACATATGAACTGAGGAAAAACTGCAGAAAAGAAATGGCACAAAAACGTATACAAGAGAGACAAACAATAACAGAAGCTAGGACCTCTGATAAAACTCTATTTTATAGAATCATAAGACAGCAACGCGGAAAACTAACAAGATTTATTGACGAACTTTATGTTGGAAATCAAACACACAATACAGAAGACCAGATACTAGAAGGATGGAAATCACACTTTGAACAACTAGCAGAACGCTCCATATGTGAGAATTATGATAAGGATTACTTACACCTAGCCGAAGCTGAATATCAAACCATCATCCAATCATGTAAAGAAAGAGCCGTACATGTTCCAGTGACCAAACAAGAAGTAAAAAAAGCTATCAACAGTTTAAATCGTAACAAAGCAGCAGACTTTTATGGCATCACTGCTGAAAATATTGTCTATGGAGGGGATAATCTTGTAAAATATATACAAGAGGTACTCAATAAAACCTTCCAACTACATCACATTCCGGATATTCTGAAAATTGGAATCTTATTCCCTGTATTCAAAAATAAAGGTGACTGCAAAAATGCTAAGAACTACAGAGGAATTACAGTAACACCTACACTTTCTAAAATAATAGAGAAAATACTAAAAATAAGAGAAAATGGCAAAATCCTATTGAATCAGAATCCACTACAAAAAGGATTCACAGAAAACTCATCACCACTTCTTTGTGAATTACTTGTAGAAGAATTTGAACGAGAAAACAAAGATCTCAAAAGACCTACATACATTGCTATGTTGGATGCAAAGTCAGCGTTCGATGTTGTAGTGCATGCAAACCTAATTAGAAGACTACATCAGTATGAATTTTCGGATCAGTCTATCCTATTAATAAATAGTTTTTATGAAAATGCAGTATCCCATATAAAATGGAAAAACCTAATGTCCGAACAAAACTTTAAAATTGAACAGGGTGTTCGACAAGGCGGAGTCTTAAGTGCCGACCTGTATAAACTGTATATCAACCCTCTCCTGAATTTCCTTGATGACTCTGGATTAGGTGGGAAAATTGGAAATATTAATGTCTGTGCTCCGACCTGCGCAGATGATGTTGCATTGATTGCTTACAACCCATTGGATATACAAACGATGGTGGACATTGCAGTAGATTTCAGCAAACGTGAAGGATACCAACTACAACCTGCCAAAAGTGTTATTCTTCCAGTCAAATCCAAAATTAAGACAATTGTAACAAATGAAGGCTTCTGGAAAATAGATAATAGAATAATGCCAGTAGTAGATAAAGCCACCCATATTGGAATTACCAGATCTGACACCAACTCAGCACGAACTACCGTAGATGAAAACATTAGAAAAGCCAGAAGAGCCACCTACAGCCTCATGGGTACTGGATTGCATGGCGAAAATGGCCTAGATCCTGAAACATCAATATCACTTCTGAAAACTTATATCTTACCAATATTAACCTATGGACTAGAAATCGTAATACCAAAAGGAAAAATATTAGATGACATACAAAATTATTACAAGAAGCTTTTAAAGCAATTGTTGTCCCTGACTATAAATGTAGCAGATCCTGCTGTATACATGATATCAGGACTATTACCTCTGGAAGCAGAGATACATACCAAGGTTTTTACAATGTTCGGCAATATTACAAGAGTGCATAAAAACTCCACTGAATGGAAGTTAGCAGAAAGACAATTACATATCAAAAATCTTGACAGTAACAGCTGGTTCATGGAAATAAAAAAGCTATGTATAAAATACGACCTAGAGGATCCAATACATTATATGCAAAACCACTTACCCTATAGTCCAAACGGAAAACGCAATATCCGCACTCCTTTCAAGGAAAATATCGACAGTTCACGGACCGTCGCGATGATTCAACGCGGACCATGATCGTGGACAAATTCTATCATTTTCATCACCATCGCGGATCCGTCGCGCACAATGAGCAAATGTATTTTATAAACCTACGTGTACAAAGTATCTCGGTCGTATAAAGTTTGCCTTAAAAATAAATGCAAATGTGGTCATTTTTATTGCATGTGGGATCTGATAAGATGCAAATGTTTGTGAATGATTTGATTTTGAATGCATGTGTAAAAACGACAGAAATGTTTATCTGTGAAAAGATTTTAACAACTTCCGGTAAAAAAATTACTTCCAACCCATACACTAACTGTTACACACTTTTAAGTGCTGTATAAACATTTCTCTTTTAAATTATATCACCCTTCAATAGTATAAGTTAACTGTACATTTGTCCCGGGGTCGGGATTAATTTTGTGAGACAATTACGAGTGGTTTCAATCCAAGACTAGGGTAATGAAGTACAATCTGTCATTGGAATCAAAATAATGAGAAAAAACAAACTTTATTGTTCTTTTTTTAGTTGTGAAAAACAAAAATTGAAAATAAAATGGAGATTAAATATTTGTAAAACAATATATATTTATGGAAATTACTAATGTACGTGGTCGTAAAGTAGTTTCAGATGCTTTTTTATTTTATTTTCAAATTCGATAAAATAATACTGATCTATAATTATGTAATTCAAAAGCTGATTTTGTTCCATGATTCTATGTAAAAAAAATGAGAAAATTAACACGTTAATATCCACGTTCCACTTCCGATTACATAATTCTACGTCTTAATGTATTGAAGTTTTCTCAAAGTTTTGAAACCCAGTGAAACGTGTTATGTTGAAAATATAAAATCAACAAATTTTATTTTGGTACAAACACAAAATCCACTAATTTAGGAATCCACGAACTTGTAATTTTTAACAAAACAACGAAAATTGATACCAACGAAGAAAAGTACTTTCATAGCGGTACCCCTTTCATAGTATTATAAAAATACCCACGTTCATGTTAAGAAAAGAAATCTAATTTGTTTTTCATGAAAAAAAATGGCTTGGGAGGATAAAACATACAAAAGTTAGTTAAATGGTTGGTTCCTTCCTTAGAGAGTGTGGAGGAAAATAATCATCATGTACTGATTGTCATAAACAGACTTATGACAGATAACATTTATTATTACTCTCAGCTAATAAATCTTACTATTTCTTTTTCAGATGCTGTGTGTACATTTATACTATTATACATGTGTAGTATACTCTCAAAGATTTAGAAATAAATCATGTACATTTATACTATTATATATTTCAAAGACACAAAGATTGCTGGGTTTTTTTATGGCAATATTCTACCAAGGACGTAAATACGGTCATTGATTGATTCACAATCCTTCTCGGTTTGTTTTTAAATCAACCATCAGCCTCAGGTAACTGTGTATTTGACCTTTTAGTGGCCGTGTTCAATGTGTGCACTATATAAAAATAGACACACTCGTACATGGATAAAAATACAGGTGATTATCAACTCGTGAGAGAGAAAAATAACACCTATGTAAACCAGGGTGACATGTGTAATTATTGGGGTATAATTTAATGTTTTTATTGCTCTATCACAGTGTTTATCTATGACAAAGTGTCAATGAACTACCTTGTGTTTGGTGGTGATCTGCCACATACTGTGAAGAGAAATTCTATACAAGGTACAAGATTTTATTGATCCAAATTAAAGGGCCCACGAAGGGGCATATAAACATAATAAAACATAAGGTGATTGCATAAAATATCAAATAAATTGCAAGTACATGCAGCGACAAAAAAAAAGGGGGTGCAAGTGCATAGAGCTAATATTAATTAGATTGGTTTCTCATCGATCTAATTATATAAAAACTGTGTTAATAATTGCCCGATTTTTATTTCATTCTATTTTTCATGAGGCTAGATGCAGATGAGAAACTACAATATTTTCAACTACCTTACATTCCTTGTCTTATGGTATCAGGTAATGAAATAAAGTTATGTTTAAAATATTTTTGTTTACCAATTTATTTTGTACACTTTGAAATTTCATTAACCTTTATATCACCCAAGCCGAGCCCCAAGTCATCGGATGTTCAATTACTGTCAACTCGGCATGTGACTAAAGTTCACCTGTTATAAAAGTTTCAAGATCCCCAAAAGCAGCTTTGATCGATAATATATTACCAACAGGTGGAACCCTTTCTAGATTCTCATTCACGTGATAACTGTGTGTAGTACACACTGTCTACATGGGAAAATATGTATCCACTTACATAAAAATAGACACACCCGTACATAGATAAAAAAAAATACAGGTGATTATCAACTCGTGAGAGAAAAATTAACACCTATGTAAATCAATCGAAATGTTGGGTTTACATAATAGGCAAAACAAGATGCGTGCTCCTATATCCTATAAATAAAATGTATGCCATCTCTAAAAAAAAGTGGTATCAAATGATCAACTGCACAAATAAATCTCAATGTGGATATTAAGATTACGAAGCATTGTGATGACAAAGAATAAACGATTGCAGGTACAATCACGTGTAGTATTCATTATGAACGAACATTTCAATAATTACAATCTGTGATGGACTCGTGAAGACATCGCGTTCTGTCCGTCATGTCCATGTTGTTTCGCAGACCGTCCACGTATACACACGGACCTCTCGTTAATTCCGCGTTGCGATAATCCTTGATAAGACATGGACTTTGCGTTTTTCGTTTGAGCTGCACGGTATCTAAAACAAAATGGAAGAGTCTGATTACATTAGCAATATATAATTATTGGAGTGACAGAATTAATGAGGAAATAAAATATTATTCTACTCTGAAATACCCTATAGTCCAAACGGAAAACGCAATATCCGCGATCCTTTCAAGGAAAATATCGACAGTTCGCGGACCGTCGCGATGATTCAACGCGGACCATGATCGTGGACAAATTCTATCATTTTCATCACCATCGCGGATCCGTCGCGCACAATGAGCAAATGTATTTTATAAACCTACGTGTACAAAGTATCTCGGTCGTATAAAGTTTGCCTTAAAAATAAATGCAAATGTGGTCATTTTTATTGCATGTGGGATCTGATAAGAAATTATGCTTATCTTTGAAGTGATAAGGTCGTAAAGAAAGGTCATATCCTGTCATTAATTTCAAGTGCAGTGTTGTCTTATTTGATATTACACAAAGTATCTTAACGCTCGAGTAAGCACCACGTGGAGATTATCCTCGCCTGTCAATCAACACTAAACAGTAACACACACCTGTCTGAAATGTAGAAAAGCAATTTAATGACGAGCATACCTTTTAATGGGTTATAATCCACATGCAAATGTTTGTGAATGATTTGATTTTGAATGCATGTGTAAAAACGACAGAAATGTTTATCTGTGAAAAGGTTTTAACAACTACCGGTAAAAAAATTACTTCCCACCCATACACTAACGGTTACACACTTTTAAGTGCTGTATAAACATTTCTCTTTTAAATTATATCACCCTTCAATAGTATAAGTTAACTGTACATTTGTCCCAGGGTCGGGATTAATTTTGTGAGACAATTACGAGTGGTTTCAATCCGAGACTAGAGTAATGAAAGATCGAACATGTTGAAGTACAATCTGTCATTGGAATCAAAATAATGAGAAAAAACAAACTTTATTGTTCTTTTTTTTAGTTGTGAAAAACAAAAATTGAAAATAAAATGGAGATTAAATATTTGTAAAACAATATATATTTATAGAAATTACTAATGTACGTGGTCGTAAAGTAATTTCAGATGCTTTTTTATTTTATTTTCAAATTCGATAAAATAATACTGATCTATAATTATGAAATTCAAACGCTGATTTTGTTCCATGATTCTATGTAAAAAAATGAGAAAATTAACACATTAATATCCACGTTCCACTTCCGATTACATAATTCTACGTCTTAATGTATTGAAGTTTTCTCGAAGTTTTGAAACCCAGTGAAACGTGTTATGTTGAAAATATAAAATCAACAAATTTTATTTTGGTACAAACACAAAATCCACGAATTTAAGCATCCACGAACTTGTAATTTTTAACAAAACAACGAAAATTGATACCAACGAAGAAAAGTACTTTCATAGCGGTACCCCTTTCATAGTATTATAAAAATATCCACGTTCATGTTAAGAAAAGAAATCTAATTTGTTTTTCATGAAAAAAAATGGCTTGGGAGGATAAAACATACAAAAGTTAGTTAAATGGTTGGTTCCTTCCTTAGCGAGTGTGTAGGAAAATAATCATTATGTACTGATTGTCATAAACAGACTTATGACAGATAACATTTATTATTACTCTCAGCTAATAAATCTTACTATTTCTTTTTCAGATGCTGCATGTACATTTATACTATTATACATGTGTAGTATACTCTCAAAGATTTAGAAATAAATCCTGTACATTTATACTATTATATATTTCAAAGACACAAAGATTGCTGGGTTTTTTGTTATGGCAATATTCTACCAAGGACGTAAATACGGTCATTGATTGATTCACAATCCTTCTCGGTTTGTTTTTAAATCAACCATCAGCCTCAGGTAACTGTGTATTTGACCTTTTAGTGGCCGTGTTCAGTGTGTGCACTATATAAAAATAGACACACCTGTACATGGATAAAAATACAGGCGATTATCAACTCGTGAGAGAGAAAAATAACACCTATGTAAACCAGGGTGACATGGGTAATTATTGGGGTATAATTTAATGTTTTTATTGCTCTATCAGTGTTTATCTATGACAAAGTGTCAGTGAACTACCTTGTATTTGGTGGTGATCTGCCACATACTGTGAAGAGAAATTCTATACAAGATACACGATTTTATTGGTCCAAATTAAAGGGCCCACGAAGGGGCATATAAACATAATAAAACATAAGGTGATTGCATAAAATATCAAATAAATTGTAAGTACATGCAGCGACAAAAAAAAGGGGGAGCAAGTGCGTAGAGCTAATTTTAATTAGATTGGTTTCTCATCGATCTAATTATATAAAAACTGTGTTACTAAATGCCCGATTTTTATTTCATTTTATTTTTAATGAGGCTAGATGCAGATGATGAACTACAATATTTTCAACTACCTTACATTCCTTGTCGTATGGTATCAGGTAATGAAATAAAGTTATGTTTAAAATATTTTTGTTTACCAATTTATTTTGTACACTGAAATTTCATTAACCTTTATATCACCCAAGCCGAGCCCCAAGCCATTGGATGTTCAATTACTGTCAACTCGGCATGTGACTAAAGTTCACCTGTTATAAAAGTTTCAAGATCCCCAAAAGCAGCTTTGATCGATAATATATTACCAACAGGTGGAACCCTTTCTAGATTCTCATTCACGTGATAGCTGTGTGTAGTACACACTGTCTACATAGGGAAATATGTATCCACTTTTGTTAAAGGTAAAACGACAAGTGGCTTGCAAGGTGATTAACGACATACAAATACGAAAAAGCACGTTTAGATAAATATTTACATCGATTTTTTTTCTTCTTTTCAATCATTCTCGTTGGTTTTTAAATCAATTCCTCAGCCTCAGGTAACTGTGTATTTGACCTTTTAGTGACCGAGTTCAATGTGTGCACTACTTAAAAATAGACACACCCGTACATAGATAAAAAAATATACAGGTGATTATCAACTCGTGAGAGAAAAAATAACACCTATGTAAACCAATCGAAATGTTGGGTTTACATAATAGGCAAAACAAGATGCGTGCTCCTATAAATAAAATGTATGCCATCTCTAAAAAAAGTGGTATCAAATGATCAACTGCACAAATAAATTTCAATGTGCATATTAAGATTACGAAGCATTGTGATGACAAAGAATAAACGATTGCAGGTACAATCACGTGTAGTATTCATTATGAATGAACATTTCAATAATTACAATCCGTGATGGACTCGTGAAGACATCGCGTTCTGTCCGTCATGTCCATGTTGTTTCGCGGACCGTCCACGCATACACACGGACTTCTCGTTAATTCCGCGTTGCGATAATCCTTGATAAGACATGGACTTTGCGTTTTCCGTTTGAGCTGCACGGTACCTCTCACCAACATATGAAATTGGAAAAATCCATCCACTAGCCAAAACAAATACTGTCAACCAGAAAGATATCAACAGAATTCCAACCAGACTTAAACTTGCAACTGGGAATTACATGCTACAAACTATGAGAGCAGCTTATAATCAAAACCCTATTGATCCAACCTGCAAACTGTGTAACCAGGCAGAAGAAACTGTCTCACACTTCTTAATATGCTGCAAAACCTTGGAATATCTCCGAGCACCAACGATAAATAACATTATTGAGGAAAGTAGTAAACTGTTTGCTTCACACTGTACTAACCCGCAACTAGATATTATACAATTGATTATTAATCCATTTCACTACGCTGTGAATAATAGCTTAAAAGCAAATACTTGCACCAGCATTGAGCCACTGTGTAGGCAATTAATATACAAATTGCACTGTAAAAGATATGAACTGCTTGCGAAGAACGACCTGTTGAGATGTAAGAGAAAGATAAACATTTCTGCGGTCAATAACTTTTGTGTGTATACAGATCACCTAGACATAAATTGTTTTAAAATACATGTATTTTACCTTTTAAGCGACTTTACTTAATATGAACTATGTAAATAACATGTGACGTGTACATACTTTGGTGCTGGATTGAATTGACAATTGGGATATAGTAACATTGTGTTTTATTACTCCAATCAAGGAGGTGTGCCTTAATTGGCAGAATTTCATTGGATACAGATACAGAATGGTGTCCATATAATCGTGATCATGCTGTCTTTCAATACTTACAAATATTTCAAACACTTACTCTGTGGAACGCCTCTAACAACTTGTAAACAATCAGTTTACGTTGTAAACACGATACATTCTTTTGTAGTAAAGATGGCGCGAAAGATCATCGACTATTAACTAACTAAATGAGGAATCAATCTCGGAAATTGGATCCGGATAGTGCACACTGGTATACATTTTTTTAGTGAGGCACAGTGATCAGGAAAGAGGAAATGATTATGGGCCATTGCGGCCCCATCATCACAACATTCAATGGGCCATTTCAGTGTAGTCCTTGTAAAAACTAAAATATTTTATGGGCCTTTTAATTTTTGCATGGTGCATCTACACAGAATTACAAAACTGTATGTATCAAACACCCATGACCCCTGCCTTTCCCAATCACTGGAAGCAGCTAGCATGCAGGTCCAAGTTAAATATTGGGTAATATTAGTTTTTCGATGGTTTTAATTATCTATAGTCGGAAGACAATGCAGTACAAAACATCAGACTAAGAGACATAAATGATGTATCTGAAAACATAAAACATGAGCTCAAAATTATAATTAGGAGCTCTTTAGCCAACTGAATAGAAAAATCCAACTCATTGAAAGGGGTTAGGGTTATAGTGATCAGTTTTATTGGTCGAGGAAACCGGAGTACTCGGGGAAAACCACCGTGACCTGTCGCAAGTCAATGACAAACTTTATCACATAATGTTGTATCGAGTACACCTCTCCATGATCGGAATTCGAACTCACAGCTTTGTGGTGGTAGGCACTTATTGCATATGTAGTTGTAAATCAAAACTACCATACGATCACGACCACGATGGCCCCAGCTTAATGTATAAATGGGTATTATCAATTTAAATTAACAGGAGATAAAGGGCTGGTTATAGGCATTATTATGGTTACAGGACAATATGACTATTGTTACATCGTTGTTTGTCCTTTTATACTTTTTCTTTTGGTCATTGAATTGTCTGTTCTTCGATATACGAATTCTGATTTACCCCTTTGGTATCTTCAAACTCTTCTTACACCTATTGTGTCTTGCAAGTGTCGGAATGTTTTAAAGTATGCAGCCTCCTACCGACATAGATCGTTGGAAGGTGTTAAAATGTCAGTTATTGCATAGATGTAGCTATGTAAAATTTAAATCTTCATCAACAATGAATTCATCTCGATATACGAAGTTTAAATATCATGGAAGAATAAACCGATTAGAATGTAATCATTGGGGGAAACTTAAATATCTAATGTATTAATATATATAGGTAATGTATTTGTTGTGAAATTAAAAGCCCCACCCTATAAAAATATATGATAATACACTTGTATTAAAAAAAATGCGCCGAGCGGAGGGAGGCGCGAAAATTTTTGGGGTATTTCGTGTGAAAAATCACGATTTTACGCCAAAAAATCATATTTTTTCCAATTTTAGGGGGTCCCCCCCCCCCCCTGTATCCGCCCCTGTATACATAATATATCTAATCTTCGAGTAGTTATGTGTAGAGAGTTCTGCTCCTGCAGCCCTCATCAAATGAAGCAAATTGAAGTCACAGCCTGCAACAGACATTGTCTGAAGCTTGCTGCAGGCATGACGTCACGGCAGGTGTTAAAAATCGATAAGACGTCGCGTACGGTATTGGTGCTATAGCGTAACGTCAAATATATAATTTGATATATAATAGGTCTCATAGATATTCTAAAATTAATTAGCGCAGTATCCCCAATACTGTGCGCGACGTAATAAGCCTTTGATTCAATATTGACGGGTGTAATGTAGTGAAGTCACGGTCTGTAGCTTGCTGCAATATTTTGAAACAGTGCAGCTATTAGATTACTTGGTATGAAAAGGGTATCCTGACACTTGTTCATTTATTTAAGTAAAAGACGAGCTTGTGCTCACAATGATATGCAGACAAAATTCGGTAGAAGAAATTGACAGTATGGATGTTTCCTTTAAGAATTCTAGTATTCGATCGAGTTTAAGCTCTCTATATAAGAACTATGATTTTCACTTGGATATACTGAAGATAACGGGTGTTATCGTTCTTTTGTCCATCATGAGTGCTACTCTAGCTATTACCAGCAATTTGTACAAAGTGGACACAACTAAAAATGTCACAGATTGTATAAGATTAACTGCACAAACGGAGGATCAGCAGTTCAATACCACTTTGTGTAGGTACATCAAACAGTACCCATTACCAGAAAACTATTTTGTAACTATTTGTTCTTACCAGGGAGAAATACGAATTGATTTCATAAAATTTATTAACAACTATCCAACGATCCAGGGAGTTGATCTCAACACCAGAAAATGGAATTATTTAAAGATACTGATTCCTCATATTGATAAATGTATCACCCATGCAAGGACCATGAACTAGCAGCTGTACAAACCGTCAACAATATCCCTATTGTAACATACAAATCTTATTTCTAATGAAGAACAGCAATAAAAGCAAATTAAAATTATTTTGTGTTGTTTTGTATATGAGAAAGTAACCAAGGTAATACAAAGTTGGAGACGCCTGCTATGAGGGCAGATGGTGAGATGTGATTCGGTTTTTAACTGTGTTTCAAGCAACAAAAAGGTTTGGCTCTAGATATATCTGATTTTTAACAAACATCTATAGTAAAAGTACAGGTGATGCCATCAAGCATTGCGTACGGGTTGCATAAATAAGTGCTTAGGTTATTAAACATTGTTTGTATGGTCAGTTTGATGTTCTATCTAACCTTAAATGATAAACAATGAGGACAGGTGATACAAATTCTACTATTGATCTCATCAGAATTTAAATGTATTCTGTTTGTACAGATCAGTGGTGTTTTCTTTTGTCCATTTTTGTAAATTTTATGTTTGGAGCTTAATTAGCATAAAAACAACCATTCACTTCAAATACGTATTTAATACTGACTAATCATCTACTATTACAAACAAACCATACACATTGACAGAGTTCATATCAATTAAAAGATGTAGACAGATTTATGACACAGATGCTGGAGTTTCTCAGTCTCAAAGTTCACTGTAAGTTCACTGCACATAAAAGTCAGATAAATACATAACAGTAAATGGGGTATTTAAATTCATCACACACTAATTCACATGAAAGGTGATTGATATTTTTATACAGAGCTTTAAATTTCACCTGTCCATGGAGCAAAATAATGTTGTAATTATCTTGATTTTGCAACCATTTTCGAACTGTGTGTTTTTCAATGTTTGTGATGTCTTTGTTTTTTATTATCGTGTAGAGTTTGTCGGGGCCGAGATAAGAACCAGTTATAGAGCCATTTTTTCCCCATAGCCACCCCCCCCCCCCCCCCGGAAAAATGATATTTCCCCCTTACCTGGATAGACGGGAAAATGGCTATATAGTAGATTCCCCCCCCCCCCCCGGAAAAATGGCTATTTTGCCATTCCCCCCCTTGGCAAATAGGGGGGAGGGGAAATGGCTATATAGTAGTTTTTCCCCCTAAATTATGTTGGGATATCAAAACGAAGTAATCACTTCCAAAGGGTGCATTAATGTTAAAAAAAACATGCAACAGATTATCAGGGACCTGCCACATAGTGCATCTTCGCTAGCCAAGGGTTACGATCCGCTCTACTCATCTTCACCCTTGGCATCGTTAGACGGATTTTCGAGGTCACATGGTGACGGTTTATATGTAATGCAGCTAGTGGTAGCTGCAACCAATCAGAACGGGCTTTGCAAAAAGCACATGTTCTGTAGGAAAAATGTCAACAAAATAAAAATGAGAAAAATCGTCAGTCCGGCACGATTTTGATAGTATAAACAAGTTTGTACGATTAGCCGCTACACTATTCGTACAAAAAGTTTGTACGAGGAGACACTGCCTATTATAATCTCGAGTCAATTTTCAGGGCATTCAAACGAAAGGAAATGAAAGCCTCGCGTCGATTGGCTGAAAATGACATCATTACAAGAGGCATAACTGTCAAAATCCAGCAGGTGGCAGTACTCGGGAATTACGGAAATCCGTCTAACAAGGGTGAAAATGAGTAGAGCGGATCGTAACCCTTGGCTAGCGAAGATGCACATAGTGGCGAACGCCCTATACTGATCGCTCTGTCCGTCCGTTCGAAACACATTCGTGTCCGCTTCATAACTTTATAACCAGTCATTTCTCTATTCTATAGTAGATGGATGAAACTTTGCATGATTGTTAACTACTATTAGAAGGTGTGTCGCGTATCATATTCTTGTTTGTCCTCCTAAAGTCAAGGTCTCAAACTTTTCATTTCATGGAACCCCTATATGAAGTATATATATATATCTCAGATGATACGATATTACAGAGTTTGTGGTTCCTAGCAGGATTTCCTTGATAAAGGGTTGCTGCTAACACGGAAGCTACTGAACCAAGGGTTCCTTTTGGTAAAGTTGAAGTCATTACTTCGAAAATTTTACGGCCGCCACCATGACTTGGTTGACCGTTTTGGAATATCTGTGTCACAAATGACCACGGATATGTTCCACTTGTCGTAAACACTTCCCGGTCCTTTCCTCATTCACGACTTATTACCAGATTTGTAACTAGATTAACACGACGGGTGTCACTAGTGGAGCAGGAACTGCTAACCCTTCCGGAGCACCTGAGTTCCCCCTCGGGTTTTAGTGGGGTTCGTGTTACTCGATCTTTAGTTTTATATGTATGTTTTCCCGATCGTTGTTTGTCCTTTCGTGCTTTTTCTTTTGGCCATTGTGTTGTCTGTTCTTCGATATACGGTTTCTGATTGCCTCTTTGGTATCTTCAAACTCTTCTTGTGAACTACAGAAAATCGTGTTCGCTCTAATTATTGTAGAGGGATGATATTTTGTGATTGTTAACCACTGTGAGAAGGTCTTACTTAATTCATTTTTGTCCTTCAAAGGTCAAAGTCTCAAACTTAGGGTTTTTCATGGGGCGATAATTTTGGTACCCCAACAGATTCTTTAGATATTGACTTTATTTTGCAACGGCGGGGTCCTTAGAGATAGTTTCCATCTCCATGTCATCTAGTTATTATTATCATCATCATCATCATCATCATCATCATCATCATCATATGATCATCATCATCATCAGCAGCAGCAGCAGCAGCAGCAGTAGCAGTAGTACTACTACTACTACTAGTAGTAGTAGTAGTAGTAGTAGTTGTAGTAGTATCTTATATTAGGGGTGATATTGGTCGAGGCTTGACATAGCATGTGGTATAAGTTTGATCATGTATAACTCTTCAAATAGCACCTGAGTAGGGATGCGATATAGGGTAGGTGATACATGTCTTACAAAGTCATGCATCATGCATAATAAAAATGTATATGTATTTTACACTAAGTATATAAATAATAATAATAATAGTGATAATAATAATAATAATAATAATAATAATAATAATGAATAAATGTTTTCTTAGTGCAAATAAATCATAACTTATTCATAATAAATTAGAAATAACATTTAGGGGGAAAACCCACTATATAGCCATTTTCCCCCTACTTGTAAAATGGGGGAATGGCTATATAGCCATTTTTCCGAGGGGAAATCCTACTATATAGCCATCCCCCCCCCCCCCGATTAAGGAAGAGGGAAAGATGACTATATAGCCAATGTTCCGGGGGGAAGATGGCTATATAGCCATTTTTCCGGGGTGAAAGATGGCTAGGGGGGAAAATGGCTCTAGAACACCGGCCGTAGATAAATCGTAATACATCTTTTTCAAGATGGAAACTATTTTTTTTTCGTCCACTTTTTTAACCATGACACATTCTGAAAGATGAAAAACAGATGTTGTGGGATATATGAGTAAACTGCATAGAGAATTAAAAACAACAGAAACAAATTACAATACATTGTATTTATTTTGCATTCAAGAGTGTTTTGAACAATGGAATGGAAAAATGAAAAAATCCTTACTGTCTATAATTCAGCTAGCAGATGTAGAATGGGTTTTATCAGCAATGGGATCAGGATGTAGAAAGTCAATACAGTCCTTTTCTTTCTCGTCAGACTGATTTGATGACTGGCTAAAGACCGAATGACGTTCTTTATTGTCTTTTAACTTCTCTTTATGTTTAAGATTGATGATAATTCGCCCGTGAAGTATCTTTAAAGCATTCTCACAGATGACGCGGGTTTCCTCATCTCCCATTAGCTCTAGTATCCTTTTTCGCTCAGTGGGTTTGCTGTGATATATTGCTTTTAGAAAAGCAGAGTTCTGAATGATTTGCCTGTTCATTTTCAAACTGACGAATATATATACAACACTGCCATTAATAGTCTTACTGTGAAGTAAAACGATTCTGTTTGATCATCCTTTTCACCATTTGAAAAACATTGTCTTTCTCAACAGTAATTTTCCTATTCACTAAAAGTTCCCAAAAAGCAAACTTTGCTTCACTTGATAAATCTTTAAATTTCGAAATAACATTTTCATATGTTGTCATAATGTCTTTGTTGCAACATTCATATGCCTCGTCTCTGTATAAGTAGAAATGTTCCAATTCTGTCAACATTAAACATGTATGGTGAGTTTGACTGGGGTGGTCGATTTCACATCCGTAGCAGTACGTTTGTACCAGTTCACTCACTTTGTTACACATTTGGTTTGCAAATACTAGTTTATGCTCTCGAATCATTTGTTGTGTAGTTTGGTTGAAATCGAGAGATTCCGTGACTGACATGCTGAAAAGTTCTATCGGAAATGACAATCACATCCTTTTATATAGATGTAACATCTCTGACGTATTGCAACTGTAGCTTCAACATCTTGAAGCGATGTGTCTCAGCGTTTGAAGTATTGCAGCAGAGAATATTTCATTTCAAAGCAGAAAACACTCAATTCCTAAAAACATCAAAAAACGGGACTTTGTTGGAAACCATTTTAGCAAACAAAATTCGGTTCCCATTTCAAATGTTCTGTTTCGATACAGTCGTTTCTATCCCATTGCTTTAGCGTAACATTGCAGTAAAAACATGTGACTCGATCACCTATTCCTGTGTAGAAAAATCCATTTTGAATCAAATCTCTAGGTTTCTGAATAAGTTGTTGAGGCCAATTTTCAAAGGACTGTTCCTGTCGATATAATACATTTTCGTTGGATATGTGGGTTTAAAGGTGAACAGACTCGTGCAATAAACATCTGTTTCCACATCCATTAGGATTATGAAGTTTGGGTGTGACAATAATAAAGTCAATTCCAACAAAATATAGACCGTGGCTTCGAGCTTTTATGCATTAAACATTACAGCAAGCTTCAAACATTATCGATTTCAAAATTAAAACGTACCTGTCACTATTAAATCAAAGGCTTATCGATTTTTAACACCATCCGTGACGTCATGCCTGCAGCAAGCTTCAGATCGTGTCTGCTGCAGGCTGTGACTTCAATTTGCTTCACTTGCTGCGGGCTGCAGGAGCAGAACTCTCTATGCATAACTACTTCTTCGTGACACATGAGTTGTCATATATAATATTAGTTCTGTTAAAGAGAACCTTTGGCCTTAAATATCATTTAACTTGTTTAGATTCATCTTCGCCATCCAAGGGTTATGATCCTCCTCAGTACCGGATTTACCTATAGGCTCGACAGGCTAAAGTCTAGGGCCTTAAAATTTAGGGGGCCTCCGGCCAAGCTTGGGACTGACCTCACAAGTAGAAGAGCCTAGGACCTCTCTTTATCTAAATCCGGCACTGATCCTACTCCCCCCATCTTCTTGGTTATTTATATAACCTCAGGGAAATAATTTTATTTAGAATAGTTGAAGTAAGAAAAGATTAGGTTTATTCTAAGCTTAAAATTGAAATTCATCGATGGTAAAGGAGAAACTTGATGTTAGATACATCGATTGTTTTTAGAATTAGTCAGTAATGGTGCAAAAATGGCCAATGTATTCATTCATGATTTATCACCGGGTTTGTAACTAGATTAACACGACGGGTGCCACTAGTGGAGCAGGAACTAATGGCCACAATGATGTCGCCGTAGAAAAAAAATAGGACCAATATTATATGATGCGGAAGACTTGTTCAGTAGATCATGCTTATCAACTTGAAGATGAAGCGATGTTGTTCCAACACTTTCACCATTTCAATCCTCGATGGCAATTCTCATCAGAGATCGTATGGCCTTTTTTTCACTTAAAAGACCCTGTTCACACTAAGCGTATTTAGATCGATCGCGATCGCTTCGAGATCGATTTCAATGTTCACACCAAAGAAAGATCGATCGCAATCGGTCTAATTTGAGACCCATAAAATATGTGGTCTAAATTAGATCGCTCTAAACTAGAGCGCTTCACAGTTAGATGAGAACAACTAAATCGATTCGAGATCGGTTCAAAACGTGTTCATTAGGCATTCGTTGAATAAAAAGTCTGTAGATCCTCTTTTGAAGCAGTCTTCTGGTCATAAAGTCAACTATCATTGCATTTAAAATGCAAATAAGCATAAACAACACTCTGTTTGCAAGATCAGCCATGATTATATCCAAGCAACAGTTTGTTGATGGCACGTGCCCAGAAGACAACAGAAAATTGAATCGATTCGAGATCGAATCAGATGAGCAGTGTGAACAGTGGTTATTACCGGAAACGATTGCAATCGGTTCGAGATCGATCCAATCTGAACACAAAGCGGTTTCAAACTGAATCGAACTAACCTAAACCGATCGCAATCGATCTCTATGTGAACACGGTCTAAGTCGCTAACACTTTCGTGGAACCTACATGTGCTTTTGTCAAGCAACAACGGTCATGTTTCTAAAAGCACCCATTGTTGATGTTGATGTTTTAATCGATATGACATAAAACATTCAATCAAAAGTGCTGTGCGGAATAGTAGATAAAACAACGCCTTAATAGTAGAAATAAAAAAAGAAAGCAACAATATATTTATATGTAAATGAGGTATTCCCGACGTGCCACGTCACATTGATTAACATGCACGATTAATCATACAACCACATCAAAGGCCACACTTTAAGTACCTTGTAAAACTCGTAATGTATGTAGACATCATTTAAAACTCTCGACAGTAAATATAATTTTTTATCCGCCATTTTGAATGAAGATGAATATTTTGGCAAGGGTTGAGTGGTCATTTTGATTAATTCAATTTGTAGAGGTAAATACAGGTAATTTTTGTAATGATATAGGATCAGCACTGTATGATTAACCTCTCGAGAACAATATGCGATTGTGCAGCTCCACCTCTGACTGGCTGACATTAGCAACATAAATAACCAATGAAAAACATCGCTAAATTCACCACAAAGCAGAAAGCGAACTACCATTTTTAAATATCTTAATTGTTAAATTCTCAACTCCAAAATTATATCAGGAAACTGGAACCGTCCTGATCGTGATCGTATGGTAGGTGGATTTACATCTACATGTGCAATCAGTGTCTATCCTAAAATTGTGAGTTCGAGTTCCGCTCATGGCGAGGTGTACTCGATACAAAATTATCTTGTATTTATTTATTTCCGGAGCACATAAGTTCTCCCCGGCTTTATTGGAGTTCGTGTGTTACTCAATCTTTCGTTTTCAGTATTTTATTTTGTAGATAGTTGTTTGGCATTTTGTCCTTTTTCTTTTTGGCTATTGTTATGTTTCCCTTTCGAATTGGGGCTTCTGATTATCCCTTTGGTGTCTTCAAACTTTTCTTGAAACAATGTCAAAAACAAAGACGAATAAGATTCGATCAGTTTTATTCTTAAACATGTACATTTTAATCTTCATTGTGCTTGGGTATCAACTTTTCGTCAATTATGTGTTTTCGCAGTTTGACTGCTTGCTTTGCAGCTTCCTTGCGGGTTTTGTCGTTATCATTTTGGCAGTTGTTAACCATTCTCATTATTTGTCTATGCAAAATCTCTTTCATCAGTTTACTAGTATTCCAATTTAAAAATCAAGTTCGACGTATTTCTGATTTCAGGTCGAAAATAATCAACTAATTTGTCTTTCGCAGAGCTCGTGACCATCCGCTTTGTTATTCTTCTATTTTGTCCTCGATTCTCTCTGTCCATTGTTCCGAAAGTGGTAAATACACAGAATTAGGTAAAGTTTTCGACGATATCAGTTTCGTTTTCTTTTCTGAATTCCCTTTAAATACCATTCAGGTGCTGATGACTCTAAACCACTACCTGATTGCTTTCTGTTTGACAGACACCATTGCGTTCGTGATTCTGTAAATCTACGTTTCCCAATTTTAAGACGGGATCTTCACAAGAAGACATCTTGCTAGTAGAAGATCGGAGTCTGAGGTATCGATTTCCTTAATTCCATTCCACGTCTCTTCGACTGAATCACATGGAAAAACGGTCGCTCGTATCAGTCTAGTCGTGTTTGTAGTAGGGTTTAGATCGATCAGTAGATAGCCATATATTTCATCAGTCGCCTCTTCGAAATTTACCATGACGTATTGTATGATAAATAAAGGTAATAACAAAATTACCGAACTCCGAACAATCTTATAAAGGGAAAGTCAAAACTCATAATTATATAAACAGACAAAATCAGTCAACAACCGGAAAACTGTGAAAACCGTAATGACCCTGACTTGGTACAGGCATTTCTAAAGAAATGGTGGGTTGAATCAGATTTTAAGGCGCCAAACCTCCCGCTCGGGATACATCTGCCTCACTAACATCGTCACGTTGACGGTCTGTTGGATTGTGGAATAGTTATAGTATACTATTTATTATATAGATAAAAAAAATGTTTCGAATCGAATTTAACATAAAATTAGTTTAATTGCACTATATTACGTGTGTAGCGTAGGGATATACTATAATGTGTATCGCTTCAAAATGCATGGCGCCACCCACCCACGACAATAAAATAATTAAAATGCTTAGCTTGAAATATTATTTTAATTAAATTTGATCAAAATTGAAGCGTACACGAAGCCAAATAACGTCTAATTCATACGTTTCAAACTGGAAGTCTTCATATGACGTCGACAACGAAATGGCGGGAAATATAGCGAGAGTGAAATTATCGTTTTTATTTAACTCAGAACATTCTGTAATTCACAGCTATCTATATGATAAAATCAGATAATGACAGTTTCTCATCTATGTGGGATCTTTGCTGAAATAGAGATTCTGGTTTAGTGCCTTGACAGAGAGATTCATGTGGTGACTCCCCCCCCCCCCTGTAAATATACCCGTTATCCTTGGGTCTTTTTGTCGACACGAGGTCATCTATAATTAACAGGTGACAAAATGTTGAGTCAATGAACGAATTTTTGTCTAAATCAAGGGGAGCATCCTGTGCAAACTCCACCTTGTGATACATTGTTCTCTTGATTTCGTCGTAGCGTGATTGCCATCTTTTAGTTTTATACATCCAATAAATGTTCTCTAGTGGAGGAGACATGACGCTTGCAATATTTTGCAACGTTTTTCCACATGAAGTTGGTCCGCTGACTACGGCGGTGAAGGGATGAAGAAATTAAAATTCCCCTCCTTCTTTTCCTTGAAGTCGATATCCTCGTATTGATGTACATGTTTCGCATTTTCTTTAGAAATGCCTGTGGCTGTACCAAGTCAGGGTCATTACGGTTTTCACAGTTTTCCGGTTGTTGACTGATTTTGTCTGTTTATATAATTATGAGTTTTGACTTTCCCTTTGTAAGATTGTTCGGAGTTCGGTAATTTTGTTATTACCCTTATTGTTGTACTCTGCTCCATAAATACCCATTACATACATAGTGTGGTGGTACAAGACTTTGTATGAACCAGTATCACTACGAGTCGCGATAGCGACGAGTTGTGATGCGGTTTGTTCACACAACAGGCAAGACCTGATACAAAGTCTTGTACCAACACACTATGTGTGTAATAAGTTTATCTAACATTTCAATAAAAACAAATTTTAAGTAAATAACAAGGGTCGAAATAAGATTAACAAATGTGTACATACTCTGGGGGAGACTACATTTTGTGCATGACATCACGTTATTTGTTGCAGTTCATTCTTTTGTTTTGCTTACGTTGCTTACATTGACGTGTTTCCCCCCGACTTCCAATGATTTGACGTCATGACAAAATAGTTCGGCAGAGAAGATCTCGTGTAACGTCGCGCCATTCTTTTATCACCACAGTGTGGTGATACAACATCTTGTATCACACACCTTGTATCAGACAGGCTACTTTCTTTAAATTCAACGGAAAACGTACAAAATGTTAGATAAAACCTCATATTGATCTCGTTCAAGTGCAGTATCCTTGCATATCCATGGGCCTAAAAATCACACAAATTAAAATTCCGCGAAATGTTGTTGACAATTTTGGCACGTAAATAACATGACGTCATATGAAGACTTCCAGTTTAGAACATAACGATCCTGACGTTTTTTTTGGCTTCGTGTACGCCTCCTTGTCGAAGTGGAATTTGTAGTATTTTCCCTTTCTTTTGAATTGATGTTCATGAATGACAACATTTAGTAATCTCAAAACATATTTGTCATCGGCATGAAACACCTTTTCGGTTGTCATTTCAAACGTCTTTGGAAAAAAACGTAATAGTATTGTAACATTTCAGTCGGGTCATTTAACGGAACAACCAAAAATAATGGATGACCTAGGCTGCTTCGATTTGAAAATGTTCCGTAATTGTCCTATTAGAATCGACATAATTTCTTAATTTCATTACGTGATGTAGTTATACACGTTACATGTTTACATTGACGACACTTCTTATACGAAATAGGGCCCGGGTGGCTCAATGAGTTAGGTAGTTGGATTACCTAACAACTCATACAAGCCTATCACCAATACGGCGTGGGTTCGCTCCCGGCTTTGTAAATTACAAAAAAGGTGCACTCGACTCGCAGCCGCAAGTGATAAAGCAGGGGCGTAGCTTACTATGTTATTCTACCGAGGCAGGGGGTCTGGGGCCTGAAGCCCCCAGTGGGGTACAAGGGCAAAGCCACCCATAAGCGATTTTGAGCAATTTAGAGTATATTTGGGACCTGTTTTGCTTCAAAATAGTCAAAAAAATATGTCACAGCTATACACAATTGTACCTTCATAATGGTCATCTAACATGTACAACTTAGTCCAAGAAACTTTGTTAATTGCCGATTCAAAAATATTATGGATTGCATTAGACAAAATCACACATATAAACTTGAACATACTATGTTCGTGATTGCTATACAGGAACAGCACGTTATAATTGCTGTTATTCATCTTGAAGTTGCAATGAGGCCTAAACCCTTCAACTATGTGCCATTTCCGTCAGTAACTGAGTCTTAGTCTGTTAACTTATTTATTGTCCCTTTATTGAGAACATGGAAATAAAATTTAATTGTCTTTATATTTGTTTTTTGCATATATTTTTTACCGAGGCAGCTGCCTCGGTTGCCTCAACGTAAGCTACGCCCTTGTAAAGTTTACCAGTGCTTGCCCATGGTCGGTAGTTCTCTCCGGGTACTACGGCTTCTTCCACCACTAAAACTGGTCGCCATGATATAGCTGAAATATTGCTGAAAGTGGCGTTAAACACAAACAAATTAAATCTTATACGAAATGGATATTTGGCTGAAAACAGAGTCTTGTCGAAAAAGTAAAGCAGGACAGTCTGAATTAAGTTTGTGCAAGTTGAAGTTGTATGTTGTAATTTTTCATACACAAATTTGTACATCGACAAAATTATAAAATGCACCGTGACGTCTTCTTCTTCACCAGTGATGAAATATACATACTCGAGATAACGGATATGAATATGAGGTCATGGCATGAAGACAGTACAAAATCACACGATGTAACATATTACAAAAAGATTTCCAAAGCTCACAGCATGATTTTCAATGAAACGTGACCAACAGCCCCTCCCCACACGTACAACACGAAGCCGGTGGCTCCAACATAAGAGCAATCACATCTAAATGTTCATTTGGATCCAAGACCACGGTGTAGGATCAAATCAATTCCTTTCGTACAAATTGATGCAAGGTTTTATTACCTCATTAATTCAGAGTTGTCGTACCATGTCTAGTATAGATGCATAATGTTCAATTGTACCATCATTTTCGTTGTAATATTAGAGGTGCTTTTACATATTACACACAGATGGTAAAGGTTTTTATTTTACTTTTTATATAAGTTTCCGGATATAATTTTGATTTCGAGAATTTTAAAAATACAATAATTAAATGTTGTATAAATCCTTGATTTTATGCTTTGTGTTCAGAACGTGCCAGTCATATACTAGTACTGGCTTTGACAAATGGTGGACAGCAGGTTGTTCGGCTGTTTTTGATATTTTTTAAGATGTTAAAATTGTAAATTCGGAATAAATTTCAACCACTGAAATAATTGAAAATTGATTATAAACTAGCACAGAGGTTCGCAAGACCACCCAAATTATATCATTGTGTATCAGTTTTGGTGCAAATCCTGATGTTTTATAGAGATTGCTTTATCAAGATTGATTTTTATTGAACGCCTGCATACTTCCCAAAGACTGGCGCCATCTTTTATAAGATCTTTACTTTGTTTCACATCTCAAGTTTCTTCAGAGATATATATCTATCTTCTTTATAGCAAACAAATCACAATTACAAATCTGTTTCTACAAACTAGTCATGGGAACTGGTCATTTAAAGGCAATAATTAGTCATTGAACTGATAACATCAAAGAAGTGGGACTTTAAAAGGTAAGTAGCCAAGTAGAAAAAGATAACATGAAAATTACCCTTTTTACGTTTTATTAAACAATAACAAAACATAAATCACTTATTGTAACGTGTACGGTGTGTTACTGTTTTGTCAATATCCGTTTTCACAGAGTTTGGAAAGCAAACAAATTGAGACACAAACTCTTGAAGGTCAAACCCTAATTTCCTGAACAATTGAAATAAATTTTTACCCCTTCTATAATTTATACGATGATCAGAAAATAGCGAACCAAGTACACTTTAACTTTTATATATTTTGACGGCGACTTTCTCAATGTGAAATTGCGCCCATAAAAAAATTTAATATAGAATTTTAATGATTCTACTTGTACTTAATAAACTTTGCTTTTTTTTATAAATATAAATGTGTTGTGAGTTAAAGAAGGGGGAAAATCTATATAAGAGAGAAGTGAATACTTTAATTTTATGTGAATTTTTAATGACTGATTTTAGGCTGGTTTGAACCAAATACAGTAGTAGTATTATGAGAGTTTTATGTCCGACTCACCTAATGAGGTATTGCAGACCAATTACAGTAGTAGTATGAGGGTTTAACCAATTACAGTAGTCTCAATCTTTATATATACCCCAAACTTGGGTCACACTATTCTTCCTTTAAAGGGATGACAGCATGGACGAGTCCACATGAACTGTCAATCATTATTATCCTTTCCTTTAATGCCAAGTACTGCCCAATTTCTCTTATCAGCTGTCAATCATTGTTACTTGAATCTTGAATACAACACAGTTGCACAACATTAATGATATAACTACATTTTGTATATGTTTTAAGCAAATTATCTTTAGTGTTCTCGGGACCGGTCATTATTTATCTCCGAGGGGGGGGGGGGGGGCGACAAAATGTAAATTTGGAATGAGCAAACATAACTGACCCTCCCTTTTTAAAGTTGTGTTAATTTTTTAACCCCCCCCCCCCCCTCTTTTCAACTACTTCAAATCTTTTGACCCCCCCTTTTTCATGACCCCCTACCTATTTCCCACCCCCCCTGAAGATAAATAATGACCGGTCCTAATACTAATCTTTGTTACAATAGTACTGGTGATATATTTGTCCATGTGATGTATTAGTCCTTTCAAATACTGCCATTATATTGCAGGAAAGAAAACTCCTTAAATTGTGGGTAATCCATAAAAGAATTGTCTAAAGTCAAAATTGTCTAAAGTCAATTCTTATTTCTCTCTAACTACAAACTCACAGTTGCATGACACTCTTGTAGAATTTTAAGCTCATTAAAACAGAGTTAAATCCTTTAATTTATTTTCAATAGTTTACAGCACAATTACTGACTTTGGGTAAATTTAAAATCTTTTCACATTAGAGTGAACTCAACTTTTGGGGGAAATGCTAATTTTTGGTTGGTTGGTTTTATGGTGTTTAATGCCACTTTCAACAATATTTCAGTTATATTGTGGCAGTCAGTTTTATTCATGGAGGAAACTGGAGGACATGGAGAAAACCACCGACCTGTCGAAAGTCACTGACAAACTTTATCACATAATGGCTAATTTTTGGAGTGTATAAAAATAATGTCAATAGAAACAATCATTTCAAACATGGCTTTGGACTCTAACACGGCCACCAATCTCTCTTAACTCATATTCAAATGATATGCTAACGGTAAAGTTATCGGGATTTCCGGATATGCATTGGTGGGATCTTTTCACGTCTACAAGGAGGTAAGTTGCACATTATTATCTTGTATTCAAGCACTTTTTACAAAAAGGGCCAAGTAATTCAACGCAATTTAAAAGTTCCTAATGCCAGAGTAAGCCGTTTCGTTGACTGATGTGCCGTAATGAGGTTAGAATCTTTCTATCTGGTACTGCTAACTCATTTCTGATCTCGATAACTCTTATCATTTGAATTTTCGATTGACATACAACAATCAATAGTCAATGCTACAAATTACACTGTGGCCAAGTCTTTTATAATCATTTTGGAACATAAAAAGATACTTGACATACACCACAATTGCTTGTAGACTGTGCTTCAGTCAATCAGTTACACGATCAAACTCTTTTGATTGACAAAACACGCAGGAGAAAGATTCTAGCGTCATTACGGCACATCAGTCAACGAAACGGCTTACTCTGGCATTAGGAATTTTTAAATTGCGTCGAATTACATGGCCCTTTTTGTAAAAAGTGCTTGAATTACAAGATAATAATGTGCAACTTCCCTCCTTGTAGACGTGAAAAGATCCTGCCAATGCATATCCAGAAATCCCGAGAACTTTACCGTTAGCATATCATTTGAATATGAGTTAGAGAGATTGGTGGCCGTGTTTCATAAGGTATCTATGTAGAAGAATGAAACAATAACCATGTATATGAAGAAAAACCAGAGGCTCTCAAGAGCCTGTATCGTTCACCTGGTTATAAAAAAAACCAATTGGTCCTATGTAAAAACTATGTCCTGCAGTGGTAGTCATCTTGGAATTACGATCAACATAAAAAACACAAAGTTTGTAAAGGACCTTCCAATGATTGATGCATAGTTTAGGTTCAATCAGTGCAATAGCTTCAGAGAAGAAGATATTTCTGTATTTTCCCGATATGGTCCTGTGTTAATACTATGACCTGTGGTGGCAGCCATCTTGGATTTCCGATCGGCATAAAAAACAGAGGACCTTCCAATGATCATTCCTGGGCAGTTTGGTTTCAGAGAAGAAGCGTTTTGAAACATTTTTCCCATAGGGTCCAATGTTAAACAAGTCCTGCCGTAGCCGCCATTTTGAATTTCATATCAGAACAAAAAACGTAAAGTTTGTAGAGGACCATCCAATGAACATTCATGTACAGTTTAGCTTTAATCATATTTGTAGTTTCTGAGAAGAAGGCATTTGAACATTTTCCCATAGGGTCCAATGTTAATCTATGTCCTGCGGTGGTGGCCATCTTGGATATCCGATCGACATAAAAAACACACACCTTGTAGAGGACCTTCCAATGATCATTCCTGGGCAGTTTGGTTTCAATTATCCAAGCGGTTTCAGAGAAGAAGCGTTTTGAAACATTTTCCCATAGGGTCCAATGTTAATCTATGTATTGCGGTGGCGGCCATCTTGGATTTCCGATCGACATAAAAAACATAAAATTTGTAGAGGACCTTCCAATGATTATTCCTGGGCAGTTTGGTTTCAATTGTCCAATTGGTTTCAGAGAAGAAGTGTTTTGAAACATTTTTCCCATAGGGTCCAATGTTAAACTAAGTCCTGCCGTAGCCGCCATTTTGAATTTCATATCGGAACAAAAAACGTAAAGTTTGTAGAGGACCATCCAATGAACATTCATGTACAGTTTGGCTTTAATCATATTTGTAGTTTCTGAGAAGAAGGCATTTGAACATTTTCCCCATAGGGTCCAATGCTAATCTATGTCCTGCCGTGGTGGCCATCTTGGATATCCGATCGGCATAAAAAACACACACCTTGTAGAGAACCTTCCAATGATCATTCCTGGGCAGTTTGGTTTCAATTATCCAAGTGGTTTCAGAGAAGAAGCGTTTTGAAACATTTTCCCCATAGGGTCCAATGTTAATCTATGTATTGCGGTGGCGGCCATCTTGGATTTCCGATCGACATAAAAAACATAAACTTTGTAGAGGACCTTCCAATGATCATTCCTGGGCAGTTTGGTTTCAACTGTCCTAGTGGTTTCAGAGAAGAAGCGTTTTGAAACATTTTCCCATAGGGTCCAATGTTAATCTATGTATTATGGTGGTGGCCATCTTGGATTTCCGATCGGCATAAAAAACATAAAATTTGTAGAGAACCTTCCAATGATCATTCCTGGGCAGTTTAGTTTCAACTGTCCTAGTGGTTTCAGAGAAGAAGCGTTTTGAAATATTTTCCCATAGGGTCCAATGTTAATCTATGTATTGCGGTGGCGGCCATCTTGGATTTCCGGTCGACATAAAAAACATAAACTTTGTAGAGGACCTTCCAATGATCATTCCTGGGCAGTTTGGTTTCAATTGTCCAAGTGGTTTCAGAGAAGAAGCGTTTTGAAACATTTTCCCATAGGGTCCAATGTTAAACTAAGTCCTGCCGTAGCCGCCATTTTGAATTTCATATCGGAACAAAAAACGTAAAGTTTGTAGAGGACCATCCAATGAACATTCATGTACAGTTTGGCTTTAATAATATTTGTAGTTTCTGAGAAGAAGGCATTTGAACATTTTCCCATAGGGTCCAATGTTAATCTATGTATTATGGTGGTGGCCATCTTGGATTTCCGATCGGCATAAAAAACATAAAATTTGTAGAGAACCTTCCAATGATCATTCCTGGGCAGTTTGGTTTCAACTGTCCTAGTGGTTTCAGAGAAGAAGCGTTTTGAAACATTTTCCCCATAGGGTCCAATGTTAAACTAAGTCCTGCCGTAGCCGCCATTTTGAATTTCATACCGGAACAAAAAACGTAAAGTTTGTAGAGGACCATCTAATGAACATTCATGTACAGTTTGGCTTTAATCATATTTGTAGTTTCTGAGAAGAAGGCATTTGAATATTTTCCCATAGGGTCCAATGTTAATCTATGTCCTGCAGTGGTGGCCATCTTGAATTTTCGATCGGCATAAAAATAACATAAACTTTGTAGAGGACCTTCCAATGACTATTCCTGGGCAGTTTGGTTTCTATTGTCCAAGTGGTTTCAGAGAAGAAGCGTTTTGAAACATTTTTCCCATAGGGTCCAATGTTAAACTAAGTCCTGCCGTAGCCGCCATTTTGAATTTCATATCGGAACAAAAAACGTAAAGTTTGTAGAGGACCATCCAATGAACATTCATGTACAGTTTGGCTTTAATCATATTTGTAGTTTCTGAGAAGAAGGCATTTGAACATTTTCCCATAGGGTCCAATGTTAATCTATGTATTGCGGTGGTGGCCATCTTGGATTTCCGATCGGCATAAAAAACATAAAATTTGTAGAGGACCTTCCAATGATCATTCCTAGGCAGTTTGGTTTCAATTATCCAAGTGGTTTCAGAGAAGAAGCGTTTTGAAACATTTTTCCCATAGGGTCCAATGTTAAACTAAGTCCTGCCGTAGCCGCCATTTTGAATTTCATACCAGAACAAAAAACGTAAAGTTTGTAGAGGACCATCTAATGAACATTCATGTACAGTTTGGCTTTAATCATATTTGTAGTTTCTGAGTAGAAGGCATTTGAATATTTTCCCATAGGGTCCAATGTTAATCTGTCCTGCGGTGGCGGCCATCTTGGATTTCCGACCGGCATAAAAAACAGAAAATTTGTAGAGGACCTTCCAATGATCATTCCTGGGCAGTTTGGTTTCAACTGTCCAAGTGGTTTCAGAGAAGAAGCATTTTGAAACATTTTTCCCATAGGGTCCAATGTTAAACTAAGTCCTGCCGTAGCCGCCATTTTGAATTTCCTATCGGAACAAAAAACCTTAAGATTGTAGAGGACCATCCAATGAACATTCATGTACAGTTTGGCTTTAATCATATTTGTAGTTTCTGAGAAGAAGGCATTTGAACATTTTCCCATAGGGTCCAATGTTAATCTATGTATTGCGGTGGCGGCCATCTTGGATTTCCGATCGGCATAAAAAACGTAAAATTTCTAGAGGACCTTCCAATGATCATTCCTAGGCAGTTTGGTTTCAATTATCCAAGTGGTTTCAGAGAAGCGTTTTGAAACATTTTTCCCATAGAGTTCAATGTTAAACTAAGTCCTGCCGTAGCCGCCATTTTGAATTTCATATCGGAACAAAAAACGTAAAGTTTGTAGAGGACCATCTAATGAACATTCATGTACAGTTTGGCTTTAATCATATTTGTAGTTTCTGAGTAGAAGGCATTTGAATATTTTCCCATAGGGTCCAATGTTAATCTATGTCCTGCGGTGGCGGCCATCTTGGATTTCCGACCGGCATAAAAAACAGAAAATTTGTAGAGGACCTTCCAATGATCATACCTGGGCAGTTTGGTGTCAACTGTCCAAGTGGTTTCAGAGAAGAAGCATTTTGAAACATTTTTCCCATAGGGTCCAATGTTAAACTAAGTCCTGCCGTAGCCGCCATTTTGAATTTCATATTGGAACAAAAAACCTTAAGATTGTAGAGGACCATCCAATGAACATTCATGTACAGTTTGGCTTTAATCATATTTGTAGTTTCTGAGAAGAAGGCATTTGAACATTTTCCCATAGGGTCCAATGTTAATCTATGTCCTGCGGTGGTGGCCATCTTGGATTTCCGACCGGCATAAAAAACAGAAAATTTGTAGAGGACCTTCCAATGATCATTCCTGGGCAGTTTGGTTTCAACTGTCTAAGTGGTTTCAGAGAAGAAGCATTTTGAAACATTTTTCCCATAGGGTCCAATGTTAAACTAAGTCCTGCCGTAGCCGTCATTTTGAATTTCATATCGGAACAAAAAACCTTAAGATTGTAGAGGACCATCCAATGAACATTCATGTACAGTTTGGCTTTAATAATATTTGTAGTTTCTGAGAAGAAGGCATTTGAACATTTTCCCATAGGGTCCAATGTTAATCTATGTCCTGCGGTGGCGGCCATCTTGGATTTCCGACCGGCATAAAAAACAGAAAATTTGTAGAGGACCTTCCAATGATCATTCCTGGGCAGTTTGGTTTCAACTGTCCAAGTGGTTTCAGAGAAGAAGCATTTTGAAACATTTTTCCCATAGGGTCCAATGTTAAACTAAGTCCTGCCGTAGCCGCCATTTTGAATTTCATATCGGAACAAAAAACCTTAAGATTGTAGAGGACCATCCAATGAACATTCATGTACAGTTTGGCTTTAATCATATTTGTAGTTTCTGAGAAGAAGGCATTTGAACATTTTCCCATAGGGTCCAATGCTAATCTATGTCCTGCGGTGGTGGCCATCTTGGATATCCGATCGGCATAAAAAACACACACCTTGTAGAGAACCTTCCAATGATCATTCCTGGGCAGTTTGGTTTCAATTGTCCAAGTGGTTTCAGAGAAGAAGCGTTTTGAAACATTTTCCCCATAGGGTCCAATGTTAAACTAAGTCCTGCCGTAGCCGCCATTTTGAATTTCATATCGGAACAAAAAAAGTAAAGTTTGTAGAGGACCATCCAATGAACATTCATGTACAGTTTGGCTTTAATCATATTTGTAGTTTCTGAGAAGAAGGCATTTGAACATTTTCCCATAGGGTCCAATGTTAATCTATGTATTGTGGTGGCGGCCATCTTGGATTTCCGGTCGACATAAAAAACATAAACTTTGTAGAGGACCTTCCAATGATCATTCCTGGGCAGTTTGGTTTCAATTGTCCAAGTGGTTTCAGAGAAGAAGCGTTTTGAAACATTTCCCCATAGGGTCCAATGTTAAACTAAGTCCTGCCGTAGCCGCCATTTTGAATTTCATATCGGAACAAAAAACGTAAAGTTTGTAGAGGACCATCCAATGAACATTCATGTACAGTTTGGCTTTAATAATATTTGTAGTTTCTGAGAAGAAGGCATTTGAACATTTTCCCATAGGGTCCAATGTTAATCTATGTATTATGGTGGTGGCCATCTTGGATTTCCGATCGGCATAAAAAACATAAAATTTGTAGAGAACCTTCCAATGATCATTCCTGGGCAGTTTGGTTTCAACTGTCCAAGTGGTTTCAGAGAAGAAGCATTTTGAAACATTTTCCCCATAGGGTCCAATGTTAAACTAAGTCCTGCCGTAGCCGTCATTTTGAATTTCATATCGGAACAAAAAACGTAAAGTTTGTAGAGGACCATCCAATGAACATTCATGTACAGTTTGGCTTTAATAATATTTGTAGTTTCTGAGAAGAAGGCATTTGAACATTTTCCCATAGGGTCCAATGTTAATCTATGTATTATGGTGGTGGCCATCTTGGATTTCCGATCGGCATAAAAAACATAAAAATTGTAGAGAACCTTCCAATGATCATTCCTGGGCAGTTTAGTTTCAACTGTCCTAGTGGTTTCAGAGAAGAAGCGTTTTGAAACATTTTCCCATAGGGTCCAATGTTAATCTATGTATTGCGGTGGCGGCCATCTTGGATTTACGGTCGACATAAAAAACATAAACTTTGTAGAGGACCTTCCAATGATCATTCCTGGGCAGTTTGGTTTCAATTGTCCAAGTGGTTTCAGAGAAGAAGCGTTTTGAAACATTTTCCCATAGGGTCCAATGTTAAACTAAGTCCTGCCGTAGCCGCCATTTTGAATTTCATATCGGAACAAAAAACGTAAAGTTTGTAGAGGACCATCCAATGAACATTCATGTACAGTTTGGCTTTAATAATATTTGTAGTTTCTGAGAAGAAGGCATTTGAACATTTTCCCATAGGGTCCAATGTTAATCTATGTATTATGGTGGTGGCCATCTTGGATTTCCGATCGGCATAAAAAACATAAAATTTGTAGAGAACCTTCCAATGATCATTCCTGGGCAGTTTGGTTTCAACTGTCCTAGTGGTTTCAGAGAAGAAGCGTTTTGAAACATTTTCCCCATAGGGTCCAATGTTAAACTAAGTCCTGCCGTAGCCGCCATTTTGAATTTCATACCGGAACAAAAAACGTAAAGTTTGTAGAGGACCATCTAATGAACATTCATGTACAGTTTGGCTTTAATCATATTTGTAGTTTCTGAGAAGAAGGCATTTGAATATTTTCCCATAGGGTCCAATGTTAATCTATGTCCTGCAGTGGTGGCCATCTTGAATTTTCGATCGGCATAAAAATAACATAAACTTTGTAGAGGACCTTCCAATGACTATTCCTGGGCAGTTTGGTTTCTATTGTCCAAGTGGTTTCAGAGAAGAAGCGTTTTGAAACATTTTTCCCATAGGGTCCAATGTTAAACTAAGTCCTGCCGTAGCCGCCATTTTGAATTTCATATCGGAACAAAAAACGTAAAGTTTGTAGAGGACCATCCAATGAACATTCATGTACAGTTTGGCTTTAATCATATTTGTAGTTTCTGAGAAGAAGGCATTTGAACATTTTCCCATAGGGTCCAATGTTAATCTATGTATTGCGGTGGTGGCCATCTTGGATTTCCGATCGGCATAAAAAACATGAAATTTGTAGAGGACCTTCCAATGATCATTCCTAGGCAGTTTGGTTTCAATTATCCAAGTGGTTTCAGAGAAGAAGCGTTTTGAAACATTTTTCCCATAGGGTCCAATGTTAAACTAAGTCCTGCCGTAGCCGCCATTTTGAATTTCATACCAGAACAAAAAACGTAAAGTTTGTAGAGGACCATCTAATGAACATTCATGTACAGTTTGGCTTTAATCATATTTGTAGTTTCTGAGTAGAAGGCATTTGAATATTTTCCCATAGGGTCCAATGTTAATCTGTCCTGCGGTGGCGGCCATCTTGGATTTCCGACCGGCATAAAAAACAGAAAATTTGTAGAGGACCTTCCAATGATCATTCCTGGGCAGTTTGGTTTCAACTGTCCAAGTGGTTTCAGAGAAGAAGCATTTTGAAACATTTTTCCCATAGGGTCCAATGTTAAACTAAGTCCTGCCGTAGCCGCCATTTTGAATTTCCTATCGGAACAAAAAACCTTAAGATTGTAGAGGACCATCCAATGAACATTCATGTACAGTTTGGCTTTAATCATATTTGTAGTTTCTGAGAAGAAGGCATTTGAACATTTTCCCATAGGGTCCAATGTTAATCTATGTATTGCGGTGGCGGCCATCTTGGATTTCCGATCGGCATAAAAAACGTAAAATTTCTAGAGGACCTTCCAATGATCATTCCTAGGCAGTTTGGTTTCAATTATCCAAGTGGTTTCAGAGAAGAAGCGTTTTGAAACATTTTTCCCATAGGGTTCAATGTTAAACTAAGTCCTGCCGTAGCCGCCATTTTGAATTTCATATCGGAACAAAAAACGTAAAGTTTGTAGAGGACCATCTAATGAACATTCATGTACAGTTTGGCTTTAATCATATTTGTAGTTTCTGAGTAGAAGGCATTTGAATATTTTCCCATAGGGTCCAATGTTAATCTATGTCCTGCGGTGGCGGCCATCTTGGATTTCCGACCGGCATAAAAAACAGAAAATTTGTAGAGGACCTTCCAATGATCATACCTGGGCAGTTTGGTGTCAACTGTCCAAGTGGTTTCAGAGAAGAAGCATTTTGAAACATTTTTCCCATAGGGTCCAATGTTAAACTAAGTCCTGCCGTAGCCGCCATTTTGAATTTCATATTGGAACAAAAAACCTTAAGATTGTAGAGGACCATCCAATGAACATTCATGTACAGTTTGGCTTTAATAATATTTGTAGTTTCTGAGAAGAAGGCATTTGAACATTTTCCCATAGGGTCCAATGTTAATCTATGTCCTGCGGTGGCGGCCATCTTGGATTTCCGACCGGCATAAAAAACAGAAAATTTGTAGAGGACCTTCCAATGATCATTCCTGGGCAGTTTGGTTTCAACTGTCTAAGTGGTTTCAGAGAAGAAGCATTTTGAAACATTTTTCCCATAGGGTCCAATGTTAAACTAAGTCCTGCCGTAGCCGTCATTTTGAATTTCATATCGGAACAAAAAACCTTAAGATTGTAGAGGACCATCCAATGAACATTCATGTACAGTTTGGCTTTAATAATATTTGTAGTTTCTGAGAAGAAGGCATTTGAACATTTTCCCATAGGGTCCAATGTTAATCTATGTCCTGCGGTGGCGGCCATCTTGGATTTCCGACCGGCATAAAAAACATAAAATTTGTAGAGGACCTTCCAATGATCATTCCTGGGCAGTTTGGTTTCAACTGTCCAAGTGGTTTCAGAGAAGAAGCATTTTGAAACATTTTTCCCATAGGGTCCAATGTTAAACTAAGTCCTGCCGTAGCCGCCATTTTGAATTTCATATCGGAACAAAAAACCTTAAGATTGTAGAGGACCATCCAATGAACATTCATGTACAGTTTGGCTTTAATCATATTTGTAGTTTCTGAGAAGAAGGCATTTGAACATTTTCCCATAGGGTCCAATGCTAATCTATGTCCTGCGGTGGTGGCCATCTTGGATATCCGATCGGCATAAAAAACACACACCTTGTAGAGAACCTTCCAATGATCATTCCTGGGCAGTTTGGTTTCAATTATCCAAGTGGTTTCAGAGAAGAAGCGTTTTGAAACATTTTCCCCATAGGGTCCAATGTTAATCTATGTATTGCGGTGGCGGCCATCTTGGATTTCCGATCGACATAAAAAACATAAACTTTGTAGAGGACCTTCCAATGATCATTCCTGGGCAGTTTGGTTTCAACTGTCCTAGTGGTTTCAGAGAAGAAGCGTTTTGAAACATTTTCCCATAGGGTCCAATGTTAATCTATGTATTGCGGTGGCGGCTATCTTGGATTTCCGATCGACTTAAAAAACATAAACTTTGTAGAGGACCTTCCAATGATCATTCCTGGGCAGTTTGGTTTCAACTGTCCAATTGGTTTCAGAGAAGAAGCGTTTTGAAACATTTTCCCCATAGGGTCCAATGTTAAACTAAGTCCTGCCGTAGCCGCCATTTTGAATTTCATATCGGAACAAAAAACGTAAAGTTTGTAGAGGACCATCCAATGAACATTCATGTACAGTTTGGCTTTAATCATATTTGTAGTTTCTGAGAAGAAGGCATTTGAACATTTTCCCATAGGGTCCAATGTTAATCTATGTATTGTGGTGGCGGCCATCTTGGATTTCCGGTCGACATAAAAAACATAAACTTTGTAGAGGACCTTCCAATGATCATTCCTGGGCAGTTTGGTTTCAATTGTCCAAGTGGTTTCAGAGAAGAAGCGTTTTGAAACATTTCCCCATAGGGTCCAATGTTAAACTAAGTCCTGCCGTAGCCGCCATTTTGAATTTCATATCGGAACAAAAAAAGTAAAGTTTGTAGAGGACCATCCAATGAACATTCATGTACAGTTTGGCTTTAATAATATTTGTAGTTTCTGAGAAGAAGGCATTTGAACATTTTCCCATAGGGTCCAATGTTAATCTATGTATTATGGTGGTGGCCATCTTGGATTTCCGATCGGCATAAAAAACATAAAATTTGTAGAGAACCTTCCAATGATCATTCCTGGGCAGTTTGGTTTCAACTGTCCAAGTGGTTTCAGAGAAGATGCATTTTGAAACATTTTTCCCATAGGGTCCAATGTTAAACTAAGTCCTGCCGTAGCCGCCATTTTGAATTTCATATCGGAACAAAAAACGTAAAG
Source organism: Bathymodiolus brooksi (assembly GCA_963680875.1). Classification (NCBI taxonomy): domain Eukaryota; kingdom Metazoa; phylum Mollusca; class Bivalvia; order Mytilida; family Modiolidae; genus Bathymodiolus; species Bathymodiolus brooksi. Next base: position 117,001,785 of record OY804577.1, read on the forward strand.
TTTGTAGAGGACCATCCAATGAACATTCATGTACAGTTTGGCTTTAATAATATATGTAGTTTCTGAGAAGAAGGCATTTGAACATTTTCCCATAGGGTCCAATGTTAATCTATGTATTATGGTGGTGGCCATCTTGGATTTCCGATCGGCATAAAAAACATAAAATTTGTAGAGAACCTTCCAATGATCATTCCTGGGCAGTTTAGTTTCAACTGTCCTAGTGGTTTCAGAGAAGAAGCGTTTTGAAACATTTTCCCATAGGGTCCAATGTTAATCTATGTATTGCGGTGGCGGCCATCTTGGATTTCCGGTCGACATAAAAAACATAAAATTTGTAGAGGACCTTCCAATGATCATTCCTGGGCAGTTTGGTTTCAATTGTCCAAGTGGTTTCAGAGAAGAAGCGTTTTGAAACATTTTCCCATAGGGTCCAATGTTAAACTAAGTCCTGCCGTAGCCGCCATTTTGAATTTCATATCGGAACAAAAAACGTAAAGTTTGTAGAGGACCATCCAATGAACATTCATGTACAGTTTGGCTTTAATAATATTTGTAGTTTCTGAGAAGAAGGCATTTGAACATTTTCCCATAGGGTCCAATGTTAATCTATGTCCTGCGGTGGCGGCCATCTTGGATTTCCGACCGGCATAAAAAACAGAAAATTTGTAGAGGACCTTCCAATGATCATTCCTGGGCAGTTTGGTTTCAACTGTCTAAGTGGTTTCAGAGAAGAAGCATTTTGAAACATTTTTCCCATAGGGTCCAATGTTAAACTAAGTCCTGCCGTAGCCGTCATTTTGAATTTCATATCGGAACAAAAAACCTTAAGATTGTAGAGGACCATCCAATGAACATTCATGTACAGTTTGGCTTTAATAATATTTGTAGTTTCTGAGAAGAAGGCATTTGAACATTTTCCCATAGGGTCCAATGTTAATCTATGTCCTGCGGTGGCGGCCATCTTGGATTTCCGACCGGCATAAAAAACATAAAATTTGTAGAGGACCTTCCAATGATCATTCCTGGGCAGTTTGGTTTCAACTGTCCAAGTGGTTTCAGAGAAGAAGCATTTTGAAACATTTTTCCCATAGGGTCCAATGTTAAACTAAGTCCTGCCGTAGCCGCCATTTTGAATTTCATATCGGAACAAAAAACCTTAAGATTGTAGAGGACCATCCAATGAACATTCATGTACAGTTTGGCTTTAATCATATTTGTAGTTTCTGAGAAGAAGGCATTTGAACATTTTCCCATAGGGTCCAATGCTAATCTATGTCCTGCGGTGGTGGCCATCTTGGATATCCGATCGGCATAAAAAACACACACCTTGTAGAGAACCTTCCAATGATCATTCCTGGGCAGTTTGGTTTCAATTATCCAAGTGGTTTCAGAGAAGAAGCGTTTTGAAACATTTTCCCCATAGGGTCCAATGTTAATCTATGTATTGCGGTGGCGGCCATCTTGGATTTCCGATCGACATAAAAAACATAAACTTTGTAGAGGACCTTCCAATGATCATTCCTGGGCAGTTTGGTTTCAACTGTCCTAGTGGTTTCAGAGAAGAAGCGTTTTGAAACATTTTCCCATAGGGTCCAATGTTAATCTATGTATTGCGGTGGCGGCTATCTTGGATTTCCGATCGACTTAAAAAACATAAACTTTGTAGAGGACCTTCCAATGATCATTCCTGGGCAGTTTGGTTTCAACTGTCCAATTGGTTTCAGAGAAGAAGCGTTTTGAAACATTTTCCCCATAGGGTCCAATGTTAAACTAAGTCCTGCCGTAGCCGCCATTTTGAATTTCATATCGGAACAAAAAACGTAAAGTTTGTAGAGGACCATCCAATGAACATTCATGTACAGTTTGGCTTTAATCATATTTGTAGTTTCTGAGAAGAAGGCATTTGAACATTTTCCCATAGGGTCCAATGTTAATCTATGTATTGTGGTGGCGGCCATCTTGGATTTCCGGTCGACATAAAAAACATAAACTTTGTAGAGGACCTTCCAATGATCATTCCTGGGCAGTTTGGTTTCAATTGTCCAAGTGGTTTCAGAGAAGAAGCGTTTTGAAACATTTCCCCATAGGGTCCAATGTTAAACTAAGTCCTGCCGTAGCCGCCATTTTGAATTTCATATCGGAACAAAAAAAGTAAAGTTTGTAGAGGACCATCCAATGAACATTCATGTACAGTTTGGCTTTAATAATATTTGTAGTTTCTGAGAAGAAGGCATTTGAACATTTTCCCATAGGGTCCAATGTTAATCTATGTATTATGGTGGTGGCCATCTTGGATTTCCGATCGGCATAAAAAACATAAAATTTGTAGAGAACCTTCCAATGATCATTCCTGGGCAGTTTGGTTTCAACTGTCCAAGTGGTTTCAGAGAAGATGCATTTTGAAACATTTTTCCCATAGGGTCCAATGTTAAACTAAGTCCTGCCGTAGCCGCCATTTTGAATTTCATATCGGAACAAAAAACGTAAAGTTTGTAGAGGACCATCCAATGAACATTCATGTACAGTTTGGCTTTAATAATATATGTAGTTTCTGAGAAGAAGGCATTTGAACATTTTCCCATAGGGTCCAATGTTAATCTATGTATTATGGTGGTGGCCATCTTGGATTTCCGATCGGCATAAAAAACATAAAATTTGTAGAGAACCTTCCAATGATCATTCCTGGGCAGTTTAGTTTCAACTGTCCTAGTGGTTTCAGAGAAGAAGCGTTTTGAAACATTTTCCCATAGGGTCCAATGTTAATCTATGTATTGCGGTGGCGGCCATCTTGGATTTCCGGTCGACATAAAAAACATAAAATTTGTAGAGGACCTTCCAATGATCATTCCTGGGCAGTTTGGTTTCAATTGTCCAAGTGGTTTCAGAGAAGAAGCGTTTTGAAACATTTTCCCATAGGGTCCAATGTTAAACTAAGTCCTGCCGTAGCCGCCATTTTGAATTTCATATCGGAACAAAAAACGTAAAGTTTGTAGAGGACCATCCAATGAACATTCATGTACAGTTTGGCTTTAATAATATTTGTAGTTTCTGAGAAGAAGGCATTTGAACATTTTCCCATAGGGTCCAATGTTAATCTATGTATTATGGTGGTGGCCATCTTGGATTTCCGATCGGCATAAAAAACATAAAATTTGTAGAGGACCTTCCAATGATCATTCCTGGGCAGTTTGGTTTCAACTGTCCTAGTGGTTTCAGAGAAGAAGCGTTTTGAAACATTTTCCCCATAGGGTCCAATGTTAAACTAAGTCCTGCCGTAGCCGCCATTTTGAATTTCATACTGGAACAAAAAACGTAAAGTTTGTAGAGGACCATCTAATGAACATTCATGTACAGTTTGGCTTTAATCATATTTGTAGTTTCTGAGAAGAAGGCATTTGAATATTTTCCCATAGGGTCCAATGTTAATCTATGTCCTGCAGTGGTGGCCATCTTGAATTTTCGATCGGCATAAAAATAACATAAACTTTGTAGAGGACCTTCCAATGACTATTCCTGGGCAGTTTGGTTTCTATTGTCCAAGTGGTTTCAGAGAAGAAGCGTTTTGAAACATTTTTCCCATAGGGTCCAATGTTAAACTAAGTCCTGCCGTAGCCGCCATTTTGAATTTCATATCGGAACAAAAAACGTAAAGTTTGTAGAGGACCATCCAATGAACATTCATGTACAGTTTGGCTTTAATCATATTTGTAGTTTCTGAGAAGAAGGCATTTGAACATTTTCCCATAGGGTCCAATGTTAATCTATGTATTGCGGTGGTGGCCATCTTGGATTTCCGATCGGCATAAAAAACATAAAATTTGTAGAGGACCTTCCAATGATCATTCCTAGGAAGTTTGGTTTCAATTATCCAAGTGGTTTCAGAGAAGAAGCGTTTTGAAACATTTTTCCCATAGGGTCCAATGTTAAACTAAGTCCTGCTGTAGCCGCCATTTTGAATTTCATACCAGAACAAAAAACGTAAAGTTTGTAGAGGACCATCTAATGAACATTCATGTACAGTTTGGCTTTAATCATATTTGTAGTTTCTGAGTAGAAGGCATTTGAATATTTTCCCATAGGGTCCAATGTTAATCTGTCCTGCGGTGGCGGCCATCTTGGATTTCCGACCGGCATAAAAAACATAAAATTTGTAGAGGACCTTCCAATGATCATTCCTGGGCAGTTTGGTTTCAACTGTCCAAGTGGTTTCAGAGAAGAAGCATTTTGAAACATTTTTCCCATAGGGTCCAATGTTAAACTAAGTCCTGCCGTAGCCGCCATTTTGAATTTCATATCGGAACAAAAAACCTTAAGATTGTAGAGGACCATCCAATGAACATTCATGTACAGTTTGGCTTTAATCATATTTGTAGTTTCTGAGAAGAAGGCATTTGAACATTTTCCCATAGGGTCCAATGTTAATCTATGTATTGCGGTGGCGGCCATCTTGGATTTCCGATCGGCATAAAAAACGTAAAATTTCTAGAGGACCTTCCAATGATCATTCCTAGGCAGTTTGGTTTCAATTATCCAAGTGGTTTCAGAGAAGAAGCGTTTTGAAACATTTTTCCCATAGGGTTCAATGTTAAACTAAGTCCTGCCGTAGCCGCCATTTTGAATTTCATATCGGAACAAAAAACGTAAAGTTTGTAGAGGACCATCTAATGAACATTCATGTACAGTTTGGCTTTAATCATATTTGTAGTTTCTGAGTAGAAGGCATTTGAATATTTTCCCATAGGGTCCAATGTTAATCTATGTCCTGCGGTGGCGGCCATCTTGGATTTCCGACCGGCATAAAAAACAGAAAATTTGTAGAGGACCTTCCAATGATCATTCCTGGGCAGTTTGGTTTCAACTGTCCAAGTGGTTTCAGAGAAGAAGCATTTTGAAACATTTTTCCCATAGGGTCCAATGTTAAACTAAGTCCTGCCGTAGCCGCCATTTTGAATTTCATATCGGAACAAAAAACCTTAAGATTGTAGAGGACCATCCAATGAACATTCATGTACAGTTTGGCTTTAATCATATTTGTAGTTTCTGAGAAGAAGGCATTTGAACATTTTCCCATAGGGTCCAATGTTAATCTATGTATTGCGGTGGCGGCCATCTTGGATTTCCGATCGGCATAAAAAACGTAAAATTTCTAGAGGACCTTCCAATGATCATTCCTAGGCAGTTTGGTTTCAATTATCCAAGTGGTTTCAGAGAAGAAGCGTTTTGAAACATTTTTCCCATAGGGTTCAATGTTAAACTAAGTCCTGCCGTAGCCGCCATTTTGAATTTCATATCGGAACAAAAAACGTAAAGTTTGTAGAGGACCATCTAATGAACATTCATGTACAGTTTGGCTTTAATCATATTTGTAGTTTCTGAGTAGAAGGCATTTGAATATTTTCCCATAGGGTCCAATGTTAATCTATGTCCTGCGGTGGTGGCCATCTTGGATTTCCGACCGGCATAAAAAACAGAAAATTTGTAGAGGACCTTCCAATGATCATTCCTGGGCAGTTTGGTTTCAACTGTCTAAGTGGTTTCAGAGAAGAAGCATTTTGAAACATTTTTCCCATAGGGTCCAATGTTAAACTAAGTCCTGCCGTAGCCGCCATTTTGAATTTCATATCGGAACAAAAAACCTTAAGATTGTAGAGGACCATCCAATGAACATTCATGTACAGTTTGGCTTTAATCATATTTGTAGTTTCTGAGAAGAAGGCATTTGAACATTTTCCCATAGGGTCCAATGTTAATCTATGTCCTGCGGTGGCGGCCATCTTGGATTTCTGACCGGCATAAAAAACAAAAAATTTGTAGAGGACCTTCCAATGATCATTCCTGGGCAGTTTGGTTTCAACTGTCCAAGTGGTTTCAGAGAAGAAGCATTTTGAAACATTTTCCCCATAGGGTCCAATGTTAAACTAAGTCCTGCCGTAGCCGCCATTTTGAATTTCATATCGGAACAAAAAACCTTAAGATTGTAGAGGACCATCCAATGAACATTCATGTACAGTTTGGCTTTAATCATATTTGTAGTTTCTGAGAAGAAGGCATTTGAACATTTTCCCATAGGGTCCAATGTTAATCTATGTCCTGCGATGGCGACCATCTTGGATTTCCGATCGGCATAAAAAACAGTAACTTGGTAAAGGACATTCCAATGATCATTCCTGTACAGTTTGGGTTCAGTCAGTTCATTAGTTTCGGAGAAGAAGATCTTTGAAATTTCAGCCAATCAGAGCATATTATTGGCCCTGGCAGCCATATTGAATATCCGACTGGAACGAAAAACAGTAACTTTGTAGAGGACCATCCAAGGAACATTCCTGCTAAGTTCGGTTCCAATCGGCCAAGTGGTTTCGGAGAAGAAGCTTGAAATGTGAAAAGTTTACAGACGACAGACGACAGACGACGGACGCCAAGTGATGGCAATAGTTCACCTGGACCTTTGGTCCAGGTGAACTAAAAATCTTCAAAATTTTCAGCAATTTGTTTCTTTTGTTGACTTGAATAGTTAAAAAAAACATGGTTTTCAAATGCAAGTGAGGTTTTGTGAAAATAAAGCTGTTTCACTCACTTGGTTATATATGCGTGTTAAATCAAGTAAAATTTTTATGAAAATTATTTTATTGATTTTCTCATAGGGTTCTGTGATGGCAGCCATTTTGGGTGACCAATCAACACCAAAGTAACAACACTTAGGAAATTACCCAATCAAATGATTTTATGGGCGATGGCAGTCATGCTTGATCATCAACTGGCACAAGATTGTATGGTAGTTGGATTTACAACTACCTATGCAATTACTGATTAGAGCCTATCACCACTGAAGTTGTGAGTTCGAATCCAGTTCAGGCGAGTTGTACTCGATACAACATTATGTGATAAAGTTTGTCAGTGACTTGTGACAGGTCGGTGGTTTTCTCCGGTTTCCTCCACCAATAAAACTGACCACCACAATATAACTGAAATATTGTTGAAAGTGGCATTAAACACCATAACCCTCAACTGGCTCCAAGACTTGGTCAGGATATTGTAAGGAACATTTCAGCCAAGTTTGGTTTCAATCCCTTCAATACTTCTTGAATAAAAGATTGAAATATGAAAAGTCTACAGATGACAAATGGACAACAGACATTAAGTGATGATAATAAGTAACATCACCCTTTGGGTCAAATCACAAATGACATTAAAAAAATAAAATGTTAGAGTTAACAAACTTGTATTTCAGAAAAGAAATAATCATGATCTCTCAACAACAAAAATTTGATCAACAAAACACTGTCGTACATTCACTGGAATGATATTGCACTGGTCCCTGGGGTTTATTCTGACAATCATGTAGGTTCTGTAGCATTGACACTTAATGGACCAGCTGGTATAACTGGGTCACTGAAACAGAAAAAAAAATAAACCAAGTTACAATGAAAATTCTCAATGAAAAATAAACATTAAAAATATTTGATGTACATGTGTGTTTTAAGCTACTCTTGATATTTCCCGAAAAACTAGATATTGTTAATTTAAATATGTATTTTCTAAATCTGCAATAAAATATATACTAGTAACTTAACATACCCACAGTTTTTCAGTTGCAAAGCTAAAACATTTAATACTGCTATTTCCTCCATCAAGGGTCCTAGGACAATAGCCCCCCAATAATAAAAAGTACAAGTTAATGTTTTTTGTTTCATATATATATTTTTTTTCTGTGTTTTTGTTTAACTGTTTGGATATGTAAAATTTTCTTTATATTTTATAACATGATTCAAGACTTTTTTTACCTCCGTATTTTAATTCATTTATTTTTGGAACATGAAGATATCATAAACAATTGAAGTATTTGTTTAAGAATGATAATAACCCTCATCAAAGAAAGTAAAAATAAAGTTGTTTTATCTTTAAAAAAATCATAGTATATATAAAAAAACAAAGTGAGCAAATAACTCACTCATTACTTTTAAGAACTTCAAAGGTTGAAAAGGTAATTATTGTTTATAATTCCTGATTAATTTTACCTGATTAATTTCAATTTAAGGTTTTTTTTAATTTACACTAAATGAACATAACAATGAACATAATATGGAAAAATATGTTTTTAAAGTATTTTATTTTTTGTATTAATATTCTTTAAGATATCTTTTGATATAAAACAAATGTAATAAGATTGTATGATTATTTCATTATTGTGGGGCTTTTTGTCAGGGGGACTTTTGTCCGGGGGCTTTTGTCCTGTTCCCCTCTATCAAACATTAAATTATGAAACATGTAAATAGTTAATCTTTTTCAATTGTCATGGGCAACATCTGACATAATCTTCAACTTATTGAATGTAGTCAGTACTTGGTAGAAGTAGAAGTACTGATTTTTTAAGATGAAAATTTGCTGAAAAATTCATACTGAACAATGGTACAAGTATATCTTGAAAACAAAAGAATTTGCTCTGTTTTGGCAATCAAGAATGTTATTAGGACGTCTTTCTATTGTAACTTCATGTGTTTAATGACTGATAAAATGTACATGGAAGTTAATTTTCCCGTCACTAACTCCTACCCCCCCCCCCCCTCCCCTCACTCCCTTAAATTGTACAAAAATGTATCTACGGTACATTTTGTACATACATTCTTTAAAATTAATCAATCTTCTATATTATGCATATATGACAACAAGACAGATAACAGAAAACATGTACAGCTCCTCAAAGTCCATTGTGCAAAATAAATGTTTGAGAAAACTGAAGGGGCAATCAAGGATGGACAATCCAAAGATACTGGCAACGTGACCAATGACACAAGAAACAGTACAAAGATAATAAAAAAAAAGCACAATACAGGCAACTAAAAAAGATGATTAATACAGACACCACCAAAACATCGAGGGTGAACCCATACACTCACGAAGGGTAAGAAGTCTCTGTTCCTTATAAAACATCTGCTGTGCTACTCAAAGTAAAGTAAAATCAAAGTCTTGTCTGTGAAAGGGGCTGCCGTGGTCATGATCGTATGGTAGTTGGAAATTACAACTACATATGCAATCATTACCTATTGCCACTAAAGTTGTGAGTACCAATCCTTTACATGGTGAGGTGTTCTCGATACAACATTATGTGATAAAGTTAGTCAGTGACTTGTGCCAGTTCAGTAGTTTTCTCCGGCTTCCTCCATCAATAAAACTGATCACCACGATATAACTGAAATATTGTTGAAAGTGGCGTTAATCACCATGACCCTTACACCCTAAGCCTCTTGTCAGTGGCAGAGCAAAGAGGGGTTAGGGTTATGGTGCTTAACACCACTTTCAACAATATTTCAGCTATATCGTGGTGATCAGTTTTATTGGTGGAGGAAACCGGAGTACCCGGGAAAAACACTGACCTATCGCAAGTCACTGACAAACTTGATCACATAATGTTGTATCGTGTACACCTGAGCGGGGTTCGAACTCACACCGTTAGTGCTGATAGGCACTGATTGGATAGGTAGTTATAAATCCAACTACCATAAGATCACGACCACAACCCTGGTACAGCAAAGAAAAAATCTATCTAAAAATAATCAATTGACATTTGAAAAAAAAAGATAACGAACAATCAGTTCATGATGGCAACCATAGAAGTTTTGTGTGATGACTTCAACCTAGGAGCAACATAGCCTTGTTTGAGTAACTTTTGCATCAGCAGCTAAGGTCTGCACAGAAAATCACTGTAGTGGGAACAATGAGTTATGATTACAAAAAAATAAATACCAAATAGACTTTGGCTTGGAATACCAATTTAACTTTAAATCAAAGAACATATTTGTCTGAAATATCTTACAACAATTGTCATTCTGATAAATAATTCTGTAAAAACGTTCATAAAATTGTTTGAATTCAAGGTTTCAATTCAACTTTAAATACATTCATAAGATTGTTTCAATTCAAGGTTTCAATTCAACTAAATACATTCATAAAATTGTTTGAATTCAAGGTTTCAATTAAACTAATAAATTCATAAAATTGTTTGAATTCAATGTTTCAATTCAACTAAATACATTCATAAAATTGTTTCAATTTAAGGTTTCAATTCAACTAAATACATTCATAAAATTGTTTCAATTTAAGGTTTCAATTCAACTAAATACATTCATAAAATTGTTTCAATTCAACTTTGAATACAAAATTTCATTGTGTTGGATGATGGACTAATTAATAAAGAGGTCCTCCATCAGATTAGGTTACAACATATATGAAAACATGAAACTTTAAATCTAATTTATACATTTTAATGTGAAATATTAAGATTTAATGTATGACAGATGTGATGGGAAAATCTAACCCGAGCCTTTGGTTCTGGTAAACTAAGAAATGTCCATAAACAATTGTATTCAAAGTAGACATATATATTTAAGATTTTACAACATAGAACAACATTTGACTTACACAACATTATGTCCTGTGTGCATGAAACATTGTCAAAAACATCCATGCTTAGTTACCAAAAAATATATACATACATTGTACATGCACATTGCAGTACTCAATAATTTAGGTAGTCATGGCAACAATCTAACATAATCAAACTAGAGGCTCAGTGGGCTGAGCCTGTGTCGCTCACCTTTCATTCTGTTTTGAGGAAACTTAAAGGGATATTGTCTACTAAAATCGTAATTTTTTCATACCCAAAATTATTGTCGTTTTCCATACTGACCTTCATAAAATGAAGATTAACACAGAGTTATGCTGCAAAAGATACGATTTTTTGACAAAAAAGACCCAAAACTATCGTTATCAGAATTATTGTCCTGGATGACAATATTCAAATCTATTCATATGGCCTTCTATGTGAACACGTCTTGAGCATGCGCACTGTTTAGAAACAATAAACAACATGTGGTTCTTGGGCAAAAGAGAAACTGTCAATGCATGGAAGAAAGCGGACTTTGACGGATTCAGAGAGAAAGATGAATAGAAGTGAAGTATCTTCCAAATGGAACAAATGCAGGATATATGTAGGGGATCAGTTGGACCGTCGGAACGAACTCAAGGAAGTGCTACGCGTCCAAACTCATGCTGAATTTGCAAATATTTTGTTTGATAGGTAAGCCGAACATGTTTTTTCCTTCTTTTCTCAATCGTTTTTCATATTTTATGAATTTATGATGATCATTTTCGGTAGATATTATTCAATATATGTAATCTTGCATCTGGTAACAGCAAATTATTGTCAATGAATAGCATAAAACGGCCGTATTTGCGAGGTAAACAAACACGAATTTTAACATCCATGCTGCAGCATCCGGTCTACTGGCATAAAAATAGATAAAAATAGATTTGGCCTCCCTCAGGTCAGTGAATAATTAATTAGCTTCCAGTAACGATGGTCAGCTTTTTTATATCGAAAAAACAACGTTTCGTAGCATATTCGCCAATAATTCGGTGTTTAATCTTCATTTTATGAAGGTCAGTACGGAAAACGACAATAATTTTGGGTATGAAAAAATTACGATTGTGGTAGACAATATCCCTTTAATACAGAACCTTCCATAGGTGCTTCCCACCAAATTTCGGTTCATTTTGGCAAAGCAGTTTCAGAGAAGATTTTTAGAAATTGACCAATCTAAAACAAGAATTGCCTGTGGCAGCCATGTTTGTTAATGGATCAAAACGAAATGAACAATCTCTATAGAGGACCTTCTATAGATGCTTCTTATCAAGTTTCATATCATTTGGCCAAGCGGCTTCAGAGGAAAAGCTGTTTTAGAAATCAACCAATAAGAAACAAGAATTGCCTATGATGGCCATGCTTGTTAATGGATCAAAACGGAATGAGCATTTGCCATAGAGGACCTTCCATAGATGCTTCCTACCATGTTTCGGTCCATTTGGCCAAGCTGCTTCAGAGTAGAAGATTTTTAGAAATTGACCAATCAGAAACAAGAATTGCCTGTGGTGGCCATGTTTGTTAATGGATCGGGACAACATGAGCAATTTTATAGAGAACCTTCCATAGATGCTTCCTACCAAGTTTCGGTTCATTTGGCAAAACGGTTTCAGAAGAGGGAGATTTTTAGAAATCGACCAATTAGAAACAAGAATTGCCTGTGGCAGCCATATTTGTTAATGGATCGGGACGAAATGAACAAACTTTATAGAGGACATCCCATAGATGCATCCTACCAAGTTTCAGTTCATTTGGCCAAGCGGTTTCAGAGGAGCAGATTTTTTAGAAATCATCCAATCAGAAACAAGAATTGTCTGTGGTGGCCATGTTTGTTAACGGATCGGGACGAAATGAGCAATCGCAACAGAGGACTTTCCATAGATGCTTCCTACCAAGTTTCGGTTCATTTGGCCAAACGGTTTCAGAGGAGAAGAATTTAAAAAATCAGCCAATCAGAAACAAGAATTGTCTGTGGCGGCCATGTTTGTTAACGGATCGGGACGGAATGAGCAATCTTCATAGAGGACCTTCCATAGATGCTTCCTACCAAGTTTCAGTTCATTTGGCTGCGGGGTTTCAGAGGAGAAGATTAAAATGTGAAAAGTTAACAGACGACAAACGATGGACGACAAAAGCTCACATTGCCTTTGGCAAGGTGAGCTAACCATAATATTTCAAAACATAAAATGATAAAGAAAATGTCTGTGTTACTATGGTTATTCAGTTCCTATACAGTGAAATATTTGTTTTTTATTGTATGGCTAGTCTCAGAAATCGGGTCTATTTATTTATCTTAAGCTACCTTTCATATATTGTAACCTAGTAATATATTTATGGTATAGGGGTAGGGCTATGATGTTTAACGCCACTTTCAACAATATTTCATCCATATCTTATGTGGTCAGTTTTATTGGTGACGGAAACCGGAGTACTCACAGAAAATCACCGACCTGACGCAAGTTACTAACAAACTTTATCACATAATGTTGTATTGAGTTCACCTCGCAATGAGAGGCATTCGAACTAACAACTTTAGTGGTGATAGGCACTGATTGCACAGGCAGTTGTAAATCCAACTACCACACAATCACGATGCCCCCTACTGACTGTATAGATGGTAGTTCTAATAATAAAACCCTAAATGCTCGCTTACTCGCAAGGGTTATAACGGGATGCCATTACACTTAATGGAGCAGCCACCAAGATTTTTTGCGCTCGCTTACAGAGTTTCTGATGCCTGCATTTATCAATAATAAGACATAACCTTTCCTTTTGTCCATTATTATAACAAGTTTTTATCACCTACCAGTATTTTAGAATGTAATTCCCACAAAATAAAAATCCATGTTTACTTTCTCTCTGAACATTTTGAATTTCGTCATTTCCGGCATCACTATTTGGCGATTTGAGGCGTGAATGTTTACATCAGCGTGTAGTAAGAAATACCATATTTAGAAAAGCTCTGCCTACCGTAGTTTCCGGTTATGGAAAACGATCGATAAATTTGAACAAGGTTGTTGCTACCTTTGAAAAGCATATATTTCTCAGCCAAACTGATTTAACAAGGACTGGGATCATCAGTAATAGTTATAATGAAATGTTTGAAGCATAAATAGTGAGCTTTTATGTTTCAACTGCAACTTTTTTTTTTGCTCCATTGTGACGAATGGGACCACGTTGTAGCTCTGCCGAGACACAAGTTTGTCACAGGAGCTACATTATTACAGCTATATAGATGGTAGTAACCAAATACTACAATAAGAATAAAAACAAAACACTTATCAGAAAGGCAAAATAAATCATCTGAAGTCTACTACATTGTAATTCTATGTATTTTAGGACTTTGGACTTTCCCCATATTCAGCACATTTGTTTACCAATGTTTTATTATTTATGTTCTTATAGTTCACTAAATAGTTTTAAAATGTTTGTAAAGACAAATTCAAATGAATTTACAATTCAAATTTGTTGTTAGGCTTATTCACATTAGATTCAGAAGACACTAAAAAATGGAATTTTCAATATTTTAGTTTCTGTAGAAATTTCAAAGGTTTATGGTGTTTAATGCCATTTTCAACATTTAATATTTCGGATATATCGTGACGGTTAGTTTTATTGGTGGAGGAAATCGGAGTACCAGGAGAAAACTACCGACCTGTCACAAAGTCACTGACAAACTGTAGAAATGTTAAAAATACAATGCACTGGCAAACATAACTTCGCAAAAATTGTACAAAAAACGTGCCACATTTACACAGCTAAGCCATACAATACACTGTTGCCGAGTAACTTACTCAGATTTATCAGGAGACTCTCCTGTATCGCCAGATAATAACTGTTCATCAGTTAATGACATATACATACTTGATCTTGCCTTCTCATGTTCTCTGTTCATTTTAAAATATTAGAGTGAGTGAGTAATTGTTGTTTAATGCCAAATGAGCCATTTTTTCAGCTATATCATGGCAAGAACAAATTACATTCGATGAGATGATGATGACGAGTACTTTGTAGTAGATCAACACGCTTAGTTGGATTTTTTACAACAGTCTGTGGCTAGACAAGTGGCTCCACTCTGACACATTATCCTGATTCCGAACCAACCAGTCTTTGCTCTTATTCCTTAATGCTGTGTGCTTAACGGAGAAGCAACAAATACTAATTTCATAGTTTTTGCTTTGACTTGACCAGGATTCGAACCCACAATATACCGTACTTGAGGGGAGCACACCAACCATTACACTACCAATGTGATTATAAAAATACCCGGTATTACAATGCAATGTACGTATTATCATTGCATAATACTTAATTTTACATGTGTCATCATTATTACCCCTTGAAGTTCTCTGGTTAGTTATCATATGAATTTTTATTGTGGCTTGAATTTGTAAAAGAAGGGTTCGTCTTTCTCTTGAATATGAGATGTCAGAGATGAATCATTTTAATGTAGTAATAATGATGATATTTTACCTTCTGTCCAGTTGGTAATCAATTTGTTGTTTCATAAACATGGCATTCTTCATTAGGTCTTGTATGTTTTGAAAATGTACACTGCTCTTCTGAAGATGCTTTACTGCACTGCAATAATAAAAAAAATAATTAAGAAAATAATATATTTGTTATTTTTTAGTTATATATGTATAATAACCAAATTTGAACTTGATATGAGTACATTTGCAATTTGGTCAATAGCATTCTTTAATAAGTTTTAAATGATTTGCTGAAATGGAACTTAAGCTACTGAACACAAACCTGAGAAACCAAGGAGCACTTTACCATATGGTTCTATGTTAAGCAGAATATCCCGTAATGGTAGCCATCTTGGATGTCTGATCAACAAAAAAATGCAATCTTTGAAAAGGATCATTGTCCAATGATTTTTCTGAGAAAAATTATTTATTCATTTCCCATGTTAAAATTTGGTCATCTTGGATTTCCTATCAACAAATAAAACACAAACTTTATAGATGTTCACATAAGGAGCATTACAACAAAGTAAGATTTCCATCATCTTAAGTGGCTTTCTGAGAAGAAGAGATTTGAAATTTTAATATCCAGTTTGGCTTCCTTTGTCATGTTTGTTTGAGTGAGTGAGCGGCTGTTGTTTAACAACAAGTGAGCATTTTTCCAGCTATTTCATGGTTAGTACAAGTCATATTTCAAAGAGATGATGATGATGTCTGAATTGTATTAGATAAACATGCTAGCTCACTGAAACAACAATCCACAGGTAGACATGTCGCTCCACACATTATCCTGATTCCAAGCCAACCAGTCTTTACTCTTACTCATTAATGCTGTAGGCTTAGCTGAGAAGCAGCAACAAATACATATTTTGTAGACTTTGGCTTACCCAACCAGAGCTCGAACCCACAATCTATCGCACTCAAGGCGAGCAAGTTAACCATTACACCACAGATGAAAATGTGAAAAGTTACAACCCTCTGGCCCAGATGAGATAAAAAAAAAAATCCTGTAGGTAAATTTAAAATGTCACAAAATATGAATGTTTTCCTAAAAGAATGGAACTTCTATTACACAATTAATGGAAATGTAATAGAATACTTCGTAGGATTTTCAATCTGATTACAATCACATCTCTCACATGCTTTCTTTTACTCGTATGTTGAGCATGGTAGATTTGAAGAAGAAATCTCATTACGGGTCACATTCAAGTAGCCAATGTTGTGAATGTCTAATAATATGATTACCAATGGGATTACTTGAAGTAAATAAAGAAATTTAATTTTAAATTATAAGCCTTTCATATTCAGCTAAATGCCATTTTCATTGAACGGTAACATAGGATAACTTGCATGGGACTTGTAATGGTGTTTCTTCAGATCTCCCATGCCTGAAGCAAGTGAGAGATGTAATTTTAATCAAATTGAAGGATCTTAATACAAGATTTAATCAGCAATGAGAAGTTCATCAAGCAATGCTGTGTTCTTCCCATTACCTGTAGATAATCTACAGGTGAATTTTCCTTTGATTAACTTACTTTGTTGCATATTCTGTATCAAAGCTGGCACCTTGTACTTTTTGTTGTACATCTTGTACTTCATGCTGGAAAACAAACAACACAAAATTAAATAGCTTCTAAAAGATGGAATAAATACTGTTAATGTATTAACCCATAATTATTTTTTTTACCTTCTAATATATTTAGTAAACATTTCTACAGGTACACTAGTTAATAATGAAGATACAATATATGTTTGTACAATTATCACACAACTACCCTTACACTCCTAATATTGAAAATAATTCACCAGTAATCCAGCAATTCACTATTATTGTTTGGTTATTCATGAGGGATGTTGTTTGTTTGTTGTCTGATGCAGAACTTTTATGTCTTAAGGCTTACAACCATTATTTCTATACGTATTAGGACATAATGATGTCACTGTGACCTTGACCTCCAATGTCAAGGTCAAAGAAGTAATGCTATCTTGTCTGGTCCAAAACCATTATATTTTGTATGTACATGTATGCATTAGGACATGCAGAGTTACCATCTTTAGAATGAGGTCACTGTGACCTTTACTTTCAATATCAAGGTAAAATATATAATTTTGTTTGTCGTGTGACCAACAACCATCAATGCCCGGTCATGTTTTAAGACTCAGTCTGCTTCTCTGATGGGGTTCATTTTGTGAGCTTTACTCACAGTACCTCTAGTCAAACTTGTATAGAGACTTAACTGTATTTGTAGCTTTGAAAGTGTTTCTGTCCTTTCTACCTTCTGCATTACCAGAAAGGTCAAAGATCCTTCCTCAATTCTCATTTTTGTTTTAATCTTTGTCAACAGATGAGCGTCCTTTATGAAAATTCAGTACCTTCAAAATGTTGTCATGTTTAGTATTCACAACAAAATAGATTATACCTTTGTCTCTACAAGTTGTGGTAGAGATTTTCTAACATGTTCTTGTACTCTGAAGAATGCTAAAGAAGGCTCATTGGCTATAATATTCATACTCTCTGATATTTTGTCTGTCACTGAAAAATAGAAGTATAAATTATATCTACTATAAAGGTAAGAATACCCCCAACATAGCTGAGGGGAATACTTGTTTCAAATGTGGTCTATCTATAAACACAATCTTGTCCTATTTTTTTTTCTTTTCATTTTTGTCTTAATGTTCACAACCTTTGTATATTTATTAGGGTATGAGTTATGGTGCTTAACACCACTTTGGGGGGCCGCCATGGCGGTGATCTTATGGTAGTTAGATTTACAACACTTCCTATGCAATCAGTGCCTATCACCACTGATGTTGTTAGTTCGAATCTCGATCAGGGCGAGGTGTACAACACTATGTGATAAAATTTGTCAGTGACTTGCGACAGGTCTGTGGTTTTGTCCGGGTCCTCCACCAATAAAACTGATCGCCACAAGATAACTGAAATATTGTTGAATGGTGTTAAAATTAAATACCATCAAACAACAAACAAACAAACAATTTAACGCCACTTTCAACAATACATGCATTTCATTTATATCGTAGCGGTCAGTTTTATTGGTGGAGGAAACCGGAAGACCCAGAGAAAACCAGACCTGCCGCAAGTTACTGATAAACTTTATCACATAATGTTGTATCGAGTACACCTTGCCATGAGCGAGATTCAAACTCACAATTTTAGTGGTGATAAGAACTAATTGCACAGGCAGTTGTAAATCCAATTTAGGGTGAATGACCATACGATCACAACCACGACAGCCCTATATTTATTAGGACATAATGGAGTTTTACATATAAAAATGGGTCACTGTGACCTTCCTTGATCATCAATGTCAAGGCCAAATAAGTCACATTATCTTGTCCAGTACAGAACTTTTAATGTCTTATATTATAATTAAGGCCCACAAACAAGTTGCATAGATGTATATGTATTAAGATATAAATTA
Source organism: Bathymodiolus brooksi (assembly GCA_963680875.1). Classification (NCBI taxonomy): domain Eukaryota; kingdom Metazoa; phylum Mollusca; class Bivalvia; order Mytilida; family Modiolidae; genus Bathymodiolus; species Bathymodiolus brooksi. Next base: position 117,020,114 of record OY804577.1, read on the forward strand.
TTTAGATCACTGTGACCTTGACCTAAAATTGTATTTAATATAAGGACAATTGCTGTTGCTTTGTTATTGAAAATCTTGAGGTTTTTTTTAGGTGCTTGAAATGAAGGAAAAATGTAAATCTTCCTATTGCTACCTAGCTACTGTTTTTGTCATTCTGAACACAGCAAACCAATAATATCTTAAGCACGGCACAACCAGGTCATTCTGAAACAGCAAACCAATAATATCTTAAGCATGGCACAACCAGCCACTTTCCTATAGTGAGTGAGTGAGTATTGTTTTTCACCTATATCATGGCGAGAACAATTTACATCTGATGAGATGATGATGTCTGCTATGTAATAGACCAACACGCTTAGCTTGATCTTTATACTGCTAGCTCACTGAAACAACTGTCCACGGAAAGACATGTTGTTCCACTCAAATATATTATCCAGATTCCTCCGAGCCAACCAGTCTTTGCTCTTACTCCTGAATGCTGCATATGTATGCTTAGCGGAGAAGCAGCAAATACTAATTTTAAAGTTTTTGTTTTGAACCAAAAGGGGCTTGAACCCACAATCTACTGCACTCAATGTGAGCACGCTAAACCAATACACCACTGAAGAAGTTTCTATACAATAGTAAAAACATCATTAAAATAAAATCCTCTGCAGAAAAAGTTCATGAACATTACCTTTTCTAGTTTTATGTTCCAGTTCAGCATCTTGAGCCTCTTTGAACAAGTTTGCAGTGGTCATTCTGTAGTACAGACTGTCACCACCTAGAAAGAGTGAGCAAAGCGATTGCTATTTAACACTAAATGAGCAATTTTTCAGCTATACCATGGCGATAACAAGTTAAGTTCAATGAGATGATGATGATGTCCGCTTTGTACATTTACTAGATCGACACACAGTTGGGTTTTAATAGTGCTAGTTCACTAAAACAACAGGCCACATGTAGACATGTCGCTCCACTATGACACATTATCCTGATTCTGAGCCAATCAGTCTTTGCTTTTAGTTTTATTGTGCAATATTAAATTTTCTTAACGAAGAAGCAGCAAATAACCAATTTTATAGTCTTTGGTTTTGATTGAAGGAAATTGAAGACAAATAAAACTAGAATTAGATGACGTGAGGAAGGGCTATTAATGGCGTCCTCCCAATCCCTTCCCATTTTTCAGTGGGTTGCACATTGTCATTGATAGTAATTTGTAAACTTTTTTTCAGTTTCAGTAACAAATTTACTATTTAATTTAGTGGATGGGAGCAAGTCACTGAGCCTGTGGTCTTCTTCTTTTGGTATACAGTATACCATCGACCTCCGATGATTACATACTGTTGCATGCGTGGATTATATACAAAAATGATCAAAACTGTGCCAAAAATAAACAATAACAATTTAATTTGTAAATGATATGAAAGTAAATTAGTGCAGAAACGAACTTTTAGTGATTAAAACTATTTACAGAATATTAAGGAAAACTATAGTAGGTTGCAGAGAACAACAGGTGTTAGCTGTTCTCTGAAGCTGACGACCGTCGACTGAAGGTATATGGACGAGAGTAAGTGTATTTATAGGGAGTTGGTTCCACTGTGGTATTGTGTATGGGAAGAATGAATGTCTATATGTCTTTGGAAGTATGTATTTGCCTATATGTTAAGGGGTAATATTTCAGGGTCCTTGTGTCTGAAACTATTAATATGTCTGATGGTACATCAACAAGATGGAATGATACTTTGTACATCATAACCAATCTTGTGCCAAGTCTACGTTCTGCAAGTGATGGCAAAGTTAATTATATTGAGCATATCTGATACACTGCTGGTATTGTGATATCTATTACAGATGTACAGAGAAGCTCGTCTCAATTTTTCTAATGGATTCAGATGTGTGATGGTCCCAGATAGAGGCTGAGTCCTCTAATTTTGGCCTGACGAGCGCTTGGTACGCCTGGGTTTTTATTTGTTGGTTTGATGTTTTTAGGTTTCGTTTTAAGAAACCCAGTGCTTTGTTGCCTTTTGATGTTATGTCGTTGATGTGTTTATCCTATTTGAGGTTAGACTACTGTTATACCAAGATATTTAGCTGAGCTCACAGATTCAAGTATATGGTTATGGAGGATGTAATTGTGTTGTATTGGTCTTTTTAGTGACAGACAGTACTGAACATTTGTCAGGGTGAAAAGCCATTAGCCAGTCTCTCTCCCATCTGGCTGCTGCATCAAGATCCTATTGTAATTTATTACAATCATGCTGGGATTTGATGGGCATGTATATGATGCTGTCGTCCGCGAACAGCCTGAGCTGACTGTGTGTCAAGTAATCAGAGAGGTCGTTAATGTAGACCAAGAACAAGACGGGGCCCAGGACTGTTCCTTGCAGAACACCAGATATGACAGGCACAGTAGATGATGATTTTCCATCAATCACCACTGTTTGTGTACGATTTGTAAGAAAAACTGAGATCCAGTGAAGTATAGGTCCAGAAATACCATAGTAGTTTAGTTTGTAGAGAAGTCTGCGGTGGGGGACTTTATCGAAAGCCTTTGCAAAATCCATAATTATTAGATCTGTCAGACAGTCTGGATATTTTTGTTGTCTGTTTCTGATAATTCCTGGATGAATGAAAGAAGTTGAGTTTTGCATGAGCAATTGTAACGAAAACCATGTTGAAGTTCATAGAGGATTTTGTTGTTTTCTAGGTGGTTCATAACGTGTTTGGTTACTATATGCTCCATTAACTTACAGCAAATGGCCTATAGTTAATGGCTTTGTGTTTTTCTCCCTTTTTAAAGGCAGGAGCAACATTTGCTGTTTTCCAATCAGTAGGTGTTTGTCCTGTATGGAAAGACGTTGTAAATATAAGGTTAAGTATAGGTGCAGTTTGTTCTTCGAGATCTTTGAGAACTTGACCACTGATATTGTCTAGGCAGGTAGCTTTATGACGAATGATGTTGTTTAATAGTTTTTTAATGCCAGGTGTTGATATGGTTAGTGGTGGTATGTTTGGATGTTTGCTAGTGCCTTTATCAGGTATTATGTCATCAGATTCGGATGTAAAGACTGACTGAAACTGTTCGTTCAGAATGTTTGCCTTTTCTATTGTATCAGCTATTAAGTCGCCATCTTTACTGAGGGCTGCTATGCCTGAATTATCTGTTCTGATAGATTTGATGTATTGGAACAGTTTTTTTTAGGTTTGGCCTGGTTTTTTGCTGGTGGTTGGTCTGGTTCATTTACTGGTAGATCACAGATGATTGATTCAATGTAGTTCCAATATGCCTCTCGCTGTTCTTATTGTACCTGTGTTTTGATCTTTTTATAAGCATTACTATATTTAGTATCATTACGTTTTTTATACAATTTTTTTTCTTGCTTATAAGTTTTCGTAAAGAGTTGGTAATCCATGGTAATCTATGTTTGTAGGTAAGCATTTTTGATGGTACATTTGTTTCCATTGATTTTACAAGTCTTGTCTTGAATAGTTCCCATATGCTATCTATATCTGCTGTGTTGTAGACTTTTAAAATGTCTGAGTGTATGATGTCTAAATCTGCTTTGATATTATCCGAATTGGCTTTCTTATATTTAAAAATTTTACGAGGTGTTTCTCTGATCCTCTTAAGCCAGATGCCTGCTTCGACATAGACAATATCATGATCACTTAGACCAAGTCAAGTATACGATCATTTCTGGTTGGAATGTCAACTACCTGGTGGAGATTTGAGTCATGGATATCACAATATGAAGAAGTTGTTGGTGTTCTGATTGATCAGGTCTACCAGTGATGACACAATTATTTAACCAAGGTTGAAATCACCACCTACATGTATAATGACTGTCGAGTTTGACTGTCTATTTATTCTATTGATAGAAGACTGAAGTTACTCTAGAGCTTGGCCTTTGTTGGATGGTGGACGATAATATCGTGCAACTTGTAGGTTCTTAGAACCTGCAATATTTATCTCTGCCCATACAATTTCGCAGTTGGGTAAAGTAAAAAAAAAATGGTTCCAGGCATATAATGCATTATTTATTAATCATTCTGATGGTTTGATTGAATACAATTATTTCAAATAATGTCACTTCAGATATACAATATTTCTGCCAAATATCTAAGTAATATCTTGAGTAATAAAGATTTTATGCCGAAAAAAGAGTGCAACACTTTTTTGTGACATTTTAAAAAAAGACTTTTTTTAAAGGTACAGCAAATTGTTATATGAGGGTAGGTACCTTATTTTCTTATTTATTTGATAATTTTGATGTCTTAGCCTTAATTTTAGCCAAATATGTAGCTTGTTCATGTAACCGTTTTAATATAGTTATGTTTTGAAAAAAGATACTACCATGTCAGGAGTGCAACACAAAAAATTTAAAATCTGAGAAGCTAAGTGTTTTTTTTTTAAATAAACACACCCAAATTAAAAGAGAAGAAAATTCTGTTAACAAAATCTCTATTTTCTTGAATGAAAACTTTATTTACTACATTGTTTATATAAATAATGTTATGAGAGTCTAGTAAATGAGGGTACACTACAAGTGTCAGGAGTGCAACTTTGAAGTTTGAAGGCTAACACTTATGAAATGCCTGAGCCAATATATTGTTCTGCTTTATTTTTCAGGAGATAGTTTGCCAGACACAAGATTGCAGCCCTAAAGTGGCCTGATAGACACAGTGTATTTCTTTCAGAACAATTTTTTTCATGTCAGGAGTGCAACAGTTTAAAAATGGCATTTTTTAAAACCACCATATTAAGCTTATAATGACTTGTATGCACCCAAAAGGATTTCTAATAATATAAGAATTCTTGCTTGAGTTTTCATAAATCCTTTAAGGTCAATTTCAAAGCAGAACTTTATTTATCTAACTTCAGATTGTATAAAGCAATGATATCTGGATAATATATGTTCATATAACTTCTTAATTTAAGAAGCCAGCTGCTTTAAACTTTGTCTTATAATTAACAAATAGCCATATTGCAGTTATAAATTTTTACTAATGTTCAGAGAATTCTGATTAAATGATTTAATAACTGTTATAACAAACCAGTAATTGTGTTGCACTCCTGACATAATATTCAATTTTTAACTTTTATGCACATTTTGAGTTAATTTTCAGATCTGACCTGTGATAATTGTAAAAATAATGTGTTTTGTCAGAGTTTTGCAAATTGAAACACTGCAAAGACTGACTTACCCAAATAAATAGTGGATAAAATGTTATGAAAGTTCAGATTATGAACGCAATGAATTATCCAGGTTAAAAACATAAAGTTTTCATAATGGTATAATATCAACACTAAAAGGTTCTACCTATGAATTCAGAATTAGAGGAGTATTTTGATGATTTATTCCTGTTTTTTTTATATGTATGCATTGTGTCAGGAGTGCAACAAAACAGGAGATTTGAGGTGTCTAATTTAGGTTATTTATTTTTTTAAATAACAGTTCAGTGAAATTTTTCAAATTTATAGGACTTTTATTAAGTTGTCTTACTACAAGACTGCTAAGTATTTAATAGGATCTAACTCTTCTTATTGTAACTACACCATTTTTTATCTGAAATGTGTAAAAAAATATGTTTAAATATATACTATATGTACATGAAATGCATCGGATAAAATTAAAAGAGCACCAAAGGTCTTAATTTACAAGTAAAACTTTCATATTGAAAATTAATATTAAATGTGTATTTTTTCTGATTTCTGCTTTGTTTGTGAATGTGTATAATATGTCAGGAGTGCAACAGGAGAAATGGAACACATTTTCAGCTGGACATAACTCCTTTCATTGAAATGTTAAATCTACTCTGGTTTTTTTCAGTGAGTTTTAAAAAAGCTAAATTTTAGAATGAAATTATTTTTTGGATAATTTCTTCAGGCTTTTTTTCTTATTCAAAACTTTTTCCTTCAACAAAAAATGAAGAAAAAAGAATTAAAAAAAAGAAAAATTCAAGGAAAGTAAATGTTATCTGTGTACCAAAGGTAATGCCTATGCCTCTGCCATCAATTAGTGTGAAAAAAATGTTGCTATTTGTTATGTTTGTTTAAAATCATATTCTGAAAATTTATACTAAATTCAAATTTGAATGGTGATTCATGTTGAATAAAGGTTCAGAAATTGTTTATCTCTTTATTCTCAGTTATGGCCATCTGGACTTATTAACTTCAATGTATAGTTATCAAGATGCAACAAAATTTCATGGTTCTGGCCATCTACAAATCATACTACATCTAAAGAAAATAACAGAATGTTTGAAAATGACCACTTTCAAAATTGTGTTTACATTTGATGTTTTTTTTAGTGCTGAAACCACATGCACTGCAAGGTGACATGTATTTTATATAAGAAACAGGCACATTTCAGTCAGTTCTTTTGCTTACATTATACAAGTACGATCAGTGACCCCATGACAGGAAGAGCCAGTGTCTGAGAGGCAGACGACATAGTTCAATTTTATATAGCCCTTCTGGATTTTTTCCCAGCTACTTTATAAATGAAGTAAATTTTTAGCATTACAAAAAGTATGGTTCAGTAGGTAGGTTCACTATTTTTGGTACTTATGTCTTTAAAAGCAACCTTGAACATTTTTTACAGATGTCACGTTGGAGTCCTGTTTACGTTCAGAAATACAAACCGGAGGACACGTCAAGAATAATGCGTGCGCTGTGGAAATCAAAATAAATTGAATGATACGAAAACATATGACATACGAAAACACATACCATGACGATATTTCTGTCATGCCAAGTTTCAGTGCCCATGATTATATCTGGCTTTACATAATCTATTATTTCCAAAAGGTCAGGTTTCTTATTTTTCAATGACTGAAAATTCATATTTAGAATCTTTAGAGGCACTTTGTTTTTCATATGCTTTGGCTTTGTTCTTTTTTTTTGGGGTGTAATTGGCGAGGATGCAGCTGTTGGTGCTCCAGGGCTGCCTATACAACTAGCTGCAATAATGTAGCTTCTGTGACAAACTTGTGTCTCTGCGGAGCTACAAAGCGGTCCCATTCGTCACAATGGAGCAAAAAATAAATTGCAGTTGAAACATAAAAACTCACTATTTACGCTTCAAACATTTCATTATAACTATTACTGATGATCCCAGTCCTTGTTAATTCGGTTTGGCTGAGAAATGTATGCTTTTCAAAGGTAGCAACAACCTTGTTCAAATTTATCGATCGTTTGCCATAACTGGAAACTACGGAAGGCAGAACTTTTCTAAATATGGTATTTCTTACTACAATGCTTACTACGGCTGATGTAAACATTCACGCCTCAAATCGCCAAATATGGTATCGACATCCAAATAAGGAAAATACCAAAGTGAGGCTGGAAATGGCGAAATTCAAAATGTCCAGAGAACGTAAACATGGATTTTTATTTTGTGGGAATTACATTCTAAAATACTGGTAGGTGATAAAAACTTGTTATAATAGTGGACAAAAGGAAAGGTTATGTCTTATTATTGATAAATGCAGGCGTCAGAAACTCTGTAAGTGAGCGCAAAAAATCTCGGCGGCTGCTCATTACGTGTAATGCCTAATGGCATCCCGTTAAAACCCTTGCGAGTAAGCGAGCATTTAGGGTTTTATTATTAGAACTATATACAACCAAAGCTTGTATTTAAGCTGTCAAATAGATTAGATGTTTCAATTGTAGTTGAATTGAAGAAACTGGTAGTAAAATTTGGCATGTCACATTGGATGCAATGCCAACTTATGTTACTGATGTTCATGATGTTGCAAATATGATTTGGTATGCCTTGGCAGTCTATGTGAAACCATGTTTCACATGACTGTGTCACAACAAAATAAACTGACAGAGCGATTATGTATGGAATGGTATTTATTCATCATATACCTTGCATTGTTCTTACTGGAAACTGTGAATAACTAAATGCATTATCCATGCAAGTTTGCTTGCTTGTATTTACAAACGGAAGTTGGCATGTCATGAATACGTGAAAACTCGGACCAAGGCAACTCGGACCATATATCAGACAGCACGACCACCTTTGAAACAACTAGTACAACTTTTCAGAAGACAACTCGCATCACTTTTTTGAAATACCGAAGATGATTGAAGGACCACTCGAATGACACTGATATAAAATTTGTTTTCATTTTTGGCACTGTTAAATTATTGACATATTCACAGGACTACCAAGAGAATTTTTGGGCTCCAGGACAAAAGCAAACTTTCCCCCCTCCTCCAATTCTCCAAATAATGATACGCAACTAAGTCCACCACGGTGTGTCATAAGCAAGGAATCGGTAAAACAAAAATGAATTGATGAATTGTGATTTAGACAATAGCTTTCTACTTGTTTAAACTCAGGGCCCCGGGGCGCCTCCCCGGCTGACCCCCCACCCCCCTTCTCAGTGGGCCTGTATATTCTTCTTCTCTTCTTTGGTTCATCAACGTACTGATGTTTACTTTCCGGCGCATGCCTGGTAAAATGTTTCCAAATTTACAAAAAAAAAATTCAGAACATAATAAATTACAGTTTGAGTTTTTACAGCCCAAGAAATCTCGCCGAGAATAGCAAAGCAGCTTCGTTATTCTCGGCGACATTTCTTGGAAAAGATCGACGTACCGACTGAAATTCGAACATGGGCAATTAGGTAAGTGTCTTAAAAAGTTTGATACGACAGTGCCATATGTATACAAGGTAAAAAGTGTAAAAAACACGGGGGTTTCCCAACCGAGGTGAGCGATATGGCGCGAAATATGAAAATGGAGTTGCTTACCTTCTCTCTTATACTGTATCAGTCGAAAAACTGTGGACACAGAATACACGTATTATTCATGATGTATGACGTCTACTGATATTGTCAAATGAAGAAAAAACGAAAGATTATGAAAATTTTGAAAAAGGAATGATTTATATGAAAATTTTGAAAAAAAGGGGGGGGGGGGTAGTAGAGAAAAGGGGGGAGGAGGAAACGAAATCCATGCCCCATGCGCCTGTGCTTGGATGAAGGTGTTAGGGTAGATTAACAGGAAGCAGGTCAAATCGGCCCCAAACCAAATCGGCCCAAAGTCAAATCGGCCCCAGTCAAATCGGCCCCAAGTCAAATCGGCCCCATTTTTGTTGTTTACTATTGTCAACATGCAAAGTTAAATAGTTTGAACACTATTCAGCAAAATATTTAAATATATCCAATATGTTTTAATTATTGAAGAATTAAAACTGTCTAGTAAGTACAGTTGTGTCTTGTACCAGTAAATGTTTACCATTGATACGAAAATAAACTAAATATAAAGTTGGTCAATTACTTGGTTGTTGGTTTTCTATTACCGGTATAACCGAAATATTGTTGAGAGTGGCGTATACGGTAAACCATTCAAAAATAAGATTAAAACGATATGAAATATTTTGCCAGCTTTGACAGGAGTCACATTCTAAGGCATGTTGTCTTGGTCTAACATCATTATAACATATTACACAAGGAAAAGACATAATGAAGTATTCAAAAAGAATGATCGCGATTGAAGTTGACTCTCTTTTATAAACTAAAGAATTTCTCAATCCGAGTTGTTTTTCTTGGCTTGGTTATTTAGAATGCCCTCTTTTTATTAAAAGGCCAATTTATAGACAATAGAAAAAAACATCAAAGAATGTTCTTAATCAACATAAAGATCATTAAATAATTGCCTCCAATCACGTTTTATGTAAATTGCTAATCACTTAATTATGCCATAAATTAATCATTAATTAATTTCTTTGATCCTTACAAAAGAATCCGCTCACCAATAAGATTTAAATTTTACATCTTTTAACTAAAAATATTAATTTATATTAATATATAATTTTTATTTATTTATTCTTTTTTTATTTTTATATTTTTGGGCCGATATGACTTTCATTTTGAGGCCGATTTGACTTGGGGCCGATTTGACTGGAAATCGATTGACACACGAGGGAAAAAATTATCACCCGAGACGAAGTCGAGGGTGATAATTTTTTCACAGAGTGTGTTAATCACCCTAACACCTTCATCCAAGGGCAGTATGTTTTTTATTATACTGAATGCCTAATGATTCAAGTGTGCATTATGTTATTAGAAGAACAATTGTTAAAAAAATAAAAAGTCATAAATTAAGATAGTTTACTTACATTAACAACAACAAAACATCAAATAGCAACAAATTTAACAAGATAATAACATAACAATTAATGTAAAATGTTAATTGTATATTTTGATCAATATTATAACATGTTCGCTTCTATATTCGGACTATTGCATAAATAATTTTCAATGTAGGCTATAATTATGTTATCATTTTTCAATATCAGTATTTAAATACATGTCTTAAAATTTTGAAATTTTATGAAAACTTTGAAATTTTATCATTTTAAATTTTTTGGAAATTTTTTTAATTTTGAAATTTTTTGAAATTTATTTAATTTTGAAATTTTTTGAAATTTATTTAATTTGGAAATTTTTTGAAATTTTTGAACTTTCAAACAAAATTATTATTTTTTAATTTTAGAATTTTGAAAATCGGTAAACCTTGGCTGGGTGTTAATTTTTCCGGATCGGCAAACTTCGGGCTCAGCGGGTGTTAATTTTAGGCATTAACACCCGTTGCTAATATTATCACATGTTGCTAGGGATGGGCGGGGCTTATGAAAGGTTAGTGAAAATTAACAAATGCCGCTTGTCCAATGAAATGAATGGATAATGTAAGAAATTTACATAAAGTATAATAATAATAAATATGTGCTCTCACCACGAGGTATATCGTGGGAGAACGGCGTACAAAATATTTTTTTTTCTTTTTTTTTTCTAGTTAATGAACTAGGATTATGTAATATAACTCCTGGTAATTTACCTTAGTATGTAAGGGCTTGACATCTATATATCTCAAAACTAAAGGTAAACACATGTATGACGAGTTGCCATATGGTGTCTGGGATCATTGTTGGCAGACGGCCAGTGCGTAAACAATACTAGTTTCCGTGTATCCACACTGAACGTGGGGCAACAACCCAGACATCAAACTGGTAACTCCCTATATAGTAATTGAATCATTTGGCGTAAATGCTAAATACATATTATGATTGCTTACTTTATTTATTTAATTTTCTATGTTAACAAAGTTATAATTTTGGCAATTTTTGCGCGGAGATACTATCGATGTCAAGTACCTCATTAACACCAAAATAGGGTTAATGTGTATCTAGAGGAAGGTCGTAGTGCCCAACTCATTATGATACACTATACCTATTAAACTGGGATTTGTCACACTATTTAAAACTACTTGTATGCTAAATTCACAAATGACAGCAATTAAAATTTTTGGTTCACATAATAAATATGACAAACTATATATTAAAGTCAATCATTTAATTAAATATTTAAAATAAACTTTATCATTCTCAAATTCTAAAATCTCACAATATGTAATAATAAGGCATAAAAAGTTAGTAAATAATAAGAGAATCACCCAAAACTCAAATAATTTTTTCTAAGGGCGCAATTTCTCATTGAGAAAGTCGCCGTCAAAATTCAAATCAATTCAAAATGTGCGCTCTCTTTTAACAAAACTTAGATTAAGCGCACACAGCCTTGCTATTGAAATTGGCAGGTATTGCAAACCCACAATACCAGCTAATGAGAGATTCTGTAAAGCATGTAAAGATAAGGTTGAAGATGAACTTCATTTCTTAATAGAGTGTCCCATATATAAATAACTCAGTGAGAGATAAATTCTTTACACTGTTTAATAGGAAATTTAATGAAACTACAGAGGTGACAATCAACCGTCTCCTCAATCCTAGTTCATCCCAAGATTTAAATAACATTTGCTTATATTTAAAAGAATTTTACTCACTCAGAGATTCAATCTTTAAAAATATCTAATTTTCCTCAAGTAACTGACAAAAACTTCCAAATAATTATAATAATTTTAATCTTACGGTTTTCACAGTTTTCCGGTTGTTGACTGATTTTGTCTGTTTATATACTTATGAGTTTTGACTTTCCCTTTGTAAGATTGTTCGGAGTTCGGTAATTTTGTTATTACCCTTACTTATCTAATTATTATGCTTCCAAAATGATAATAATAAAAATTATGATATTATTATCTAACTGATGTGGTCATCTCTAAAGATTATAACCTTATCTGAATACTTAATATTATGTTATTATGTGTTAACTCTATGTTTATATATCCTTGTGAATATATTGGATTACGCAACATTGTGATTAATATGTACATGTACTTAACTATGCTTTATCCAATAAATGATTTGATTTAATTTGATTTGATTTTCATTTTTTCATTTTTTTATTTTTATTTTTACATTTATTAAGATAAAAACATGATTTCTGTTTATTTAAGGTGTGGATAAGTATCAAGGAGCACATCGTGAGTGAGTGCACCCTTGAAGGATTCTGTAGTGGTGTTTTTGGTATGTCGGGGGATAATTTGTTCCAGTCTTTAATGGTTTGACAAAAGGAAGAAAATTTATTGCATTGGATTTGTCTGTAGGAGTCTTTCCGGGAAGATCTTGTCATAGGCTGTCTCTGATGTAATATATTATGTGTAGGGATAGCGACATTTTCATTTATTACTTTGTGAAACATTATGAGCCTAGTTCTTAGTCGGCGTTCTTGTAGAGTTTGCCAATTCCTGGTGTTTAACATCTCAGACACACTGCTGGTGTTATGATGTCTGTTGCATGTATACCTGGCTGCTCGTCGTCGCTGTACCTTTTCTAGCGAGTTTATGTTTTCGTTTGAGTGAGGATCCCAAACAGTGCAGCAGTATTCTAATTGGTCTTATTAGGGTTTGATATGCTCGTTCTTTTATTGTTGTTACATATATGTTCTTTTATTGATATTACATATATAGATCCAATAGTGTTGACCAGTTTTCTTCTCTGAAACCATGTATGTTTGGGCTTACACCGAAACAAAGAGATTTATACTATAACATGCCAAAACTCCTCCCTCGCTTTTGAAAATTTAAAAAAATTGTAAATATAAAAATAAAAAGAGGTCTGACCGTCTGACTGAGTTGTCTTCTGAATAGTGGATCGAGTTGTCCGGCCTAGAGTAACTCTCAGTATGTCAAAGAAGTGCAAATTATGATAAAAAAAAACTGTGTCGAATTGTCCTAGATTACTTCTCGGTACGTCGAAAAAGTCAAAATTATGATGAATAATAAAATAAAAATAGTTCGAGTTGCGTCAAATTACTAAAGTGGTCCGAGTTGTCTTTGGTCCTATTTATCTTGTATCCTACCGGAAACACCAACTTTAATGGCGGTCTAAACAAAAATATAATCATATTTTCATTTTCAAAATATAAGATATACTTTGGTGATAATTTAAAGTGTTCATGGTAAGACTAAACCCGTAAATATTAGATATATCTATTTGGTATTAACAATTTCTATCTATGCTACTACAAGTTTTAGTAACGAAAAATAATGTTACGTTCCTCAGATAAACATCTTTGACCGGTTCAGACTTGCACAGTCGCCGATTTAAACAAAATAAATATCCCCCATTGACTGCTACCTACGTGTAAGTTTTTGTTGATATTTATTAAAAGTATATTATTGCACACTTATTCACAATGCAATACTTTTATACTTTTGAGTTTCAAATCGGTTGAAATTGTCGGAAATGAAAAAAAAATGCCCCCCCCCCCTTCATATATATGTGAGTACGTTTATGTGCATATATCTCTTTTCCTGCCAGAGTGTGCCTGCACCACAATTATTGATATTTCACCACGAATATTTAGTTTGATGTATTGTTGTTTTGTATCAATCATAATTGGGTTTTTTTGTATATGCCCTCCTGGGGCCCTGATTTGGTTAATAAACTTATTTCTATTTCTATTTCATTGTCCTCAAACTAAAGTGCATTTGAGAGATTTATTTTTTGTGAAATATTGTATAAGTACAGTACAACTCTTGTAATTACAGTTGTTTTTATCTCTGAAGTCAATAATGGATTTGATAATTACATTCTAGGATGTATAAGTTAGTTAGATGATGGACACAAATAACGAAAGATATCCATCTTCTGTCCTGTCAACAGAGACAGGCAATCCAGAAAGTGGTGAAGAAAATGATGCAGGATCACAGTCATATCAGGGATATATGGTAATTTACAACACTTTCTTATAAAACCAATAAAAAGTTTTTGCAAACTTACAACTTTATAGCAGTTGTCCTCAAGGTTTGAAACCACTAATGAATTTCTTTAAGGTTTTCTACTAAATTTGTGTTTTATCTTAAGTTTAACCTTTCCAAGATCATATATTTTCTGAAACGTACATGATTCCTCTATGTTCTGTCAAAATATCAGGGCATGTTTAAAATCTTGCAGTGAAATGCTGTGCTACGGAAAACACCTCCTCTATAAATAGCTTGGCCATCCCCAAGAAATTCAGTATTTATAGGTCATGAATAAAATCATCCATAGAGTTATTAAAATGCAACTAAGTTCATCAAATTTGGACTCAAAATAATCCCTATATATTTAACTTCAATTATCAATTTTAATTAGTCCATTCCATTCAATAGTTTTCAGAATGCTACAAAGTGAAAGGAACTTTTTTCTTGAAAAGGTGAATTAGTGGTTTGACACCTCAATAGACCATTGCCCATATTTCCGATTTGATTCTAAAATTATATGTTTTACACATTTTTTTTTTTAATAAAAGATACCTTCCCTTTCAATTGGGCAGAATGGTACCTGTTCTAGTAAGAGCGACGAAAAGGAAAAAGAATTTCAATATAATTTTCTTACAATTTAACGATATTTTAACATTATAAAAAAAATCAGAGGAAAATTTTTTAAATGTTATTTTCATTGAACTTTTGTATCATGATATGGAAAATTTTGCCCACCTTATGGATATAACTCCTATAAAACTGTGTAAAAGCATATAGTTTTAGAATAAAGTCTAAAATGTACAAAAAGTCTATTCTCTGGTAGTGACCATAGATTATTTGGATTTTAATAAGTCGTATTTCCTTCACACCAAAAAATTACCACCATGATATGACATGTATGACTGTAATAGTTAAAAAACAAGGAATACTTTTGTGAGACTGAGAAAGGAACAAAGTCCTACAAAGTAAAATGTATATTGTGTAGAAGATTATTTCACAGTAACAACATTTTGAATGGGAAACCAGAGATGATTTACATGTAGTAATGGAAGATGGGGGAGGGGGGGATGGAGGGTGTGTCATGGCCGTTATCTTATGGTAGTTGGATTTACAACTACCTATGCAATCAGTACCTATCAGGCTATCACCACTGAAGTTGTGAGTTTGAAACACGCTCATGGCAAGGTATACTCGATACAACATTATGTGATAAAGTTTGTCAATGTTTTGTAACAGGTCAGTGGTTTCTCCGGATACTCTCCACCAATAAAATTGACCGCCATGATGAAGCTGAAATATTGTTGAAAATGGCATTAAGCACCATAACCCTAGCCGATGTAGTACCGATAGTGGAAATTTCATAATGATCACGAAATATACAAAAATCTAAATATTTTTACGCTGCTCTTGCCAAATTGCAAAATTTTATCCATACTACGTTACCAGGTCAAAGATACATAAAAAAAATTCTGTTAGAACCGTTGGTGCATTTATATTGAAGTCATTCTTAGTTAATTCTTAGAATGTAGTCTCCAAAGTAAAGCATGAAAGAAATTTACATTATGAAATTTGATCATAATGTTCATTTTGATTCCAGAAATCAGCTGATATGTCTTATGGATTTGGGAGTCCAACAAAAGACTGGAACTTGTCTAAATCTTCACCATCACACGATGATGGGAAACTTCGTCTGGAGAACAATCAGCTGAGGATACAAGTCAAACAGTTCCAGCTAGATCTCCAAGCTGAACAAGGTAAAAATCCAGTTTGTGATTTTATAGCACAGTTGTAAATAATAAAGACAAATTTAAAATGTTTTGTTTTAAGAAAGAAGGGTTTCTATGTTTCACAGTAAAAGGTGTCATATGAGTGGCAAAGGCACAAAAAATATTCAAAGGAAGAAGTATCCTGGTATTGTATACAGAGTTCTAGATGACAGTCATCTATTGTATAATATTTAAGAGCTCTTTTTCTGTATCGTCTTCAATATTTATTTTAATTATCTAGAATACTTGTAGCAATTTATTTTGATGAGTCAAGAAGACATTTCTGAAAATTTTGATGAGTCCCGCCATTGTAAAAATCTAAAATTTGAAAACTTTGGTGAGTCCAGGACTCATCTAAGCAAGTTGCAAAGATCTCTTATTGTTTTATTAATATTTTCAATATTTGTATTTATGTAAACCTAATTGTTGTTCATTAAGACAATTTAATTACTACCGGTAGTACTGTACATGTTACCATTAATGTAATTATTTTCTATAATTTTAACAAAGTGATCCAACATTTTATTTCATGTACTGTTCATTGATTCTGATTAAAAGGTTTTACTTCTATTTGTTCTAAACAGACACTGTTTCCCAGTTAAGAAGACGTCTGAATTCTGTTGAGAAAGAAAGACTAGAATCGACAAGTCGTTCTAATACAGAGGTATGTATGTTGTATTTGTAGTAAAAACGTTGTTGAGATCCTGATTTATATTCAGAAACACATAATGTATATAAAGCTTAAAATCGACACAGATTTTAAACTTTGAGTAAAGTTTATTACTGATTTTAATCATAGGTTTCTGGTTTATTCAGGGATTCACCATACTCATAATTGTGTATGTAGGCTTTTAATATTTGTACTATGCTGTACAGTAGTCAGTCTCAGAGACATATCATGATAAATCTTTGTGATAGACATTTCATGTGTCTTTTGTTCTATTTAATCTATTTATTTATAATTATATTACTTTCTTATGCATGTTGGGTTATAGCAAGTACCACTCTAAATACAAAGAAATTTTGAAGATATATTTAACAGAGCAAAAAAAACCACCTGTATTAAGAGGTCACCTTTGGGACAAAGAAAAAGTTAAGACAGGTGACCTCTTAAAAGAAGTTCAACTCTTGTGAAATTTCTATGACAGGACAAGAAAAGGGTGACCGCATGGGCAGGTTTGACTGTATCCATTTCATCAAGATGAGTGATACGTCTATCACAGTAATTTATTATATTTTGTCTTTGACTAATTTACATTTGTTCTATACAACACATATGTATAGATATCAATTTTATTATCCAAATTAAAGTACTGTTATTCTATTTCAGTTAACTGAATTAGAAGGAATTATTGCTAAACAGAGATCACAACTGGAAAAGGCAGAAGCTATTAGACAAAATTTAGAATTTGAATTAACCAAATCAAGGAGAGATGTCAATCAACATAAACATTCCAATGCTGAGAAGATGTCAAACTTTTCTGATATTAGAGAAGACTTAGAGAGTAGGTTTATATGTAGACATCTTTACCACATGAAATAGAAGAAGTGATATTGTTCATTAATTAATCAGATATTGTGACAGATAAAGATAGATAACCACATCAGTAAAGTAATAGTTAGCATGCTCTGTCGGGTCAAACCAAAGACTTATTAAATTGGTTGATTGGCTGATGTTTAACACCAACTTCAGGGTTTTCCATTAAAAATATTTGAACAGGTCCAATTTGAATTCTAACAGGCCAAGTACTATGTGTGCCATAGGCGTGCACCCTGGAAGGGGGGATTCGCGTCCTCCAGAAAATTTTGAAAATTTAGATGCAAAATGGTGCAATCTGGTGCATTCTAGACTGCATACAAATAGCCTTTTAAAAGTGATTTTTTACTGTATTTTCTAGCATAAACCTGATAAATTTCTTTGACTTGATCCACAACTCCACTCTAAGTCTATGAGCAAATTAAGCAGTTGTAGTGAAAAACACATAAGGGTATCACCTTCATTCATTATTGCACCAAGACTTGATACAGTGGAGATGATTATACTTATGGGAAATACTGAGATGTGGAATAAATGTCCAAGAGACAACGATCCACCAAAACAGCAAAATACAAAATCTCATATTGCAAACGCCTAGCAGTCTTCAACAATGAACAAATATCCACACTGCAAGGCGATCTGTATATGGCCCCAGAACAGACAAAAACCAATGTGAGTATATCAACACCAGACCAAGAAATTGAAAGGCCCTATTCCAGACAAAAAACATTCAACAAAAAGGAATTCATGTGGAAAGACAAATTTTCATTTTATTTTCCAAGTCATTTTACATTGATCAAATGGGGAGGATTCCTTGACTTTACAGGTGCATGACCCAAAATCCTAATAAAATGTGTTAGAGTAGGCCTAAAAATTAGGGTAAGAAGGGAAACCCTAAACAAACATTTTTTTGGGGCTTAAAACAGTTCTTACTCTTCTCAAACTCCTGTCTCTTTTTATTTTGAGTTCTCTCATGTTCAAATATTTCTATGTGGAATGTGTCCACCGACTTTTATTTCTCATTCATCTTGTATGCCAATCACTATTTTACAGGTATGGATATTTTGTTGGGGAAAAAAAGTTTTTCTATTAAATTATCAATGGATTATGCAGCAATCATTAGATTTTTGTCGGCATGTTACATCAGTTTATACAAAATTAGATTTTTGTCGGCATGTTACATCAGTTTATACAAAATTTGATTTTTGTCGGCATGTTACATCAGTTTATACAAAATTTGATTTTTGTCGGCATGTTACATCAGTTTATACAAAATTTGATTTTTGTCGGCATGTTACATCAGTTTATACAAAATTTGATTTTTGTCGGCATGTTACATCAGTTTATACAAAATTAGATTTTTGTCGGCATGTTACATCAGTTTATACAAAATTAGATTTTTGTCGGCATGTTACATCAGTTTATACAAAATTAGATTTTTGTCGGCATGTTACATCAGTTTATACAAAATTTGCATGACTTATTTATTAAACATAGGAATTGATTTTTATTTTTATTTTATTTTTTTCCGTTGATGTGCCCCTTTCCCTCCCAATCGATAAAACAAATGATTGCTTTCTGTTTTAATAAACTGTAACAAACACGCCAAGTCGACAATAACATGCATAACAGTCAAACAAGACAAAATGGTTAATCTACCTTTTCGGCGCTTGGCCGCAAAAAAGTCTTAAAGGGTGACTGTTCTCTTCATTTACACATTTAATCTTCAACACGTGCTTTCATTTATGTTTCCAAGAACTCAGAATAAACATACGAGAGATGCAGCCAATCAAAATTGTCGTTACATCTATTAATCGGTAAAACATAAACAAAGAAGTAAATCGGCCACTGTTTACCTTTGACGGTTACCGAGAACGAAACAGAAATAGTTATTACCGTATTTCTTACTCATTTTTTTTTCTCTCTCTCCCTTTTTTTATGCCATTTGAACCGGCCAGAAAATCGTTTGAAACAGTCAATTTGGCTGGCAGCCGGTTCTTAGGGAAAACACAGCAACTTTAGTAGTACTTCAACTTTATCATCAAGTCTTATGAAATTGATATTTGCTGCTTCTGTGCTATGCATGGTGCATTAAGGAGCAAAGACTGGTTGGCTCGGAATCAGGATAATGTGTACGAGTGGATTGTTGTTTCAGTGAGCTAGCACAATGAAAAATCCAACTAAGCTTGTTGGTCTAGTGCAAAGTAAACATCATTATCATCATCTCATTGAAATGTAACTTATTCTCGCCATGATATAAGCTGAAAATTTGCTCAGTTTTTAGATTGGTGATGTCCAGCTGACCACCCAAACGTTTAAGCTTAAGTTTGAGTGTAAGCTGTACTCTTAGATACCACTAGATGTATCTTTATTAAACTGAAAGATTACATTACCAGCTATAGAATATGAAGATTCCCAAATTTATTAAATTTCAAATATGGCTGCCAAGAGTTGGATAAAACATGGCTGGTTAAAGTTTTGGTGCAAAAACTTAGAAATAATCGGACATCCATTAATGAAACATTTATAATGGAAAGAGAAACAGCGAATGTTTGTTGATGCCATTTAAATATTTTAACTATTTAAGCAAAATATCTTTATCCAAATGTTTTTGAAGTTCATTCTTGAAAAGAATGTTGTCATGTAATTTCAGGGAAGAATTTTGAACTAACAGAAGAATTGACAAAGATGGAAGACAGAGTACAATCAACTCGTCAAGCTGCTGAAGATGGAGAAAGAAAATTACAAAGAAAACTAGAAGAAAAGGTACCTCTCTTTAACACATAAATAGGATTTAATATTGCAATGTTGCAAACCTTGTTTTTATGCCCCCACCACTAAGAATGTAGGCATTAAGTTTTACCCATATTCATCTATATGTATGTACATACGTCCCACATTTGGTTTCAGCTCAATAACTTGAGTTCCCCTCAAACAAATCATTTGAAATTGATATACAAGGTCAGGGACGGTAATAGGAAGGCCAAGTTTGATATACAAGGTCAGGGACCGTAATAGGAAGGCTAATTTTGATTTACAAGGTCAGGGACCGTAATAGGAAGGCCAAGTTTGATTTACAAGGTCAGGGACGGTAATAGGAAGGCCAAGTTTGATATACAAGGTCAGGGACCGTAATAGGAAGGCTAATTTTGATTTACAAGGTCAGGGACCGTAATAGGAAGGCCAAGTTTGATTTACAAGGTCAGGGACGGTAATAGGAAGGCCAAGTTTGATTTACAAGGTCAGGGACCGTAATAGGAAGGCCAAGTTTGATTTACAAGGTCAGGGACGGTAATAGGAAGGCCAAGTTTGATTTACAAGGTCAGGGACGGTAATAGGAAGGTCAAGTTTGATTTACAAGGTCAGGGACGGTAATAGGAAGGCCAAGTTTGATTTACAAGGTCAGGGACCGTAATAGGAAGG
Organism: Bathymodiolus brooksi; assembly: GCA_963680875.1. Taxonomy (NCBI): domain Eukaryota; kingdom Metazoa; phylum Mollusca; class Bivalvia; order Mytilida; family Modiolidae; genus Bathymodiolus; species Bathymodiolus brooksi. The sequence goes on from OY804577.1 coordinate 117,040,980, forward strand.
TCAAGTTTGATTTACAAGGTCAGGGACGGTAATAGGAAGGTCAAGTTTGATTTACAAGGTCAGGGACGGTAATAGGAAGGCCAAGTTTGATTTACAAGGTCAGGGACCGTAATAGGAAGGCCAAGTTTGATTTTGGACCTGTTTATTTTTGCTGTTAAGTGTTATCCCTGTACATATTCTACAAAGTTTTCATCAAATATTTTTTTCCTGAAAATTGGAATAATTATATTGTACATATTAAAACGATCAAGTTATTTAAGAAATAAATCATGGAAGCCAGAATGTGTTGGGAGTTGTAACATGGATTGGCGGATATTAGTATTTTATCTCAAGCCAGAAGCGAGGGATAAAATTTACTAGTATCCGCCAATCCATGTTAAAACTCCAAACAAATTCTGACTTCCATGATTTATTTCGATTCTGATGTGTCTAAGAGTACAAATACAGTAGTATACTTTGATTGGAAGACGGTAATTTATATTTACGTTTGCGGAAAATTTCGCGCACAATTTATGCTGCCAATGGAAAAGTCAGTCACATTCACCGGCACTTGTGCTAATGAGATTATACCGAAAGGATAACTCGCTCATTTGTTAACAAAGCGAAAGAAGGAGGTCATGTTAGAATTAAACATTTACATAGGCTAGTTTTGGATAAAGTTCAGTTTACTATCAATTACTTTTTGATTTCTAATTTAAACCAATACTAGAATTAACTTTAAATTTTAATAAACTGTCTTATCTTAAAATAACAAATTAATATGATAAAATATCTATATCATGTTATATGTACAGATTTCAATACAGGTGTTCAAATAAGTTATCAAAATTAAATACTGGAAATAATAAGAATTATCTTTTATCGTGTTTATAGAACTGGAATATATAGTCATACATATAACTTTTATGTCATGATATATTGTCTTTTCAAATGTCAAGCTGGACCTATGTAGAGTTATTTATGATAAGAGGAGTTTTTCATATGCAATAAAACAGGAAGTAGCCACCTATTATCAGTTGTTTTGCAAATAAATGATAACACTAAGGTCTAGTGTCGTGATACATTTATCAAAGCATTGTAGAATAACATTACAAGTTTTTATTCATATCTTATTGGTATTAATTCAAACTTTCCTGTCCTGAATTTGAATTGAGTGGATAATGAATATAATATAGCAATAATTTGAACATAGTAGGTACATTTAAAAATATGTAATGTAATTTATTTAAACTAAAGTTAATCTACCTTAAGCATAGATAACCGTAGGCCCTTTGGTTTATATGCTCCAAATAGTTTTAAGTAATTTGGTTTTCCAGTCTTTTTGACTATGAGTGTACCTGATGAAGATTATTCCAGAAACGTGTTGTGTGTACTATTGTGGATATCTACATTTATATTACTACCTCATTTATATTACTACCTCATTTGAAAGATCAAGAGTTTTGTACGACATAGATATCTTGTCTATTTGATATGCCATCGGAAATCAAAGATACTATTAGGATTTGACAATGAAAAATCTGAGTATTCATGATTTCAGGGATAAATTATGATGAAAACTACTAGTACTACATGTGTTTACAAACCAACCATTTACATTGAACGTTGTCTAAGGAAACAACATATCTACTCTAGTCTGAAATTATAATAATCAGTCATGATCTAGAATGTGAGATGGGACGATTCCACTCGAAGGTTCACATTTTCAAGTTAGAAGCAAGTCTTGACGAGTTTCTGATGAAAGAAAATGTGAACCTGAGGTTGGAATTGTCTCATCTCACATTATTCGGCAAATTATCAAATATTTATGTCCAACTTGATTAATGACTGCCTTTTATGTGGTTTAGTTAAAAACACATACAATATTCAAAATTATCATATACGTTTTGGTTTTATATTGTAGATCTAAAACTTTAAATAAGCAACTTGAAAGTACTAATACAGTAATTTACAAGTTGAAGTGATTATGATTTCAAAATTTTTAAAAGACTTGCGGAAAATGTTTTTTGTTTGCAACGTTTTCACATTTTGACAACAAAAGAGTCATGCGATGTGAGATGCATATATCACACATAGTATCAGACATGTACAGTCATGTGAGAAAACAAGGTTCGACCACAGAAGTACATCTTGTATCTATTTACTTGATGAAACTTTATATTAGATAAAAACATAAAGGTTTTGACTTCTCTCTCATAGCATCATGAAGTATCAAAGCTGCAAACAGAACTAGAAATTATGAGAGCTGAAAGAGATAAGTTGGATTCTCTAGTACAGCAGCATGAAAAGTTAGTATAGATACTTTGTTTAATCATAGCAAAATAGAATTGTTGAATCGTTGGCATTGAAGTGTGCCATGTGACCATGATATTTTATGGCATCCTAAACCTTATAGATGTTTTTTCAGAATTATTTCCCTTTATTTTTGACAAGCAATACCAATACATTATTTAAGTTTCCTTTGACAAATTATTTTTTATACAACCACCAAAAATATTGTGGTCGTATTATGTTATGGTGCTGTCACCTGCTGTATATAGACAGAATGGTTTCCATGTGATAACCTAAGTTATAGTTGACAGATCCTTCTGAATTTTGTTAAATTTGGAAAGCAATTGCTTTGAATGATAGAAGTAAGTCTACTTTCATTTTTAACGATTAGGATTTTTTTTGATAGACTTCATCTGTTGAAAAAAATATCAAATTTTGTTTTTATGCATTACGAAATACAGATCAACAAATTTCACACAGTAATTTATATTCAAAAGAATCTGACTGAAAGTTTATATTTCATGGATCTGATTATTATTATTATTATTATACATTGAATTCTGAATGAAAACCATTATGTTTCCTTTTTCATTTTAGTGTCATGTCTGATATGGGAGATAAAATTCAAGAATTAGAAAGTAAGTTTAATTAAGGACTATCATAATCAGTTAATTTGATAAAAAGTACTACAGAAATTTGTGAAGACTATAATTTTTATGTGACTTCATCATTTTACTTTTAACACAGTAAACCGCATCGGTGGTATAATGTCCATTGGCATGCTCACCTCGAATAGGGTAGATCATAGGTTCAAGCCCCAGTCTGGTCAACCCAAGATTATAAAATTGGTATTTGCTGCAGTAAAAAGGAGTGTGGGGAAAGACTGGTTGGTTCAGAATCCAGTAAATGTGTCCAAATAGAGCGACATGTCTACCCGCAGACGGCTGTTTCAGTGAGCTAGCACTATAACTAAGTGTTTTGGTCTAGTACAAAGCGGAAATCATCTCAACGAAATGTAACTATGAGCATTCATAGACCCTATTATTATATTGTTCATGTTCATGTTGTCATTCATTTTTTGTGATAATATGTGGTCTTTTTGAGTGGAAGCAAATCTATGCAGATTTTTTTTTATCGATTGTAATTTGTTCTCGTCATGATATACATGTAGGTGAAAAAATCCTCATTAGACATTAAACAACAATCACTCATTCACTCACTCAACACAGTAAATAAGAGTTATATTGCCCTTCAATAATTAACCTCCTTCATGGTGTTATGTTAAAGATTGCATGCCTGAAGTGGGCGATATAAGGTTCAAATAATGAGCTAATCAAACCATACAGTCTTTTTGGACTTGGTGTTTCTCTGCTAAAACACAACACTAAGGAGTCAAAACAATTGATTTTCTTTGACTTGATTTTAATGTGTTGTGGCATATTGACATGATTCTGGTAGTTGTAATCAAAATAAACACCACACAGAATTATTATACCCCCCGCAACGAAGTTGTAGGGGGCTATACTGGTTTCACCATGTCCGTCCGTCTGTCCTTCCGTCCGTCTGTCTGTCCGTTCGTCTGTAGACAAATCCTATGTCATACGATAACTTGAGTTGTGTTTCTTAGAATCTTTTAAAATTTTATCAGCTGTTTACTGGTGAAGAGAGGAGGATCCCTTTAATTTTTGACGATTCTCACTTTTGCCGTTCCAGAGTTATTGGACTTGATATGATGGAAAATAGGATTTTTACCCTATGTCGTATAACTTGAGTAGTGTTTCTCAGAATGTTTTGAAATTTTATCAGCAGCTTACCGGTGAAAAGAGGAGGATCCCTTTCATTTTTGGTCGGAACAATCAGTAATGTTTTGGTTATGGAAATAGATTGGACAGATGTGGGGAGTGGGGGGTATATCTTAGTGAGCTGTGCTCACAGTAATACTAGTTTGTTCTTGACATGATGAAGGGGAAATATTACATAAATGACACAAATTAACATTTACTGTCAATTCAAAAATTAATTCTAAAATTGCAACGGGACCAAGATCACATTATTTAAACCTCAAGAATGACGAAAGCATAGATCAGTCCAAAAATGTTGATTACATAATAAATGACTAAAACTGAGAAATTACGCTTTTTTTTTTTGGCACTAAATATTAATGAATACTTATAAACTATATCACTGATGCATGTATTTAATGTAACTCTTCATTTTAGTTGAAAGAAAGAACCAAACAGAAAATTTGAGGAGAACTTTGACAGAGATAGAGTATGCAAAAGAAAGAGAAGATAGACTCAAAAAGGATTTAGAGGTACGTTGTAAAATTTTGCAATTTTGCTATTTTAAAATTATGAATGTTCTTCATCTCCCTTAGGCATAGGTATCTACATTTTGATCCTAAAGGTTACACAATTAATTTCCATTGATCTCTAAATTGCTAAAAATAGACGCCAGGATTGCTTACCTGTTTGTAAACATGTGATCACACACTAATTGAAAACAATTGGACGGAGGATTGTTTTTGTTGTTGGATATGGTGTTTAAGGGACAGAAAGCATTAAAGCTTAACAAAAAAAAGCAAATAATAAATAAAAGATTTTAATACATTTTTTATTAATATAATCAATGATGTATTTGAAAACAATTCTGAACTGTCTGATTGAGGTTATCATAGCCATGATGTTTCAACATCAATCTACCAAAATAAAATCAATCAGTTAACCCAGATAAAAATAATTTTATGATACATGTACATTTTTACCTTTTTTTTAGGTAGTTTTACAAATGACCCACACTTCTACACATTAAAAAATGGTTTAAAATTATCTTTGCAAAAAAGCGAAATTTTCAATTAACTGCTTTGCAATTAACCAGTCGATTTAATGACAATTTCATTGATAAATGGATTGGTGTTTAAGCATTTTATTTTACAATAAACCAAATTTTACAGTTGACAAGTTGCGATGAAGTGAAATCTGCTGTATACAAATTTTGTACCTTTGTTTTGATTATTGTCCTATTTGTTTCTTTATCATATTTCTATCTTTATTTAAGTCTGCCTTACACAAGTTGAGAAGTATTGAAGAGAATATAGAAGCCGAAAGAGCATCCCATCTAGAGACGAAATTTAATTCTGAAATTGTACAGGTATTTTATGTAATATACATACATATATCATTATGAATATATTGTTACGTACTTATGATTGGAAATGACCTAGTTTACATATTCATTCATTGAAATGACATAGTTTACATATTCATTCATTTAAATGACCTAGTTTACATATTCATTTAAGTTATTCATTCATTGAAATGACCTAGTTTACATATTCATTCATTGAAATGACATAGTTTACATATTCATTCATTGAATTGACCTAGTTTACATATTCATTTAAGTTATTCATTCATTGAAATGACCTAGTTTACATATTCATTCATTGAAATGACATAGTTTACATATTCATTCATTGAATTGACCTAGTTTACATATTCATTTAAGTTATTCATTCATTGAAATGACCTAGTTTACATATTCATTCATTGAAATGACCTAGGTTACATATTCATTCATTGAATTGACCTAGTTTACATATTCATTCATTGAAATGACCTAGTTTACATATTCCATCATTGTAATGCCAAATTATGCTGATGAACCATGGTATATCCACTGATCTGCCAACCATTGCTTTGTATTTGTCAGCTAGATTCTATTATTAATCAACCAACGGTGATATTGTAATATTAATCAACCAACGGTGATATTGTAATATTAATCAACCAATGGTGATATTGTAATATTAATCAACCAACGGTGATATTGTAATATAAATCAACCAACGGTGATATTGTAATATTAATCAACCAACGGTGATATTGTAATATTAATCAACCAACGCTGATATTTTAATATTAATCAATTTGAAAAGGCTTTAAAAATATTTACACAAACAGATTTTATATCACAGTGATCATGATACAAGGAATTGGGGGAAACATTTAGTTCTCAAAATATAGTTACATGGCTTAATACTTGAGAATATAGAATTATGAAAAGAAAGATGGTCAACAATTCCACCAATTTCAACAAAAAGAACAATCACTTCTGACCTCAAATCATTGCAGCCATTTGGCAGATATTCATTATAGAGTAATTGATATTTTCAGTTAAGAGTGAGAGATTTAGAGGGTGCTTTAGATGTAGAAAAGTCGGCCGGTAATGAAGCTAATAAAGCAATCAATAGACTGACAAAACAGATCAGAGAATTAGAACATTCTTATGATGAAGAGAGGAAAAATGGAAAAGAATTAGGTGTCAAGCTAGAAAGGTACGTTATAAATGTTTTTTTTTTTAAAGTAAAATCAAAATTTAGTAAGCTTTCTCATTTTGATCTATTTCACTAAGATGTATATTCAATGATTGATTTTCGAGGCGGGCCGTATTATGTGATTGGGTATGGTGGGTGGGCGATTCCACACAGGTTTCCTCACAATAACTTTAGTTCTGTATATCGAATCTTTACCAAACTTGGCCACATGATTCCCCTGTGGAATGGGAAGAACCTTATTTATTTTGGGGTTAAAGGTCAAGGTCACTGTTACTATAAATATTTTTCTTGACAACAGTGATGTTGCCACATTATAACTTTAGTTCTGTAAATTGGATCTTTACCAAACTTGACCACATGATTGCCCCGTGGAAAGGGAAGAACCCTATTTATTTTGGGGTCATTAGGTCAAAGGTCAAGGTCACTGTTACTATAGATAGAATTGTTTACCATTTGATAATTTATATAGACGGGCGTATTTTGTGATGCACACATTTCTTGTTTAATTTTGAATTTGGTCTTTACACACGATAATATCTACTTATCTTTAATTAGCATGATACAAACATATTATCATTAATTAACGTGATACAAACATATTATCATTAATTAGCGTGATACAAACATATTATCATTAATTAGCGTGATACAAACATATTATCATTAATTAGCGTGATGCAAACATATTATCATTAATTAGCATGATACAAACATATTATCATTAATTAGCATGATACAAACATATTATCATTAATTAGCATGATACAAACATATTATCATTAATTAGCTTGATACAAACATATTATAATTAATTAGCTTGATACAAACATATTATCATTAATTAGATTGATACAAACATATTATAATTAATTAGCTTGATACAAACATATTATCATTAATTAGCTTGATACAAACATATTAACATTAATTAGCTTGATACAAACATATTATCATTAATTAGCATGATACAAACATATTATCGTTAATTAGCATGATACAAACATATTATCATTAATTAGCATGATACAAACATATTATCATTAATTAGCATGATACAAACATATTATCATTAATTAGCTTGATACAAACATATTATCATTAATTAGCATGATACAAACATATCATTAATTAGCTTGATACAAACATATTATCATTAATTAGCTTGATACAAGCATATTATCATTAATTAGCTTGATACAAACATATTATCATTAATTAGCTTGATACAAATATATTATCATTAATTAGCGTGATACAAACATATTATCATTAATTAGCTTGATACAAACATACTATCATTAATTAGCATGATACAAACATATTATCATTAATTAGCATGATACAAACATATTATCATTAATTAGCGTGATACAAACATATTATCATTAATTAGCATGATACAAACATATTATCATTAATTAGCTTGATACAAACATATTATCATTAATTAGCGTGATACAAACATATTATCGTTAATTAGCGTGATACAAACATATTATCATTAATTAGCTTGATACAAACATATTATCATTAATTAGCGTGATACAAACATATTATCGTTAATTAGCGTGATACAAACATATTATCATTAATTAGCTTGATACAAACATATTATCATTAATTAGCATGATACAAACATATTATCATTAATTAGCTTGATACAAACATATTATCATTAATTAGCATGATACAAACATATTATCATTAATTAGCTTGATACAAACATATTATCATTAATTAGCGTCATACAAACATATTATCATTAATTAGCATGATACAAACATATTATCATTAATTAGCTTGATACAAACATATTATCATTAATTAGCGTGATACAAACATATTATCGTTAATTAGCGTGATACAAACATATTATCATTAATTAGCTTGATACAAACATATTATCATTAATTAGCGTGATACAAACATATTATCGTTAATTAGCGTGATACAAACATATTATCATTAATTAGCTTGATACAAACATATTATCATTAATTAGCATGATACAAACATATTATCATTAATTAGCGTGATACAAACATATTATCATTAATTAGCTTGATACAAACATATCATTAATTAGTGTGATACAAACATATTATTGTTAATTAGCATGATGCAAACATATTATCATTAATTAGCTTGATACAAACATATTATCATTAATTAGCTTGATACAAACATATTATCATTAATTAGCTTGATACAAACATATTATAATTAATTAGCTTGATACAAACATATTATAATTAATTAGCTTGATACAAACATATTATCATTAATTAGCTTGATACAAACATATTATCATTAATTAGCTTGATACAAACATATTATCATTAATTAGCTTGATACAAACATATTATCATTAATTAGCTTGATACAAATATATGATCATTAATTAGCATGATACAAACATATTATCATTAATTAGCTTGATACAAACATGTTATCATTAATTAGCTTGATACAAACATATTATCATTAATTAGCATGATTCAAACATATTATCATTAATTAGCATGATACAAACATATTATCATTAATTAGCATGATACAAACATATTATCATTAATTAGCGTGATACAAACATATTATCATTAATTAGCATGATACAAACATATTATCGGTGATTTCTTACATGACGTTATATTCTCATCACTAGCATCACTCTGACAAAACCATCGATAAGCATACTATTGTTGATATGTTTTGCTCGAAATGAACTTCTGTACATATCTAACATTTCATGCTTCACTTTTGATGTGATATGGCTCTGAGAAGTCAGTCCATTCTCACAAAATATATCAGCAATAGTACATGTTTATCAAATAGATTTACTAAGATGTATTCAACAGCATGTTTTCTAAGATTTGAATAATTTTACTTTTTCAGGACAGAAAAAGAATACAAGTCGGTGAAAAAACAACTAACAAGTGAAGTAGATAACAAAAAGTCTGTTATTGGTAGTTTGTCTAAAGAACTAGAAATTCATCAGAAAAATTTCAATGAACTCAAAGATGAACTAAACAAGGTAAAAAAAACAAATGAGGTGTTCTACTTTGTTGATACAGATAGTACTTATCTTGAGGACAGTGATACAGATAGTACTTATCTTGAGGACAGTGATACAGATAGTACTTATATTGAGGACAGTGATACAGATAGTACTTATCTTGAGGACAGAAGATCATGGGTTTGATTTCACAGTTAGGTCAAACCAAAGACTATAATATTGGTTCAAGTTAAAATTTGCTACTTCTTAGCTTGCATGCAACATTAAGGAGTAAGAGCAAATAATATGATATTGATAGATTGATTGATTTATTGTGTTTAATGCCACTTTCAGCAATATTTCAGCTATATCATGGCGACCAGTTTTAGTGGTGGAAGAAGCCAGAGTACCCAGAGAGAACCACCGAACATGGGCAAGCAACTGGTAAACTTTATCACTTGCGGCTGCGAGTCGAGTGCATCCTTTTTTGTAATTTACAAAGGGGGGCGCGAACCCACGCCGTATTGGTGATAGGCTTATACGAGTTGTTAGGTAATCCAACTACCTAACTCATTGAGCCACCCGTGCCCTGATATTGATAGAAGTACTTATATGTTGTCATATTTTTGTGCTATCTGTATGTTTGATGACCTTTCAGAGGCTTTGAAAGGAATATGTGAGACAAGGGCTCATATTGACTTCCAGATATGAAGTGCATCACACTCTGAATGCTATTCTTGTTATAGAAGAAGTTTGGTTTATCAAAACAAACTACAACTAACAAATTAAATTTACTGTGAAATTGAAGAAATTTGTCATTTTGAGCACACATTTCTATCTGAGTAAATATAGAAATTCTAAAAAGAATGTATGAAAGCATCAACTTGATGCACATAACTTCTGTCGATAAACACTACAGCTTGGTATCTTTGTCATTTAATTTTTATTTGGTATATAGAATTTCATTTATAAAATGACAAGAAAACAAAACTTACATGTTGTGTTAAGTAATCTTACAATATCTTCTATAAACAGATAACTGATAATTTAGTTTTTTTGTGTTTTTTTTTGTTTTTTGTGATATTTTTATTGAAATCTGTACATTTGTTAGTTGAATACATGAAGTACCAGTACTTTAATTTTTACGATAATTTAGTATTAAGTTGAAATTAAATGAATGACCATAAACTCCAGATCAATTTTCTGTTAGAAATGAGGAACGAATATAGTTCTAATAATACCTAGTCCTTTTGTTCAGATTACACTTTGGTGTATATAAATTTTGTAATGGTATTATGAAATAGGTTATGTCGACGGTATTCACCAATTTGACTTATGTTTTTATATAGGCAAAGAAAAGACAGATTTATTTAGAAGAGACCTATGGAGGAAGTATGAGAGAACTAGAATTACTGTTACATAACTTCCAGGTTGATGAACCTCCGAAGAAGTCTAGTACAAGTACGTATGAATTTATTGAATAATATACTTGTAGATTGCCATTGATACACCTAATCTTGTAGGGGCCGTCGTGGTCGTGATCATGTTAGTTGGATTTATAACTACCTATGCAATCATTGGCTATCACGACTAATGTTTTGAGTTCAAATCCAGCTCAGGCGAGGTGTACTCGATACAACATTATGTGATAAAGTTTTTCAGTGACTTGCCGCAGGTTGGTGGTTTTCTCCAGGTACTCTGGTTTCCTCGATATAACTGAATATTGTTGAAAGTGACGTTGAGAGGGAGGGAGAGAGAGAGAGAGTTTTTTCAGCTACATATATTCATGATGAAGACAAGTTATCAAAAAGTGTGTAGGTAGCAAGGTTGCACTGGGATGATCCTGTGGGCAGAAATTTATATTGACACAGGATGCCTTATAGCAGGCTAGTTATGACCAGTCTTAGCAATTGATTACTCTTTGCTGGAAGTAGTATTTTACATGCAAAGAGCGTGACTTTCTCTATGTACAAGGTATTCATTTACATTCCATCCTAAGTGGTAGTTGGTATTTACTTCTTCCCACACAACCAGTGGAGAAATTAGCTCCTATCTCTTTTACTATTTTCTGTTTAAATTTTCTTTTAATTTTAAAGCAATCTTATATTTTCTGTTTGAAATAGAAAAAAAACTTGCACTCAACATTATGCAAATAAAGTATACATGATATGATATTCTACAAGTAAAATGGGGTTTTTTTTTACCAGGAGGAAAGAAGGAATCGGACAAGTTACCCGCCCCTACAACAGTTTTAGAATCCTTGAGACATACTTTGTCTGAATACAAGAGAAGACTAGAAACCACTAGTGATGAAGTAAGTAATGGGTTAGCTCCCCTACAACAGTTTTAGAATCCTTGAGACATATTTTGTCTCAATACAAGAGAAGACTAGAAACCACTAATGATGAAGTAAGTAATGAGTTATCTCCCCTACAACAGTTTTAGAAACCTCAAGGCAAATTTTGTCTGAATACAAGAGAAGACTAGAAACGACTAGTGATGAAGTAAGTAATGGGTTATCTCCCCTACAACAGTTTTAGAATCCTTGAGACAAATTTTGTCTGAATACAAGAGAAGATTAGAAACCACTAATGATGAAGTAAGTAATGAGTTATCTCCCCTACAACAGTTTTAGAAACCTCAAGGCATATTTTGTCAAGTACAAAGGAAGATGATGTAATAAATAAATCTCCCCTGCAAATTTTAGAATTTCTTTACATATTTTGTACAAGAGAAGCTTATAAACCACTAGCAATGTACAGTAAAACCCCGCTTTATTGCCCCTCGATTCACCGCCAATCTCGCGTATCGCCAAGAATTTCTGCAATCCCGTTTTCCGTATGTAGTAATAACCCCGTTAAAATGCCAAACTCGCATACCGCCATCTGCCACGGTAATTAAAGATCAAACGGTCAATTTACTGTTATTTAAACCTCGATCATTATGCCAATCAATAATGTCACACCTCAGTGATTTTAGAAGTGCCTGTCAATCAAGGTAAGTAGATAATCGCTGTGAAAACAGTTAATTGTTTTCTTTACAATAAAATTTTACAACCCTGAACTGATTACTTTTCATTCTGAATAAAACTTAATAAATTTGTTTGTGTGTTCTTTCATTTGTGTTGAAAATGTCGACGCCTAAACGTAAAAGAAATTTGCTTGATTTTCGACAGAAAAGAAATTGTGGAAATTAAGAATCCAAAGAACAATATGATACTTGGGAAGCAGCTCGACATCGATATATTGGCAAATGATGTCCTCCAGGGACCTTGACTTTCTGAACATTAATGAAGAAAGAAGTACAAGCCTTCCTTTTAATGGGTCATAATCCACGTGAACATGTTGTGAATTATTTGATTGTGAATGCATGCGTAAAAAGGACAGAAATAGTTATATGTGGATAGATTTTAACAACTTCCGGTTATAGAAATCAAATTTAATTCCAAACCATACACTGATGGTGACACGCTTCTAAGTGTTGCATAAACATTTTCAATTAAAGTATAACACCATTGCTTCAATAAACATAGTTTATCACCTTTCTTTAAACAATTAATGATCCATTATCCATAAGTTAACTGTACCATTGCCCCGGGGACAGGATTAATCTTGTGACACAACGAGTGAGAAAAAAAAACTTTATTGTTATTTTTTTAGTTGTGATAAACAAAAATTGAAAATAAAATGGAGAGTAAATATTTGTAAGACGTAAAAACGAATTTAATATATATTAAAGGAAATTGCTAGTATACATGTTAATAACGTAATTTCAGTAGATTTTTTTCCTTTTCAAATTCGATAAAATAAATTCTACTAAATTTACAAATGCCGAAATTTTCTACAACTGTCAAAATGAAACTTATATATTAGAATATATATTAAAATTGTAAGTGATAATATTCATTTCCGGCAAACTTGTCAAAATCAAACTGTCAAGTCATTCCAAATTTAAAATCAAACTTGACTTCCGTTTTTCTGTCCTTACTCAGTTTATCGCCAAACTCGTTATAACGCCAACATCTGGCTGGACAGATGGTGGCAGTTTAACTAGGTTATACTGTAGTATGTATTTTGTGTTAACTCCCTTACAGTCTTAGAATCCTTTAGACATTCTTTGTTTAGTTTTATCTTTAATTTGAAAATAAAATTGAAGTCATAGCTGACCCATGTGTTATGTACCTAGACATTAGACATTTGGTTATGTGTGAGGATTGGTATTTTACTCACACGTGGAAGACACTTATATGACCACATTATTTCACTAAGAGGGGGGTGGGGGGGATTAGTGTGACCCTGCCACTTTTTCTTGAAGTGCCAGTACCAAGCCAGAAAACTGAGCAGTCATGTATATGTGTTTTAAGTGTATCCATTTTGCCTGTTTCTACTATTTTTCTATTGAATTTTGGAACAGTTCCGACAGTCTGGTATTTTTTTGTTGTTCATTTTAATATTAAAGATATCTCTTCTCAATATCAATGTGTTTTTTATGTGTTTGTTTTTTTTAGCTAATCAGAATGAAGAAGTTGAGTGAGACACTTGGTAAAGAGGTTGATCAATGTAAAGAAATGATCTGGGCCAAGGACAAAGCATTAGAGGTAAGGGAAAGTGATTATTAATTATCAAATTACCTCATATTAATTCGTTTCTGGCAAGTATTCTGCTGTTATATCTTGGTAGCTAAACTTGAGTAAAAAAAGTTATGAAGAAGTTGAACAGATATTGGGTTGTTTTTCTGATCATGCCATCTTTGATTTGAAGCCAAACAAAGATATTTAATAATGTTTATATATTATTGTTGTTCCATCACTAATATAATAATTACCATAACAACAGTCTCAGACTTAGGCATAGAGAGTGATCAAATTATTTACTTTAACACATGTGTGTAACATCCAACGTAAAGAAGAGAAGTTAAATATGTCTTAAACAATACTTTTATTATAAAAAAAAGTATCGTAATTGTTTCAATGAAATTTAAGAATATATATTCAAGCAAAATTTTCCCCTGTCATATAGAATTTTATGAGTATAATACAGGCATCAAGACTTTATAATATGTATTTATTGAACATGTAGAACCGACTACAAAGAAAGGAGGATATTGTGCAGGTATTCATAAGGGGGAGGGATAGTTACTGTGAAATTTTCTTGGATTAATGTTTCATCTTTCTGGTTGGATGGACAAATCTTTTATTTCAGTAGCTAAATCTATTAAGCAAGAAGAAGATATAATTTGTAACATTTACTAAAAATGGCTTTGGAAAAATTTTAGTTGGGTGTAGATTGACTACATTGTACAATTCATTTTTTTATTTGAAAATTTTCTCTTTCTTCATCTTGATTTTTAGGAAAAAAAATCATTTATGTACTATTTCTATATACTAATATTCTCTTTTGCACTATAAACAGGGAAAAATCATTTCAACAGTTAACAAATTATCTGCAAAAAAATGCTGTTATTTAAATAGTCAATATTCCATATATTGTTTACCAGTGATTGTCAACAGACAGATTTATGATAGCAAAATAAATCTTATTTGAAATATTGTGTATTTTCTATAGTTAAAATATCTATTATCGATGCGAGTCTTTTGCCTTTCAAAGAATTTCATTTTTCTTTCCGATCCCCTGCCCCCAATTTTTTGGTCTAAGATGTTTTTTAGCTAGAGTTAGGATAGGATTCCCCCATTTATGTTCTTAAGTTAATGGTATCCCTATTTCATACTGTGTATTAATGAACTCTATTACTAGTATATCTGAGAGAATCATTCAACTTTACTTACATATACACCTACAAGTTTTACTATTGTTAGAAAGAAAGAATATGGATATACATGAACATGAGAGACTTTTCAACTTAGACTCTAATTTAAGTCAAGGAATAGCACTTTTATTGCTGTCCTACAATTTACAGTCATTATAGGGTCTTCAACAATGGGAATAACTCATACCTTAAAATGCATGTTAAATTCTCCCTATCCTGCAGTTGGGCAGTACTCTTTTTAATTCTGTCAATAATGCTACATCTGGTTTGTTTGGTTGTAGGATGCACAGAAGAATTATACCAGAACAGCAAAAGAGTTAAACCGAGTGAGATCAGACTACGGTGAACTAGAGAGTACTTTAACTAAGATGAAGATAGACCTACATAGTACAGCCTCTAATCAGACTAAAGATAGAAAGAGAGTACATGAATTATCTGAAGAGGTATGTCAAATATTGATGAAATTAAACAAAAATATCTTTATTATACCCCCCACAACAAAGTTGTAGGGGGGTACTGGTTTCACCATGTCCGTCCGTCCGTCTGTAGACAAATCCTATGTCGTACGATAACTTGAGTTGTGTTTCTTAGAATCTTTTAAAATTTTATCAGCTGTTTACTGGTGGAGAGAGCAGGATCCCTTTCTTTTTTGACGATTTTCACTTTTGCCGTTCCAGAGTTATTGGACTTGATATGACGGAAAATAGGATTTTTACCCTATGTCGTATGATAACTTGAGTAGTGTGTCTCAGAATGTTTTGAAATTTTATCAGCAGCTTACCGGTGAAGAGAGGAGGATCCCTTTCATTTTTGACGATTTTCACTTTTGCCATTCCAGAGTTATTGGACTTGATATGACGGAAAATAGGATTTTTACCCTATGTCGTATGATAACTTGAGTAGTGTTTCTCAGAATGTTTTGAAATTTTATCAGCAGCTTACCTGTGAAGAGAGGAGGATCCCTTTCATTTTTGACGATTTTCACTTTTGCCGTTCCAGAGTTATTGGACTTGATATGACGAAAAATAGGATTTTTACTCTATGTCGTATGATAACTTGAATAGTGTTTCTCAGAATGTTTTGAAATTTTATCAGCAGCTTTCCGGTGATGAGAGGAGGATCCCTTTCATTTTTGACGATTTTCACTTTTGCCATTCCAGAGTTATTGGACTTGATATGACGGAAAATAGGATTTTTACCCTATGTCGTATGATAACTTGAGTAGTGTTTCTCAGAATGTTTTGAAATTTTATCAGCAGCTTACCGGTGAAGAGAGGAGGGTCCCTTTCATTTTTGGTCGGAACAATCAGTAATGTTTTGGTTATGGAAATAGGTTGGACAGATGTGGGGAGCGGGGGGTATATCTTAGTGAGCAGTGCTCACAGTAATACTAGTTATATAAAGAATTTATTTAATAGGAAGAATTTCTATTGTTTGAAAAATAACTGGTTGCCAATATTTTGTCACAGTCATATTTGACTCTTATTAATAAATTATTACAGTCACCTTGAATTAGTTGTCACCTATTGTAAACATCCAGTTTTAAACCCTCCCTCCTGACTAGATTTATGTGTTATTATGACTCAAATAACTCGTCCCACTAACAACGGTCAAGGAAGGATCACACTATCGTATCATTTTAACAGTATTTAGCAGTCAATTTGCATTCTAGAGTTTAAAAAATCATTGGTAGTTAAGATTGGAGATGTTCTCAATACATGATTGTACCAGTTAGGCTATAAAATTATCATTAGTAATTGGAACTGACAATCTGCATTGACCAATCATAAATAAGCAGTCAATTGTCTTATTCTGTCATTTTTCCTGTCTCAAAGGTGACGGTTGAATACAAGTTTGACTGTATTTTATCACAGTCATATTTTTATGCTAGTCAATTTGATATTTAACTCTAGTTTTGTTTGTTGTTCCATCAATCTCTATAAATATGCAGCATGTTTCCTTTTTTACAGATAATGAAGCTTGTAAAGAGACAAAAGAACAATGATGAAGAAAAATTAGCCTTCCTTCATGGAATGTATCAGAGACTGTTAGCAGGTCGTGTGATGGTATCTGCTAAAGATCATGGGATGAACCAGTTCTCATGGTCAGATTTGGCTAGTCTTGTGTATGATCAAGTCTCAAGCTTGGTGTCTACTCAACAAAGATCTGAAGAAAAGGTAGCTGTGCATTAGTTACTCAATATTGGTACATTGTATTGATAAAAACTGATTTTGTCAGAGTGTAAATGTGATCACTCGTCAATAATAACCCATATCCTGTAGCAGAAGAGACAGTTTCACACGTAGATCAGCAAAATATGTGTTTGACTTGTTTCTAAAGTGTAAATTTTTATGATAAGAAAGTTTAATTAGTGATGATCAACAATTCCACCAATATCAACAAACACCTCTCATCTCAAACCACCGAATACAAGAAAAAACATGGCATATGGTGTTGGAAATCCAATTCCTGGCTTGAGACAGGCACAAACATGTGGCGGGTTAAACTGGTTAATGGGATCCAAACCCTCCCTTTTTGAGTTTACAATAATTAATGACTCTTTCCAGAAATACCTGTTCCATTAATACATGGTATGGGGAATTGTATGAGAGCAACATGGATGGTGGTGCAAGATGACAGCTGGTGCTCCATATTTGTCGACCCCGATGAGAATGACTCAAAAATGTTTTAAACATCTTTTCCAAAACAGATTTGAGTCTAAACTCTAAAAGTATAAACAGATATGATCATTTGATAGTAAATAGATCTATAACCAGGTGAGTGATATAAGTGAACCTCTTGTTATTGTTATCTCCCCTTGTCAATACTGCCATGTAATAAATTATTATATTTTAACAGGTTCATCATTTAGAGGAAGCATTAAAAGCTAAAGAAGGTGCTGTAGAAGAAATACAGAAATCATATGAGGATCAGTTGAACAAATTAACATCTCTGACTAAAGAACGAGAATTGTCATGGCAGAAACAAAAGGAGGAGATAGAGGGACATTATCAACAGTTACTTAATGAACTACAAAATAGATCTAAAGTAGGTTACAGCTTCTAATGAACTACAAAATAGATCTAAAGTAGGTTACAGCTTCTAATGAACTACAAAATAGATCTAAAGTAGGTTACATCTTCTAATGAACTACAAAATAGATCTAAAGTAGGTTATAGCTTCTAATGAACTACAAAATAGATCTAAAGTAGGTTATAGCTTCTAATGAACTACAAAATAGATCTAAAGTAGGTTACAGCTTCTAATGAACTACAAAATAGATCTAAAGTAGGTTACAGCTTCTAATGAACTACAAAATAGATCTAAAGTAGGTTACAGCTTCTAATGAACTACAAAATAGATCTAAAGTAGGTTATAGCTTCTAATGAACTACAAAATAGATCTAAAGTAGGTTACAGCTTCTAATGAACTACAAAATAGATCTAAAGTAGATTATAGCTTCTAATGAACTACAAAATAGATCTAAAGTAGGTTACAGCTTCTAATGAACTACAAAATAGATCTAAAGTAGGTTACAGCTTCTAATGAACTACAAAATAGATCTAAAGTAGGTTACAGCTTCTAATGAACTACAAAATAGATCTAAAGTAGGTTACAGCTTCTAATGAACTACAAAATAGATCTAAAGTAGGTTATAGCTTCTAATGAACTACAAAATAGATCTAAAGTAGGTTATAGCTTCTTATCTTTTATCAAATTGACTTTGTGTACTTGATTGTCACTAGAATGGAGATGTACTTGCATGTTTTTTCCAGCCCTTTTTATGGATGCTCATCAAATAGTTGGGCAAATTGGTTTTGAAATGTCTGGCCATATAGATGATGTAACATTTGTGGAGTTTTCAGTTTTCAATGTAGCATTATTTTTGCTTCACATGATGTTTGTACATCTATTTTTAGATGTGCATTGTGATAAGAACTAAGATTTCAATTACCGTTTATTTTCCAAACGATGGGAGCATTCTTCACTCATGTTCAACTTTGTATTATTCTGTGCAGAAATAGAGACAGACGACAAGTATCTTAAAAGAAAGACTAATTTTTTATAATTGTTTGTTTCAGAAAAGTCAAGCTATGGCTGATCAAGCTTGGGAGAAGATCCGAATGACTGGAAGTGTTAAGCAAGGTCTAGAAAGTGAAGTAGTAGACCTTCGTCTTCAACTGTCTGAGACACGACGCCATAATACAGCATTGTTAGCAGCTGTTAGTTTGTTATCTGGTGCCTTCTTCCCAATGTGTTCCCGTAACAACCAGCTAGCATTACAGAGGAAGATCTTAGAAGAACAATTAAATAACTGGGAGTTTTGTAGAGATAGAATTGAATTGTTAGTGGGTACTTTAGGAGAAGAAATGAAACTCTCAAAGGAAGGATCCCTGTCAGACAAATCAAAGCCTGTTAATTCTCGAAGGCAGCCATTGTTGTTATTTCGTGTTGGTGTTGTCACGGTGATAGCAGCAAATAGATTACGATGTTTCAGGCACAACAGTTCAAAGATGTTCGTAACATATGATACAAGTGTGTCACCACAGAATGGTTTATTAGTGTGTACAGGAGGTGTCAAACCACCAAGTATTTCTATATCAGGTGGGTACATTGTAGTGGCCATTTTCACCTTCATTTGTCAGTAGATTCTTCATGTAATTAAAAAAAAGATGTGTAACTGAAAGATAGTCTGTAAAAAATTAATGTTCTTGATATCACTTGCCCAGATGTAAACAATTTGTAAAAAATTGTTGGAATTGTGTCGAAAAACTTATAAAACAAAATGTGCCCATGATACATTGGAATATATTGTATTAGATGCTAAATGTGCAACTTGTATGTTTTTTAATATATTTTAATGGACATTTACTTTTGCCCTAATTTATTTGTACATTCATTACAAATATCACTGTTTGCAAAAATGAATCTTTATTGATTCTCAACCATTATTGAAATATTTTCTGGGTCATTTCCTGATCAGACAATGCCAATCTTTGCCGTTTTATTATTCAGTCATATTTTGTGAGATCACAACTTATTCATTTTGTTTCTGTATTTCTAAATAACAAAATATGTAATTCATATTAGGAATTACAACCCTTTTTAAATGAACACATCACATGACAGATTTGATTGTTAACGATTAGTTTCATGATTTTAAATATTGGATTAACGGGGGTAATGTTTTTTTCATAGGTGCTGCAGAAGATGATGTACATGAACAACTACCTCCAGAGGTCATGCTTCAATGGTTTTCTAATCCAGAGTTATTAAACACAATACTAACATCAACATCAGATTTTCTAGAAGTCATAGACCATGTCAAGGACAAAGACAAAGGTAGGGAACAAATATTTCTATCATTATGAAAAGAAAGTTTATACAGTGATGATCGACAATTGCACCAACTATATAAAAATGAATGAACAATCACCTCTCACCTCAACTCATTTGAAAGAGACCTTGACATAATGACATAATGACAATTGAAATCCATGTCCTGGCTTGGGACAAACAGAAAAAAGTTTTAGATTTTAATTCACCAAAATTAGAGTTTTAACCTTCCGGGATCTCCCCAGGAACATTCTATTAATATTGTGTTTAGTTTAATGTAGTATACTCCACTGGGATCTCCCCGGAGTTTTTGTCATAGAGTTTAACCTGCCAGGATCTCCCCAGGAACATTCAGTTAATATTGTGTTTAGTTTAATGTAGTATCCTCCGCTGGGATCACCCCGCAGTTTTTGTCATAGAGTTTAACCTGCCGGGATCTCCCCAGGAACATTCAGTTAATATTGTGTTTAGTTTAATGTAGTATCCTCCGCTGGGATCACCCCGGAGTTTTTGTCATAGAATTTAACCTGCCGGGATCTCCCCAGGAACATTCAGTTAATATTGTGTTTAGTTTACTTTTTGCTATCCTGCCTGTCCAGGATAGTTTTACGGTATATACTTTACTCTGCAGGGATCTCAACAGAGTCTTAGGAGTATTTTGACTTTGCTATATTTGGTTAAAAGTACTTGTTATGTCTATATAGCTAGGTTTTCAGTTTTATGATGAGTAACCCCCACAGAAGCCAAACCAGTAGTTAGTTATTTACATGAAGAGTTTTAATTATTATAGAAAATTTTATAGTACACATTGTATATGTATGTATTAGAAGTAGATTTGAATAAATATTCTTGTTGCTTATCTATTCTTGTGTTATGTATAAAATGACAATTGAAATCCATGTCCTGACTTGGGATAAACAGAAAAAAGTTTTAGATTTTAATTCACCAAAATTAGACTGAATAAATGATAATGAAATAATTCTTCTAGTTAAAAACATACAGTGCAACCTCTCTAAACTGAACCTCCTTGAGACCGACCAACTTTTATGTTCATAGAAGACAGGTGTTCAGTTTACACTTTTTGTTTAGCCTTTATTTAAAGTTATTATACAGGATACCGTTTAATTCAGGAATCAGTTTAGACAAGTTTCACTGTATATATCACATGTATGTTAGTTTTGTTGGAATTGTTTGCCATCACTGTTTAAATAAACTGTCTTAATTCATAATATAACAGTAATGAAATCTTACTGACTTAAAGGATGTTATTATAAAGCAGTTCTTCTTGCATCATTTCCCCCTACAGAAGAATGAAATAAATTACATGAAGAATTGTGGGGCCCTCATGGTCGTGATCGTATTGTAGTTGGATTTACAGCTTCCTATGCAATTAGTGCCAATCATCACTAACGTTGTGAGTTCAAATCCAGCTCAGGCGAAGTGTACTCAATACAACATTATGTGATAAAGTTTGTCAGTGACTTGTGACAGGTCAGTGGTTTTCTCCGGATACTCCGGTTTCCTCCACCAATAAAACTGACCACCATGATATAACTGAAATATTGTTGAAAGTGGCATGAAACACCATAACCCTAACCCTAAAAGAATATCTATAAGAATTAAATACATAAATTATATGAAGAATTACTCACTTGCCTTATATTTTGTTTCCTAATATTAATAGTTATTTTTTTGGACATACAATGTATATTGATTCATTTTTTTTTCAGCATCTTCCACAGATTCACGAGCAGTAGTAAATGCAGCGAAAAACTGTTTCACCAAGCTGGTTGATAAGATATCTAAACACTTTGAGGGAGTACCAGGTCAATCTCAAATGGCTTTTAGGGAAAGAAATTCTCTGGTGAGACAGATGGGGAGAGCATTGGCAAAGACTTGTAATAGTCAGTCATTAGAACAGAAACAACATCTTGTGTCTTTACAGGTCAGTTAACATTGTGTTTTAAGTTCTCTGAAACAATAAAAATGCTGTGATTTTGTGAACAGCACTCGACTCGCAGCCGCAAGTGATAAAGTTTACCAGTTGCTTGCCCATGGTCGGTGGTTCTCTCCGGGTACTCCAGCTTCTTCCAACACTAAAACTGGTCGCCATGATATAGCTGAAATATTGCTGAAAGTTGCATTTTACACAATAAATCAAATCAATCAAATCAAATCATTTTGTGAACATTTAGGATGACATATTCATATGCATGTCATTAAGAGGATATAAACTTTGATATGATGTACATGTAATAAATAGCTGCAATTATATACCAAAAGGAATCTATTCCCTATCTTGGCTCATAGAATCACCTGAACTAATAGACCTTTTGAACATTCCCGATTTGATTCTAAAATTATATGTTTTTATACAAGTTACTTCCCTTCTGATGGGCGAAATGGTGATGAACCAGGTCCGGTGGTGTAACGATTGACATGATGAACCAGGTTTGGTGATGTAACGGTTGACGTGCTCACCTCGAGTGTGGTAGATTGTGGGTTTGAGCCCTGGTTGGATCAAGCCAAAAATAATAAATTAGTATTTGTTTCTCCGCTAAGCACACAGCATTAAGAAGAAAGAGCAAAGACTGGTTGGCTCGGAGTCAGGATAATGTGTCCAAGTGGAGCGACATGTCTACCCATGGACTGTTGTCTCAGTGAGCAAGCACTATTAAAAAAAATCAATTAAGTGTGTTGGTCTTGTACAAATCAGATATCATTATCATCTGATCGAATGTAACTTATTCCCACCATGATATACCGGTAGTTGAGAAATTACTCATGTTGGCATTAATCAACAATTATTCACTCATTCACTGCACACTGATGACAGTATTTATAAGATTATTTTCCCATTATTTTAAAATCTTTTATTATTCCCACCATAGAATCACAGAAGAAGATTAATCAGTAGAAGTTAAGACGGAGAACAGCAATAAAAACACTTTTCCATAAATTTTGAATTTAACTTTCAGTTTCAGATGGATAATCATTCTCTTTAAGTTACATCCATGTCTTTCTTGTTGCAAAGTAGAGTTTGAAACCCTGTATAATTGTTTATTTCAGGAATTACTTGGTGCCTTACAGAATCACATATTAGATTTTACACAGCGACTCCACACAGTAGAGATAGAAAGAAGAAATCTGATGTGTGAAATAGATAAACTGAAAGACGAGAATGAATTAGGTCCACAGAGGGAGGAAGTAGAACAACTTCAGGATGAATTAAATAATCTCAAGGATAAGGTATACTGATGTCAGAGTTCTTATAAGGGAGATAATCATTAGGTCAAATCACAATAAGTAGTGGAGAATACACTCCAACTGTAGATTCTTAAAAATAATCAACGAGACCCGTAAGGGTCGAGTTGATTATTTTTAAGAATCTACAAGTTGGAGTGTGTTCTCTTACATAATACATTTCTATCTGCAACAGTGTTTATATTTTATATTTTTACCTTTTTAATGTTCAGAAAGCTAAATAAGCCACAATTAACCAAAAATAAACGACAAAATTTTATCGGCATCCATGCTTTCGATTCTCGTTTATATTTAGATATTTCAAGGTCTTTCAAGTGTCCCAAATGTTCACCTGTGGTCTGTCTGATTTGTTATTACTTGCGGTCGGTTCATTAGTTGTTTTTGTATTGCGAGAATACATTTTAAAAGTTCACATACTCGTCAGTTCTGAGCATAAATTATGCCAGACCTGAAATACTTGTCTCGTGTCTTGTATATATTGATCAATTGCTTCTTTAAACAAATTGTTGATATTTTTTTTAACAACGCTTATTATCAAGAGTCATATATACTAATTATAGAGTATAGTAGTGTGGTCACTGTAGCTGAGTGGTTAGGTGAAAGTTTTGAAAGTCAAAGTAGACTAAAAAAAGCACGGCAGTGGTTCGATACCCGAAAGTCCCACAATATGTATAACACGTTTTTAAGCCTAAAACAGTAAAAGGTTAAAGTTCATATATTCAAGAACAAAAGAATAAACGGTAGATTCTTAAAAATAATCCACTGTTCGAACAATAGAGTGACGTCAGAGAAATGTATTATGAATAAGTATTTGAAGGTCGAACAGTTTTAAAACTTACTTTTGGTTCAATGAAGTTTAATGATAGTAAATGCTGTACTAGCTTATTAAATCTAATTAGCTACTTTAAAAAATAGCTAAAAATAGAGAAAATATAGTTTTTAATTAATTTACTCCAGCCTGTTAAATCATTAGAACTGAACAAATTTTGTGAATTAATGTATATGTATTACCAAATTACCAAGGGTTCATTGTGGTCGTAATCGTATGGTAGTTGGATTTATAACTACCTATGCAATATGTCCCTATCACCACTAACGTTGTGAGTTCAAATCTCGCTAAGGTGAGGTGTACTCGATACAACATCATGTGATAAAGTTGGTCAGGTCAGTAGTTTTCTCAGGGTACTCCTGTTTCCTCCACCAATAAAACTGACTTCCACGATATAGCTGAAATATTGTTGAAAGTGGCGTTAAACACCATAACCCTAATACAAATTACTAAAGATATGCAATTTATTAAAGAAAAAAAAAAATTAATATTTAAACAGGAATTACAGTATGTTAGTATAGAGAAATTTGAATCAGTTTGTCATGAACTAAACAACGCTCTACGCAGAGAACAACAAGCTCAACAGCTATTAATAGAACAAGGGAGACAACTGGAGGAAATTACCATGAGACTTGATCTGTATACAACAGAAGGGATGGAGAAAGAACAAACATTAACAGAAGCTGTTCATGTAAGTAGGACATTTATTATTAAAAGTACAGAAATCAATAAAGGAAATATCGTAAAAAATCATTACATTTGTTTACAGTTCCTGTTGATCTTTATTGGTCATATAAAATCAGTTCAATATAGTATCAATTGATTGATTGATTGGAGTTTAACGTCAACTTTAGCAGTATTTCAGCTATATCGTGGTATATCAATTGATGTATTTTTTAAGTCATAATTCAGTGTGGGAAACGATCGCTCGCCAACTCGCCAAAAGCGAGTGGAAATTTCAGGTGGCGAGTAAGATCCACTTTATACTCGCCAGTCTGGCGAGTAACAGTTGTAAGGCGAGTAGGAACTTGAAAACGCTCGCCACGATAACTGGTTTACATTCACCGAATATGGTACTGCTTTGACAACTATTTTACCTATTTTGTTCCTGTATTTAAATACTGTTACAGTGACAGCCGGAACCTTTGAACCGTAATGAGAGCGGGAGGTTTGGCGCCTTAAAATCTGATTCAACCCACCATTTCTTTAGAAATGCCTGTACCAAGTCAGGGTCATTACGGTTTTCACAGTTTTCCGGTTGTTGACTGATTTTGTCTGTTTATATAATTATGAGTTTTGACTTTCCCTTTGTAAGATTGTTCGGAGTTCGGTAATTTTGTTATTACCCTTATTTACAGCTTTAAAATATCATAGCTCCCAAACAGTTAAATTTTCTGTTAACTGTGTCATTTATCCAACATTTTATTAATAGTACACAAATTATGTGATAGTCTCGGTCCAGTAAATTTTCAATCAGCTGATCAGGATATTAAAGTGCCGACTGAAGTTCACCTGTGTTTAATGATTATCTCATGGTGATTATTTTATTTGTTCCTAATTGACCAATTCAAGTGTAGAACATTCTAGTTTAACGAAATCGCTAATTATTTTCCAGTATATTTTGTATAAAAAGCTTGTTCTCCACGTTTATTGTGAGATGTAATGCAACCGCCATTGTTTACTACAACCTCATGCACATGCTCGTGTTTGATGGAAAAGCTATATAATAGCTATATTTAGATATTTTGTGATAATAATTTTATATTGTAAAACGATCCACCCTGTGATTTTTTTTCAACAACATACATTTTTTTATAGTATATATTTTATTATACAATACAATATTGAACTGATTTTCGCTAACACTTCAATCATTGAATATTGATTTTTTTCGGATGTTGAACATTTTTTTTCCCGGAATTGCACCCCCTCTATACTTTTATTGCTTTATTTAAAAAAAAAATAACACCAAGAACATCGATGATTTCAGTCTTCTTATTCAGAAAAAAAAAAACTACAGCAAAATAAAAGTAAACTGTAAACAAAATCGTCGTTTTTATCGAGATTTTTTTGAGGGATTCCAGATTTTTTTAACTTCATCCTTGTATAGGTCGATGTGGATGATAGGTCGAAGCCAGCGTGTTGAAGGAAAAAATATATCAACCTATCGTCCGTAAAATACGGTATTTGGTATTTGTTGGCGAGTTAAAAAAAGGTCACTCGCCAAACATTGGCAAGCTCTATTTCATATTGGTGAGTACTTGTTTCAGTCCACTCGCCATTTTGGCGAGTGTTTGAAAAAAATGGTTTCCCACACTGTCATATACATTTTTCCTTTTGATTACCAATAGTAATTGATGGAACAAGATATATATACTATCGCTGATCTTTTTTACGAGAATGGATTTATTTCAGAGCAATATCGTATGGCCTTCGATGCGAGATGTGGTGAGAAGTCAATTTTGAGCAAAATATATCAACAATAGTATGTCTATCGAGGATTTGTCAAGGCAACATCAACATAGAGTCACATTATTGGACATGGAAATAATTTTGTAATAAGTTCTCCAGATAGTTTTTGTTCTAGAAAAGAGATATTAAATTAATTTGAATGCTTTTAATTTTAGGGATTGGCAGAAACAAAGATGGAAGTCAAACGTAAAGAGCAGACGTTACGACAGCTAAACAGACAAGTGATTACATTAGAGGGAGATAAGAAAACATTGGTGCAAAATATATATGATGCTGAGAAGGCATTGAGAACAGTGGCAAAGTAAGATATTCTGGATGTATAAAAATATTGATAAGTTTTTAAAATTTAATTAACATATATAATTAACATATTAAAAAATGTAATGTTAGTTTACTATCAAGTTTGCGGGAAACAGAAAGATGTTAGTTGTATTAAAATTTTAATGGCTCATTGATATATCATTAACCAATCAAATTACACAATTTTATTGCAAACTACAGTAAGACCTGCCTTAAAGGGCACCTATATAACAAATCACTGTCTATAAAGGGCAGTCTCATTTTTCTTATTATTGAATAGTGCATATAATATTAACCTGTATATAAAGGGCAACTGCTCATAAAGGTCACATTTTTGGTTCCCATGAGTGGCCTTTATATACGGGTTTGACTGTATTTATACTGATATTTAACCTAGATACAAACAAATTTAGATAAGTGATTTTATACTTATAAACAATATTATACAGTGATGTTGAAATGATCTTAAAATAATTTTTGTGTAACTATTTTTTTCAGGGATAAGGACATCTTAATAGCATATGTAAGGAATGTTGAAAATGCCCTGGATCAGGTAAATATCCATGCATGTGTTTCAGTATAGCCGAATGAATTATGGTTTGAACATTGTTAGATTTGTGGATTAAAATTGTCTATTTAAGCTTTACATGTATTAAGATGTGATATTATCTTAGTTTTGTTTCATGTATAGTAGGACCCATGTTATCCTGGATAATTTATACATGATATATGGCTATAAAGGTTTCTTAGTATATTAAGATTGTCTTTGATCTTAATTGTAACTGTTAAATTATTTGAATATACAATTTAAAAGCAAATTTATTTTACTAGATTTTAAATGTGGTATATGTATCAGCCATATCTATCTTATTCTGATTTATAGTTTAAAAAATTTAAATTCATTTTGAATATGTAATTAAGAAGATTTTGAAGATATCAAAGGGGTAATCAAAATCCGTACATTGAAGAAGGACAGACAAAGATCGAGTAACACGATCCCCACTAAAAACCGGGGGTGAACTTA
This sequence comes from Bathymodiolus brooksi, assembly GCA_963680875.1. NCBI lineage: Eukaryota > Metazoa > Mollusca > Bivalvia > Mytilida > Modiolidae > Bathymodiolus > Bathymodiolus brooksi. The sequence continues at coordinate 117,069,574 of OY804577.1, forward strand.
GGTGCTTCGGAAGGGTAAGCATCGTCAACTACTAAAATGTTCAGAAGTTCCTATAAAAAAAATTTGGAAGGCAATTTTATCTCCATTCTAAGGTTAAAGTTTTTAAAATCTTGAATTTGTTTTCCATAATAGCGAATTATTTATTTGCAGGCAAGAAAAGAATTGTTACTGGCTAAGCCTGTCAGTGGCAGAGAAATGTCCTTGTCTAAGTTACTGTTGAATGCTGACTTTATACCAGGTGATGTTGGCAAAGCAGGTCAGGAACTTATAGCATGCCAGGTAAGTTGCTGCAGTTTATTTTTAAATTACTTTTGATTTTATAGTCAAATTTAATGGAGATTGCCTTTATAAAGTAGAGGAAGATATATTCCCACCTCTTAATTGACCCAATTTCTTTTCAGTCTTAATTGGGGAATTTTGCTCTTAAATGCAAATATCCACCATGTCACTTTTTATGCACCCGTCTTGAGACAGGCCGTATTATGTGATTGGGTATGGCGGGTGGCGGGCGTCCACATAGGTTTCCGCACGATAACTTAAGTTCTGTATATCAGATCTTTACCAAACTTGGCCACATGATTTCCCTGTGGAAGGGGAAGAACCCTATAATTTTGGGGTCATTAGGTCAAAGGTCAAGGTCACCGTTACTATAAATAGAATTTTTGACAACAGGATCGTTTCCACACGATAACTTTAATTCTGTATATTGGATCTTTACCAATCTTGGCCACATGATTCCACTGTGGAAGGGGAAGAACCCTATTTATTTTGGGGTCATTAGGTCAAAGGTCACTGTTACTATAAATATAATTTTTGACAACAGGGTCGTTTCCGCACGATAGCTTTAGTTCTGTATATTGGATCTTTAACAAACTTGGCCACATGATTCCACTGTGGAAGGGGAAGAACCCTATTTATTTTGGGGTCATTACCATTATACTGTTTGATAATTTATATAGACGGGCATATTTTGTGATGCACACATTTCTTGTTTCACCAATAGTTTTGTAAATATTATTAGATTTTTCCATGTCAGTCATTACTTGTCTCTTAAATTTGACATATTTTTTTCTCTAAACAAAGGATACCAGTTGTAAGTAGACAACATATTTACTGATTAAAAGAATAACTTTGAAAAATGTATTGTGAAAGTGCTCGAAATACAAGACTTAAGTATATACAGGGTTGAATTGAAGTAATATTGTTTTTTTTACCTCCTTATTGTTTTACAGTAAGTTTTCTCTCATTTTTATCATATTTTTACACCACTTTCAGAGCCTGTATTTTACTATATGTGTAAGTCATTCTGTGTGTTGTTAAGATAAGTGTACTAATTCATATATTTACATTATTCAGATATTGTTTGTGAGAATTTAGATAAAATATAACTGAATTTCTAGAATATAAGACAATAAATAAATCATAAAATTAATATCAAGATCAGAGCAAGTTAAAATTATTTTTACAGAAGTTTTTTTTGTTGTGTACAAAAGCTTCATATTATATTGCTGCAGATATTTAAAAATATTATTGATAATTTTTCTAGTTATTTTCTTAAATATACCAGTTAAAAGGTCATTTCAATATTCCATTTTTTATTATTATATAATGAAGCAACATCTATTGTCTATCTGCTTGTATCATCATCATCATTCATTCAGCTCATGCTAATTTAAGTCTCTGTTTAACAGACCTGTTCTCCTTTATATCATCCACCATGCTTATTTCTAAAGAAGAAAAAACTGCTTCTCAAATTGTTCTCTAGGGAACTTTAATGTACATGTTTATTCATGAGGGAGGCACATGTTTATTCATGAGGGAGGCATATGTTTATTCATGAATGAAGCACATGTTTATTCATGAGGGAACAGTGCACAGGGATTATTGTAGTTAGTGGGAAAGGTTTTCAAATGTTCTATCATGGCTTACTTCAATTTATGGTACCTAGGTTACTCAAGCCTAAGATTGAAACTCTGAAATTGTATTATTTGAGTAGTCACTACTTAAGAAATAAATCATGGAAGCAAAATGTGTTGGAAGTTTTAACATGGATTGGCAGATATTAGTATTTTATCCCGAGCCAGAGGCGAGGGATAAAATTTACTAATATCTGCCAATCCATGTTAAAACTCAAAACACATTCTGGCTTCTATGAATTATTTCGTTTCTGATATGTCTAAAAGTACAAATACAGTAGTATACTTTGATTGGAAGACGGTAATTTATATTTACGTTTGCGGAAAATGTCGCACACAATTTATGCTGCCAATGGAAAAGTCAGTCACATTCACCGGCGTATGTGCGAATGAGATTATACCATCGATAAATTGCTCGTTTGTCTACAAAGCGAAAGAAGGACGTCATGTTAGAACATAGATTTACACTACCGGAGGGCACTGGATAGGGAAAAATGGCAATTCTTTACCTTTTATTGTAACTGGGCCTATTCCAGTGGGATGGTGCCCCGGTCTTGTCAAACCAAAGACTATACAATTGGTATTGGTTGCTTCTCAGCTAAGCACACAGCATTAAGGAGTATGAGCAAAGACTGGTAGGCTTGGAATTAGAATAATGTGTCTGAGGGAAGCAACATGTCTACCCGCGGATTGTTGCTTCAGTGAGCTAGTACCAAAGCATGCATCATTATCTTTTCATGGAATGTAACTTGTTCTTGCCATGATATAGCTGACATATTGCTCATTTGACATTAATCAGCAATCACTCACTCACTCCTTCCTACCAGAGGGATACTGGATAGAAGAAAATGACAAATCTTATCATCTTTAAAGCATGAGTTTTGTGTGTTAGCTCAGTTTAGAAACGATTGTTGACAAAATTGAATAGATTTAATTCCTTACTTAACACATGCTGCATGGTTTTATTTTTGTGATCATAATGATTGATGCAAACTGTTTTTTGTTTTGTTTTTTTTGCAGATTTTTCATATATAAGGTTAAGCTTCACATTTTTTATATATTTTGCCAAATATATTTTTCACATTGTTGTATTAACTGCATCGGTGGTGTAATGGTTAGCAAGCTCACCCTGAGTGTGGTAGATTGTGGGTTTATTAGCCACATTCAGGACAAAACAAAGACTATAAAATTGGTATTTGTTATTTCTCCACTAAGCATGCAGCATTAAGGAGTAAGAGCAAAACTGGTGGGCTCAAAATCATGATCATATATCTGAATGGGGCGACATGTCTGCCTTGCAGGATGTTGTTTCAATTAAATAGCACTATAAAGATTCAATTTAGCTTGTTGGCCTAGTACCAAGCGAACATCATCATCATGTCATTGAATGTAACTTGTTCTCACCATGATATAGCTGAAAAATTGTTCGTTTGGCATTAAACAACAATCACTCACTCACTTCCATTGTTGTATATTATTTAGACTTTTAACTTGCATATTTTGTCATTGATCAAAGACCTATGTAAAAATATTCCTCTTCAGTGAAAAAAAAACTATGCTGCTTATTTAAATTCAGTTGTGGGCATATTTGTAAGCTACAGTGGCCTTTTACACTGGTTTACAACCTTTTTTAGGGTATGAGAAACGAAAATGTGTTTTCTTGTAGATATAAAGACAAAAATAAATAATAAATGTATGGAAAAAAGGAATTCCCTTCTAACTTAATGTATAGATAACCTACTGTGTATTTTTTATGTAATAGACCATTTGCACATTTCCGACTTTGATTCTGAATTTTTCCATTTTTCATGAGTTATTTCCTTTTAAGATGGGCAAAGGGGATTCCTTTCCTGCAAAGTTTGTATGAAAATATCAAATATTTTCCCCGAAATAGTATTGTTGTAACAACTTGTGAGGGCCAACATGGTCGTGATCATATGATAGCTGGATTTACAAGTTACAACTGCCAGTGCAAGCAGTGCCTATCACCACTAAAGTTGTTTGTTCGAATCCCACTCATGGCGAGGTGTACTTGATACAACATTTTGTGATAAAGTTTGTCAGTGACATGCGACGGGTTGGTGGTTTTCTCCAGGTACTCCGGTTTCCTCCACCAATAAAACTGACCACTACGATATAGCTGAAATATTGATGAAAGTGGCATTAACCACCATAACCCTAACATTTTGTGAATGTTCTATTTGTTGTCCTTTCCATTGCACTTTCTGGACTGGATTCCATTTTGCTCGTCGTAAGGGAAAAAACTTGAATGTGCAAAAGGTTGTTGAATTTAATGGTTTGAGTGTTAAGTATGTTTGGTTTGATAAATATGATAACCGATTTCAAATATGATTTCAGAATTTAGTAGGATCTTTTGTTGATCATCAGAACCAGGCATACGCTAAGATAAGAGCATTGGAGGAGGAGATAGAATCTCATAAGAAACACATCTTAACATTGAAGAGAGAACTCAATGATGCTGTCAGGAGAGAATATGAAGAAGAGGTAACATGACCATTAACTTATCTGCACATTTTGTATTTTCTGTCTTCTTTTAATGAAGTGGGGGCTGTCGTGATCGTATGGTAGTTGGATTTACACCTACCTATGCAATCAGTACCTATCACCACTAATGTTTGAACCCCACTCAGGCAAGGTGTACTCTATACAACATTATGTGATAAGGTTTATCAGTAACTTGCAGCAGGTCAGTGGTTTTCTTCAGGTATCCAGATTTCCTCAACCAATAAAGCTGACTGCCACAATATAGCTGTAATATTGTTGAAAGTGGCATTAAACACCATAACCTTAACCCCCTTTTAATGAGGTGAAGGAAGAAAAATGATAATATATTAAGGATCAGTGATGAGATGTTATCTGTCCTGTTTCTTGGTCTATGACCACCAATCAGTGGATATTTTCTCTCCTAGTTTAAAGAAATGCAAAAATAATACTCTGAATTCACTTTAATTTTTTTAATATAAATTTCCATGGATTTTTTTGGTACCATCAAACTACGGAATTCAGTGGACCACGAAAGGTGTATATAACAAGAGACATTAGCAAGTATCAAAGTGACGAAATAAAAAATAGGTAGTATGTCGAAGGATTTTGTATATCTCTTATGGTTTCCAGAAGTAAACTCAACTGAAAGCCAAGTTCCAAAATTTTAACTTTTAAATTTTTCATTCAAATTTAATGCAGTTTTTTTTTGCAAAATGATCATCTTTATGGGTTATTAATGAACCATAAACAAAATTGCTATTTTATTCCCTAAAGGTGACTAAAAGTGGCCCAAATTCCAAATGTTTGCATATTTGATTATTTGGGAGCCATATTGAACACTTGAAGAAGTAAAACAAGCAAAATACTGTGTCCACATTTGCTTTTAATATACACTTTTTCAACTTTCCCTTGTCAACATGCTGTGGTCGTATCATGCTTCGCTCTGTGTAGCCCTTTATTTAACATGGGACTATGAATAATTTTTTTTTATCAGAAACCACTAATTTGCTTGAACCCAAACATTATGTTGATAACCAGGTTAGCTTCTAGTTTATTGTAAAGTTAATGTACCACTGTTCACAACCAGGGACCGTCGTGGTCGTGATTGTATGGTAGTTATACCCCCCTCAACAAAGTTGTAGGGGGGTATACTGGTTTCACCATGTCTGTCCGTCTTGCCGTCCGTCCCTCCGTCCGTCTGTAGACAAATCCTATGTCGTACGATAACTTGAGTTGTGTTTCTTAGAATCTTTTAAAATTTTATCAGCTGTTTACTGGTGAAGAGAGGAGGATCCCTTTCTTTTTTGACGATTTTCACTTTTGCCATGTCGTATGATAACTTGAGTAGTGTCTCTCAGAATGTTTGGAAATTTTATCAGCAGCATACAGGTGAAGAGAGGAGGATCCCTTTCATTTTTGACGATTTTCACTTTTGCCGTTCCAGAGTTATTGGACTTGATATGACGGAAAATAGGATTTTTACCCTATGTCGTATGATAACTTGAGTAGTGTTTCTCAGAATGTTTTGAAATTTTATCAGCAGCTTACCGGTGAACAGAGGAGGATCCCTTTCATTTTTGACGATTTTCACTTTTGCCATTCCAGAGTTATTGGACTTGATATGACGGAAAATAGGATTTTTACGCTATGTCGTATGATAACTTGAGTAGTGTTTCTCAGAATGTTTTGAAATTTTATCAGCAGCTTACTGGTGAAGAGAGGAGGGTCCCTTTCATTTTGGTCGGAACAATCAGTAATGTTTTGGTTATGGAAATAGGTTGGACAGATGTGGGGAGCGGGGGGTATATCTTAGTGAGCTGTGCTCACAGTAATACTAGTTGGATTTATAACTACCTATGCAATCAGTGCCTATGACCACTAACGTTGTAAGTTCGAACCCTGCTCAGGTGAGGTGTGCTCGTTACAACATTATGTGATAAAGATGTTAGTGACTTGCAACAGGTCAGTGGTTTTCTCCGGATAATCCGGTTTCCTCCACCAATAAAACTGACCGCCATGATATAACCGAAATATTGTTGAATGTGGTGTTAAACATCATAACTTAACCTGTTCACAGCCACTCAGTTTTAGAGAATTGGCATTATGTATTCATAATTTGTTGTTCCAAACTAGAAGTTGTCGTTTGAGAAATTAATTCGATGTTTGTGTGTATGCGTTTATTTTCAATACTATATTTGTTTTGTAGTCTGAGATTCCTACTAGAGATTGTCACAGGGGTCATTGTGAAGAAGATTTTGATTCTACAAGTGCAGAATTCTTGCCTATAAAGTAAGACACAAAATTAAATCATTTGCCTGAAGACCATGTGATCTTTTAGCATGTGTCATCCATCACTCGGTTTTCAATTTCAATATTCAATGAAACCACGAGACCAATTTGGAGAAGATTCCTTGGTTATTTCAAAAACTGTGTCTGACAGCTCCTCCCTTCCAAGATAGCCATCGTTACTAAAAAATTCAATATCTCTAAATTGTCAAAGCAGCTATATATGTATGTTAGACAGGAATGAGCTAAAATTTGAGCTATATCTATATCAGATTATTAGTTGTTTAGCATATACTATCCATCAGATTTTTCTATAATTTGTTTTATATCAAATGTACTGATTTTGCAATTTAGATTATTTTTGCAAAATTAAGTAAACAGGAAGTTAATATAAAAATGATAGAGAGTTAACATATATAATATGATACTGATTATTTCTTTGAGTGTGGAATTTTATTCAAGTAGACCTTTTTGACAAAACTAGATACAAAAATCCTTTCCTGAACCCCCTAAAGAAATTAAATGAGACATAAGAAATAACTGTATTGCATTTGAAGAGTTGCTGGCATCATTTAGGGATTTGACAGTCATATATGTAGTTTTACTTGGTGACGCATTGTATAACTTTAATATTATTTTGTTTTTAGGGAAGACTCTGAGTTGTCATTTGTTCCCAGTCCCACTAAAGCAGCTACACCGAAATCTGGTTCAGTAGGCAGAAAATCTGATAGGTAAGTTTTATATTAAAGTTATTGTATTTTCTGTTTAAGAAATAAACATGTAATTGAGAAAAATACATTTGCTTTGACTTTCTGAAGTAATGATCATCAAAATCATCAAGCATACTAATGTAATGTGTTTTCATGTATTATAATGCTTGTACATATTATTTTTGTTATGCTCAATAAAGAACCTAAAAATGCTAAGCATGCAGCATTAAGGAATGAGGATAAGTCCCAGTGGAGCGACTTTTCTACTCTGGGACTGTTGTTTTAGTGAGCTTGCACTATATAATCCAACTAAGCTTGTTGATCTAGTACAAAGCCGACATCATCATCTCATCAAATGTAAATTGTTCCCACCATAATATAGCTAAAAAATTACTCATATGGCATCAGGGCGAATCGGTTGAAGTCGCCCTCCCTTGACTGCAAAGCGAAATTAAAGTCGCCTTGTTTCTTTTTGCAAGTCATTCTTTTCTTGCAAATAATCTTCGTTTTATGGTAAAGCTGATTGACAAAGCAATTGTAAACAATGGCAAATACATAAGAATAAGAGGAAAAGGTTTTTATTCATGCAAAAAAGAAGGTTTAATTTGTTGACACAAATGAATCACAGCAAACTTCTAAATTTGTACTAATGAAATTCCAGGTGAAAATTAAATCCTAAATCTAAAAATATACAAACAGATGCTTCCTGTACCAAATTGATTGTTGAATTGTGTTTTATTCTAATTATTTTAACAAAACTTAGTCATTTGTAGCTTTTTTCAAAACTAAACAATCAACTTGTCAAGTTTTAAACATGATGGTTACAGGGACGGTGGAAATAGGGGAAGGAAGCAAACATTTAGATGTCGTTCATGTATCTTTACATATTTCAAGGAAAAATGATAAAAATCTAAAATCAATAAATATAAGATCAATAATAATAATAATACAAATGCAAAACATGAATATAAAGTTAAATATGAAGGATATTAACAAGTTATTAGCAAAGGCATACTTCAAATGCAAATAATTTTTTATAAATGATGCGGGGGAAAAACACATTTTTGCGGAATCATGTCTCTATGAAACTGTTGTTGAATTCTCCCTGTCATGCCTTCACTTCTCCCTCATGTTCTCTGAGGGAGAAGTCAAGTCTCCCTATTTTTTGCAAGTGTGGTAAGCCCTGGGCATTAAACAACAATCATTCACCCCTTCTCTCAATATGAACATCCAATTGGTGTAAAGGTTCCCTTTGTATATCATACAAGGCAAGCCTAGCTTCTGTAGCTTACCTGGCCAAATTTAATAATCTTTTTAAAAAATAAATTCATTTATAAAAAAAATTTAATCTCCAAACATTTTAAACATTGACAAAAGACAAATAAATTTTTGTTCCCATTTGTCTGATTTTGTCTAGGAATTCCTATTCCCTAATACAATCAATAACTTGATAACATTACAATGTTATAGATAAAAACAAAAACATCTGATTTGAAGGTTTCGACATACATTATCACTAGCATGGCAGCTTGTCCGATTGGACTCACAGTGTTACTATTGATAATGTCTGTCTCAACCTTCAAAGCAAAAGTTATTCTATATTTACCACTCTCAACACTCATCCATTCATTTATCATTGTACTAAAAAAATAATATCCTCCAATATTGATTTACACACCAGTATTTAGTTTTATTGCCCTTGTAAACTTTACACAGGTTATATGAATGTACAATGTGGTAAGTTGCAGGTACATGTGGTTTTAATAATAGGTAAGCAACGAGACGTTTCTTTTAGTTCAAGAGGTTATTTATTTTCCTATCATCCATTTTCACAAGTCACATCACCTTTCTATCTTAAAGTTATGGTATAAGATGTTTTTGCAGTTGTGGTATAGGTCTGTCGTTGACGTAATTTTTCGTCTTACCGTGTGGTATCAAGAACAAATTCAAAAAGGGGGTCGGGGGGATTCAAAATTTTAATTTATTTTATTTTTCATCCAATATTCATTTGTTTTATTGCAAATGTTCATATTTATGGCTTATTGATTAATAAATTGTCATAAAGACAATTCAGCTACTCTATTTTGAAAATGGGGTTAAATGAGACCCAAATAGCAAAATTTCACATATTTGCAAGGTTAAAGAATTAAATTTTTTTACACAAAATTGATGTGATTTTTTTCTTTGAATAGATTGTCTTGAAAGCTTCCTGAATATATTGACAGAATTCCTCTATCCCATACGGTTTCTGAGATAAACTCGATCGAAGGGGACCCAATAGTGCCAATTTCTAAAATTTGAACCTATTTATTTTCATTTTATTTTAATGCACATTTTTGAAAATGCTCATTATTATGAGTTATTTATGAGTCCATAATGAAAATGGTGCTGGAGGAAGCTGTTGTCTACTTGTTCCAGTTGTCTCATGCAGCATCATTGTACTTGTGAAAATGGATGAACCTTTTAGTTATTATTTATCATTTTCGTTATTCTGTTTGTTAACTTATTGAGTGGTTTTCTCCGTTTACTCTGGTTTCCTCCACCAATAAAACTGAACGCCACAATATAACTGAAATATTATTGAAAGTGGCGTTGAACACCATAAACCAATCTTAACTTATTTGAGAAATGTGTAAAATGTTCTAAATGGAGGAATTGCTTTTTGCACTACAAAATGTGCAATATACATGATTAACATGTCACTCTACAGAAAACAATTACATTTGTGAAATGTATTCTATCATGAGATTTTGTTTTCAGAGTTCAAAGAAGTCTTGATTTCAGTTTAAGTTTCTTTTGATTTTTTGTTCAAAACTTATTAACTGGGCTGGCCAAAAATAGAATGAGCTTTTGTTATTATTTTTTAGCAATCACCACCAATCCATTTGTCAGTTGTTAATAGTGTTTCAGTTTTTAAACTTCTCTTCTGAAACCACTGTCTCAATTTAAACTGAACTAAGAATATGATTCTTTAATTTCCAAAATATCTACAATTTGAACAAATGAAAGTAAATGTACAACAGGTTTCTAGAATAATCTTCATCAGGTCAAGTCAATCTTGAAGTCAAATGATTAGAAAACCAAAATATTTGGGAGCAAGAAAAGGGCCTAAATTTAGATAGGACAGTCAAAATCAGCTGTAACTAAGGGAGGAGAACCTTAGTTCAAATGATAATTACATAATGATTGTCAGCAATTTGGATAAGACTTTGTATTACTTCGAGTGAATTTAATAAAATTTTGTTTGAATGTGCATTAAAATGGTACAATTTTATGTTTTAGAATTTTTTACTAGACTGATTAGAGGTGTGTTGTAAAACGCTGATTTTCTTGATTTGATGTTTAAAATTTCTTGTTCTTTATTTTTTTTTCAATCATTTTAATGTTGATAAGAACTGATTCAGGTAATAGTGCAAATATCTAGAAATCTAGAAAACATCATTTGTTATGACGAGTCAATAGAAACTGTCCAAAAACAGAAACAAATTCTGGAATTATATCAGGAACACCAAAAAAGACAGTTCAGGAGTGGCACCTCTCAGATCAGACGGCCTACTTGTAGACGACACCAAAGAAATATTAAATAGACAATACTTTTCAGTTTTTACACCTGAAAACACTGATGAAGAGTTACCACCACTAAATGACAATTTTCAAACTATGCCAGAAATAAAAGTCACCATATTAGGCACTGAAAAACTTCTAAAAAACCTTGATCCAACCAAAGTCACTGGACCAGATCAAATACCGGTACCAGCACGTATACTAAAACAATTTGCAGCAGAATTTGCACCACACCTAACCACCATTTTCAATACATCTATTACAAAAGGTGAAGTTCCAACAGACTGGCGACAAGGAAATATTATACCGATCTTTAAAAAAGGGGAAAAGTACCTAGCAAGCAATTATAGGCCAGTATCACTCACCTGTATATGCTGTAAATTTTAGAACATATTGTAGTGAGTAACATCTTAAAACATCTAAATCTGCATAACACCTTAGTCGACTGTCAACATGGTTTTCGTGCAAAAAGGAGTTATGAAACACAATTACTCACACTCAGCCATGAACTGCTCAGCAACCTACACTCTGGCGTACAAACTGACTTGATAATACTCGACTTTTCTAAGGCATTTGACAAGGTACCTCCTAAGAAATTACTATGGAAGCTTAATAATTATGGAATAAGAGGGAACACCTGGAAGTGGGTCTCGGCTTTCCTGAGTAACAGAATGCAGCAAGTAGCTTTGGATGGGGAGGTATCTGGTCAACTACCTGTAGTAAGTGGAGTACCTCGGGGTTCGTTCTTGGTTCCACTGCTTTTTCTCATATTCATTAATGATCTTCCAGTTGCAGTAACTTCAAAAACTAGATTATTTGCAGATGATTGTATTCTATACAGACAAATCTATAATCATGAAGATTCATTCACTTTACAACAAGACTTGGCCAACTTGGCAGCTTGGGAAAAAATGTGGGGTATGCAGTTCCATCCAGAAAAATGCAACTCATTAAGTGTCACAAGATCACAAACACCATTTCACACCAGCTACATCCTCAAAGGTCATACCCTCGAATCAGTTACAACTGCAAAATATCTGGGCATAACAATTTCAAAAGACATGAACTGGGACACTCATATCAATAACATCACCTCAAAAGCAAACAAGATCATAGGCTTCTTGAGACGAAACTTACAAATTCAAAATACTGAAGCTAAAACTTTGGCATATAAATCCATGGTCAGATCAAATCTGGAATACTGCACAAGTGTCTGGTCACCTGACACAGAAAAACTAAAAAGTAAATTAGAGCAAGTTCAGCACAGAGCAGCAAGATACATACAAACCGTTATCACAATACCAGCAGTGTTTTGGCCATGCTTTACCATCTTCAATGGCCAACACTTGAACACCGTAGGAACTTAAACAGAATTACAATGTTTTATAAAATCACCAACAATCTTATTGCAGTGGATCCAAAACTTTACCTTACTCCTCAACATTCTCTCAGTACAAGAAACACTAACCCATTACAATATCAAATTATATCCACCAGGACAAACTATTATAAATATAATTTGTATGCCCCCGCGACGAAGAGTCGGGGAGCATATTAATTTACCCCTTGTCCGTCCATTCGTCCGTCCGTCCGGATATAGATGCATGGTTTGTCCGGCTATCTCGTCCTACAGTTTTGGAGCTACAGCTTTAATTTTTTGTAGGATGTTTATACACATAATGGAGGTGTGCATGTCCACAGGATTTTGATGGTCAGGCGGGGGAATCATTTGTGTCTTACAGATACACTTTATTTTTAAAAAATCACTCCTAACAAAACAACTTTGTCCATAATTATCAAGTGCGGGGGCATACTTCTTTTCTAGTTTTCCACATGCAGTAGTACTCTAGAACTCACTACCTTATACAGTTGTTAATGCTGGGTCCCTTGATCAGTTTAAACAACTGATCCAAGGTCAGAACATCTAAACATCTTAGTTGGCCTGTAAATACCTGTAAATGTGTTAAATTTTTGCACCTGTTTTTGTTAATTTTTTATTTCACTGTTATTTTCATGCAATATTTGTAGTTAATTTTTCTTTAATGTCTGTTTGCGCAGCGCCGACGTGTAGTCATCAGAGTTTTGATGGATCGTCGTACTATGTAGATGTAGAAGTAAAATTGTATTTATGGATGCTAAAAGAAAGAATTTTAGCCGTAGCGTTTGACGATATTAAATGCAAACTAGGTGAGAAATATATACTATTACTTGACAAGTTGAAGTTAGAGAGAAATCACCATCTCAAAACTTCAAAATGATTACATATTAAAAAAAAATTTAAAGTGTGTGTATAGGTATATTCCTAGTATAAATATTGTGTAGAATTTTAGAAATGTTTATTTATACCATAATTTTTTTCTATATTATAGATCGCCTAAATACCAGACACCAAATCGTTCATCCAGGCCACATATCCGTCCTAAAGCTTTTGAACCACATGGAAGATGATGATATCATCTGAATCTTTGTTACGTTTGATAAATCGTTCATCCAGGTCACATGTCCATGCTAAAGCTTTTGAACCACATGAAGATAATGAAATCATCTGAATCTTTGTTGCGTTTGATATTTTATATTTCTACAATGTGCTACAAAGGACATATGCATCAACTTTGAATAATGAAATTGTCTGTGATATTAAAATAACGAATTATGCCATATTTCTCATCATTTCATTCATGTTCACTCAGTTTACCTTGACACATGTTATGATTGAAAACAAAGATGGTTATTAAATATTTTATATTTTGTGAAAAGATTATATATTCTATATACTGTTTTTTTCTGACTATAGGTCTAATGTTAATATTTTCCTTAGGCTTATTATGGTTAAATAAAAAGCTTTTCCATAGTCCAAAAATGTGGTACATGTAATTATATTTTTTAATCCACTTTATGATAACAAGGCCAGTTTTTTAATACTTAGATTGGGTATTGTTAAATTGAAGTTATGAACTGTATTTGTGAAAATCTTGAATAATTAAATGTTGTTTTTTCACGAACTTGAAATAGGTCATTGGGACATATATTCTATGAATGAAAAGTAGACAATAACACCCACAAGTTTTGTAGTTATATATCGTAGTTTGAAGATATAAATTGTATATTATAATATCTTATTTGGATATTAGAAAACAATAATCACATGTACGATTATATACTCAATATTAAAGGAACAAAAATATTAGGTAGATAAAACTTGTTGTTTTAAGTTAAGATTCATTTAATCAAGATTACTGAAGCAATATATTAGATAATGACATGTATTACTCAATATAGTAGTTCTTTTCATTTATGATCCACTGCTGTATCTAATAGAAATATCTTCTAGTTCATGATCCACTGCTGTATGTAATAGAAATGATATGATATGACCTTAGATTTCTGCACCCATTTTTTGTATCTTGTTGATTTTGTTCCTACAAATTTGGGGAAAAAATGTGTATTCACCAGCTGACATTAAAATGGCAGACACCCAAATGTAGTTTATATTGACCAGAACTGTTCCAGTAAAACATGAGGTAGGGTAAATTGATAAATATTTCTACATCAACGTCCAATAAGGAATTAAATAGTATATGCATATTTCTTGTTCTTGTGAAAATGCACTTAAGCGGTTATTTATTTTATTTTGTAATGAGAATATTACTGTGATATTATTTTAGTTTTATTTATTTTGTATTATACTTAAGTTATTATGTTTTTTGTTTAAATGCACATTCCGTCCAAAAATAGTCATATTTTTTGTCAGTTTCTTTTTTAACTAAGCAAGCTACAAAACACATCCTACAAGGTTTATTAAATTGTAAATTTATAAATATTGCAATATTTGTTTACTTCAGGGCTGATATAATGTCAATTAATGAGTTGTACTGTATTTAGTGGGTTATTTTTGGGTGGGGTTGAAAGGAAATTTCCGGAACATTGGGATTGAGCCTTTTATTTCTCTGGAATTCTAGACTTTGGCAATCAAACTTCTTGATTTCAGGATTAAACTGTATCTAGACTTTGCGTGTGATTCTTAAATTTTCAGGATTATTATTATTTGTTTAACAGCACTCAAATTATTGCCATTAATATTTAAATTCCAATGATTGATTGATTGATTGGTGTTTAATGCCAATTTTAGCAATATTTCAGCTATATCGTGGCATTAAATTCCAATGATGATGTAATCAAGCTTTGTTTATGAGTGCAAAAATTCAACACAAAAAAAAACCAAATATTTCTTTCCAAATCACAAAATATTTATACTCTTTAAAATAATGGAACACATGGTTACTTAGGAACTTTCTGACGGAGTGTTTTATAATCAACTGTTGTTTTTTTTATTGTCAACAGGGTTTATTTTCATAAGAATTTAGGTTGCATTTAGTGTTTAATTATGCATTTACATTTTATTTTTCATGTATTTTAAATGTGGTTCGTTAAATCCATTTTTTGTCTTCAAGTTTTTATATATGTTGTTTTGTTTTAGTATCTTAACATGTTTAAAGTTTTTTGTTCTTTTTCTACTAAATAGTGATTCCAAAAAAAAAAACAAGAACAAAACTGAATGAAATACAGTTTGACCTACATATTCAAGCATGTATCAGTTTAAAATTCATAACATACATACTTTGTGAATTGTTATTCATGTGACAATTACATCAAAATATTATGTATATGGTGTATGTATGAAGGGTATCCCAGTATACACAGTTTTGTCCCCATGTCTGATAAAAGCTGATTTATTTTTGCTTCTTCCTTGCAATGTTTTTTTAAAGTGTTTTTTTTTTAATATGTAGTTTTGTTTCAATGGATTATAGTCAAATCTGCCCATGCATTCACCTGTATTTAAAGGTCATAGAACAGACAATTTCATATGAATTGAACCTCTTTACAGAGATTACCCATCTTATAAAGCCACTTTTACTTTGTCTCACTGATGACCTTTTAATACAGGTTTGACTATATGTTATACCTGAAAGTTTAATCAATTCTTATTTATAGTTATCTTCAAATTTATTATCAACAATATGGTTATGCATCAAAATGAAAATGGGACCGTGATCGTATGGTAGTTGGATTTACAACTACCTGTGCAATCAGTGCCTATCACCACTAGAGTGTTGTGAGTTCAAACCCTGTTCATGGTAAGGTGTTCTCGATACAACATTATGTGATAAAGTTTGTCAGTGACTTGCGACAGGATGGTGGTTTCCTCCACCAGTAAAGCCGACAGCCATGATATAACTGAAATATTGTTGAAAGTGGCATTGAACACCATAAACCAACCACCAAAATTCAGTTCAACCATTTCTCATCTTTCACCAGACTTTGTTGCATACATATTTTTGTACAGATTTTCCGATTTATATCAAAATTATCTCAAAAAAAATGTTTGATGATGTCATGATTACTTTGGATTTCATGTTAAAAATAAAAAATCAGATTTCTGAAATAGTAGAGATTATTTACACACTATACATTCCATATTTATTTTATTTCAAGTGTTAAAATTATGTATACAATCTTGTAATGTAATCAAAATAATAAAGCATTATATTTTTCATGTAATTACTGTATCTGTGTTATCATTTGGTTTTATACCTGTGTAGGGACCGTCGTGGTCGTATGCTATTTGGATTTTCAACTACCTATGCAATCAGTGCCTATCACCACTAACGTTGTGAGTTCGAATCCCGCTCATGCGGTTGTACTCAATACAACATTATGTGATAAATTTTGTTAGTGACTTGCAGCAGGTCATGGGTTTTCTCCTGGTACTCCGTTTTCCTCAACCAATAAAACTGAGCGCCATGATATAACTGAAATATTTTTGAAAGTGGCGTTAAACACCATAATCCTAACCCCTCTATACCTGTGTTATTGGTACAGTAAATGGCCACATCGTGTTGGACACCAGTATGTTTAAATAAATATAAAGAACATAAATAAAACATGAGCCCTACAAAACAAATGAGGTTAACTACAAACTGAACATCATTATAGATGGAAATCGCAGTGGATATCACAACATGGAATTGAAATGAGAGGACATGTAATTTCACATGAACAATATGAGCCCCACCTTAAGAAAATGGGAGCGAACTTGGTTCCCCCGGAAAGTTAAGCAGTTCCTACTCTACTAGTGACACCTGTCGTGTTAGCTTGATACAAACCCTGTGATAAGTTATGAATGAGGAAAGGACAGGATTGTGATTGGTCGTTTGTGAAACATATATTCTGTAACTGTTAACCAAGTGATAATGGCACCATTGGTTCAGTAAGGTACACTTTATCGAGGAAATAATGATAGGAACCACAAGTTCTGGAATATCTTATCAACTGTGAGTTTCATGACCTATTTATTCTGGTCTCCCAAGAATACCATTAATTTCTTTGTATGTTCATGACTAATTGATATTAAATCTGTTGGAAATATCAGTTATGATTTTTTGTCTAAAGAGTAATGGTCTTTAACCAACAGATTCTACTTTCCTAGTTAGGTCAGTAAACTATGAGAATTCATTGACCCTGAGAGTGTACTATCATGTTTATGTTGTCATTCTTTTTTGTGATAGTGTTTTTTTTTGAGTGGTAGCGAGCGTGTCCATGTTTATTATCCTTTGTTTATATATGTATTGTCGTTAGAGATCCAATTATCAAGAGGGGATTGTTGGCATCTCGTTAACCGGTTCAACCACGCCACATTTATGTGATTGTCCCAAGCCATGACGTTGATTTCCAAGGTCATGGTCGTTATCTTTTGTGTCCAATCCTGATGAAAGCAGAAAATGTTATAGAGGACCTTCCATAGACGCTTCCTGCAAAATTTCGCTTTATTTGGCCAAACGGTTACAGAGGTGACGATTTTTAGAAATCCGGCGACCAACCAGAAATTATCATTTTGTTCCTCTATGTGTCTTTGGGAGGTTGAGTAGAAAGGGATATTCTTGCTAATTTACCAACCGCAGTTAAAAGAGCTGTTGCTGAAACATGAAGACAGAACTGTTTCATGATTGTAGTTTTAGTTGCTGTTCCTATTTTTTAGCCGAGGTTGCTCAGTGAAAACCCAGTATACTGGTGTCTATATGTTGTTGTTAAAATGACCACTTAAATAAACTCTGACAGTGTCTGGGAAACACAATCCAACATATGGAAAGTTACATAGACGAAAATGGACAACGCAATAAGCGTAACAGCGATCGTATGGTATTTGTATATACATCTACCTACACATACAGTGCCTATTACATGTACATATCCTGCCTATATATATTCCTATTATTTCCTACCACTACTAATTAAATCTACGGATTCTAGTCATGACTTTGGTGAGGAGGTGTACTTGATTCAACATTATATGATAAAATTTATCAGTGGTTTGTGGTAAGTCCGTGGTTTTCACTGGGTACTCTGGTTTCCCCCATCACTAAAACTGAACGCAATGTAGTAACTGAAACATGCATGGTTGAAAGTGGTGTTACTACCAATAATCAACACAACCAACTGTAGTAGGCAAAATTTTGATATTCTATTTTTTTTAATTTGCATACTGAATAGAACGTGTGGTGGATTCCATGTGTATATAGTTTTTTCCTTATAAATGAATTCGTCTACATCATGGATGTATCACAGGGGCTAGGTGCGTCCGAAAAAAAAAAAAAAAAATAAATACTATATAATAGTATTATATAGTATTTTTTTTTTTTTTTTTTTCGCGGACGCACCTAGCCCCTGTGGGATGTATAACAATAACAATATTTCATTTTCAAATGAACAATAAATTAACTATGTTTTTGTTATAGCTATTTTATGTAGACACCTTTATATGTAATCCACAACTAGTATTTTGTTTTATATGGAAGCTGCACGGGAAGGGCTAAATCATTTGCTTTTTTCTTTACAAATATTATATAACAGATTCCAATCAAAGAAGGCTTATTTTTATCATAGGGTCATATGGAAAAATGAATAAAAGCTTTTTATTTGAAATTTTAATGTTAATTCTCAAATTCAATGCAAGGGAAACTTTGTCTAAATGTTCGTTGTGCAAAATTGTGTGTCGATTGGAAATTCAAGATGGTCTACAACAAAAAAATTTTCCATGATGAACAGCAATTAAAAGCATGGCTTAATAGTAGATCATATGACTCAAATTTGTATTTCATATTATCACCAAGTAATAGTTTGTTTCTATTTTCAATTAAAAATAAAGAGAGAAATATTTCCTTTATTCTTTTTGCATTAAAATGGAATCTTTTATAAATGAAATATACAGAGACGTGCCAAAAGTATTCGGTCACTGTGATTTTTTACTATATATTTCATGTAAAACCACATTTTTTAAAAACATTATTCCAAAGTCGACTCTTGTTCGATTTTGATGATTTTTTTACCAACAAAAACAGAATTAAATGTAGTTTTACACTGTAATTTTAGCATAAATTTATAATCTATAATTTTTATGAGTTCACGATTTAAACACAAAACTAAATTTTGAACGTCAAAAATACAATACAATGATAGTACATTTGAAGACAAATAATTTAAGTTTGTGTTTAAATCATGAACATTTAAAATCTGTGCTCCCAAAAAATATTTGAAAATAATCACAGAAAACTACGTACGTTCTCGCTTCTGTTGGTAAAAATTTCATCAAAATCGAACAAGAATTGACTTTGGAATAATGTTTTAAAAAATTGTGGTTTTATATGAAATATATAGTAAAAAATTAGTGACCGAATACTTTTGGCACGTCTCTGTATATTATGAGTATTATAATTTCTATTTTTATTTCATCATTAATGACCTAATAGAATTTTAATTTCAGATTAAAACGATTTATTTAAAAACATTCGCTTGCTTTTGTTGGGAATTTGTATAATATGATGACTTAATTTAATTAAACTTACACAAATATTGTTGTTAACATTGAACTCCTCTTCGTTTGACAACACAAAATCCTAATCACCTTCGAAGGAGGTGTTACTCCAAATGGAGCTGTAAGGCGAATCTCTATATGCTTCAATACTCCAAATGGAACTGTATTTGCCGGTTGCATACAATCCCATCGCCGGTGATACTGCAGACAAAATATGCAACACCTAGTTATGAAATCAAAGCCTTCGAAATGTCGAGTTTAGGACAGTTTTGAATTATTGGCGGGGACAAAACTAGTGACTTCCACAGGCGCATGGGGCATGGATTTCGTCTCCTCCTCCCCCCTTTTCTCTACTACCCTCCTTTTTTTCAAAATTTTCATTATCATTCGTTTTTCTTCATTTGACAATCAGTCGAAAAACTGTGGACACAGAATACACGTATTATTCATGATGTATGACGTCTACTGATATTGTCAAATGAAGAAAAACGATTGATTATGAAAATGTTGAAAAAAGGGTAGTAGAGAAAAGGGGGCAAGAGGAAACGAAATCCATGCCCCATGTGCCTGTGTAGACCGAGATTCCTCTGCCGTCCGACGGTTTTTTTTTCGACTTGCTGGAGCCGTGGGACTTCTGAGAGCTATGCATACAAAAAATAGCGGATTTGCCGCTTCAACTCTGGGTCGACACATTTCCCCGTTTCGTGGCTATCGGATTTTATTTTCTATCCGAAACTCTTATATAAATCGCTTCACCAATCATTTTTCTATTCATTCATAACCATCTTACCCTCAGAAAGTGGTGTTACACTTCATTACAGCACGATTTTGCCTTAGACCATCATTTCGCCATGTTTACTTTCATTTTCGAACCTACAAACGTGATCTCGCGATACTAACTGAATGATGACAGCAACGCATTGCATGATGGGAGCTACTTAATGCAGCGTGCCAAATTATTTACATACGTAAACAACAACATAGATATAAAGCGTATTCTGCTGGACAAACAGTTCCATCTTCAGCTCAAATCAGAGCAGAAGGAAATAATACAAAATGTGTTGGAAAGAAAAGATTCAATGGCAGTGTTACCCACGGGCTTCGGAAAGAGCATGTGTTACGTCCCCCCTTTTTGGACAAGGTAAGATCATATTTTTGTTTCTTATGGTTATCTGTAATTCACTATTCGGAAGGTCGTTCCACAGAGTTGCAGCTGCAAACATGAATGATTTTTCTGCCATACCTTGTAGGTCTGACTTGAGGTACATCTAATATGTTAAAATGACGAAATCATAGGGTCTTAAGGGAATATCGTGCTGTAACACCACTTTCTGAGGGTAAGATGGTTATGAATGAATAGAAAAATGATTGGTGAAGCGATTTATATAAGGGTTTCGGATAGAAAATAAAATCCGATAGCCACGAAACGTGGAAATGTGTCGACGCAGAGTTCTTCTTCTTTCAATTTCTGCACACCGTCATCTTATTGACGATTATGTGCCATGCATGCGTGGGGTAAACACATTTTTGATAATGTTCAAATAAATGTGATAATTATATACAGTGGTGCAGTGTGGTTAAATCTATGTACAGTTGACTGATAATTAGATGTGTTGTTTGAGAATAGATAGTGGTATCTGTTCTTTGAAGCTGTCAAGTGTGGGACATTGTACAGCAGCAGCTGGGAGCAGGTTCCACTGTACAATGATTTTCGGATAGAAGGAGTATTTATATGAGTCTAAGCTTGTATGGATATGTCTATATGAGTGGCTGTGTGTGTATTGTCGTGTTCTACTGTCTGATGGTACTAGTAGGTTGGTTGGATATATAGCGACTAGATGATGTATAATTTTGTAGAAGAATATGAGGCGTGTTCTTGTTCTTCTCAGTTGTAATTGTGGCCATATATGAGTTCTGTAAGCATGTTCGTGACAGAATTGGTGTTATGGAATCTATTGCAGGTGTATCTGGCGCAAATCCGCTGTTTTCCATACGTAGAGCTCTCTGACGTCCTACGGCTCCAGCAAGTCGAACAAAAAGCCGTCGGACGGCAGAGAAATCTCGGACTAGCGCCTTCTTTCTTCTTTAATTTCGGAAATCCTTCAAGGTAATGCAGATTATTTTCCGGCGCATTATCTAACACGTGTGAAAATGTTATTAAAAATATGAAAGAATAACTTTGTAATCAGTATGCATAGACTGCGGACCAGGGTTTTCGGTCGGGAATCGGGCCTGGGTTGGGGACAGGTTTACAACTTTTATCCAATCCCTAATTCCAAGAAAAGATAACTCTAAAAGAAAGTTGATGTCTTTTTTGCAAAGACTATGGAAAAGAAGCAGTAATGTCAAGAAAGAGGTCAATGTTTGTCTATAAATGACAAAGTTCTTAAAATATAGTGATCTATGCAAAATAAGGGATTATAATAATTGAACTATGCTCACTGATTCACCCCCCGAAAACTTCAAAAATGTTTTAAAATGGTTGTAAAATGTTTAATATCAATGATGGTTCGTGATGTTTGAGTTTTAGACCTATCTATCTATCTATGGTGTTGACTTGAAAAAGGTCGTTGACCCATCACTCAAGACCACAGTACTCAGTAGTCTGAAAGCATGTCTGTTTGGTTATAAGGTAATAGTAGTGGGTAGGCTTGAAGATCGTCGGTCAATACAGTTTATTTTTACTACCATTGAGCAACGATTTCCCCCCACAACACATTGGGGATCTCCTGTACTTGGCGATCACAATACTGGTATAAAAATTTGTTCCATTATTGCAATTTTTTTTCAAAATTTTGTACAATACTGGTATACCAGTAATGTAATTAAGATATTGGGTTTTTTGTAGTGTATTATAATAAATAATAAATAAATAAGCTTTATTTAGAGTCGGCATGGTTAAAACAACATACAACATAAGCTCTGTTGAGCTTTTAACCGACATATTAGGAGGTTCATGTCATCAACTGTTGAAAAGCATACTAAAAGTACAAGTTCATTGTGTATCATTTTATTGGCATTTATAACATCGTATCAGTAATACATCACAATCATCGTGATAATTCAACAAAATAACAAAAAGTGATGATAACATTAATTGTCCTATTATGAAATGTCTTAAACTACAAATGTAGGTTCTGTTCTGCTATGTGCTCCAGGATGTTGCCGAAAGCTTGGTTACCACAGTTGTCCCAACGATCACGCCATTCTTTCATCTAGGTAGTAGGTGTGATGATACACCTTTCATTTCTTTAAATCGGTACTTTGCCTTTACTACATCTTGGCTGCCTAGTTGTATGGGTGTGTTGAGTAACTTAGTGGTGCAGACATCACGGAGGTACTGGTACATCTGGATCACCGTCTTCTCTCTTTGGTTTGGTAACTCCATAAGTAGATGATATACATTTGTACAACCATTTCCCTAGTGGAACTCTGGATTTCTCGAAGAAGGACCCAGTTCGTATAGTTCTGTACATGTGTCTTTTAGGGCATCTTTGGTTGGTGCATCGCCAGCCAAACCCATCTGATGTAGAACTGAGTGGCCTGGTTACCATTTCCATTGGTTTGGTGCAGGTTAAGCAGTTGCATGCTGTTGTCAGTAGCTTGTGGTCTTTCATGTAGTCTTGGTACTGCAGTAGGGTCTTTATTGAAGATAACGTTGGGTGCTAGCTCTGAGTAAAAATTTGCCATGCTGTCTTCTTTTTTTTACTTTTTTTTTTAGCACTCGGACTGTTTATCAAAGGGACATTAAAAAAAACATGTAGCATACAGCAAATAATAATAATAATAATAAGCAAAATTAGGTATTTAAGTCTTATGTAAGCATGTGTTTACATAGTTGTGATCATAAGAATTTCTTTTCCAACTAATCAAAACGAAACACAGATCACTGAAGTTTGCAATGTCCCTAGGGAAAAAAGACCTACTTGAAAAAATCATTTGTTGTAAAATGTGCTTTAATGTGTGCTTTCATTGAAATAGTGCTCGATTTTCACATGTTATAACTGTACAAAATAAATATATCATACAACACTTTATGCAGTCTTTCATGTCAAAGTCAACATAGCTACCCTACACACATAAAAATCCTTGTAGAATCGGGTATTGACAATACTAGTAGTAACATTTCCACAATACCTATTACAATACTATACACAAGTAAAATATATATTTGTTTAAATCTAAATACTGGTATACAATACTGGAACAAATTTTTATACCAGTATTGTGCACAATACTAGTATACCAGTATTGCGATCGCCAAATACAGGAGATCCCACATTGGATATAAGTTCAAACTAACTGTTTTGACAGTCTTGTGTGGATTGTAATACAGTATTGGCCCTAAAACAACTCGGTCACAGGCGCTCGTGGCACGGACCACCCCCCTTTTTCTAACTTTCTGTTTACAAATTTATTTTCAATAAAATTTCTTTATTTCTTTATTATTTCATCTCTTTTTCCTTATTTTAACTTGTTCGTGTCAATATTCATACAATATTATGTCAACATCAAATTGCATGTGTCGACCCTATTGGCTATATAGAATACACAAGGCATGCAACTCGGCAGGTTTAAAAATCGTACCCCTGCTCGCTTCGAGTACATTTATTGCACCTTATTTCCATTATGCCATTCAAACTAGGACATGTATCCATTCCTAAAAGACGCATCTTTTTGCCCCTGTTTTTGTTTTGTGCATACGATAGCTCAGTTCTCCAGAATTTTAAGATTTTCACAAATTTTTCGTATAAGGACCCACGGCAGACGGAAGTGACGTACCACTGCATTAACTTCAACGATAGTGTCAGAAAAGTTCCAAAAATTAAAATTTATATTTTTGGAACTTTTCTGACCCTTTCGTTGAAGTTAATGCAGTGGTACGTCACTTCCGTCAGCCATGGGTCCTTATGCGAAAAATTTGGCAATAAATGTGTGAAAATCTTAAAATTCTGGAGAACTGAGCTATCGTATGCACAAAACAAAAACGGGCAAAAAGATGCGTCTTTTAGGAATGGATACATGTCCTAGTTTGAATGACATAATGGAAATAAGGTGCAATAAATGTACTCGAAGCGAGCAGGGGTACGATTTTTAAACCTGCCGAGTTGCATGCCTTGTGTATTATTAGTATCTATATAGGGTCGACACATACAATTTGATGTTGACATAAGATTGTATGAATATTGACACGAACAAGTTAAAATAAGGAAAAAGAGATGAAATAATAAAGAAATAAAGAAATTTTATTGAAAATAAATTTGTAAACAGAAAGTTAGAAAAAGGGGGGTGGTCCGTGCCACGAGCGCTTGTGAACTCGGTCTGCCTTTAAGACAGCTTGGTCCCACTTAAAGAAAATTTTGTAGCATTCCACATCCCTTGTAAGACCATGCTCTGTGTCTTCAAGTTTCAGCTCAATAATAACTGTCTGAAATGAAACTACTTACCATGTTGTGTCAAACTGAAGTAGCTTAATTTCCACAATGATATGCCCTTCATTTGAATCAGGTTTTATTTATGTGTCATAGATGATTAAATATGGACTTTCTTGCCATTGTTTATACGGAAATGTAACATAGATGCATATGGTCTGATGTCCTCGGAATTCTTCTTAATGTCAACCTTTCTTCACTGTATTTTACATTGTCTCTTTTTAAGAGAAAGATAGGAGACCCAGTTACCGTAATATTTTTGCACTGATGGCCTTGCTTCAAAGTTTGTTCAGTCTCTTGTCAGGTGTGACGTGGTTGGTTTCAATTTGATATAGCGCTAGGAAACTCAGAGTAAGAAAACTAACTCAGAGCTGTCCTTCTATTATGGATCTGACCTCTTTGTGTACGAGTCAGAAATATTTCAGCTACAAGATGATTATACCTGTATCGTATACCACTGCACTTATGAACAAACACAGAATATACTGTCTACTTCTCTGTATCATTCATCCTCCTCTTTTGAAGGAGCACCTCTGATATCGGGGTATTATTGTTTTAAGAAAGTCTTAATGCAAAGATCTGAAAATACTCAAGTAAAATAAATGGTAAAATCACATGATATGTGTATTGATATCATTCAATATTCTGCCTTCTGGGAAAATTAAGAAAAAGTATTTTGAGAGAATATGCAAGTCCTTCAGCTCTTGGTATTTATGTAGAGCTGTAACTGCACTTTTGATTTCATCCTGCATTGCGCAGAATGTATGATATATTTTTTTATTGATGCAAGTTTGAGTTTATAACATTTTTTTACAGGACAGTGTGCAGACAATAGAAGATGAAGAACATAATCCATTCACAGAACTGCTGGTTTTAAAACATCATACAGATATTGTTAGGCAGGTGTTTGTTATAGACCGCAAGAGGTAATTAAATGTACATATAGTATGTTATAATCTGCTTAACATGGTGTATATAGAATAACGGCAGCGATGAAGGTCAAGGCGAACATTATCGCTGGTATCATAACGAGTCAGATTGTCTTAAGTATCTACAATTATTGTTGAATAAACTAATCAGTGAATGCCCAGAAGGTTTTTTGTTTTGTTATTTTAGCCATAAATTGAGGTTCATAGCAGTATAAAAACAAATCAGGAATGAGAGGAGCACAATTAATTCCCATTGGAATGCCAACAATTTGAAGAAACACTTTATTGCTAAAACAAACAAAAATATATATCATATATCATCACAAGTCCAATTACAGTATTTATCTCTTATCATCACGGAAAAATTATTTATATTCGTTGCAACATATGTAATCACAGCCTGTCTTATGGAATGAACATTTAATCAAGTATGAAAGCTTGTCTTTGATAAGTTTATGTAATAGGCTGTAAAATTACTGGTATATATTAAATATGGTATGCTCCATTGTCATGTGACACAATGTTAACTCTATTTTACCTTTCACCCTGGTAAACTTTAGATTAGCCAATGAAAACACTTGACAAATTTTGCCACATGGGTTTTGATAAAAGGAAAAGTCTAAAAGAATATTGAAGTCCCACTAGACAAAAAATTAGATTAAATTGTGTCACATGTTACTAGAATGTAGCATTATAAATATATCATTTCATCAGATTTTGGAGTTTCAGATGGATTGTTTTTATTTTATACATGCTATAAATTCTACATTGATTTGTATTTTAATTTTCATAATAGTTTTAGATTTTGTCATCACTTGGCGTCCATCGTCTGTTATCTTTTCCCATTTGAATCTTCTCCTCTGAAACCTCTTGGCCAAACAAATATGCCCTTCATAGGTAATTCTTGTTTCTGGGTGGTCAATTTCTAAAAAATCTTCTCCTCTGAAACCACTTGGCCAAATGAACTGAAACTAGGTAGGAAACGTATATGGAAGGTCTTCTATAAAGATTGTTCATTTTGTTCTGATCCGTTAACAAACATGGCTACCATATATAGGTCATTCTAATCTTGTTTCTGGTTGTTCGATTTCTAAAAATTTCATCTCTGAAACCGCTTGGCCAGACTGCTAATTTTATCTCGATCCATTAAAAAACATGGCTGCCATTGGCAATTCTTGTTTCTGGTTGGTCGATTTCTAAAAATCGACTCCTCTGAAATCACTTGGCAAAATAAAGCAAATTTTTACACGAATCATCTATGGGTGGTCTTCTATTAGATTTCCTCATTTCATCCCGATTGGACAAAAAACATGGTCGTCAGGGGAAATTCTTTTTTCTGATTGGCTGAAAATTGTTGTCACAATGAATTGTTACTTTGTACGAATGATATGTGGGAGATCCTGTACAAAATTTCCATATTTCATGCCGATCATACAACTAATATGGCTGCCATAGGCAGTTCTTGTTTGTGATTGGCCAATTAAAACTCTAAAACCATTTGGCCAAATTAATTGATAATTGGTAGGAAGCACTTATGGAAGGTTCTGTAAAATGATAGTTGAGCGACACAGGCTCAGTGGGCTGAGCCTCTATTTTAATTTTATAGGTGTTTATCTGTAGCAGATGACAATGTTGCTGTTGTTTGGGATTTATTTGTAAGCATTAATGAGTCTTAGGAGCAGGTTTTCATCCTATGATCCATTATTTGTATTATTACTTTCCAGTGTTTCATAATTTAGACTATTTTTCTCCAGTGGCATGCATATGTGAATAATTAGTTTAATTTGTCCATTTATTCGCAGTATTTGTAATTTTATCATGAAAGTTTATTTTTTGTTTATCATGATTGGAGACAACACATGGCTCCCCTCTTTAATAACTTTTATAGTACATTTGATTATATATAGTTAGCTTAATTTAAAAAGATTGATTTACTTTCAAGTTTTTTTTCCATATACGCTAAGTGATGAAGACCGTTATCATATGTTAATTTAGAAAAAAAGGAAGTAGGCTTAAAGATATTGAAAATGTCAAGCTCTATGCTCTGTGTCATCAATTTTTAGGTCTGTTGAAACAATCAGAAATAAAAACTACTTACTGTGTTGGGTCAAACTGAAAGGCATTTGAAAGATGAAGTTTTTTGCAACTTAAATTTCACAAAGACATATCTTTCATTTAAATTGTTTGATTGTACGGGTTTTATTCACAAGTCAAAGATGATTTAACATGGACTTTTCTGCCATTGTTTATTTATGAAGTGTAACCTGGATGCTGTTGGTTGAATATCCTCTGAATTCTTCTAAATGTCAACTTGTAGGTTACTGTAAGCCAACAAATTGGCAGACAAATTACAATGTAAGACAACATTGTCATCTTCATCTCACAAACAAACCTCAGATAAAAAAAACCAGTTGTCATTGAAAATGTAGAAGCAAATTAAAACACTTCTGAAGTTGATATCTACATTTTTATTTACAAAGCAAGGTAAACAACTGAGCATCTCATTAGTAACAAAGATGGCCACCACGTTCTGTTTAATCTCCGTAGAGAAAGTCATGGACGTATTCATTTATTCAAATTGTCAGAGGAGAATATAAAACATGGACCATTTACCTTGTGATGGAGTATATAGTATTTGATTTTCAATGTAAAAGGGTAAGGAATGGGCATATATAAAAATAAGTACCATATTTTAGAAAAAAAAATTCATGTGTCACAGAGTGTAGATTTATTTTGAGTATGGTACCATGCATGATGAAACCAAACATAAAAAAATGACATTTCTCTTTCAGCTAGGAATTAAACTTGCTATCCTGACTGGACATACTCGACCAATCACATGTATCTTACTGATCTCTTCAAAGCTCAATACTTCACCACACCTTATTGTTACTGGATCGTCTGATAAACAGATCAAGGTGAAGTTTTATTATTAAAAATTTGTTGTAATAACTTGTTTCTTATTTAACTTACATTTATTTTGTAATAAATTGTCATTTTAATATTCAGCATTTAATATTCAAGCAGTATTTTGTTCATATAGTTTTTTTTCCATTTAACTTGATTGATTGTCGTAAAACTTTTTAAACCTGTTAGGGGCCATCGTGGTCGTGATCATATGCCATGATAGTTGGATTTACAACTACCTGGTGCAATCAGTGCCTATCACCACTAAAGTTGTGAGTTCAAACCCTGTTCATGGCAAGGTGTACTTGATAAAACATTATGTGATAAAGTCGTTAGTGACTTGCGACAGCTTGGTGGTTTTCTCTGGGTACTCCAGTTTCCTCCACCAATAAAAATGACAGCCACGATATAACTGAAATATTGTTGAAAGTGGTGTTAAACACCATAAACCTAAACCCAATGCTTTTAAATGATAAAATGTGCAAAAGTTTATTATTTACTACTCAATATTTGTTTTACATACCAGTAGGTTTGGGACTATGAACAGGGTGTCTGTCTACAGACAATAACAGAACATAATACATCTGTCAAGGTAATGATGCAGTTTATTTTATAAATACAATGTATATATATTGTAGTTTTTTTATCCATAAAAATAAAGTAACGAATGATCAAAACTTCTATACTCCATTACCCGTAAATTTTCGTATTTTGAAGTTGTCAATGTAATACTGTATTTCATTTGTCATTATGAAGAAAAATGTTTAAAATCTCATAATATTGCAGTCTTCGCGCTAACCCACTTGTCCGAAGCCCGGGACAAGTAAAACTGGATTCGGACGAGTGAAAATTATGAATGAATTTGTTTGAATAAATAGAATTTATTTCTAAATTTGGCTTTCGGGCAAATATTTGAAATAAAATTAAGGCAAAGACTGATATTGATGACAAATTTTAACTTTAAAAAAAATTCTAATGAAAAGAAAAACAATGTGTATAATATTTTTGTAGTGTTAAACTGCTTTGGTGGTGTAATGCTCACCTCAAGTTTGGTAGATCGTGGGTTTGAGCCCTAGTCGGGTCAAACCAAAGACTTTAGAATTGCTATATACTGCTTCTCTGCTAAGCATGCAGCTTTAAGGATTAAAAGCAAGACCGGTTTGGCTCGGAATCAGGATAATGTGTCTGAGTGGAGTAACATGTCTACTTACAGACTATAGAGATCCAGGTAAGTGTGTTGGTCTAGTACAAAGTAGACATCATCTCATTGAAATGTAACTTGTTCTCGCCATGATATAGCTGAAAAATTGCTCATTTAATGTCTTTAAACAACAATCACTCACTTTTTATAGTGTCTGTTACTACTAGAAAATGGATCTTTTGTGTCTGGAGGTGAAAAACTACATCTGTGGTCACCAGAGGGCAAACTACTTGATACTTGTGACAGAGAAGAAGTAGAAGGTACAATGTTAAATAGAAAGATTAGTGAACTTATGTTATGTAATGATATTGCTAAACTAAATCCTTCAGATAAAAATATATTTCTTACCATAAGATTGTTAAATTATGTAAATTTGTGTCAATATTTGAGATTATAGTACCATGTGGATATGTTATTTTTGCCAAGAAATGTGTCTGTTGCATTTTTATTTTAATGTTTTTTAGCCCAACCTAATATTTTTTTTTATATATTCTTGTACATATTGAAATTGTTATACAGTAAAAAGTTACCCACAAAATATTAAGAATCCCCTCAATACAATACCAAAATTTATCAGTAATTTTGACATGTTTTTATTGGATCTTCATTGAGAGATATTGTCAGTACAATGTACCAAGGAACTGGCTCTGATACTGAAAAACAACCACTCACTCATTGCATAGTCTCCCGTATACTTGTACATTTACATATCCATATCCTTTCTTACTAACTGTTACCTACTTAGAAAATAAATATAATATAGTGAAACCTGTCTAAACCGAACCCTGAATAAACCAAAATTCTGTATAAACCAAACTTTAAATAAAGTCTTAATGTAGGAAATCTTTGTTAATTTAACCTGTATTAACCAAACACCTGTCTATTATGAACACAAAAGTTGTTCCCATGGAGATTAGGTTTAGAACAGGTTTCACTGTACTTGTATATTGTGATATTTTTTAAATAATATAGAATAAAAAATGTATTTTGTAGCTGATGTCAGTCTTATGATTCTTGCCAGGAAGGAGAGAATTGTAACAACATCAAACAAAGAGATTTGTAAGTACAAATAGATCATTGCCACATTTCTGACTTTGTTTATAAAGTTATAAGTTTTACATGAGTACATGTAATTACATAAGATGTTGTATAAACTTGTGACTTTTCTATTTGTAATTACATAAGATGTTGTATAAACTTGTGACTTTTCTATTTGCAATAGAATTATTGGTATATATTTTCACAAGGTTCAAGTATCTACAAATTATGAAAAAATTATACAATTATGAAAAAAATATATTCAAATTTATTGTCCTTTCCATTGCTTTTGCTAGACCAGGTACCATTTTGCTCATTGTAAGGGAAAGAACTCCTATGAAAAAGGTATAAAAATGTATAATTTAGAATCAAATCAGGAATGTTCAAAATGTTATTGTGAAACCAGAATACAGTGAAATCTGTCTAATCTGACACACCAAGGGACCAGGGAAATATGTCTGATTGTACAGGATGTCAGAACCTGTCTAATCTGACACACCAAGGGACCAGGGAAATGTGTCGGATTGTACAGGATGTCAGAACCTGTCTAATCTGACATACCAAGGAACCAGGGAAATGTGTCATATTGTACAGGATGTCAGAACCTGTCTAATCTGACACACCAAGGGACCAGGGAAATGTGTCTGATTGTACAGGATGTCAGAACCTGTCTAATCTGACACACCAAGGGACCAGGGAAATGTGTCGGATTGTACAGGATGTCAGAACCTGTTTAATCTGACATACCAAGGAACCAGGGAAATGTGTCAGATTGTACAGGATGTCAGAACCTGTCTAATCTGACACACCAAGGGACCAGGGAAATGTATCGGATTGTACAGGATGTCAGAATCTGTCTAATCTGACATACCAAGGGACCAGGGAAATGTGTCAGATTTTACAGGATATCAGAACCTGTCTAATCTGACACACCAAGGGACCAGGGAAATGTGTCGGATTGTACAGGATGTCAGAACCTGTCTAATTTGACACACCAAGGGACCAGGGAAATGTGTCGGATTGTACAGAATGTCAGAACCTGTCTAATCTGACACACCAAGGGACCAGGGAAATGTGTCGGATTGTATAGGATGTCAGAACCTGTCTAATCTGACACACCAAGGGACCAGGGAAATGTGTCGGATTGTACAGGATATCAGAACCTGTCTAATCTGACACACCAAGGGACCAGGGAAATGTGTCGGATTGTACAGGATGTCAGAACCTGTCTAATCTGACACACCAAGGGACCAGGGAAATGTGTCAGATTGTACAGGATGTCAGAACCTGTCTAATCAGACACACCAAGGGACCAGGGAAATGTGTCAGATTGTACAGGATGTCAGAACCTGTTTAATCTGACATACCAAGGGACCAGGGAAATGTGTCGAATTGTACAGGATGTCAGAACCTGTCTAATCTGACATACCAAGGGACCAGGGAAATGTGTCGGATTGTACAGGATGTCAGAACCTGTAATCTGACACACCAAGGGACCAGGGAAATGTGTCAGATTGTATAGGATGTCAGAACCTGTCTAATCTGACATACCAAGGGACCATGGAAATATGTCAGATTGTATAGGATGTCAGAACCTGTCTAATCTGACACACCAAGGGACCAGAGAAATGTGTCAGATTGTATAGGATGTCAGAACCTGTCTAATCTGACACACCAAGGGACCAGGGAAATGTGTCAGATTGTACAGGATGTCAGAACCTGTCTAATCTAACACACCAAGGGACCAGGGAAATATGTCGGATTGTACAGGATGTCAGAACCTGTCTAATCTGACACACCAAGGGACCAGAGAAATGTGTCGGATTGTATAGGATGTGAGAACCTTTCTAATCTGACATACCAAGGGACCAGGGAAATGTGTCGTATTGTACAGGATGTCAGAACTTGTCTAATCTGACATACCAAGGGACCAGGGAAATGTGTCGGATTGTACAGGATGTCAGAACCTGTCTAATCTGACACACCAAGGGACCAGGGAAATGTGTCAGATTGTACAGGATGTCAGAACCTGTCTAATCTGACACACCAAGGGACCAGGGAAATGTGTTGGATTGTACAGGATATCAGAACCTGTCTAATCTGACACACCAAGGGACAAGGGAAATGTATCGGATTGTACTGAATGTCAGAACCTGTCTAATCTGACACACCAAGGGACCAGGGAAATGTGTCGGATTGTACAGAATGTCAGAACCTGTCTAATCTGACACACCAAGGGACCAGGGAAATGTGTCGGATTGTACAGGATGTCAGAACCTGTCTAATCTGACACACCAAGGGACCAGGGAAATGTGTCGGATTGTACAGGATATTAGAACCTGTCTAATCTGACACACCAAGGGACCAGGGAAATGTGTCGGATTGTACAGGATGTCAGAACCTGTCTAATCTGACATACCAAGGGACCAGGGAAATGTGTCGGATTGTACAGGATGTCAGAACCTGTAATCTGACACACCAAGGGACCAGGGAAATGTGTCCGATTGTACAGGATGTCAGAACCTGTAATCTGACACACCAAGGGACCAGGGAAATGTGTCTGATTGTACAGGATGTCAGAACCTGTCTAATCTGACACACCAAGGGACCATGGAAATGTGTCGGATTGTACAGGA
Source organism: Bathymodiolus brooksi (assembly GCA_963680875.1). Classification (NCBI taxonomy): domain Eukaryota; kingdom Metazoa; phylum Mollusca; class Bivalvia; order Mytilida; family Modiolidae; genus Bathymodiolus; species Bathymodiolus brooksi. Next base: position 117,103,567 of record OY804577.1, read on the forward strand.
TGTCAGAACCTGTCTAATCTGACACACCAAGGGACCAGGGAAATGTGTCGGATTGTACAGGATGTCGGAATACTCAGCTTTTATTTTTGTTTACAGAAATACTTTGGGACCATAAATTTTTGTCGGATGTCACAGGATGTCTGAAAATTCAGGTGTCGGATTTGCACAAGTTCCACTGTAGATGCTATTTTGTGCTTGATATCGATACACATCTTTAAATAGTAAAAGAAATATTTGCTAGAATTATTAAGTTCAAGTAATGAAGTAAACTGAATCAATTTGGTAGTTTCCTTACTTGTTGATATTTTAATATACATGCACAATATAAAAAATCTGATTTCACAGCTCTTATTTTTCAGTTACAATAATTTGTTGCTCTTGACCTCCTGTATTATTAGTCATAGATCTTATTATTTACTATCAAGAACTTTGTCCCAGATCTTAACATAGGGTGCTAAATTTGAACGTAAACATGAAAATCAATTTAGTCGTAGATTTCATCATGAAATAATTCTGAATTGATCATTTGTGAGATGAAATTCAATTTAGTTGTAGATTTCATGAAATAATTCTCCAATTTTTCACAAATTGATCAATTTTTAAAAATTGTATAAAAAGCAACAATTTTGATATTAAAATGTACATTGTATTTCAGTGGTGTTTCATATAGTTGCCAAACAGAGAAATGACCATACTACAGGAGAAATCAAAGAAGAAATCATTCTGTTTAAAGTTCTACCAACATTAAGGGAAGCAGTTAGAAGTATAATTAACATTTCTGGTAATATCACATATTAGTTGTTATATGAGTTCCTTAAAAAAAAGGGGCCGTCGTTGTTGTGATTGTATGGTAGTTGGATCTACAACTACCTGTGCAATCAGTGACTATCACCGTTAAAGTTATGAGTTCTAGCCCTACTCGTGGCGAGGTGTATTTGATACAAATTTATGTGATAAAGTTTGTCAGTGACTTGCGGCAGGTCAGTGATTTTGTCCGGGTACTCTGGTTTCCTCGACCAATAAAACTGACCACCATGATATAACTGAAATATTGTTGAATGTGGCATTAAACACCATAACCCTAATCATATTCCTGTATTAGTTCATTAGAAAACAAATCTAGCAGATATTTGGCTTAGTGTAGACATGTCCCTCCACATATTGTCCTGATTCAGGGCTGATCAGTCTTTGCTCTTTCTCCTTAATGCACCATGCTTAGAGTTAGTGATGGACAATCAGTTTAAAATCATTATTGATTATCGTTAATAATCGGAGAGGCATAATTGATTATAATTGGAGTTTTAAAAAAATAGTTGTAAGTTAAATCACAGGCACTTGTGGCACGGAATTACCACCCACCTCACCTTTTTTTTAAATTTCTGTTTGCATATTTATTTTCAATAAAATTTCTTTATTATTTCATCTCTTTTTCCTTAATTTAACTTGTTCATATTCATACAACCCTATATATACTCTTGTGAATAATAACATTCTCCCAGCATGAGGCAAACAATAATGGTTGTATACATAGTTATTTTATTCTAGTAGTATACATGAATTTATCCTAATCTTAGTGTGTTGTTTAACCAGTTGGTTAAATTTTCGTAATATTTTTAATCACTCTTGTGGTTAAATTTCTGCTTGGGAATTCCCTCCAATTTCTTTTCTTTGGTCATTTACAATGGAAATTAAGAACTTCAAAATATTTTTGACGTTTTGGTCACAGGAGAATCTATATTTATATTGTAGATACAATGTTTGCTATTGGTTGTTTGGATGGATGTATGTTTGTATATTCATCAGAAACCTATCAATCCAATTTTGAATTTTCATCATCAGAAGAATACAAAGGTGACAAGTTAAATTATCCATACAGCATACAGGACATGGTCTGTGTTGATGAGGTAAAATATTATTAGTTAACAAGTTTTAATCTGGAGCACAGCCAAAACATATGTTATGAATGATTAACAGAGGAACTGGATAATTTTATACCAATAAATGGCTGTCATTCACACAACATTTCTAGCTCACCCTGTAGTATGTCATGTTATAAATGAGATGTGATATTATATCTCTGATTTCTCATGAATTACAACACTTTTTAGCTATCCTGACCACCCGAAGAGTCATGTGAGATAATGTCATCAGTTGCCGTTTGTCCTCTCCGTCGTCTTAGTTCATAAATTTTTACAATTTAATCTTATTCTTTGAAACCACTGTGTGAACTTGGTAAGAATTGTTCATTGGAATATCCTCTTCAAAGTTTATGTTTTTTTCCAATTTGAAATCTGCAACAGAAAAAGACCCAAATGGCTAAAATATGATGTTTCCATATAAATTGGTAAAAATTATTTATTGTTCATTTGTTTTTGACCAATTTTTTGTTAAAGAATTCCTTTGAAAAATTCATTTTAGAAAAATGCAAAATGTTTAAATGAAACCATTACTGTTTTTGAAATAAAAGTGATCGAAAAGTGTTCACCATCCATCTAGCTGCATGCCCAGTCACCAAACTTACCACAAGTGTTTCTCTAGCGATCCTGAAGAAGTGTTGTATCTTCTCCGAGTGATTCAGAATCCAAGATGGATATTCTGTTTTCTGATTGGGAGAGACATTTTTCAATGTTTTTTCCAGAACTACTAATATGTTAATTCACTAGACTTCTTAAATTTGTAATTTCAACTCTGAGAAGAGGTTAAAACAGTAAATAGTCAATTATGTTTGAATTCCAAAATAAACATGTTAAATATTTTCAGAGATATTTGGTTGCAGCAATAGGGTATGGGTTTGCTGTATTTGATATCAAACTGAAGGAGATAATTTGTAAACAACATCATTCACATTTAACAAAGGTTTTACATTTGGCATTTGTTTGTGACTGGTAAGTGTAAAGTTACTCAAAATTTTACATGACAAAAATATAATGAAAGAAAAATGTTATTAATTGAATCCCTTCCAAAAATCATTATATTCTAGAAGTGGTAGCAATGTTAATGGCATTTGTTTTGAAATCTTCATTCTTAAAATCAATACAGAAACAGAATCTAACAAGTTTTGTGAAGATTATCACAATGCTAATTCAATAGCAGGGGTTAATAAATCCCCTAGCCCGACGCCCGGGGCTAGTAATTTCCACATTTGGGCTAGCTGAAATAATCAGCTGTATGCCCGACGGGCTAGTAAAAATATATATCGGATATTGACAAACTTGTCAATATTCGCGTATCTACTTATATTCATATACAGTGCTCCCTCGGTCTATCGCCCCCCGTTTTATCGCCAAACTCGTCTATTGCCAAAATTCTCGTCTGTCCCGATTTCCCCCATTACAAATACCCCGTTATACTGCCAAACTCAGCTGCCGCCATCAGCCACAGCTTTTCAGACACAAAAGTCGTGAAACCAATTCAAATTCCCCCGTTAGTACTGCCCACAACTACCTTTTGACAGCTGTGTATTGATCTGTAATCATGGAATGTCAAAACTGATCATCGGACACGGTCATTGATCTCATAGTTGAGGGTCAGAACAGGTGATCAGTTGTTTTTATTAGAATAATTACCTGTATTTACTTTTCTAGTGATTACATTTGTACTTTTAATCCTGAGTAAAATTTGTAATTTAATTAGTCGTCATAAAAATGTCGTGCTTGAAGAGAAAGCGTAATTAATTAGACGACGAACAAAAACGTGTAATTATAAGTTATGCAAAGGAAAATCCAAAATTAACATAATAACAAATTGCCGATAATTTGACAATTAAATGGGATCTTCCAATAATGAAGATGAACTGTTGCTGTCACTTGTTTATAATGACCTTGATGTCCCGAGCTACAAATGACGGTTCAAGAATTTGTCAACATTGACAAAGATCTGCAAACTGTACAGGACATTTCCGATGTGAATATAATTATTCTAATTTATTTATTTATTAAACATGTATTATTTATACTTATGTATTTGCACAAGTGCAAAATGCATGTCACAATGTCAGTCGAGTTGAAAGTTTATCTTTTCATATGATCACATAACTTCTGGTTTTCAATGTCCCTCAGTTTATCGCCAAACTCGTTATACCGCCAAACTACCGACTGCACAGAAGGTGGCGGTTTAACGAGGGAGCACTGTATGTTATATGTTGTTTAATCAGCAGCACTGTTTTATTTATTCAACCGCTAGCTTTGTGTCGAAATTGAGAGCACAGAAGGTAGGAAAACTGCGTATTCTCGTCATAAAACAGCTTCAACAAATGACGGCTTACCGGAAATTTCGAAAATGAAATATCAGATTCCGGAACCGGGAACGACTATTTCCGGTTTTGCCGATAGTAAAAAAAAAGTAATGCCGACCGACCCTAGATTTTTTTGACATGTGACGATAAACACACATAATTTTTTTTTGCCCGTACAGTGACCTGAACTGTGGAAAATAAGTGAAAATAAAACGCAATACCAGATCTAAAAAGAAAGATAGTTAAACTAATATACATTGTACATGTTGTACAAGGGTTCAAGTCTGCAAGTCGGATTCATGAAATCACGGTATTGACCAGGACTAGTGGTTCATAGATTCGGGCTAGTAATATTTGGGAGTATGCTAGCCCTGGGCTAGTGAGGTGGTCCAATATTTGTTAACCCCTGAATAGAAAGCATAACATTTCAATAAGACAATAAAATTGTAGCACAATAAAAAATATTTCCTCAATTTACCTGACATTTGTTGATTTTGAATTTGGAAACAATTCCAAAAAATCTTTGACTTCCTTTGATAGAACTAGTTACACTACATGTATAAGCAAAACACCCATATTTCTAATACAGTGGAATCTGTTAAAACTGAACCACCTTGGGACCAACTTTTGTGTTCAGAATAGACAGGTGTTTGGTTTATACAGATTAAATTAACAAAGATTTACTACATTGGGACTTGATTTAAAGTTCGGTTTATACAGGATTCTGGTTTTTTCAGGGTTCGGTTTAGACAGGTTTATACAGGATTCTGTTTTTTTCAGGGTTCGGTTTAGACAGGTTTATACAGGATTCTGTTTTTTTCAGGGTTCGGTTTAGACAGGTTTATACAGGATTCTGGTTTTTTCAGGGTTCGGTTTAGACAGGTTTATACAGGATTCTGGTTTTTTAGGGTTCGGTTTAGACAGGTTTATACAGGATTCTGATTTTTTCAGGGTTCGGTTTAGACAGGTTTATACAGGATTCTGGTTTTTTCAGGGTTCGGTTTAGACAGGTTTATACAGGATTCTGATTTTTTCAGGGTTTGGTTTAGACAGGTTTATACAGGATTCTGGGTTTTTTCAGGGTTCGGTTTAGACAGGTTTATACAGGATTCTGGTTTTTTCAGGGTTTGGTTTAGACAGGTTTATACAGGATTCTGGTTTTTTCAGGGTTCGGTTTAGACAGGTTTATACAGGATTCTGGTTTTTTCAGGGTTCGGTTTAGACAGGTTTATACAGGATTTTGGTTTTTTCAGGGTTCGGTTTAGACAGGTTTATACAGGATTCTGGTTTTTTCAGGGTTCGGTTTAGACAGGTTTATACAGGATTCTGGTTTTTTCAGGGTTCGGTTTAGACAGGTTTATACAGGATTCTGGTTTTTTCAGGGTTCGGTTTAGACAGGTTTATACAGGATTCTGGTTTTTTTCAGGGTTCGGTTTAGACAGGTTTATACAGGATTCTGGTTTAGTCAGGGTTCGGTTTAGACAGGTTTATACAGGATTCTGTTTTTTTCAGAGTTCGGTTTAGACAGGTTTATACAGGATTCTGGTTTTTTCAGGGTTTGGTTTAGACAGGTTTATACAGGATTCTAGTTTTTTCAGGGTTCGGTTTAGACAGGTTTATACAGGATTCTGGTTTTTTCAGGGTTCGGTTTAGACAGGTTTATACAGGATTCTGGTTTTTTCAGTGTTCGGTTTAGACAGGTTTATACAGGATTCTGGTTTTTTCAGGGTTCGGTTTAGACAGGTTTATACAGGATTCTGGTTTTTTTCAGGGTTCGGTTTAGACAGGTTTCACTGTATAGACAATAGAATTTTATCTTCCAATTTTGTTATTTTAAATAAATAGTTTGGAGTTTTGTAAAATCTATGATTACTAAGATTGATTTAATCCCCAAAAAATATACAATTGTTTCATTTTACTTTAATGTTCAGTATATTTACATTAAAAAAGGCATCGGTGGTGTAATGTGTGTTCACCTCAAGTGTGGTAGATCATGGGTTTGAGCGCCAGTCACGTCAAACCAAAGACTAAAATTGGTATTTGCTGCCTCATTTAGCATGCAGCATTAAGGAAAGGCTGGTTGTCTCGGAATCAGGATAATGTGTCTGAGTGGGGAAACATGTTTCAATGGTGGTGGTCTAGTATAAAGCAGACATCATCATCATTTCAACAAATGTAACTTGGAGGAAAGCAGAGTACCTCGAGAAAACCACATCCTGCCAAAGTCACTAACAAACATAATGTATCGAATATACATCGCCATGGGCAGGAATCAAGCTCACAACTTTAGTGATGATAGCCAGTGATGGCATTAACTTGCCTAGCTAGAGGTAAATCAAACTACCGTATACAATCACTGCCACAACACAGCCATAATTCACTGACAATATGTAGTACACCTCACCATGAGACCGAAGCAAACTCAAAACTTAGTGGTTGGTAATGGGCACTGATTGCATAATTTAGATGTAAATCATCTACAACCATATCATTGCCTCCATGATGGACCCAATTATGGCTTAAATATTTTTATTTATTTACTTATTTTTTAATTTTTTTTTCATATAAAATATGACTTTCACATTTTATACAAACTTTCATTCAAGATACTTAATGTTATAGAACATAATTTGTGACAATACAATATTTTTTAAAGTTCATTGCTTGCCACCAGCTCAGAAGATGGAAGTATCAGGTTGTGGGGACAAATTCCTGATAGAGAGAATGACAGTGAAATCTTTGAAGGTGCCATGGAGAGATTCTTTAATAAAAGGTAATATGACTGATTGATTATTGTCCAACGCCAAATAAGTATTTTTTCAGCTATATCATGGTGAGAACAAATTACACTTCAATGAGATGACAATGAAGTTTGTTTTGTACTAAACCAGCCCGCTTTATTGGATCTTTATAGTGCTAGCTCACTGAAACACCAGTCTGCACGTAGACATGTCACTTCACTCGGACACATTATCAAGATTCTGAACCAACCACTCTTACTACTGGTACTTAATATCAAGATTCTGAACCAACCACTCTTACTACTGGTACTTAATATCAAGATTCTGAACCAACCACTCTTACTACTGGTACTTAATATCAAGATTCTGAACCAACCACTCTTACTACTGGTACTTAATATCAAGATTCTGAACCAACCATTCTTACTACTGGTACTTAATGCTTGATACTTAGCGGAGAAGCAGCAATTGCCAATTATATAAGTCTTTGGTTTGACCTGACCGGGGCTTGAACCTTCGATCTATCGCACTGAAGACGAGCACGCTTACCATTGCTTCACCAATGTGTTTAATATTATAAAAGGTAATCATACTTACTGATACATATACTATATCAAATAAAATATTAAAAAAACATGATTGGTCACCTGTTTTTTTAAATTAAAAAAACAGCCATGATTTAAGAAACATCCCCTGATTTTTCACCCAGAAATGATAGAATTGTTCAGTAATTAGACTTTACAATTCTTCAGATTTTTTATAAGTTTGTTTTAAGCAAAATTAGACTGGTTCTGTCACTGTTTTGTGAACAAAGATGTTTTGTCTGCAATCTTTGCAACTGATATTTCATTTCATGACTTCAAAAAAAAGAAAGAAGATAATTGTCGAATCACTTTAAAAACTAGCCAAATGCAAATATTGAAACATTGATTAGTTATGCAAAATTATAAGAAAGGATAAAATCAGAATTGAAAATTCATATATTAGAATAGAATTTATATTTATACTCAATTTCTAAGCATCATAGTAGGAAACTGTGGACTCGAAGATATATTAATATTGTGTTAAATCATGAACAATTTTGGGGATAAAGTTGAGTCTCCATGACAATATATACAACACTGAATTAAAATCAAGGTTTATTTCTTATAGCTCTACTGAAGACCAGTTTGAGATTTGAAATTGGGACAAAGACTGGACAATTTGTCATTCTTATTGTCTTAAAAAATGTTTCCATTGATACATCTAGTTATAGAGAACAAGTCTAATATGAGCTTACAGTTCGATGGTTGTTGCCAACTTAAAATAATAATCACCATGTTAATTTTCCATCCTTAAATGTCAATCCCCTATGAGATAAAGAGGCCCTAACAGGGGACATGCTTTCATTGTTTTTTTTTATGAATATAGCTGTCACACTGTATGGCTTGACTTGAAATTGTTATGTCCAAAATAGACCATGATCTGCTTTTTGACTGTTTTCATCTTCTTATATTTTCTAAAATGGAAGGGGACATATCAATTTAATTGAAATAAGATGTTTGTTGTAGCTTTAAAAAAATTGCCTTTGGTGATACACTAACATTTTACAACTTCCTGTATGATGTCACTTCAGGGTTTATATTTTTAACTGACCAATCAGCAATAAGCCTGCTAAATCTTAAGGTATAAAAACTGAGTACATGCCAAGAGCTGTTGATCAATAATTGGTCAATATATTTAACTGTCTTGCATATGATTGGACAAATGAAAGATTACATGACATGACCCCAAACAGGTTGTTGTTAGAGTTAATGTATCACTAAAGAATGTTTTTTTTAAGATACAACAAGCATGTATTTTAATTAGATTGACATATTATAGGCCTTTACCACTTTCTTTTGTCATAATAAGTTGCCCATTGTTTTAAGTAAAATTCCAACATTTATTTGAACGGATAAATTTTAAACATAAAAGACTAGAGGGAAAATAAAATATCAAAGTCAAATTTCTGTTATTTTGTTTACTCCATGACAAAAGTGTTTGATGAGTAAATCTTTTAAGCAGGGCTTGTTACCTTGTAGTATCTACTTAATAGATAACTTTAGTTTCTCTAGCATTTAAATGGTATTTTGTTAACATTTTCCACAAGATAAGAAAGTGTTCTAATAATTTCTGGTTTTATTCTTCTTCATAGAATGTTACCATCAGTAACTCTTCTTTTTCTGTTTTAGTTTTGAAGCAATTGAAAATGATAAGAAGAACAATTGTTTACGAGAACCTGTATTGATAGGAGAATGTCTGGCTCATTCTGGTGCTGTCAATGTTAGTAGATTTAAGTATAACAGATAAGATTGGTGGTGTAATGATTAGATTACTCACACTAGATTGGTGGTGTAATGGTTAGATTACTCACACTAGATTGGTGGTGTAATGGTTAGATTACTCGCACTAGATTGGTGGTGTAATGGTTAGATTACTCACACTAGATTGATGGTGTAATGGTTAGATTACTCACGCTAGATTGGCGGTGTAATGGTTAAGATTACTCGCGCTAGATTGGCGGTGTAATGGTTAGATTACTCACGCTAGATTGGCGGTGTAATGGTTAGATTACTCGCGCTAGATTGGCGGTGTAATGGTTAGATTACTCGTGCTAGATTGGCGGTGTAATGGTTAGATTACTCGCGTTAGATTGGCGGTGTAATGGTTAGATTACTCGCACTAGATTGACGGTGTAATGGTTAGATTACTCACGCTAGATTGGCGGTGTAATGGTTAGATTACCTGCACTAGATTGGTGGTGTAATGGTTAGATTACTCGCACTAGATTGGCGGTGTAATGGTTAGATTACCTGCACTAGATTGGTGGTGTAATGGTTAGATTACCTGCACTAGATTGGTGGTGTAATGGTTAGATTACTCGCACTAGATTGGCGGTGTAATGGTTAGATTACTTGCACTAGATTGGCGGTGTAATGGTTAGATTACTCGCACTAGATTGGCGGTGTAATGGTTAGATTACTCGCACTAGATTGGTGGTGTAATGGTTAGATTACCTGCACTAGATTGGTGGTGTAATGGTTAGATTACTCGCACTAGATTGGCGGTGTAATGGTTAGATTACTCGCACTAGATTGGCGGTGTAATGGTTAGATTACTCACACTCGATTGGCGGTGTAATGGTTAGATTAGTTGCACTAGATTGGTGGTGTAATGGTTAGATTACTCACACTCGATTGGCGGTGTAATGGTTAGATTACTCGCACTAGATTGGCGGTGTAATGGTTAGATTACTTGCACTAGATTGGCGGTGTAATGGTTAGATTACTCGCACTAGATTGGCGGTGTAATGGTTAGATTACTCGCACTAGATTGGCGGTGTAATGGTTAGATTACTTGCACTAGATTGGCGGTGTAATGGTTAGATTACTTGCACTAGATTGGCGGTGTAATGGTTAGATTACTCGCACTAGATTGGCGGTGTAATGGTTAGATTACCTGCACTAGATTGGCGGTGTAATGGTTAGATTACCTGCACTAGATTGGTGGTGTAATGGTTAGATTACCTGCACTAGATTGGTGGTGTAATGGTTAGATTACTCACACTCGATTGGCGGTGTAATGGTTAGATTACTCGCACTAGATTGGTGGTGTAATGGTTAGATTACTCGCACTAGATTGGTGGTGTAATGGTTAGATTACTCGCACTAGATTGGCGGTGTAATGGTTAGATTACTTGCACTAGATTGGTGGTGTAATGGTTAGATTACTCGCACTAGATTGGTGGTGTAATGGTTAGATTACCTGCACTAGATTGGCGGTGTAATGGTTAGATTACCTGCACTAGATTGGCGGTGTAATGGTTAGATTACCTGCACTAGATTGGTGGTGTAATGGTTAGATTACCTGCACTAGATTGGTGGTGTAATGGTTAGATTACTCGCACTAGATTGGTGGTGTAATGGTTAGATTACTCGCACTAGATTGGTGGTGTAATGGTTAGATTACTCGCACTAGATTGGTGGTGTAATGGTTAGATTACTCGCACTAGATTGGTGGTGTAATGGTTAGATTACCTGCACTAGATTGGCGGTGTAATGGTTAGATTACTCGCACTAGATTGGCGGTGTAATGGTTAGATTACCTGCACTAGATTGGTGGTGTAATGGTTAGATTACCTGCACTAGATTGGCGGTGTAATGGTTAGATTACTCGCACTAGATTGGTGGTGTAATGGTTAGATTACTCGCACTAGATTGGTGGTGTAATGGTTAGATTACTCGCACTAGATTGGCGGTGTAATGGTTAGATTACTTGCACTAGATTGGTGGTGTAATGGTTAGATTACTCGCACTAGATTGGTGGTGTAATGGTTAGATTACTCGCATTAGATTGGCGGTGTAATGGTTAGATTACTTGCACTAGATTGGTGGTGTAATGGTTAGATTACTCGCACTAGATTGGCGGTGTAATGGTTAGATTACTCGCACTAGATTGGCGATGTAATGGTTAGATTACTCGCACTAGATTGGTGGTGTAATGGTTAGATTACTCGCACTAGATTGGTGGTGTAATGGTTAGATTACTCGCACTAGATTGGCGGTGTAATGGTTAGATTACTCACACTCGATTGGCGCTGTAATGGTTAGATTACTCACACTAGATTGGCGGTGTAATGGTTAGATTACTTGCACTAGATTGGTGGTGTAATGGTTAGATTACTCGCACTAGATTGGCGGTGTAATGGTTAGATTACTCACACTAGATTGGTGGTGTAATGGTTAGATTACTTGCACTAGATTGGCGGTGTAATGGTTAGATTACTCGCACTAGATTGGCGGTGTAATGGTTAGATTACTCACACTAGATTGGTGGTGTAATGGTTAGATTACTCGCACTAGATTGGCGGTGTAATGGTTAGATTACTTGCACTCGATTGGCGGTGTAATGGTTAGATTACTCGCACTCGATTGGCAGTGTAATGGTTAGATTACTCGCATTAGATTGGCGGTGTAATGGTTAGATTACTCGCACTAGATTGGCAGTGTAATGGTTAGATTACTCGCACTAGATTGGCGGTGTAATGGTTAGATTACTCGCACTAGATTGGCGGTGTAATGGTTAGATTACTCGCACTAGATTGGCGGTGTAATGGTTAGATTACCTGCACTAGATTGGTGGTGTAATGGTTAGATTACCTGCACTAGATTGGCAGTGTAATGGTTAGATTACTCGCACTAGATTGGCGGTGTAATGGTTAGATTACTCGCACTAGATTGGCGGTGTAATGGTTAGATTACTCGCACTAGATTGGCGGTGTAATGGTTAGATTACCTGCACTAGATTGGTGGTGTAATGGTTAGATTACCTGCACTAGATTGGTGGTGTAATGGTTAGATTACCTGCACTAGATTGGTGGTGTAATGGTTAGATTACTCGCACTAGATTGGCGGTGTAATGGTTAGATTACTCGCACTAGATTGGCGGTGTAATGGTTAGATTACTCGCACTAGATTGGCGGTGTAATGGTTAGATTACCTGCACTAGATTGGCGGTGTAATGGTTAGATTACTCGCACTAGATTGGTGGTGTAATGGTTAGATTACTCGCACTAGATTGGTGGTGTAATGGTTAGATTACTCGCGCTAGATTGGCGGTGTAATGGTTAGATTACTCGCACTAGATTGGTGATGTAATGGTTAGATTACTCGCGCTAGATTGGCGGTGTAATGGTTAGATTACTCGCGCTAGATTGGCGGTGTAATGGTTAGATTACTCGCGCTAGATTGGCGGTGTAATGGTTAGATTACTCGTGCTAGATTGGCGGTGTAATGGTTAGATTACTCGCACTAGATTGGCGGTGTAATGGTTAGATTACTCGCACTAGATTGGCAGTGTAATGGTTAGATTACTCGCGCTAGATTGGTGGTGTAATGGTTAGATTACTCACGCTAGATTGGTGGTGTAATGGTTAGATTACTCGCACTAGATTGGCGGTGTAATGGTTAGATTACTCACGCTAGATTGATGGTGTAATGGTTAGATTACTCGAGCTAGATTGGCGGTGTAATGGTTAAATTACTCGCACTAGATTGGCGGTGTAATGGTTAGATTACTCGCACTAGATTGGCAGTGTAATGGTTAGATTACTCGCACTAGATTGGCGGTGTAATGGTTAGATTATTTGCACTAGATTGGCGGTGTAATGGTTAGATTACTCGCACTAGATTGGCGGTGTAATGGTTAGATTACTCGCACTAGATTGGCGGTGTAATGGTTAGATTACTCGCACTAGATTGGCGGTGTAATGGTTAGATTACTCGCACTAGATTGGCGGTGTAATGGTTAGATTACTCGCACTAGATTGGCGGTGTAATGGTTAGATTACCCGCACTAGATTGGCAGTGTAATGGTTAGATTACCCGCACTAGATTGGCGGTGTAATGGTTAAATTACCCGCACTAGATTGGCAGTGTAATGGTTAGATTACCCGCACTAGATTGGCGCTGTAATGGTTAGATTACCCGCACTAGATTGGCGGTGTAATGGTTAGATTACCCGCACTAGATTGGCGGTGTAATGGTTAGATTACTCGCACTAGATTGGCGGTGTAATGGTTAGATTACTCGCAGTAGATTGGCGGTGTAATGGTTAGATTACTCGCACTAGATTGGCGGTGTAATGGTTAGATTGCTCGCCTTGAGTGTGGTAGATTTTTGGTTCAAACCTCATTTGGTCAAACGAAAGACTACAAAATTGGTGTTTGTTGCTTCTCCAGTAAACACACAGCATTAAGGAGAAAGAGCAAAGACTAGTTGGCACGGAATCAAGATAATGTGCCTGGGTGGAGTAACATGTCAACCGCAGACTGTTGTTTCAGTGACCTAGCACTTTATAGCACAATTAAGCATGTTCGTCTAGTACAAAGCGGACATCATCATCATTTCATCGAATGTAACTTGTTATCACCATGATATAGTAGAAAAATTGCTCATTTTGCATTGATCACTCAATATTAGCCTAGTTAGAAATACAAATATAACTTCTTGTAGTTATCTCTCTTTGTTTTATATCATGTAAATACTTCTGGTTTTCTAGTCAGATATTATTGACAAAAATCATAAAGGCATGGTGAAATACAACCTTTTGTTAATACTGAATACATTGAAAATGCCTTGAATGAAAAAAATTACACAGTAAAGATATTTGTGGAAGTGAATATAAAGGCCAATGGAGCAAGTATGTTACATTTTTTAAATCAAACAACAACCCTACATTTTTGTAGTCAATATTTTGTTATCCCCTTGCCAACGAAGTTGCGAAGGGATATAGAAACACTACATTCCATAATATCCTTTTGAACACTCTAGAATCAACATCCGTCAATGGATTTTGACCAAACTTGGTACATACTTAGTCCTTAAGAGAATCTGGAACCCTATTGATTTTCAAGGTCAAAGGTCAAGGGGTCAAATTTTTAGGCAAGGGGAAACGCCATGCTTTGCGTTGCCCTTGTTTATGTTTCAAAATATAGCATGCAGATAAAAAATATTGGGAGAAAAATAGCAGCTGATACTAACTAATAAAAACATTGTTTTACATTTATGTTTTATTTAAGTGTTCTTGGATTTGTTGATGTCAGTGTTTCTCCTTAAAACACCGACTTTTACTGCAAAAACACTAACATCATGTTTTTCAACTGAAACACCTTGTTGTACAAACATGAATTTACAATTATTTCCTTCATAGGAGGTGAACATCAAAAGCTGTCTACATGATGGCTTTAGTCCAAGGGAAAACAACCACTCAAGGTCACCAACTTGATCTTTACCACATATAAAGGCAATTGTTGATTCATTGTACCAAAACTACTCTAAGAAGGGCATGTTTTAAACTTTAAGAACCTGATACAAATGTTTTTAATTTCAAAATCCTAATTATTTGTTTAACTCACTATAGATGTCAGTAGATGGAGGAGATGATATTATGGTATCCTGTGGTGTGGATGGTTTAGTTATGTGTTGGAAGGTAAGCCAATATCAGTACAAAAAGTTCTACCTATATAACATATAGTGGACAATTTTGGCAGATTTTATCTTAAATCATGGGCGTTTTATTTTTTGCAGGTATTAATTTATGTGATTTTGAAATTTGGTAAAAATTATAAAAAGGTAAAATAAAAGCTTTATTTCGTTTATAATTGCACAATAAATATACATCCATAACAATAATATTCATTTGTGTTATAATCATTGTTTATACACTACAGGTTATGTATCGTTGATTATATATTGTATGTTAAAAATAACATGCCATTTGTGTTGTTTCTTAATTAAAAATATTTAATATTACACTGATGTGACCTCATTAAATACCTGTCAATCAACATTTTGATTTCTGTCAACATTCTGTCACAAATATTTATTCAGAATTATCGTAACCGCATCGGTGGTGTATTGGGTAGCATGCTAGCCTCGAGTGCAGTAGATCATGTGTTCGAGCCCCGATCAGGTAAAACCAGACTATAAAATTGGTATTTGTTGCTTCTTCGCCAAGCACGCAGCATTAAGGAGAAAGAGCAAAGACTAGTTGGCTCTGAATCATGATAATGTGTCTAAGAGGAGTGACATGTCTACCTGCAGACTTGTTTCATCTAAGAGGAGTGACATGTCTACCTGCAGACTTGTTTCATCTAAGAGGAGTGACATGTCTACCTGCAGACTTGTTTCATCTAAGAGGAGTGACATGTCTACCTGCAGACTTGTTTCATCTAAGAGGAGTGACATGTCTACCTGCAGACTTGTTTCATGCAAGAGGAGTGACATGTCTACCTGCAGACTTGTTTCAGTGATCTAGCACCATTAAGATCCAAATTTATGCTATTCTTGAATAAACATGTACCAGTATTTGTGGTTTGAAGATTAAAGTTGATTACTTGTATGTATTCTATATTAAATATTACATAATTTCTTATTTTTTTATCCACAGAATGCAGAACTGCAGAAAAGAAAAAGAAACCATATCTTGCAGAAACAGGTTCTGACTGGCAGTGGCATTGTTTGAGAAGACAGAAATTACCCTGATTAAATACTCAATACATGCTTATATCAAATCATTAACTCTTGCCATATTGTTTTATATTTTAACAAAGTGCCATAAATTATAATAAAAAAGTTTACAAATAACATTTATTCATTTTTGTTTTACTTAAGTTGAATGTTCTGTAATAATGAGGGGCCGTCGTGATCGTGTGGTAGTTGGAATTACAACTATTTATATGCAATCAGTGCCTATCACCACTAACATTGTGAGCTCGAATCCCACTCAGGCAAGGTGTACTCCATACAACATTATGTGATAAAGTTTGTCAGTGTCTCACAGCAGGTCGGTGGTTTTCTCTGGGCACTCCGGTTTCCTCCACCAATAAAACTGACTGCCACGATATAACTGAAATATTGTTGAAAGTGGCATTAAACACCATAACCCTAACCCCTGTAATAATGACACTACTTGCATATCCACAGAGAACTGCAATGCAAAATATCTTCCTTGGCCAACAATATTTGGGATATCCTGTTCTGTTGTGATATAGGCATGCATCATGTATACCCAGTTTTACTGATCATTATCCTGTTCTGTTGTGATATAGGCATGCATCATGTATACCCAGTTTTACTGATCATTATCCTGTTCTGTTGTGATATAGGCATGCATAATGTATACCCAGTTTTACTGATCATTATCCTGTTCTGTTGTGATATAGGCATGCATCATGTATACCTGGTTTTACTGATCATTATGTGTTGACATGAGATTATCTCGGGATGTTCAGGAATAACAGCATGAGATAATCTTAGGATGTTCTGGAAAAAGGGCATGAAATTATCTTCAAATGTTCAGGAAACACATCATGAGATTATCTTGGGATGTTCTAAGAAAAGGACATGAGATTATCTCATAATGTGTTAGAAAAACCAGGGCTTAGAGTTAGAGATTTTTACTCGTACATGAATACAGGCTTATCAGAACACTGTCTAAAGTGTTCTGATTATGTGATAGTCTGTATTTTAATCATTTTATATGTTTTTGTATTTCTATTCTTTTTCAGTATTGTCATTGGTAATAAGTTAATTAAACGGAATTATTTAATTACTTTCTTTTATTATAGATTAATTACAAACTGTAATTAAGTATGTTGATATTATTTTGATTAATTGATTTTACTATAGACCTGTTTGACGGACATGATATAATCACGAACTGGTTCTACTATATTTAACTCTTAACCATTTCTATCCATGGTTCCTTGAACCGCACTATTACTTTATCTTCATTGGTCACTAATTTTGGTCGTAAATTCCTTTGTCTATTGTCTTAAATTCTATACGACACCATATTGCTTTTGATGTATCTCTGTGCAACATTGAAATTTAGAGCTGTGATTCAGAAGTTGAAAATCTAAATATTTGGAGAACTTATTTCTTTTCTAAGGGATATTAGAGATTATATTATATACTATATATGAAATAATTGTGTCTAAATAAAAATAGAAGAACCCTACAGTAAATGTGTTATTTTCATTTGGAGGGAGAACGAAATGATACTACAATTAGACGAATTTGGAGTACGAGTACGAACATCATTTACGACTGTAAGGCCAGTTTGTGACCGAGATGAACAACAGCAATCAAAGCAGTATTCCTTTACACTACTGACATAACATGGATTTTATCTCATTTTCATTTACATCAATACTCTAGGTCAAATTCCTCCTTCAAATTTGCCACAAACTTTTAACTGTGCCCATGTTTGAAACATAAATTTGACAGTGTAAACACAACGTTAAACATGTTGTATAGGTGTTTAGAATATCTAATTTGTGATTAAAACAGGCGAACTTATCAATTTAGTAGAAATATATCACCATTTAAACATGCTTTGTGATTAAAACAGGTGAACTTATCAATTTAGTAGAAATATATCACCATTTAAACATGCTTTAACAATATTTTTAATACATCATTTAGTTGTTTTTCACATCACAGTTTATCAACACTAAATGTTATTGCACTATAATCTATAATCAGCTTGAAGAGCTCTCCAAGGTAGATAACTTCCATTTCTTATCTTTGTTCAGAGTAGGTGGGATCCTTATAATTGGATCTGAAAAAAACCCCAAATGTTAAAAATATTAAATTTACAGTTCCTAAATAATGTAATTTATTTAAACTAAGGTCAATCTCCCTCAACTATAGGTTAACCTTAGCACATTTTGGCTATAATGTTTAGGTCCTTTGGTTATTTTGCTGCAAAAGAATTTTAAATTATTTGGCTTTCCTGTCTTTTGACTGAGCGTACCTTGAATTTTGATTTATTTCGAGTTGGAATCGTATCTGACCCATCTTGTCGATGTGGTGCAGCCCTTGAAAATTTAAAACATTTCTTTTTGGATTGTCCTATATACCTACAAGCCAGAACTATATTGATAGGTAATATCAACAGGGTTACAACCTGCTACACTCTAGATATTGAATTTCTGACATGTGGCAATGATAATTTAACTTATGAACAAAATTGTATTATATTTAAATATGCTTTTGATTATATTAAATGTTCAAAAAGATTCCTTATTGTATAACTGGAATTGAATTGGGTGAACATGCACATCATATGAATCCATCTTAATTTTATTTTTCTTCCTGTTTGTGAATATTTATCATTGATTCGTTATTAGTGCTACATATAGTAATGCATGCCTTTTATGTACTTCTTTATTGTAACATATTGTAATTTGGAAAAGACTTCATAAGTTTGTTTAACTTGTGTCTAATCCATTTTGTCTGTTTAATTGGCAAATGAAATATGTTTAAACTAAAACATGATGAAGGTTATTCCAGAAAATGTGTATTGCGTAGTAAATTGGATCTTTTCATTGTTATACCCCCCGCAAACAAAGTTTGTGGGGTATATAGGAATCACCCTGTCCATCCGTCCGTCCGTCCGTCCATGTATCTTGTAAGCGCAACTCCTCCTAAACCGCTTATTGGATTTTTATGAAACTTTACACATTTGTAGTACACTACCTGCAGATGTGCATGAAGGAATATGGTTGCTGTCCAAAATTTAAAAGGGGAGATAATTCAACTTATACTTTCACGAAAAGGGGGGGCATGTACCTTGTAAGCGCAACTCCTACTAAACTGCTTATTGAATTTTTATGAAACTTTACACAGTTGTAGTACACAACCTACAGATGTGCATGAAGGAATACGGTTGCTGTCTAAAATTTAGAAGGGGAGATAATTCAACTTATACTTTCACGAAAAGGGGGGGTCGTGTACTTGTGGTGACCCCTAGATGTATGTTCTTGGTTAGTTTATTTTGGAGATGGGATGTTGTCTCCTTGACATAACTCCATATCCATTCATTTTTCATAGGTAACTTGCTAATATACCTGTATTCCAAAGTTTGAACATCATAGTTCTAGTTATTATTTACATGTATAAATAAGAACTATAAAATAATCAATAAGAATTATTTACACCCCAGTTATTTATTACTGTAATCATAGTATTGAAAAATTGAAATAATTTTGTACAGAATGTTCATAAACAAATACATATAAACAGGTGTAGGACATCCATGTTTTTATAAAGATAAATTTACACTAAAAGTCAAAATTTCTGGAATGAATATTTTATAGGTCTTCACAAAAAAAAGTGCTATTAGATGTTATAATGGAACAATACATGTACCTCAGAGTCTAAATCAATGACAAAAATCAAAGAACGGGTACATAGGACACAAATGCGTCCTCTTCAAGCTAAAATAAATATTAAAGAAATATTTTTCACAAATCGAGCAGCATAATTCCAGAACAAAAACAGTGGTAAAGTCCAAAATAGAACTGGTCACTGACCTTGTGCATTAATTTAAAATTATTTGCTTAAGAGGAACTTCATTTATAGAGCAGAAAGGAAATGTGGCAGGTGGAAATGCAGGTAACGATGATGGCTTCTTTAGCCTTTCAAACCATTTGAGATAAATTTGTGTATTAAATACAATATTAAACAATACATGTAATGGAAATGAAACTATAAAACTAACCTTGTTTCTCTGTGACAACTTGGCCTCTTTGTACAGCCTGAGCTATAGAATTAGCTGTAGTCATAGGTCCCAGTATCTGTACGTAGAAAAATGAAATGGCATTTTAAATAATGTTCAAATCTAGTATTGTTAAATAGCAATTACTATTAATAAATTCAATCCATTTTGAAATAGTCTACAGAAATGCATATTTGTGTGAAAAATAACAAAATGGTATTATGATCATAATTTACCTAATAAAACAATTGTAGATGGCACATTTACATGTGTGAAAAAATACCCCCCCCTGTCCAAATACCTCCCCCCCACCCCCTTGGTTGACCAGGATTAGTTGAACTAATATTATTCAAGTTATGTCATCAACAATATTTTTTTTTCTTTCAAAATATTAGTTTTTCTTATAAAAAAAAATGCACAACACAAGTGAGACAGAAAAAGAGAAGTGTTTGCTACATCCACAATCACACATACACAATCACACATTTGCAGGGTTAGAGTTATGGGGGTTTAATGCACATGTCAACAATATTTCAGTTATATCATGGCGGTCAGTTTTATTAGTAGAGGAAACCACAGACCTGTTACCAGTCGCTGACAAACTTTTTCACATAATATTGCATCGAGTACACCTCGCCTGAGCGGGATTCGAACTCACGACATTAGTGGTGATAGGCACTGATTGCATAGGTAGTTATAAATCCAACTACCATAAGATCATGTACACGACTGCCCCCACACATTTGCAGGAAAATAAACAAATTTTGAAGGTGCAACTTTTCTTGGATTTGGATTTCTTCCCAAAAAACAAAATTAATCATAAAAGGATACATTTTTCACAATGGAGGTTTCCTCTGCTTTGTTTTCTCCATTCTGTTGCTATGTAATGTATATACATGTAAAATAACTTACTGGTTGGTTACTATTATCATTAGTTTCATCATTCCAGATATCAGGAATAGATTTCTCAATATCGGACAAAATATCACTGAATTTCTGTTGTAATTCTGAAGCCTGTTTATCAAAATGGAATTGTACTAATGCCTTCAGCAAGGACTGAACTTCATCTGAAATATAAGAAAGTATTTGAGATTTACACCGACATAATTTTGATTACCTCCCTTTAATTATAAATATAACTACTCTTGAATTCCAAATATTGAAAATAAATCTTGAGTAAGCAAACAATGCAGTAATATACAAATGGGTTAGGGCTGTTGGTTATAGTGTTTAACACCACTTACAACAGTATTTCAGTGGTGGTCAGTTTTATTGGTGGAGGAAACCGGAGTACCTAGAGAAAACCACCGACCTGTCGCAAATTACTGACAAACTTCATCACATTATGTTGTATCAAGTACATCTTGCCATGAACAGGATTCAAACTCACAACTTTAGTAGTGATAGGCACTGATTGCACAGGTGGTAGCAAATCCAACTACCATACGACCATGACGGCCCCCTATGCGAATGGACATCAGCACACAAGTGAATTGCTGTTGTTCAATTACAAGTGATTTGTTTTTGATATTCAGATGCAAAACTAGTTATACTATTTATTACATAGATTTTACACTTTTGTTTGAGGTAATAAGAATTTAACCAGAGGCTCTCAAGAGCCTGTATCGTTCACCTGGTAATAAAAAAAACCAATTGGTCCTATGTAAAAACTATGTCCTGCGTCATCTTGGAATTACGATCAACATAAAAAACACAAAGTTTGTAAAGGACCTTCCAATGATTGATGCACAGTTTAGGTTCAATCAGTGCAATAGCTTCAGAGAAGAATATATTTCTGTATTTTCCCCATATGGTTCTGTGTTAATACTATGACCTGTGGTGGCAGCCATCTTGGATTTCCGATCGGCATAAAAAACAGGACCTTCCAATGATCATTCCTGGGCAGTTTGGTTTCAACTGTCCAAGTGGTTTCAGAGAAGAAGCATTTTGAAACATTTTTCCCATAGGGTCCAATGTTAAACTAAGTCCTGCCGTAGCCGCCATTTTGAATTTCATATCAGAATGAAAAACGTATATTTTGTAGTGGACCATTCAATGAACATTCATGTACAGTTTGGCTTTAATCATATTTGTAGTTTCTGAGAAGAAGGCATTTGAACATTTTCCCATAGGGTCCAATGTTAATCTATGTATTGTGGTGGCGGCCATCTTGGATTTCCGATCGGCATAAAAAACATAAAATTTGTAGAGGACCTTCCAATGATAATTCCTGGACAGTTTGGTTTCAACTGTTCTAGTGGTTTCAGAGAAGAAGCGTTTTCAAACATTTCCCCCATAGGGTCCAATGTTAAACTAAGTCCTGCCGTAGCCGCCATTTTGAATTTCATATCGGAACAAAAAACGTAAAGTTTGTAGAGGACCATCCAATGAACATTCATGTACAGTTTGGCTTTAATCATATTTGTAGTTTCTGAGAAGAAGGCATTTGAACATTTTCCCATAGGGTCCAATGTTAATCTATGTCCTGCGGTGGTGGCCATCTTGGATTTCCGATCGGCATAAAAAACACACACCTTGTAGACGACCTTCCAATGATCATTCCTGGGCAGTTTGGTTTCAATTATCCAAGTGGTTTCAGAGAAGAAGCGTTTTGAAAAAATTTTCCCATAGGGTCCAATGTTAAACTAAGTCCTGCCGTAGCCGCCATTTTGAATTTTATATCGGAACAAAAAACGCAAAGTTTGTAGAGGACCATCCAATGAACATTCATGTACAGTTTGGCTTTAATCATATTTGTAGTTTCTGAGAAGAAGGCATTTGAACATTTTCCAATAGGGTCCAATGTTAATCTATGTCCTGCGGTGGTGGCCATCTTGGATTTCCGACCGGCATAAAAAACAGAAAATTTGTAGAGGACCTTCCAATGATCATTCCTGGGCAGTTTGGTTTCAACTGTCCAAGTGGTTTCAGAGAAGAAGCATTTTGAAACATTTTTCCCATAGGGTCCAATGTTAAACTAAGTCCTGCCGTAGCCGCCATTTTGAATTTCATATCGGAACAAAAAACGTAAAGTTTGTAGAGGACCATCCAATGAACATTCTTGTACAGTTTGGCTTTAATCATATTTGTAGTTTCTGAGAAGAAGGCATTTGAACATTTTCCCATAGGGTCCAATGTTAATCTATGTCCTGCGGTGGTGGCCATCTTGGATTTCCGATCGGCATAAAAAACACACACCTTGTAGAGGACCTTCCAATGATCATTCCTGGGCAGTTTGGTTTCAATTATCCAAGTGGTTTCAGAGAAGAAGCGTTTTGAAACATTTTTCCCATAGGGTCCAATGTTAAACTAAGTCCTGCCGTAGCCGCCATTTTGAATTTCATATCGGAACAAAAAACGTATTGTTTGTAGAGAATCATCCAATGAACATTCATGTACAGTTTGGCTTTAATCATATTTGTAGTTTCTGAGAAGAAGGCATTTGAACATTTTCCCATAGGGTCCAATGTTAATCTATGTCCTGCGGTGGCGGCCATCTTGAATTTCCGATCGGCAAAAAAAACCATAAACTTTGTAGAGGACCTTCCAATGATCATTCCTGGGCAGTTTGGTTTCAATTATCCAAGTGGTTTCAGAGAAGAAGCGTTTTGAAACATTTTTCCCATAGGGTCCAATGTTAAACTAAGTCCTGCCGTAGCCGCCATTTTGAATTTCATACCAGAACAAAAAACGTAAAGTTTGTAGAGGACCATCCAATGAACATTCATGTACAGTTTGGCTTTAATCATATTTGTAGTTTCTGAGAAGAAGGCATTTGAACATTTTCCCACAGGGTCCAATGTTAATCTATGTCCTGCGGTGGTGGCCATCTTGGATTTCCGATCGGCATAAAAAACACACACCTTGTAGACGACCTTCCAATGATCATTCCTGGGCAGTTTGGTTTCAATTATCCAAGTGGTTTCAGAGAAGAAGCGTTTTGAAACATTTTTCCCATAGGGTCCAATGTTAAACTAAGTCCTGCCGTAGCCGCCATTTTGAATTTTATATCGGAACAAAAAACGCAAAGTTTGTAGAGGACCATCCAATGAACATTCATGTACAGTTTGGCTTTAATCATATTTGTAGTTTCTGAGAAGAAGGCATTTGAACATTTTCCAATAGGGTCCAATGTTAATCTATGTCCTGCGGTGGTGGCCATCTTGGATTTCCGACCGGCATAAAAAACAGAAAATTTGTAGAGGACCTTCCAATGATCATTCCTGGGCAGTTTGGTTTCAACTGTCCAAGTGGTTTCAGAGAAGAAGCATTTTGAAACATTTTTCCCATAGGGTCCAATGTTAAACTAAGTCCTGCCGTAGCCGCCATTTTGAATTTCATATCGGAACAAAAAACGTAAAGTTTGTAGAGGACCATCCAATGAACATTCTTGTACAGTTTGGCTTTAATCATATTTGTAGTTTCTGAGAAGAAGGCATTTGAACATTTTCCCATAGGGTCCAATGTTAATCTATGTCCTGCGGTGGTGGCCATCTTGGATTTCCGATCGGCATAAAAAACACACACCTTGTAGAGGACCTTCCAATGATCATTCCTGGGCAGTTTGGTTTCAATTATCCAAGTGGTTTCAGAGAAGAAGCGTTTTGAAACATTTTTCCCATAGGGTCCAATGTTAAACTAAGTCCTGCCGTAGCCGCCATTTTGAATTTCATATCGGAACAAAAAACGTATTGTTTGTAGAGAATCATCCAATGAACATTCATGTACAGTTTGGCTTTAATCATATTTGTAGTTTCTGAGAAGAAGGCATTTGAACATTTTCCCATAGGGTCCAATGTTAATCTATGTCCTGCGGTGGCGGCCATCTTGAATTTCCGATCGGCAAAAAAAACCATAAACTTTGTAGAGGACCTTCCAATGATCATTCCTGGGCAGTTTGGTTTCAATTATCCAAGTGGTTTCAGAGAAGAAGCGTTTTGAAACATTTTCCCCATACGGTCCAATGTTAAACTAAGTCCTGCCGTAGCCGCCATTTTGAATTTCATACCAGAACAAAAAACGTAAAGTTTGTAGAGGACCATCTAATGAACATTCATGTACAGTTTGGCTTTAATCATATTTGTAGTTTCTGAGTAGAAGGCATTTGAATATTTTCCCATAGGGTCCAATGTTAATCTATGTATTGCGGTGGTGGCCATCTTGGATTTCCGATCGGCATAAAAAACATAAAATTTGTAGAGGACCTTCCAATGATCATTCCTAGGCAGTTTGGTTTCAATTATCCAAGTGGTTTCAGAGAAGAAGCGTTTTGAAACATTTTTCCCATAGGGTCCAATGTTAAACTAAGTCCTGCCGTAGCCGCCATTTTGAATTTCATACCAGAACAAAAAACGTAAAGTTTTTAGAGGACCATCTAATGAACATTCATGTACAGTTTGGCTTTAATCATATTTGTAGTTTCTGAGTAGAAGGCATTTGAATATTTTCCCATAGGGTCCAATGTTAATCTATGTCCTGCAGTGGCGGCCATCTTGGATTTCCGACCGGCATAAAAAACTAAAAATTTGTAGAGGACCTTCCAATGATCATTCCTGGGCAGTTTGGTTTCAACTGTCCAAGTGGTTTCAGAGAAGAAGCATTTTGAAACATTTTTCCCATAGGGTCCAATGTTAAACTAAGTCCTGCCGTAGCCGCCATTTTGAATTTCATACCAGAACAAAAAACGTAAAGTTTGTAGAGGACCATCTAATGAACATTCATGTACAGTTTGGCTTTAATCATATTTGTAGTTTCTGAGTAGAAGGCATTTGAATATTTTCCCATAGGGTCCAATGTTAATCTATGTCCTGCGGTGGCGGCCATCTTGGATTTCCGACCGGCATAAAAAACAGAAAATTTGTAGAGGACCTTCCAATGATCATTCCTGGGCAGTTTGGTTTCAACTGTCCAAGTGGTTTCAGAGAAGAAGCATTTTGAAACATTTTTCCCATAGGGTCCAATGTTAAACTAAGTCCTGCCGTAGCCGCCATTTTGAATTTCATATCGGAACAAAAAACCTTAAGATTGTAGAGGACCATCCAATGAACATTCATGTACAGTTTGGCTTTAATAATATTTGTAGTTTCTGAGAAGAAGGCATTTGAACATTTTCCCATAGGGTCCAATGTTAATCTATGTCCTGCGATGGCGGCCATCTTGGATTTCCGATCGGCATAAAAAACAGTAACTTGGTAAAGGACATTCCAATGATCATTCCTTTACAGTTTGGGTTCAGTCAGTTCATTAGTTTCGGAGAAGAAGATCTTTGAAATTTCAGCCAATCAGAGCATATTATTGGCCCTGGCAGCCATATTGAATATCCGACTGGAACGAAAAACAGTAACTTTGTAGAGGACCATCCAAGGAACATTCCTGCTAAGTTCGGTTCCAATCGGCCAAGTGGTTTCGGAGAAGAAGCTTGAAATGTGAAAAGTTTACAGACGACAGACGACAGACTACAGACGACAGACGACAGACGACGGACGCCAAGTGATGGCAATAGTTCACATGGACCTAACTAAAAAGGAACTTGTTTTTCACTGTCAGAAGCTCAATGATATTTTCGATTGCGACAGCGATGGTAATGTGACGTCATGGTGAAAGTGAATGTTCTTCTATCACTGGGTGAAATAAACATAATTTATCTCCATCTATTTAACATATGAAGTGATTGGATACATATCTGTAAGTTAAAATAATAAAACACTGTAAAATATTGCCCACATATTCATAATACATGTGTCAAGTATTGGTTCTGATTGGTAGCCAACATTCTGAATAAACAAGAAAGTCTTGTAAAATCAGTTATTATATTTCCATTGGTAAGTTACTCATGGACTGGTATTGGTAGAATTGGTGACCATGGAAACTTTGGTGTGCATCTAAACACATCCATACATAGACTGTCAAGTTTACATACATTTCAAATGGTAAGGTAAAAAAAAGTTTCTTCATGAAAAAAAATGGAAACATTCTTCCTCAATTGTAAAAACAATTACTGTAATGGTTAAAAAAAGATTTTCTATCAATACAAACATGAAAATGTCAAGTTACTGTCTTTATCTTGGTCTTCATACCAATACACTACTTTACCTAGAAACTGACCTCTAAGATCATCTACTGTTCTAATTAATCTTGACAAGGCAGCTATCAAAGCTTGACCTAGAAACTGACCTCTAAGATCATCCACTGTTCTAATCAATCTTGACAAGGCAGCTATCAAAGCTAAATCTTCATACTGACTTCCTTCTTTCAGCTTCCATTTCTTATGTTCAGCTTTTCTCCTATTCTTGGATGATCGGCTATGAAAAGAGTGGAAAGATTTCACTTTCATTGTATATATAGATTTAAACAAATATGAACACTGAAATATTTCATGTTCTTACAAATGAGTTTAAGTCATAAACTACCATTAAATAAAATTATGAAATACAGTTATTTACTTTGAATTATCCAAGGAAATGACTTCTCCGAGTTCGAAATAACGAGATTCGACTGTAACATAATTAGCCATGTATAGATGTATGATTATAGTAGAGTCTAATCTGTATTAAGGGGTCAGTCAAGGGATGATCAAAAAGTGACCACATAAGACAGCTGACTGCTTAAAAAAGGTTAGATTTTTATTATTTGTGATCACTAGGACCTTGAAATAGTGACCTCTTATTCAAGGCTGGTGCTTAATAGAGATGGCTGCAAGTTTGACTGACAATTGTAGAAGGAATATTGATGACTTGTACTTTGCCTGTATTATTATTGTAATATAACCTACAATATTTAATAGGGGTCGCCATGGTCGTCATTTAATGATAGTTAGATCTACAACTACCTATGAAATCAGTACCTATCACCAGTAAAGTTGTGAGTTCGAATCCCACTCAGGTGGGGTGTACTTGATACAACATTGTGCGATGAAGTTTGTCAGTGACTTGTGGCAGGTCTGTGGTTTTCTCCGAGTACTCCAGTTTCCTCCACCAATAAAACTGACCGCAACGACATAGCTGAAATAGGGTTATGGTGTTTAACGCCACTTTCAACAATATCTCAGATAAAACTGAAATATTTTTGAAAGTGGCATTAAACATCATAACCCTAACAATATTTTACTCTTAACTGATTCGATCTTATATATCCCCCTGTAATAAAACTAATGATATAACTTACTGTGATGTTTTACTGTAAGCTGACTGCCTACTATCAGAGGAATAACGAGATGACTGAATTATCTCCCCCTGTATTAAAACTAATGATATAACTTACTGTGATGTTTTACTGTAAGCTGACTGCCTACTATCAGAGGAATAACGAGATGACCGAATTATCACCCCCTGTATTAAAACTAATGATATCACTTACTGTGATGTTTTACTGTAAGCTGACTGCCTACTATCAGAGGAATAACGAGATGACTGAATTATCTCCCCCTGTATTAAAACTAATGATATAACTTACCCTGATGTTTTACTGTAAGCTGACTGCCTACTATCAGAGGAATAATAAGATGACTGAATTATCTCCCCCTGTAATAAAACTAATGATATAACTTACCCTGATGTTTTACTGTAAGCTGACTGCCTACTATCAGAGGAATAATAAGATGACTGAATTATCTCCCCCTGTATTAAAACTAATGATATAACTTACTGTGATGTTTTACTGTAAGCTGACTGTCTACTATCAGAGGAATAATAAGATGACTGAATTATCTCCCCCTGTAATAAAATTAATGATATAACTTACCCTGATGTTTTACTATAAGCTAACCGCCTACTATCAGAGGAATAATAAGATGACTGAATTATCTCCCCCTGTAAACTAATGATATAACTTACTGTGATGTTTTACTGTAAGCTGACTGCCTACTATCAGAGGAATAATAAGATGACTGAATTATCGCCCCCTGTTTTAAAACTAATGATATAACTTACCCTGATATTTTACTGTAAGCTGACTGCCTACTATCAGAGGAATAACGAGATGACTGAATTATCTCCCCCTGTATTAAAACTAATGATATAACTTACCATGATGTTTTACTGTAAGCTGACTGCCTGCTATCAGAGGAATAATGAGATGACTGAATTATCTCCCCCTGTATTAAAACTAATGATATAACTTACCCTGATGTTTTACTGTAAGCTGACTGCCTACTATCAGAGGAATAATAAGATGACTGAATTATCTCCCCCTGTATTAAAACTAATGATATAACTTACCCTGATGTTTTACTGTAAACTGACTGCCTACTATCAGAGGAATAACGAGATGACTGAATTATCTCCCCCTATATTAAAACTAATGATATAACTTACCATGATGTTTTAGTGTAAGCTGACTGCCTACTATCAGAGGAATAACGAGATGACTGAATTATCTCCCCCTGTATTAAAACTAATGATATAACTTACCCTGATGTTTTACTGTAAGCTGACTGCCTACTATCAGGAATAACGAGATGACTGAATTATCTCCCCCTGTAATAAAACTAATGATATAACTTACCATGATGTTTTACTGTAAGCTGACTGCCTACTATCAGAGGAATAACGATATGACTGAATTATCTCCCCCTGTATTAAAACTAATGATATAACTTACTGTGATGTTTTACTGTAAGCTGACTGTCTACTATCAGAGGAATAACGAGATGACTGAATTATCTCCCCCTGTATTAAAACTAATGATATCACTTACTGTGATGTTTTACTGTAAGCCGACTGCCTACTATCAGAGGAATAACGAGATGACTGAATTATCTCCCCCTGTATTAAAACTAATGATATAACTTACTGTGATGTTTTACTGTAAGCTGACTGCCTACTATCAGAGGAATAACGAGATGACTGAATTATCTCCCCCTGTATTAAAACTAATGATATAACTTACCCTGATGTTTTACTGTAAGCTGACTGCCTACTATCAGAGGAATAACGAGATGACTGAATACTCCCTCCTGTTGCACTACTGGTGTCCGAATATAGGTCAGCATCAGCTCCCAGATCACCTCCAGATTCTAAATATCAAGAAATAAGTAAATAATAAAAATAACAAGAGGAACAAATAAGAATATCCTGATTACGAGCCAACCAGTCATTTCTTTCTCCTTAATTCTGCATGCTTTGCAGAGAAGCAACAAATAAAAATTTCAGTATTTGGTATGACTCGATCAGGGCTCAAACCATTGATCTACAACACCTGAGGCGAGCACACTAAAACCTAGCTGCAATAATGTAGCTCCTGTGACAAATTTGTGTCTCGGCAGAGCTACAATGCGGTCCCATTCATCACAATGGAGCAAAAAAAAAGTTGCAGTTGAAACATAAAAACTCACTATTTACGCTTCAAACATTTCATTATAACTATTACTGATGATCCCAGTCCTTGTTAAATCGGTTTGGCTGAGATATATATGCTTTTCAAAGGTAGCAACAACCTTGTTCAAATTTATCGATCGTTTTCCATAACCGGAAACAACGGAAGGCGGAGTTTTTCTAAATATGGTATTTCTTACTACACGCTGATGTAAACATTCACGCCTCAATCGCCAAATATGGTATCGGTATCCAAATAGTGAGGCCGGAAATGACGAAATTCAAAATGTTCAGAGAGAAAGTAAACATGGATTTTTATTTTGTGGGAATTACATTCTAAATTACTGGTAGGTGATAAAAACTTGTTATAATAATGGACAAAAGGAAAGGTTATGTCTTATTATTGATAAATGCAGGCGTCAGAAGCTCTGTAAGCGAGTGCAAAAAATCTCGGCGGCTACTCCATTATGTGTAATGGCATCCCGTTATAAGCGAGCATTTAGGGTTTTATTATTAGAACTAACTAAAACCATTACACCACTTATGCTGCTTTGGTTGACTAAGGTCAAATGTTAACAGATATGGTAATATTATTAAATTTTGTTTTTCATACAAATACAAATAAATATTGAAATTTCACCAATTATACCAAAAAATTTATTTATTATTCAATTACCTAAAAATTCTAATCTTTCTTTCTCTTTCTGTTTTCTGACTACATCCAGTCTATTTGTATATTTCTCAAAGTCACTATGTAGATTTTTCATCGTGTCAATTTGATGTTCATATGTCTCTGTTAAAGCACTCTTTAAGTTTGTCTCAATGAAATCAGTTCTATCATGTTTGTACATCTACAATACACAAATATTTCCATGAAATTAATACTTTTAACTTGCTACATCATATAATTGCATAATTGAGGAATCACTTATACTGCAGCTTGTACCAATAACTATTATTAATCATGAAAACAAGATCACATATATGTTTAACAGTATAAGCAAGCAGCACCTTAACTTTGAATCTAAATTAGGACACAGCCCATCCAAAGAATATTCATGAAGGTCTAAATCATACAGTCTCTCATTAAACTAAGGTTCATCTCCCTCATGTCTAGGGAGTCAATTTTGGCTATCCTGTTTAGGCCCTTTGGATTCTTGCTTCCAAAGACCTTTAAATTATTTGAATGAATTCTTTATTTGCAAAAAGCACATACATGCTATAGCAAACATGAACATATAAAATGACAAAAAAACAAACGGATCACAGAGAACAATATGACAAAGTTCATTGTATAATTTCTAATCTTAATTTCCAAGCTGAATTCAAATATCTACAAAATTTAATTGTGAGATTCTTATCACAACTTTTCAGTAATTTATAAAGTTTTTGACGATTTGGCCATGAACAATAAAATCTGGGTAAATAAAGACTTCTGAAAGATCTATAAGCTGGACAGACTAACAAAAAATGATATTCATCTTCTTCTTCATTTGGCTTTCTTATCATTTGACTTTGAGCTTATCTGATGAAGGTTATTCCAGAAATGTGCTGTGCACACTAATTCAGATATCTACATTTTTATTAGAGAAGGTATAAATAGCATTTGGATATTCAGCGTGACCCTAATTCCAATATGAACCTTTGGAGCAGTTTCCTTATTCTGCTATGTAATATATTCAGATTTTTCTTTTAAGTTACTTTGCACATCCTTTCAAATGTGTATAAAACAAACCCCAAATAAACCAAATAGTTCAATAAAATACCATCTATATAATTAAATATCTTACCATTCTTAGTGCCTCCTCCCACAAATAACCTTCTATAAGACAAACAATAGATTCTTCTATATCCTACAATAATTAACATACATGTAGTATCTGTTATATACTGTAAATCAATTGAACAAATTTTCAACATTAAACCATGTACTATATTTTGTGATCATCTGCCGGATTACCAAAAGTAAGAAACTGGTAAAAATTTCTGATATTAATCTTAGCATCAATAGTAGATCAACATACATTACTTTGTTAATAATGGCTGCAAGAGATAATTGGTTTGTAAAACAAATTCATTTAAATTAGATGTTTGTTGTATCTTTTTTCAATTTGTCCTTGGGCAAAACAATACACTGATAGAGGTCATGTCATGCAACCTTTCACTCATCTTTGACAGCCCAATCATATGCAAGACAGTTAAGTATATCGATCAATCAGAGATCAGTTCTTGGTGTGTACTCGGTTTTGATATCATAAGATTTAGTAGGCTCATTGCTGATTGGTTGGTTGAATATATTAACCCTGACGTGACCCCATACTGGATGTTGTTACCCGTACATGTTAGTATATCGCTATAGAAAAAAAAAATACAACAAACATCTAATTTTACTGAAATTGTTTGTAAAAGTGAGTAACATCAAGTTTTATCTTTAAACAATTACAATGAATCATTATTTTCTTTGTTGTAATACTTCCATGAAATACTGACCACCTTCAACAAGATGAGGCTTTTGTCAGCATTAATTCTAAATTTCATAGACACAGTATAACCTGTCTTATGTGACCTTCCAATGGAAGAGTGAAATATGGTCCCATAAGACACATGGTCACTTAATGCAGGTTTAATTGATATGAAATACACTGTGAAGGGAAATAAAAATCAAGGTCACATAATACAAGTTATTGCTTAATAGAGGTGATTACTAAAGCAGCTGTACATGTAGCTATATCTTTGAATCAAGTTTTAATCAAATCTAAATTTTACCAGAACATACTGCTCCAATACAATGGCAGCCTCTTGATGTCTTCTAGCTTCCTTTAATTGATCTGGATAAAAAATAATACTGTTTATTTATGAACTTATTCGATAAGAATGTTAGTCTATTAAAAGAGTTAATTGTTAATGAATTCAGTAATAACAACATACAATGTATAATAAAATTAAAGATTGTTTTAGAAGCAAAAACATATGTCTCCACCCACATTCTTCATCTATTGGGAAAGCTATGTGCAATATTTATGAAGTTATAAAAATGTACATATCAAACAGACACAATAAAATACTGATTTAAATTTTCAGTTACATCTGTCACCTCTCATCTTAAATAATAGAAGATAAAAAGAAGACAACATATGACATTGGAAATCCTGGGTCTATATACTTATTGAAGATGATTTTAACATGGGCCACAAATCCTGGGTCTATATACTTATTGAAGATGATTTTAACATGGGCCACAAATCCTGGGTCTATATACTTATTGAAGATGATTTTAACATGGGCCACAAATCCTGGGTCTATATACTTATTGAAGATGATTTTAACATGGGCCACAAATCCTGGGTCTATATACTTATTGAAGATGATTTTAACATGGGCCACAAATCCTGGGTCTATATACTTATTGAAGATGATTTTAACATGGGCCACAAATCCTGGGTCTATATACTTATTGAAGATGATTTTAACATGGGCCACAAATCCTGGGTCTATATACTTATTGAAGATGATTTTAACATGGGCCACAAATCCTGGGTCTATATAACTTATTGAAGATGATTTTAACATGGGCCACAAATCCTGGGTCTATATACTTATTGAAGATGATTTTAACATGGGCCACAAATCCTGGGTCTATATACTTATTGAAGATGATTTTAACATGGGCCACAAATCCTGGGTCTATATACTTATTGAAGATGATTTTAACATGGGCCACAAATCCTGGGTCTATATACTTATTGAAGATGATTTTAACATGGGCCACAAATCCTGGGTCTATATACTTATTGAAGATGATTTTAACATGGGCCACAAATCCTGGGTCTATATACTTATTGAAGATGATTTTAACATGGGCCACAAATCCTGGGTCTATATACTTATTGAAGATGATTTTAACATGGGCCACAAATCCTGGGTCTATATACTTATTGAAGATGATTTTAACACGGGCCACAAATCCTGGGTCTATATAACTTATTGAAGATGATTTTAACATGGGCCACAAATCCTGGGTCTATATAACTTATTGAAGATGATTTTAACATGGGCCACAAATCCTGGGTCTATATACTTATTGAAGATGATTTTAACATGGGCCACAAATCCTGGGTCTATATACTTATTGAAGATGATTTTAACATGGGCCACAAATCCTGGGTCTATATACTTATTGAAGATGATTTTAACATGGGCCACAAATCCTGGGTCTATATACTTATTGAAGATGATTTTAACATGGGCCACAAATCCTGGGTCTATATACTTATTGAAGATGATTTTAACATGGGCCACAAATCCTGGGTCTATATACTTATTGAAGATGATTTTAACATGGGCCACAAATCCTGGGTCTATATACTTATTGAAGATGATTTTAACATGGGCCACAAATCCTGGGTCTATATACTTATTGAAGATGATTTTAACACGGGCCACAAATCCTGTGTCTATATACTTATTGAAGATGATTTTAACATGGGCCACAAATCCTGGGTCTATATACTTATTGAAGATGATTTTAACATGGGCCACAAATCCTGGGTCTATATACTTATTGAAGATGATTTTAACATGGGCCACAAATCCTGGGTCTATATACTTATTGAAGATGATTTTAACACGGGCCACAAATCCTGGGTCTATATAACTTATTGAAGATGATTTTAACATGGGCCACAAATCCTGGGTCTATATACTTATTGAAGATGATTTTAACATGGGCCACAAATCCTGGGTCTATATAACTTATTGAAGATGATTTTAACATGGGCCACAAATCCTGGGTCTATATACTTATTGAAGATGATTTTAACATGGGCCACAAATCCTGGGTCTATATACTTATTGAAGATGATTTTAACATGGGCCACAAATCCTGGGTCTATATACTTATTGAAGATGATTTTAACATGGGCCACAAATCCTGTGTCTATATACTTATTGAAGATGATTTTAACATGGGCCACAAATCCTGTGTCTATATACTTATTGAAGATGATTTTAACATGGGCCACAAATCCTGGGTCTATATACTTATTGAAGATGATTTTAACATGGGCCACAAATCCTGGGTCTATATACTTATTGAAGATGATTTTAACATGGGCCACAAATCCTGGGTCTATATACTTATAGAAGATGATTTTAACATGGGTCACAAATCCTGGGTCTATATACTTATTGAAGATGATTTTAACATGGGCCACAAATCCTGGGTCTATATACTTATTGAAGATGATTTTAACATGGGCCACAAATCATATGATGCCAATGTTACAGGTTTGATGTCTTTGGAACTGTCTCGGTGGTGTAATGTGTTAGTATGCTCGTCTCTAGTGCAGTAGATCGTGGGTTGGAGCACCATTTGGATCAAACCAAAGACTATAAAATTGGTATTCGCTGTTTCTCTATTAAGTACACAGCATTTAAGAAAAAGAGAAACAGACTGGTTGGCTTGGAATCAGGATTGTGTCTGTGTGAAGTGACATGTTTATCTGCGAAATATTGCTTCAGTGAGCTAGCACTATAAAAATCTAACTAAGCATGTTGGTTTAGTAACAAGGCCATGTAAAATTAATTATCTGGTTCTCAGATACCGCCGTGTTGGCAAAAATTGGCCGCTGGCTTGTATTTATCACCAAACAAAAATAAATACAACAGTAAAAAAGTCCACGTTCAAGTTTTCACACCTTTTAACTTGAATTGATTAAAGAGAGACAACTCCAATTTCACGTTGAAAGAATTCGGAACACTCTTGTGTTTTCCTCTAATTGTACGAAGTCGTTACTTCCGGTAATTCCGAATGGTAACAATCGATAAAATGGAACCTAAAGATTGGACCAATATGCAGATAAATACAAAAATTAAATACCCTCCCTCCCTCATCATTTTTTTGAAAGTCAGTATCTGAGAACCAGATAATTAATTTTACATGGCCTAAGCGGAACATCATTATCATCTCAACAAATGTAACTTGTTCTTGCCATGATATAGCTGAAAAATTGCACATTTGGCATTAAACAACAATCACTCACTCCTTTGATGTTATTGGTTAAATTACCTGTTAATTTCTTAGCAATATCCATTTCTTTATCAGGGCTATATTTAAGTCTTGCCGTCATACAGAATATCTGTCTCCAGTTTTTACAAGCTTTAAAGCATGACAATGCCTGCTCCCAATTTTCTGCTTTTACAAACATAATTCCTGCTTCCTCATGTTTACATTTCTCGGATAAATATTCTCCATAGAGTGAAGCAATTTGCTACAAAAAAAAGAAATTAATATGTATAATTTTATCTATTGGCATATATTAAAGGCTAATAATAGACATAGTAATTATCACTTTCAGTTTTTAATTTGTTTACCAATATTTTGGAACACTTGAATGGAATTCGAACTCACAACGCTAATTCGATTAAAATAAAAAGTAAAAGGTATACTTGAAATGATAATATATTTACCATTTGATTCATGATGTTTTATACAAAACATAGAAGATAAAATGTATACTTGTACTCAGAATATATATTTATAATTCCATTAAGTACATATATTACAACTCTTTGTATATTAGACAAGCTGGAGTACTATTCAGTTTTCTTTATACAGGATAATAGCCCAAACAGAACAGAACTAAAAATTATAAAATAAATGTAACATTGTATATAGAAATGAAGAGAATTCATTAAAGCTGTATTAAAAAGAACAATTATATATTTTTTGTTTAATTCTTAAAGATATAAAAGGGGAATAACTAATACAAATTTTCAAATGAGATTAAATCTGTACATTTTAAAGAATTCAATATAGAAAACTTCTGTTGTCGCCTTGTAGTTCGAACCCCGTTCACGGCAAAAAGTACTCGATACAACATTATGTGATAAAGATTGTCAGTGACTAGCAACAGGTAGGTGGTTTTCTCCGAGTACTCCGGTTTCCTCCACCAATAAAACTGACCGCCACAATATAACTAAAATGTTGTGAAAGTGGTGTTACACACCATAAACCATAAAAACCTTGTCGGTTGTTAGAAGTTTGGGGTTCATATTGTTGTGTTAGAAGTTTGGGGTTCATATTGTTGTGGTTAGTTAAATGTAACATTGGTTGACACTGATATATATATAGATATAAGACTGATATATTTCATAATCAAATAAAGGTAAAATAATAACAAAAATAGAAATTATGTTTTTTTTCTTTTTTAGAGTTTTGAAATAGGCTATTCAAATATTCCAAAGTATAAAAAATATTATAAGAAACAACAAATTATCTGCAATGTTCAACATAATTTTTTTTTTTTTCATCTCAAAATGATATTTCCAGAATTTTCCCAGATTTCTTGCCACACTTAAAATTAATCCAAAACCTACTCTAGTACTTACTACCTAGTATATTTCAATAAATACCTATACATAAATATAATCCTACCTTATAATGTTGAGAAACAGGAGAATATAACTCTAAGGCCTCTGTAAATAACTTGTGTTCCTTAACCAAGCTGATACATTCACTAAAGAATTCAGCACCTGTCATGTAGAAATTTTAAGTAAACGAATAAAAATAATAATTATACTGTAGTATATCCGATATACTCAGATCAGCACCAGGACTCAAATCGGCGTCTACTCCTCAAATTGACATCCACTGACATCATTATCTCAAATCACGGTCCGATTTAAGGGTTTTCTCAAATTGGTGTCCTTTCCAAATTCTCAGATCTATGGCCGATTTATTAGTCAGGATTAGTGTTGATGCATGTCAGTGGCGTCATTGGACGTCGATTTGAGAAAGTGAAAAACAGCCATATATTTGAGAATTTGAAAAAGGACATAGATCTGAGGTACAGATGTCTGTGATGTACAAATCAGATATGGATTTGAAGATTGGACGTCTATTAGAGGCTGGACGTTGATTTGAGTCTTACATATCTACTCTCTGCAT
This sequence comes from Bathymodiolus brooksi, assembly GCA_963680875.1. NCBI lineage: Eukaryota > Metazoa > Mollusca > Bivalvia > Mytilida > Modiolidae > Bathymodiolus > Bathymodiolus brooksi. The sequence goes on from OY804577.1 coordinate 117,141,886, forward strand.
TCCGAATATGAAAATAAATCATGACACAGTATATCACGAATGGGGGCTTGCACATCTACATTGTTCAGTTACAATTGATTTATTTTTTATATTGGTAATGAAAGATTAGCTATACTGTTTATAACATTAGATCTTACACTTTTGTTTGCACTAATAAAAGGAAGCCATTTTTTTTTTATTGTCGTCTGCTAAATGGTATTTTTGATTGAGATGACATTTGGTACTGTGAGTTAAAGCACTGAAATAACAGCATTTCTATCACTAAGAAATCTCAGTATTTAACCGGAATCCATTTAATAAATATAAATAAAAATATGACAAAAAGTTAAATAAAGTGTATACAATGTACTTAAAAAAAAATGCTTAAACCTACTGAAATATATATTACATGTACAACTAGAAAGTTATAGCTAGTAATAGTAAAGTAAAGTTAAACCTGTCCATAAGGTCATCTCTATTAAGCAGTCACCTGTATTAAGAGGTCACCTTTTTCTTGTCCCGACATAGAAAATTTCAAATCAATGAACCTCTTTGAAGAGGTCACCTGTCTTATAAGGCCACTTTTTGTCCCTTAGGTGACCTCTTAACACAGGTTTGACTGTATTATCATACTGACCACACTTAGATATATGGCTTAGTGCATTCTTATATCTTTTCAAGTATTTATCTATTGTGAATGACTGGTAATGACCCTCTAACTGTCGTAGTGAGTTCAGGAAAGGAATATATTCTTTGGGATCCTAAAAAAAGTATTTGCTATTAGGGTTGAAAACAAGCAGTTACACAGTAATGGTAAACAATTTTAAACTAGAGGCTCAGTGGGCTGAGCCTGTGTCGCTCACCTTTCATTCTGCTTTGAGGAAACTTAATACACAACCTTCCATACATGTAGATGCTTCCTACCAAGTTTCGGTTCATTTGGCTGGGCAGTTTCAGAGTAGAAGATTTTTTAGATATCGACAAATCAGAAACAAGAATTGCCTGTGGTGGCCATGTTTGTTAACCGATCGGGACGAAATGAGCATTCTTCATAGAGGACATTCCATAGATGCTTCCTGCCATGTTTCGGTTAATTTGGCCAAGCGGTTTCAGAGGAGGAGATTAAAACAAATTGGCCAATCAGAAACAAGAATTGCCTGTGGAGGGTCATGTTTGGTAATGGATCATAACCAAATGTGCACTCTTTAGAGAGGACCTTCCATAGATGCTTCCTACTAAGTTTCAGTTCATTTGGCTGATGGGTTTCAGAGGAGAAGATTAAAATGTGAAAAGTTAACAGATGACAGACAACAAACGACAGATGCCAAGTGATGTCAAAAGCCAACATTGCCTTTGGCAAGGTGAGCCAACAAGGATATTAAAATGTGAATACCTACATGTAATGTATAGTATAAACATGTTACACTACATCAGCATTAGTTAATTTCTAAGGGAGATAATGACAAGATTTATCTTTCTTTTAACAGTTTAATGCCAGAGTTATCTCCCTTTTAACAGCTTACTACAATGGAGAGAATTTTTAAGAAATGAATCAAGTAGAAACAAGAATTGCCTGTGGCGGCCATGTTTGTTAACGGATCCAGATGAAATGAGCAATATTTATAGAGGACCTTCCATAGATGTTTCCTACCAAGTTTCGGTTCATTTGGCCAAGCGGTTTCGGAAGAGAAGATTAAAAAAAATCGGCCAATCAGAAACAAGAATTGCCTGTGGTGGCCATGTTTGTTAACGGATCGAGATGAAATGAGCAATCTTAATAGAAGACCTTCCACAGATGATTCCTACCAAGTTTCAGTTCATTTGGCTGAGAGGTTTCAGAGGAGAAGATTAAAATGCGAATAGTTAACAGACGACGAACAACAAGTGATGGCAAAAGCTCACATTGCCTAAGGCAAGGTGAGCTAAAAATGGCAGCAACCTGAACCATTCATCTGGTAAATCTTAAATAAGGGTTATGGTGTTTAACTCTACTTTCAACAATATTTCAGTTATATTGTGGTGGTCAGTTTTATTGGTGGAGGAAACCTGAGTACCAGGAGAAAACCACCGATCGCAAGTCACTCAGTGGTTTTCCCAGGGTACTGCATCTTAAATAATACTGGTAAACAATATAAACAAGAGAAACAAGATCAATCATTAATCCGGCAAATTTCACACTGTAATGGCCGACAATACAAAAAACAGCCACATAATTAATTATTTCTCCTGCAAATATGTATACAATATAAACATTACAAGAACATGAAGCCCTAGAAAACTAACACTAAAAAATTACAGAAAAGACAATGACAAATCTGTCTGAAATCTATGTCTTGGCTTGAGACAGGAACAAAAGTGTAGCAGGGTTAAATCATTTACTTTGATCCCAAAACTCCTTTCTTGATAACCATATCTCTAATGGTTAAACTGATATAAACAAACAAAAAGAAACCAGATTCTCATCAATATATAGTTTAACATTGTTTTGAATTACAGTAGAAATAAATCCAACCATAGCTTTGTTTACAACAGTTGATTTAAGTAATAACTCTGTCGTGAAAAAAAAACTTAGAGAAAAATCGTAACTTTACCTTCTGTGATTTTTCTGCCACCATCAGTACAAGGTCAAAGTCATATGTTCCCAAGGCAACATCGTACATTTCATTTACGTCAACAAGAAACAACAAATATTTCAGAGCTTCTTCAGGACTCACAACCTCATCTGGCTTTTCTATAAATAAATATTTTCAAATGATCAAATTTTAATTAGTGGAACTGACAAGTTACTTAAGTATACAAAACTATATGTTTAAAAGACAGTCTTATGAAATTGACATGAAAGTTTGAAAGATCATGTGTTTTTATCGAGTGCAGTATTTTCCATCTGATATGTATTATGCAAGAGGAATGTATTAACCACAAATGGTGGACCTAGGATGTGTAGTTACTTAGAAAAATACATACAGAATCAATGTATTCACCAGATACAAAATATTAGTTTCTCAACAGAAGATAATTTTCTGCTAATACTTTAGGTGCATCTCTGCATTCTGAATATCAAAAATATATCACAAGTAACCGAACAACGCAGTAATTCATGAATGTGCGTTATCACATGAGTGAATTACCAACGTTGTTTGGTTACAAGTGATTTATATTTGATATTCGGAACGCAAGAGTAACTATACTGCTTATTACATATATCATACACTTTTGTTTGCGGTAACGAGACATTAAATAAAAAACTTGTTTTTCATTGCCAGATGCCTAATAATATATTTGATTGCGATGATGTTGGTACTGCGACATCACGGTGAAATAAACATTTTGATTTCACTCAGAAATATCCGTTTTTATTTCATTTGGAAATCTCAATGTTTCACAGGCATCTATGTAATGATAACCTATAATTACAAGATATAGAGTAACAAAATGTAATTTAAACTTACCTCTGAGAGATCTAACCAGTAGTAAGGCCTACATTTAAACTTACCTCTGAGAGATCTAACCAGTAGTAAGGCCTACATTTAAACTTACCTCTGAGAGATCTAACCAGTAGTAAGGCCTACATTTAAACTTACCTCTGAGAGATCTAACCAGTAGTAAGGCCTACATTTAAACTTACCTCTGAGAGATCTAACCAGTAGTAAGGCCTACATTTAAACTTACCTCTGAGAGATCTAACCAGTAGTAAGGCCTACATTTAAACTTATCTCTGAGAGATCTAACCAGTAGTAAGGCCTACATTTAAACTTACCTCTGAGAGATCTAACCAGTAGTAAGGCCTACATTTAAACTTACCTCTGAGAGATCTAACCAGTAGTAAGGCCTACATTTAAACTTACCTCTGAGAGATCTAACCAGTAGTAAGGCCTTTTCTAACTCAGGAGTACTTTTACGTACATATGTCACCAGTATTGATAGTAAGTATCTGTAATACATCAAATTATTTTTTACTTATTAATTGGGTCTCATTCTGAATATGACAATTTCCAGTGTTATCTACATGTATTACAGAGTTTCATTGGAATTAAATATGACATCAGGGTTCATTCCATTTTTATTAACTGTTTTCACAAGTGTGAACTGTTCAGACTCCTTAAACAGTGTATATAAGCATTTCTTAAATCTGAAAGTGGAAACCAAATTTCTGGTTTTCAGTGTACAATACAATAAAACCTGTCCTGAAAGACCACCTCCATTTTTAGTAATATGTGGTCTTTCAAGACAGGTGGTCTTCCAAAAGAGGTTCAATAAATATAAACGTCTGAAAATTAAACCCAACAGTTAGAATTAAATTTTTGAGCTGACAATTTTTTGCTCTACCCTCAACAGGATTTAAATCCAAATCTTGGATGCACTACACAAATCACTTGGCCTTATGCCCAATAAAATTGGTATTTCAAGACAAGTGGTCTCTCAAGAGGATTAATAAATATATATGCATCTGAAAATTAAACCCAAGTGTTACAATCAGATTTTTGAGGTAACAAATTTTTGGTTCTACTGTCAACACAATTGAAATGCACACCTTTGACACACTACAGCACTTATCACTTCACCTTATGCCCAGTGCCTTAGACTACTCAGATGCATCTACAATATAACAATATTTCTTCAATTGACAAAACGTTATTTTGTGTCGTAAAGCAAATCTAGGGATATATAGAATAAAATGTTAATTAGCAATGCACTAAACAGTGACCCCATTCATGGTGAGATGTACTCGATACAACATTATGTGTTAAAGTTTGTCAGTGACTTGCCACAGGTTGGTGGTTTTCTCGGCTTTCCTCCACCAATAAAATTGACCGCCACGATATAACTGAAATATTTTTGAAAGTGGCATTGAACACCATAAATCACAAACCACTAAACAGTGAAATATAAATAAATTTTGATTACATCTAATGTTGTACTGTTGAGTACAGAGTATTTTATTTTTTTACAGAATTCAACCTACCTGTTTTCATCAACATCAATAAGTGACTGTCTAACAGCATCACAGATAGTATCGACCTTATTAGGAAATTCATTGCCGTCTGCTGTCCTCTGGTAGGCTGCTGTATACATTGTAACAGTTACATCTTCTGCTCTGTTATAATATATATAACACATGATGGATATATCAAGTATTGAAGAAGAAAAAAAGACACAAGATTTCTGTCATTCTAGGCAAAACAAACTTTAAAAACTAAAATTTTTGTGATTACAATAATATCATCTTTATTAACTATCCTTCTAACATAAATATGACCTAATGCAAAGAGAAAACTAATAGAATACAGTCAAACCTGTCCTTTGTGACCTTTCAAGGGAACATTATGAAACGTTCACATAAGACTGGTATTCACTTAATACAGATTTTATGATTATAAAATACACGGCAAAGAGAAATAAAAATTAAGTTTATTGTTTAATAGAGGTGGTCACTAAAGCAGATTTGACTGTAACTTAATAGAGGTGGTCACTAAGGCAGGTTTGAATGTAACTTAATAGAGGTGGTCACTAAAGCAGATTTGACTGTAACTTAATAGAGGTGGTCACTAAAGCAGATTTGACTGTATACATAGGTTAGATAATTGGTGTGTATCATCATTTTCAGCAATATTTCAGCTTTATCGTGACTGCTATTAATTAGGAGAAATAAGTGCTGTCAGTTATTAAGAATTAATAGATGAAATCATGACCCTGACCTTGAATATATAAGTATTTGGAAATCCTAACACTGAAGATGGGAGCTCAACCAACACCAGTGACAAGAGCATGCTTTTGGTACATAATGGATTGGGTTGAAAAAAATGTCCTTCAGTAACAACTACAATGTGGTCTATTTTTTAAATCTAAAAAATGTGATATTTGTAAGACCATTTGCCAATGTAACCAACTTGACAGAGTTGACTAGCATCAATTATGCTTAGCATAGAATTGACTCGGGTGTATAAGTTGTGCTCATAACTGAAAACCTGACAGAGATTGTCAGATGAACAACAACAATAAAACTGCTGTTTCTAAAGGATTTAATTAATTTCTTTCATATTTCACTCACATCCAAATCTTTTCTTGTTCAGCTAAAAGATACCAGTAACAGTCATACCTACCAAGACGGAATTATACTACAATATCTGATAACACATAATAACTTACTGAAGATCAGTAATAAATAAGCTAATATTGTTGACAGATTCAACTTGTTGCACAAACACTGTAACATTATCTAGGAATACTTTAGGATTGTGGTCAAATATTAAGTTCATGTTTATCCTGTGCTTCCTCATCAAAATCATTGCTTCCTTGAACTGTACTCTGAAAATACAAACAAATAGAAGCATAGTTAAGCAGAAAATGCCTGCCAAGTTTGCCTAATATTAGGGGATTAATCATACCTCAGAAAGTCCCCTGCATGTACAATTATAATGTAAAAACTGTGATGTTCAACTTTAACAATGTAATTAAAGTCATGAAAATATAAATGAAGTTAATGGAGCATGAAATGTCAGTCATGGTGACCTACTTTCTGTTTTGAGGCTGATACACTCCGCTAGATGCAAGATGTATTAGCATGCCAAAAAGACATAATTGTAGGGTATATAGTATCTGAAAAAAATATTTGGCTTAACCTTTAAAGAAATGTAAATGAAGCATGAAATCTAAGTCAAGGTGGCCTACTATTTGTCTGAGGCTGACACACTTCTCTAGGTGTATCTCCATGGTGGCCTACTATTTGTCTGAGGCTGACACACCTCTCTAGGTGTATCTCCATGGTGGCCTACTATTTGTCTGAGGTTGACACACTTCTCTAGGTGTATCTCCATGGTGGCCTACTATTTGTCTGAGGCTGACACACTTCTCTAGGTGTATCTCCATGGTGGCCTACTATTTGTCTGAGGTTGACACACTTCTCTAGGTGTATCTCCATGGTGGCCTACTATTTGTCTGAGGCTGACACACTTCTCTAGGTGTATCTCCATGGTGGCCTACTATTTGTCTGAGGCTGACACACTTCTCTAGGTGTATCTCCATGGTGGCCTACTATTTGTCTGAGGCTGACACACTTCTCTAGGTGTATCTCCATGGTGGCCTACTATTTGTCTGAGGCTGACACACTTCTCTAGGTGTATCTCCATGGTGGCCTACTATTTGTCTGAGGCTGACACACTTCTCTAGGTGTATCTCCATGGTGGCCTACTATTTATCTGGGGCTGACACACTTCTCTATGTGTATCTCCATGGTGGCCTACTATTTGTCTGAGGCTGACACACTTCTCTAGGTGTATCTCCATGGTGGCCTACTATTTGTCTGAGGTTGACACACTTCTCTAGGTGTATCTCCATGGTGGCCTACTATTTGTCTGAGGCTGACACACTTCTCTAGGTGTATCTCCGTGGTGGCCTACTATTTGTCTGAGGCTGACACACTTCTCTAGGTGTATCTCCATGGTGGCCTAATATTTGTCTGAGGCTGACACACTTCTCTAGGTGTATCTCCATGGTGGTCTACTATTTGTCTGAGGCTGACACACTTCTCTATGTGTATCTCCATGGTGGCCTACTATTTGTCTGAGGCTGACACACTTCTCTAGGTGTATCTCCATGGTGGCCTACTATTTGTCTGAGGTTGACACACTTCTCTAGGTGTATCTCCATGGTGGCCTACTATTTGTCTGAGACTGACACACTTCTCTAGGTGTATCTCCATGGTGGCCTACTATTTGTCTGAGGCTGATACACTTCTCTAGGTGTATCTCCATATGGTGGCCTACTATTTGTCTGAGGCTGACACACTTCTCTAGGTGTATCTCCATGGTGGCCTACTATTTGTCTGAGGTTGACACACTTCTCTAGGTGTATCTCTGTGGTGGCCTACTATTTGTCTGAGGCTGACACACTTCTCTAGGTGTATCTCCATGGTGGCCTACTATTTGTCTGAGGCTGACACACTTCTCTAGGTGTATCTCCATGGTGGCCTACTATTTGTCTGAGGCTGACACACTTCTCTAGGTGTATCTCCATGGTGGCCTACTATTTGTCTGAGGCTGACACACTTCTCTAGGTGTATCTCTATGGTGGCCTACTATTTGTCTGAGGTTGACACACTTCTCTAGGTGTATCTCCTTGGTGGCCTACTATTTGTCTGAGGCTGACACACTTCTCTAGGTGTATCTCTATGGTGGCCTACTATTTGTCTGAGGCTGACACACTTCTCTAGGTGTATCTCTATGGTGGCCTACTATTTGTCTGAGGCTGACACACTTCTCTAGGTGTATCTCTATGGTGGCCTACTATTTGTCTGAGGCTGACACTCTTCTCTAGGTGTATCTCCATGGTGGCCTACTATTTGTCTGAGGCTGACACACTTCTCTAGGTGTATCTCCATGGTGGCCTACTATTTGTCTGAGGCTGACACACTTCTCTATGTGTATCTCCATGGTGGCCTAATATTTGTCTGAGGCTGACACACTTCTCTAGGTGTATCTCCATGGTGGCTTACTATTTGTCTGAGGTTGACACACTTCTCTAGGTGTATCTCCTTGGTGGCCTACTATTTGTCTGAGGCTGACACACTTCTCTAGGTGTATCTCCATGGTGGCCTACTATTTGTCTGAGGCTGACACACTTCTCTAGGTGTATCTCCATGGTGGCCTACTATTTGTCTGAGGCTGACACACTTCTCTAGGTGTATCTCCATGGTGGCCTACTATTTGTCTGAGGCTGACACACTTCTCTAGGTGTATCTCCATGGTGGCCTACTATTTGTCTGAGGTTGACACACTTCTCTAGGTGTATCTCCATGGTGGCCTACTATTTGTCTGAAGCTGACACACTTCTCTAGGTGTATCTCCATGGTGGCCTACTATTTGTCTGAGGCTGACACACTTCTCTAGGTGTATCTCCATGGTGGCCTACTATTTGTCTGAGGCTGACACACTTCTCTAGGTGTATCTCCATGGTGGCCTACTATTTGTCTGAGGTTGACACACTTCTCTAGGTGTATCTCCATGGTGGCCTACTATTTGTCTGAAGCTGACACACTTCTCTAGGTGTATCTCCATGGTGGCCTACTATTTGTCTGAAGCTGACACACTTCTCTAGGTGTATCTCCATGGTGGCCTACTATTTGTCTGAGGCTGACACACTTCTCTAGGTGTATCTCCATGGTGGCCTACTATTTGTCTGAGGTTGACACACTTCTCTAGGTGTATCTCCATGGTGGCCTACTATTTGTCTGAAGCTGACACACTTCTCTAGGTGTATCTCCATGGTGGCTTACTATTTGTCTGAGGCCGACACACTTCTCTAGGTGTATTTCCATGCAAAGTGACATCACTGTATGGCATACAATATCTGGTAAAAACTTTGACCTAACCTTTGACCAAAAGGTAGAGGCAGATGTGCATGCCGAGGGTACTCTGAAAAGTTTATGCATCATTTTGTTCATTTGAGAAAATATTTCAATTCAAAGAATTGTATTAGGTAAGAAAAGAGTTGACAGCACTGTCTCCTAGACATATGTGGGAAAAAATGTACTTTTATTTACAGTGATCAACCTACAATGAGTAAATGGTATTCTGATGTTCCCCATGGACAGATAAAATGATATATACAATCCATGTAGTCATTCAACTCAAATCATTACCACATGTGCCACTATCTCATCAAGTGCTTTTACTTACATAGAAAAACAATATACTTCAAAAATATATTTGTTTGGTAGATTAGAACCTGAGATAAAATTATTGTGTTGAAGTCCTAAAGACCAACAATTTATTTCCAATTAGCCAAGTATTAGATGTATCTGGTGTACATTACACTACAAACGGATCCTATTATTACTTCAGGTTAATCAAAAGAAACCACTTAATGCATGAATTTAAAGAGATGCTATTCTGTAATATTCCTCTAATTTTCACACTTTAATTTATTACCAATATTCCCCCCAACATTTACTAATACAGTGAAACCGGTTTAAACCGAATCTCCTTGAGACCAACTTTTGTGTTTGGAGTAGATAAGTGTTTGGTTTATATAGGTTACATCAACAAAGATTTCCTACAAATGAACTTTATCTAATGTTCAGTTTATAAAGGGTACTGGTTTATTCAGGGTTCTGTTTAAATAGGTTTCACTGTACCTGTCCAGAGCTTTCCTAACAGCAGACAACACAAGGGCTCTTGGGTGGATAGTCTCCAAATTTCCTCTAGGCATCTGTAGAACAAGCTTGGTGTCGTCTGCTACTACATGTACAATTCTGGATCCTCTTTCTACTCTCCTTATACTCTCATCAAAAGGATGTTCCTTCCCATCAGACAAAGTAGGCAACACTGGAATTAAGATTATCACTATTTAACATACCAGAAAGATCTAATAATAACCATCACAAAATAGTTTGGTTCAAAACAGTAAGGTTCTAAATTAAGACAAAGACGAGTGGCTGTGAAAATTGAAAAACAAATTATCAATTGAAGAAGTGATTCGCAATTCCTTTGAAACACTGGGGTATAGATATAGGAAATTATTTCTCCACTGTGGGGTTCAACCCCTCCAAACAGGGTGTCTGCATGTTGTGTGGCATAAATTAAATTTGAAACTTGTCGCTAGGATGGGAGGTAAATGAATGCCTCGTGTTCCAAGAAGACAACACTCCTTGTATGCAAACGACAACCTGCAGCAGTTCCTAATATGCAACAGATTGTCAGCGTAGTTGTTGGCGGCCTATTGCAAGACGAAATTTTCCAATCCTTGCTATCATCTACATTTTCCCTTGTGGTAATCATAACATCTCGCCACATGTCATAACCCAGGGGCACATTTTAACTGATTTATTATTTGTAATTTGTTTTCCTCATAAATATATAATATAGAATAACGACAGGTGTGAAGATCAGCAGGTGTGAAGATCGAGACGGAAATTATTGCTAGTATCAAAGCGAGTCCAATTTGACAAGCTGTGATACTAATGTTAATGTGTATTGAGATCTTCAAATCGGACGTTATTATTTTTATCGGTAACATAATAGTGTATTTGATGCCACACTGACCAATAATTTCCAATAACAGAATCACTAAGTTGATACTGACAATATCACTCTGTAAAATCAATGGGCAAATGTCCAAATTATTGAAAAGATGAAATACTACCTACTTGACGATAATAACTAAAAATATCAAGCAGCCGATTCAATTATACACTACATGTATCTACAATTTTAAACAGATACATGTAGAACAAAACAATTTTTTAATCATGACCAAACAAAATCTTCCTGTATTACTGTGAATTCATTTCAATCTGTCGATATCAATTTTCGTGGATACGAAAATTCGTGAATCCCATGCTATATATAGTCAGTAAATAAGATTTCAACGAATATTTATCAGCATAAATATCCCTTGAAATCTTAATTTGATACTATCCACGAAATCCATGGAAACTGGCAATGAATAATTATGAATTAAAAGTAACAAATTTGCATATCTAGTTAAAAGGAATGTGTTTGAATTTGAATTTCTGGTACATTGCTTTAAAATGCAACTACATGGAGAAAAATTTATATTGAGGTCAAGCAAATAATAAACAAGTCCCAATGTTTAAAAATTTTGTTAATTTAACCCGCATAAATCGAACACCTGTCTATTCCGAACACATAGGTTGGTCCCAACAAGGTTCAGTATAGACAGGTTTGACTATAAGTTTACATAAGAGTTTATTATCTTCCACTTTTGTCTGTCTACAGATACATCTACACATGTGAGACAAGGTAGTCAGTAGAAGATATTCATCATGTATAGTTTAGACAGGTTTGACTATAAGTTTACATAAGAGTTAATTACCTTCCACTTTTGTCTGTCTACAGATACACCTACAGGTGTGAGACAAGGTAGTCAGTAGAAGATATTCATCATGTATGGCAGTTTTATATTAATTTACATAAGAGTTTATTACCTTCCACTTTTGTCTGTCTACAGACACATCTACAGGTGTGAGACAAGGTAGTCAGTAGAAGATATTCATCATGTATGGCAAAAGAAGTACAGTTTGTAGCAACCTATAAAATAAATAATACACAATTCATACATTCATTTTGATGTCTGGTAAAATTTCACTACACCTACAGAGCAGTATATGACTACCAATATGGGTCAGTTATATCTTGAATTATGTCAATCAAAATTTGTTTTCACTGATGAATTATTACATTACACAACAAGAAATGTGTGCATCACAAAATATGCCCATCTATATAAATTATCAAAGGGTAAAACATTCTATTTATAGTAACGGTGACCTTGACCTTTAACCTAATGACCCCAAAATAAAAGGGTTCTTCCCCTTCCACAGGGCAATCATGTGGTCAAGTCTGGTAAAGATCCAATATACAGAACTAAAGTTATCATGTGGAAACGACCCTGTTGTCAAAAATTATATTTATAGTAATGGTGACCTTGACCTTTGACCTAATGACCCCAAAATAAAAGGGTTCTTCCCCTTCCACAGGGGAATCATGTGGTCAAGTTTGGTAAAGATCCGATATACAGAACTAAAGTTATTGTGCGGAAACCTGTGTGAACGCCCGTCCACCATACCCAATCACATAATACAGCCCGTCTCGAGACGGGCGTATAAAAACTAATGAATAATAATTTTCAATTATTAATGAAAAATGAAAAAAAGGGCAGGGGAAAAATGTGCCCATAAGACACAGATGCCCCCACTTCGAGCTAAAGTTTAACAGCATTGTCATTAGTGTTTCAGATATAAATTGCATGCAAAATATTTTCAAGTCTTTGGTATGAAATGGCCATAGTTGAAACAAATGATCAACCACACTCAATGCTATTTAAATTTGCAATATAATGTTAAATAGAAATGTGTGGCACTAGAGAAGCAGGAACTGCTTACGTTTACATATATCTGAGTTATATCTTGGTTTTTAGTGGGATTCTTGTTGCTCAATCTTTAGTTTTCTGCGTCGTGTTTTCTTGATCATTATTTGTTGGTTTGTCCTTTTTCTTGTGGCCATTGTATTATCTGTTCTTCTTTGATTTATGGCTAATGATTACGCCTTTGTTATCTGCAAACTTTTCTTAATTTTTTTTTTACCCATTAGGAACAACTGTGATATTTCTTACCTCTGTGTTGTTGACATAGAATCTGTATCTGTCTGTCAACCCTAATACTACTTCCTGTATAGAAGAGATCAATTACTTTAGACTTAAGCTGACTATTGTGGCATGAGCTGAATGATTATTGTAACATGAGTTGACTATTGTAAAATGATGATTGACCTATGAACTACATACAGTCAAACCTCATTATATCCAAGCACAATGAAATGACAACATTAGTTCAAATGACTAGAATATTGTAGTTATCTGGGATACATTATGCTAATAACTACTAGTACTATAAACTGTCAACGTTTAACTTGTAGTTATCCAAGGGACATGACTGAATCAGTGGTGTAATGGTTAGCATGCTCACCTCAAGTGCATTAGAACGTGGGTTCAAGCCCCGTTCAGGTCACACCAAAGAACATTGGTATTAAGGAGTAAGAGTAAAGGCTAGTTGGCTCAGAATCAGGATAATGTGTTCAAGTGGAGTGAAATGTCTACATTCAGATGATGTTTCAGTGAGTTACCATTATAAAAATTCAACTGAGGAATGTTCGTCTAGTATGAAGCAGATATTTATATCATCTCATCGAATGTAACTTGCTCTCGCCATGATATAGCAGAAAAATTGCTCCCCAATAACACTCACTATTTAATTCATGTCATGGATTTTGATTTCACTGACAAATTTGTACATGACAAACGTTGTTGTGGAGATATTTTAAAGTTATATCATTACTGTTTTAAAATGTATGAAACGGAAAATAGCAGCTCTTATAAACATAAATATCTAACCCCTGACCTCTAGAAAAGATGACGAAAGCTGATTAAACCGAACAAGAATTATACCTAATATTTTGGCTGCTTAGAAAAGAAAGTAGATTTACCTGTCCTCCTATATTACACACAGCCATCTGTGGACATGGAAGTGGGAAATTTATCTCTTGTCCACAGTTATCTTCCCATGGTAAAACACTCTCATTTACTGTGAAAAACATTAAAAATACCTTAGAGTAAATATTATAATAGATAAAGTCAAGAACATTGTTCCTTCAACTGCCACTATGAAATATTATCTTAAGGAAGGTCATAATTAGTAAATTGACTGTTTGCGAAATATGACAAACCGGAATTTTTTTTAAAATATTTTTTAAATGTTTTTTTAAAATATTTTTAATGATTTTTTTGTATTTATTAATATTTCCAAATTCCATAGTGATAAGGTAAGGTATCTTATTCCAAATTTCAGAGATGAGATGTTTTTATATTGAACTAAGAAATGGGAAGAGGTCAACTCTACAAGAGCACATTGGCTATTTACAGTGGAATAGAGAGATATTTGGCCAAGAAAGTATTTACAAACTTATCACATTTTTTTTCAACATGTTCATATAATTATAGCAAATAGCAGTTTATGGAACGGACACAAAAATATATAGACTTCGGCTTTGTTTCGGTCCATTATACATTTTTTTGAGAGTGTATGACCGGTCCATTTAAAATGTCAATTGATCATAAATGTCATGTACTTTTTGTTAATGATCACATTTCCTTAGTTATTAACATACAGTCAACTGAACTTTCAATGAATATATCAATAAAAGTGTGCATGCTTATTTAAATCTTAGTTCACTACTAGATTCCAAAAGATGGATAATTTTTATAAAAATAGCTTTCATAGATATCAAAGATCTTGTGTAATGTGTGATGCGTCAGGTCTTGCAGATCATTATTTATTATTTATATACATACCTGGATCATATTTCAACAGTGAACCATCAGGTAATTGAACAGCTATGTGTTCTGAATCATTACTCACTGCCATTTTATATACATGGTCTTCTAAATCTGAGCTGGAACTACAATGAATGGAGAAAAATCTAAATATAATTTTTAGAAGGGAGAAGAAACAAGATGTTGCACGCTACATCGTGCTAAGAATACCCCCACTCGTTCATCTATAAGTCACACGGTAAACAGGAAGTAGATGTGCAATCATTTCTTCCAGTAGAAGCTGAGATATCTGTTACGAAAGTGTGAACGGATGGACAAACGGACGGACGGACTAACGGACAAATGGATGGACGGACAAGGTGATTGCAATATAGCCCCCTCTCTATGAGTGGGGGTATAATATCATGGCCACAATGGTATGGTAGTAGGATTTACATCTATCATGGCCACAATGGTATGGTAATAGGATTTACATCTATCATGGCCACAATGGTATGGTAGTAGAGTTTACATCTATCATGGCCACAATGGTATGGTAGTAGAGTTTACATCTATCATGGCCACAATGGTATGGTAGTAGGATTTACATCTATCATGGCCACAATGGTATGGTAGTAGGGTTTACATCTATCATGGCCACAATGGTATGGTAGTAGGATTTACATCTATCATGGCCACAATGGTATGGTAGTAGGGTTTACATCTATCATGGCCACAATGGTATGGTAGTAGAGTTTACATCTATCATGGCCACAATGGTATGGTAGTAGGGTTTACATCTATCATGGCCACAATGGTATGGTAGTAGAGTTTACATCTATCATGGCCACAATGGTATGGTAGTAGGGTTTACATCTATCATGGCCACAATGGTATGGTAGTAGAGTTTACATCTATCATGGCCACAATGGTATGGTAGTAGGGTTTACATCTATCATGGCCACAATGGTATGGTAGTAGAGTTTACATCTATCATGGCCACAATGGTATGGTAGTAGAGTTTACATCTATCATGGCCACAATGGTATGGTAGTAGAGTTTACATCTATCATGGCCACAATGGTATGGTAGTAGGATTTACATCTATCATGGCCACAATGGTATGGTAGTAGGATTTACATCTATCATGGCCACAATGGTATGGTAGTAGGATTTACATCTATCATGGCCACAATGGTATGGTAGTAGGGTTTACATCTATCATGGCCACAATGGTATGGTAGTAGAGTTTACATCTATCATGGCCACAATGGTATGGTAGTAGAGTTTACATCTATCATGGCCACAATGGTATGGTAGTAGGATTTACATCTATCATGGCCACAATGGTATGGTAGTAGGGTTTACATCTATCATGGCCACAATGGTATGGTAGTAGGGTTTACATCTATCATGGCCACAATGGTATGGTAGTAGAGTTTACATCTATCATGGCCACAATGGTATGGTAGTAGGGTTTACATCTATCATGGCCACAATGGTATGGTAGTAGAGTTTACATCTATCATGGCCACAATGGTATGGTAGTAGGATTTACATCTATCATGGCCACAATGGTATGGTAGTAGGGTTTACATCTATCATGGCCACAATGGCATGGTAGTAGGGTTTACATCTATCATGGCCACAATGGTATGGTAGTAGGGTTTACATCTATCATGGCCACAATGGTATGGTAGTAGGATTTACATCTATCATGGCCACAATGGTATGGTAGTAGGGTTTACATCTATCATGGCCACAATGGTATGGTAGTAGGGTTTACATCTATCATGGCCACAATGGTATGGTAGTAGGGTTTACATCTATCATGGCCACAATGGTATGGTAGTAGGGTTTACATCTATCATGGCCACAATGGTATGGTAGTAGGGTTTACATCTATCATGGCCACAATGGTATGGTAATAGAGTTTACATCTATCATGGCCACAATGGTATGGTAGTAGGGTTTACATCTATCATGGCCACAATGGTATGGTAGTAGGGTTTACATCTATCATGGCCACAATGGTATGGTAGTAGGGTTTACATCCATCATGGCCACAATGGTATGGTAGTAGGGTTTACATCTATCATGGCCACAATGGTATGGTAGTAGGATTTACATCTATCATGGCCACAATGGTATGGTAGTAGGGTTTACATCTATCATGGCCACAATGGTATGGTAGTAGGGTTTACATCTATCATGGCCACAATGGTATGGTAGTAGGGTTTACATCTATCATGGCCACAATGGTATGGTAGTAGGGTTTACATCTATCATGGCCACAATGGTATGGTAGTAGGGTTTACATCTATCATGGCCACAATGGTATAGTAGTAGGGTTTACATCTATCATGGCCACAATGGTATGGTAGTAGAGTTTACATCTATCATGGCCACAATGGTATGGTAGTAGGGTTTACATCTATCATGGCCACAATGGTATGGTAGTAGGGTTTACATCTATCATGGCCACAATGGTATGGTAGTAGGGTTTACATCTATCATGGCCACAATGGTATGGTAGTAGGGTTTACATCTATCATGGCCACAATGGTATGGTAGTAGAGTTTACATCTATCATGGCCACAATGGTATGGTAGTAGGATTTACATCTATCATGGCCACAATGGTATGGTAGTAGGATTTACATCTATCATGGCCACAATGGTATGGTAGTAGGGTTTACATCTATCATGGCCACAATGGTATGGTAGTAGGGTTTACATCTATCATGGCCACAATGGTATGGTAGTAGAGTTTACATCTATCATGGCCACAATGGTATGGTAGTAGGGTTTACATCTATCATGGCCACAATGGTATGGTAGTAGAGTTTACATCTATCATGGCCACAATGGTATGGTAGTAGGATTTACATCTATCATGGCCACAATGGTATGGTAGTAGGGTTTACATCTATCATGGCCACAATGGCATGGTAGTAGGGTTTACATCTATCATGGCCACAATGGCATGGTAGTAGGGTTTACATCTATCATGGCCACAATGATATGGTAGTAGGATTTACATCTATCATGGCCACAATGGTATGGTAGTAGGGTTTACATCTATCATGGCCACAATGGTATGGTAGTAGGGTTTACATCTATCATGGCCACAATGGTATGGTAGTAGGGTTTACATCTATCATGGCCACAATGGTATGGTAGTAGGGTTTACATCTATCATGGCCACAATGGTATGGTAGTAGGGTTTACATCTATCATGGCCACAATGGTATGGTAGTAGGGTTTACATCTATCATGGCCACAATGGTATGGTAGTAGGGTTTACATCTATCATGGCCACAATGGTATGGTAGTAGGGTTTACATCTATCATGGCCACAATGGTATGGTAATAGAGTTTACATCTATCATGGCCACAATGGTATGGTAGTAGGGTTTACATCTATCATGGCCACAATGGTATGGTAGTAGGGTTTACATCTATCATGGCCACAATGGTATGGTAGTAGGGTTTACATCCATCATGGCCACAATGGTATGGTAGTAGGGTTTACATCTATCATGGCCACAATGGTATGGTAGTAGGATTTACATCTATCATGGCCACAATGGTATGGTAGTAGGGTTTACATCTATCATGGCCACAATGGTATGGTAGTAGGGTTTACATCTATCATGGCCACAATGGTATGGTAGTAGGGTTTACATCTATCATGGCCACAATGGTATGGTAGTAGGGTTTACATCTATCATGGCCACAATGGTATGGTAGTAGGGTTTACATCTATCATGGCCACAATGGTATAGTAGTAGGGTTTACATCTATCATGGCCACAATGGTATGGTAGTAGAGTTTACATCTATCATGGCCACAATGGTATGGTAGTAGGGTTTACATCTATCATGGCCACAATGGTATGGTAGTAGGGTTTACATCTATCATGGCCACAATGGTATGGTAGTAGGGTTTACATCTATCATGGCCACAATGGTATGGTAGTAGGGTTTACATCTATCATGGCCACAATGGTATGGTAGTAGGATTTACATCTATCATGGCCACAATGGTATGGTAGTAGGATTTACATCTATCATGGCCACAATGGTATGGTAGTAGGGTTTACATCTATCATGGCCACAATGGTATGGTAGTAGGGTTTACATCTATCATGGCCACAATGGTATGGTAGTAGAGTTTACATCTATCATGGCCACAATGGTATGGTAGTAGGGTTTACATCTATCATGGCCACAATGGTATGGTAGTAGAGTTTACATCTATCATGGCCACAATGGTATGGTAGTAGGATTTACATCTATCATGGCCACAATGGTATGGTAGTAGGGTTTACATCTATCATGGCCACAATGGCATGGTAGTAGGGTTTACATCTATCATGGCCACAATGGCATGGTAGTAGGGTTTACATCTATCATGGCCACAATGATATGGTAGTAGGATTTACATCTATCATGGCCACAATGGTATGGTAGTAGGGTTTACATCTATCATGGCCACAATGGTATGGTAGTAGGGTTTACATCTATCATGGCCACAATGGTATGGTAGTAGGGTTTACATCTATCATGGCCACAATGGTATGGTAGTAGGGTTTACATCTATCATGGCCACAATGGTATGGTAGTAGGGTTTACATCTATCATGGCCACAATGGTATGGTAGTAGGGTTTACATCTATCATGGCCACAATGGTATGGTAGTAGGGTTTACATCTATCATGGCCACAATGGTATGGTAATAGAGTTTACATCTATCATGGCCACAATGGTATGGTAGTAGAGTTTACATCTATCATGGCCACAATGGTATGGTAGTAGGATTTACATCTATCATGGCCACAATGGTATGGTAGTAGGGTTTACATCTATCATGGCCACAATGGTATGGTAATAGAGTTTACATCTATCATGGCCACAATGGTATGGTAGTAGGATTTACATCTATCATGGCCACAATGGTATGGTAGTAGGGTTTACATCTATCATGGCCACAATGGTATGGTAGTAGGGTTTACATCTATCATGGCCACAATGGTATGGTAATAGAGTTTACATCTATCATGGCCACAATGGTATGGTAATAGAGTTTACATCTATCATGGCCACAATGGTATGGTAGTAGGATTTACATCTATCATGGCCACAATGGTATGGTAGTAGGGTTTACATCTATCATGGCCACAATGGTATGGTAGTAGAGTTTACATCTATCATGGCCACAATGGTATGGTAGTAGGGTTTACATCTATCATGGCCACAATGGTATGGTAGTAGGGTTTACATCTATCATGGCCACAATGGTATGGTAGTAGGGTTTACATCTATCATGGCCACAATGGTATGGTAATAGAGTTTACATCTATCATGGCCACAATGGTATGGTAGTAGGATTTACATCTATCATGGCCACAATGGTATGGTAGTAGAGTTTACATCTATCATGGCCACAATGGTATGGTAGTAGGGTTTACATCTATCATGGCCACAATGGTATGGTAGTAGGGTTTACATCTATCATGGCCACAATGGTATGGTAGTAGGATTTACATCTATCATGGCCACAATGGTATGGTAGTAGGTTTTACATCTATCATGGCCACAATGGTATGGTAGTAGGGTTTACATCTATCATGGCCACAATGGTATGGTAGTAGGGTTTACATCTATCATGGCCACAATGGTATGGTAGTAGGGTTTACATCTATCATGGCCACAATGGTATGGTAGTAGGATTTACATCTATCATGGCCACAATGGTATGGTAGTAGAGTTTACATCTATCATGGCCACAATGGTATGGTAATAGAGTTTACATCTATCATGGCCACAATGGTATGGTAGTAGGATTTACATCCATCATGGCCACAATGGTATGGTAGTAGGGTTTACATCTATCATGGCCACAATGGTATGGTAGTAGGGTTTACATCTATCATGGCCACAATGGTATGGTAGTAGGGTTTACATCTATCATGGCCACAATGGTATGGTAGTAGAGTTTACATCTATCATGGCCACAATGGTATGGTAGTAGAGTTTACATCTATCATGGCCACAATGGTATGGTAGTAGGATTTACATCTATCATGGCCACAATGGTATGGTAGTAGGATTTACATCTATCATGGCCACAATGGTATGGTAGTAGGAGTTTACATCTATCATGGCCACAATGGTATGGTAATAGGGTTTACATCTATCATGGCCACAATGGTATGGTAGTAGAGTTTACATCTATCATGGCCACAATGGTATGGTAGTAGAGTTTACATCTATCATGGCCACAATGGTATGGTAGTAGGGTTTACATCTATCATGGCCACAATGGTATGGTAGTAGAGTTTACATCTATCATGGCCACAATGGTATGGTAGTAGGATTTACATCTATCATGGCCACAATGGTATGGTAGTAGGGTTTACATCTATCATGGCCACAATGGTATGGTAGTAGGGTTTACATCTATCATGGCCACAATGGTATGGTAATAGAGTTTACATCTATCATGGCCACAATGGTATGGTAGTAGGGTTTACATCTATCATGGCCACAATGGTATGGTAGTAGAGTTTACATCTATCATGGCCACAATGGTATGGTAGTAGGGTTTACATCTATCATGGCCACAATGGTATGGTAATAGAGTTTACATCTATCATGGCCACAATGGTATGGTAGTAGGGTTTACATCTATCATGGCCACAATGGTATGGTAGTAGAGTTTACATCTATCATGGCCACAATGGTATGGTAGTAGGGTTTACATCTATCATGGCCACAATGGTATGGTAGTAGAGTTTACATCTATCATGGCCACAATGGTATGGTAGTAGAGTTTACATCTATCATGGCCACAATGGTATGGTAATAGAGTTTACATCTATCATGGCCACAATGGTATGGTAGTAGGATTTACATCTATCATGGCCACAATGGTATGGTAGTAGGGTTTACATCTATCATGGCCACAATGGTATGGTAGTAGAGTTTACATCTATCATGGCCACAATGGTATGGTAATAGAGTTTACATCTATCATGGCCACAATGGTTGGTAGTAGAGTCTTCATCTATCATGGCCACAATGGTATGGTAGTAGGGTTTACATCTATCATGGCCACAATGGTATGGTAGTAGGATTTACATCTATCATGGCCACAATGGTATGGTAGTAGGGTTTACATCTATCATGGCCACAATGGTATGGTAGTAGGAGTTTACATCTATCATGGCCACAATGGTATGGTAGTAGAGTTTACATCCTATCATGGCCACAATGGTATGGTAGTAGGGTTTACATCTATCATGGCCACAATGGTATGGTAATAGAGTTTACATCTATCATGGCCACAATGGTATGGTAATAGAGTTTACATCCATCATGGCCACAATGGTATGGTAGTAGGGTTTACATCTATCATGGCCACAATGGTATGGTAATAGAGTTTACATCTATCATGGCCACAATGGTATGGTAATAGAGTTTACATCCATCATGGCCACAATGGTATGGTAGTAGGGTTTACATCTATCATGGCCACAATGGTATGGTAGTAGGGTTTACATCTATCATGGCCACAATGGTATGGTAGTAGAGTTTACATCCTATCATGGCCACAATGGTATGGTAGTAGGGTTTCATCTATCATGGCCACAATGGTATGGTAGTAGAGTTTACATCTATCATGGCCACAATGGTATGGTAGTAGAGTTTACATCTATCATGGCCACAATGGTATGGTAGTAGGGTTTACATCTATCATGGCCACAATGGTATGGTAATAGAGTTTACATCTATCATGGCCACAATGGTATGGTAGTAGGGTTTACATCTATCATGGCCACAATGGTATGGTAGTAGAGTTTACATCTATCATGGCCACAATGGTATGGTAGTAGGATTTACATCTATCATGGCCACAATGGTATGGTAGTAGGGTTTACATCTATCATGGCCACAATGGTATGGTAGTAGGGTTTACATCTATCATGGCCACAATGGTATGGTAGTAGGATTTACATCTATCATGGCCACAATGGTATGGTAGTAGGGTTTACATCCATCATGGCCACAATGATATGGTAGTAGAGTTTACATCTATCATGGCCACAATGGTATGGTAGTAGAGTTTACATCTATCATGGCCACAATGGTATGGTAGTAGGATTTACATCTATCATGGCCACAATGGTATGGTAGTAGGATTTACATCTATCATGGCCACAATGGTATGGTAGTAGGGTTTACATCTATCATGGCCACAATGGTATGGTAGTAGGGTTTACATCTATCATGGCCACAATGGTATGGTAGTAGGGTTTACATCTATCATGGCCACAATGGTATGGTAATAGAGTTTACATCTATCATGGCCACAATGGTATGGTAGTAGGGTTTACATCTATCATGGCCACAATGGTATGGTAGTAGGGTTTACATCTATCATGGCCACAATGGTATGGTAGTAGAGTTTACATCTATCATGGCCACAATGGTATGGTAATAGAGTTTACATCTATCATGGCCACAATGGTATGGTAATAGAGTTTACATCTATCATGGCCACAATGGTATGGTAATAGAGTTTACATCTATCATGGCCACAATGGTATGGTAGTAGGGTTTACATCTATCATGGCCACAATGGTATGGTAGTAGGATTTACATCTATCATGGCCACAATGGTATGGTAGTAGGGTTTACATCTATCATGGCCACAATGGTATGGTAATAGAGTTTACATCTATCATGGCCACAATGGTATGGTAATAGAGTTTACATCTATCATGGCCACAATGGTATGGTAGTAGGGTTTACATCTATCATGGCCACAATGGTATGGTAGTAGGGTTTACATCTATCATGGCCACAATTGTATGGTAGTAGGGTTTACATCTATCATGGCCACAATGGTATGGTAGTAGGGTTTACATCTATCATGGCCACAATGGTATGGTAGTAGGATTTACATCTATCATGGCCACAATGGTATGGTAGTAGGATTTACATCTATCATGGCCACAATGGTATGGTAATAGAGTTTACATCTATCATGGCCACAATGGTATGGTAGTAGGGTTTACATTTATCATGGCCACAATGGTATGGTAGTAGAGTTTACATCTATCATGGCCACAATGGTATGGTAGTAGGGTTTACATCTATCATGGCCACAATGGTATGGTAGTAGGGTTTACATCTATCATGGCCACAATGGTATGGTAGTAGGGTTTACATCTATCATGGCCACAATGGTATGGTAGTAGGGTTTACATCTATCATGGCCACAATGGTATGGTAGTAGAGTTTACATCTATCATGGCCACAATGGTATGGTAGTAGAGTTTACATCTATCATGGCCACAATGGTATGGTAGTAGGATTTACATCTATCATGGCCACAATGGTATGGTAGTAGGATTTACATCCATCATGGCCACAATGGTATGGTAGTAGGGTTTACATCTATCATGGCCACAATGGTATGGTAATAGAGTTTACATCTATCATGGCCACAATGGTATGGTAATAGAGTTTACATCTATCATGGCCACAATGGTATGGTAGTAGGGTTTACATCTATCATGGCCACAATGGTATGGTAGTAGGGTTTACATCTATCATGGCCACAATTGTATGGTAGTAGGGTTTACATCTATCATGGCCACAATGGTATGGTAGTAGGGTTTACATCTATCATGGCCACAATGGTATGGTAGTAGGGTTTACATCTATCATGGCCACAATGGTATGGTAGTAGGGTTTACATCTATCATGGCCACAATGGTATGGTAGTAGGGTTTACATTTATCATGGCCACAATGGTATGGTAGTAGGATTTACATCTATCATGGCCACAATGGTATGGTAATAGGATTTACATCTATCATGGCCACAATGGTATGGTAGTAGAGTTTACATCTATCATGGCCACAATGGTATGGTAATAGAGTTTACATCTATCATGGCCACAATGGTATGGTAGTAGGGTTTACATCTATCATGGCCACAATGGTATGGTAGTAGGGTTTACATCTATCATGGCCACAATGGTATGGTAGTAGGATTTACATCATCATGGCCACAATGGTATGGTAGTAGGGTTTACATCTATCATGGCCACAATGGTATGGTAGTAGGGTTTACATCTATCATGGCCACAATGGTATGGTAGTAGGGTTTACATCTATCATGGCCACAATGGTATGGTAATAGAGTTTACATCTATCATGGCCACAATGGTATGGTAGTAGGGTTTACATCTATCATGGCCACAATGGTATGGTAGTAGGGTTTACATCTATCATGGCCACAATGGTATGGTAGTAGGGTTTACATCCATCATGGCCACAATGGTATGGTAGTAGGGTTTACATCTATCATGGCCACAATGGTATGGTAATAGAGTTTACATCTATCATGGCCACAATGGTATGGTAGTAGGGTTTACATCTATCATGGCCACAATGGTATGGTAGTAGGGTTTACATCTATCATGGCCACAATGGTATGGTAGTAGGGTTTACATCTATCATGGCCACAATGGTATGGTAGTAGGGTTTACATCTATCATGGCCACAATGGTATGGTAGTAGGGTTTACATCTATCATGGCCACAATGGTATGGTAGTAGAGTTTACATCTATCATGGCCACAATGGTATGGTAATAGAGTTTACATCTATCATGGCCACAATGGTATGGTAGTAGGGTTTACATCTATCATGGCCACAATGGTATGGTAGTAGGGTTTACATCTATCATGGCCACAATGGTATGGTAGTAGAGTTTACATCTATCATGGCCACAATTGTATGGTAGTAGAGTTTACATCTATCATGGCCACAATGGTATGGTAGTAGGGTTTACATCTATCATGGCCACAATGGTATGGTAGTAGGATTTACATCTATCATGGCCACAATGGTATGGTAGTAGGGTTTACATCTATCATGGCCACAATGGTATGGTAATAGAGTTTACATCTATCATGGCCACAATGGTATGGTAATAGAGTTTACATCCATCATGGCCACAATGGTATGGTAGTAGGGTTTACATCTATCATGGCCACAATGGTATGGTAATAGAGTTTACATCTATCATGGCCACAATGGTATGGTAATAGAGTTTACATCCATCATGGCCACAATGGTATGGTAGTAGGGTTTACATCTATCATGGCCACAATGGTATGGTAATAGAGTTTACATCTATCATGGCCACAATGGTATGGTAATAGAGTTTACATCCATCATGGCCACAATGGTATGGTAGTAGGGTTTACATCTATCATGGCCACAATGGTATGGTAGTAGGGTTTACATCTATCATGGCCACAATGGTATGGTAGTAGAGTTTACATCTATCATGGCCACAATGGTATGGTAGTAGAGTTTACATCTATCATGGCCACAATGGTATGGTAGTAGGGTTTACATCTATCATGGCCACAATGGTATGGTAGTAGGATTTACATCTATCATGGCCACAATGGTATGGTAGTAGGGTTTACATCTATCATGGCCACAATGGTATGGTAATAGAGTTTACATCTATCATGGCCACAATGGTATGGTAGTAGGGTTTACATCTATCATGGCCACAATGGTATGGTAGTAGAGTTTACATCTATCATGGCCACAATGGTATGGTAGTAGGATTTACATCTATCATGGCCACAATGGTATGGTAGTAGGGTTTACATCTATCATGGCCACAATGGTATGGTAATAGAGTTTACATCTATCATGGCCACAATGGTATGGTAATAGAGTTTACATCTATCATGGCCACAATGGTATGGTAGTAGGATTTACATCTATCATGGCCACAATGGTATGGTAGTAGAGTTTACATCTATCATGGCCACAATGGTATGGTAGTAGGGTTTACATCTATCATGGCCACAATGGTATGGTAGTAGGGTTTACATCTATCATGGCCACAATGGTATGGTAGTAGGGTTTACATCTATCATGGCCACAATGGTATGGTAGTAGAGTTTACATCTATCATGGCCACAATGGTATGGTAGTAGGGTTTACATCTATCATGGCCACAATGGTATGGTAGTAGGGTTTACATCTATCATGGCCACAATGGTATGGTAGTAGGGTTTACATCTATCATGGCCACAATGGTATGGTAGTAGAGTTTACATCTATCATGGCCACAATGGTATGGTAGTAGGATTTACATCTATCATGGCCACAATGGTATGGTAGTAGAGTTTACATCTATCATGGCCACAATGGTATGGTAGTAGGGTTTACATCTATCATGGCCACAATGGTATGGTAGTAGGATTTACATCTATCATGGCCACAATGGTATGGTAGTAGGATTTACATCTATCATGGCCACAATGGTATGGTAGTAGGGTTTACATCTATCATGGCCACAATGGTATGGTAGTAGAGTTTACATCTATCATGGCCACAATGGTATGGTAGTAGGATTTACATCTATCATGGCCACAATGGTATGGTAATAGAGTTTACATCTATCATGGCCACAATGGTATGGTAGTAGAGTTTACATCTATCATGGCCACAATGGTATGGTAATAGAGTTTACATCTATCATGGCCACAATGGTATGGTAGTAGAGTTTACATCTATCATGGCCACAATGGTATGGTAGTAGAGTTTACATCTATCATGGCCACAATGGTATGGTAGTAGAGTTTACATCTATCATGGCCACAATGGTATGGTAGTAGGGTTTACATCTATCATGGCCACAATGGTATGGTAGTAGGGTTTACATCCATCATGGCCACAATGGTATGGTAATAGAGTTTACATCTATCATGGCCACAATGGTATGGTAGTAGGGCTTACATCTATCATGGCCACAATGGTATGGTAGTAGGGTTTACATCTATCATGGCCACAATGGTATGGTAGTAGGGTTTACATCTATCATGGCCACAATGGTATGGTAATAGAGTTTACATCTATCATGGCCACAATGGTATGGTAGTAGGGTTTACATCTATCATGGCCACAATGGTATGGTAGTAGGGTTTACATCTATCATGGCCACAATGGTATGGTAGTAGAGTTTACATCTATCATGGCCACAATGGTATGGTAGTAGGGTTTACATCTATCATGGCCACAATGGTATGGTAGTAGGGTTTACATCTATCATGGCCACAATGGTATGGTAGTAGGGTTTACATCTATCATGGCCACAATGGTATGGTAGTAGAGTTTACATCTATCATGGCCACAATGGTATGGTAGTAGGGTTTACATCTATCATGGCCACAATGGTATGGTAGTAGGGTTTACATCTATCATGGCCACAATGGTATGGTAGTAGGGTTTACATCTATCATGGCCACAATGGTATGGTAGTAGGGTTTACATCTATCATGGCCACAATGGTATGGTAGTAGGGTTTACATCTATCATGGCCACAATGGTATGGTAGTAGAGTTTACATCTATCATGGCCACAATGGTATGGTAGTAGGGTTTACATCTATCATGGCCACAATGGTATGGTAGTAGAGTTTACATCTATCATGGCCACAATGGTATGGTAGTAGAGTTTACATCTATCATGGCCACAATGGTATGGTAGTAGGGTTTACATCTATCATGGCCACAATGGTATGGTAGTAGGGTTTACATCTATCATGGCCACAATGGTATGGTAGTAGGGTTTACATCTATCATGGCCACAATGGTATGGTAGTAGGGTTTACATCTATCATGGCCACAATGGTATGGTAGTAGGATTTACATCTATCATGGCCACAATGGTATGGTAGTAGGGTTTACATCTATCATGGCCACAATGGTATGGTAGTAGAGTTTACATCTATCATGGCCACAATGGTATGGTAGTAGGGTTTACATCTATCATGGCCACAATGGCATGGTAGTAGGGTTTACATCTATCATGGCCACAATGGTATGGTAGTAGGGTTTACATCTATCATGGCCACAATGGTATGGTAGTAGAGTTTACATCTATCATGGCCACAATGGTATGGTAGTAGAGTTTACATCTATCATGGCCACAATGGTATGGTAGTAGGATTTACATCTATCATGGCCACAATGGTATGGTAGTAGGATTTACATCTATCATGGCCACAATGGTATGGTAGTAGAGTTTACATCTATCATGGCCACAATGGTATGGTAGTAGGGTTTACATCTATCATGGCCACAATGGTATGGTAGTAGGATTTACATCTATCATGGCCACAATGGTATGGTAGTAGGGTTTACATCTATCATGGCCACAATGGTATGGTAGTAGGGTTTACATCTATCATGGCCACAATGGTATGGTAGTAGGGTTTACATCTATCATGGCCACAATGGTATGGTAGTAGGATTTACATCTATCATGGCCACAATGGTATGGTAGTAGGGTTTACATCTATCATGGCCACAATGGTATGGTAGTAGAGTTTACATCTATCATGGCCACAATGGTATGGTAGTAGGGTTTACATCTATCATGGCCACAATGGCATGGTAGTAGGGTTTACATCTATCATGGCCACAATGGCATGGTAGTAGGGTTTACATCTATCATGGCCACAATGGTATGGTAGTAGGATTTACATCTATCATGGCCACAATGGTATGGTAGTAGAGTTTACATCTATCATGGCCACAATGGTATGGTAATAGAGTTTACATCTATCATGGCCACAATGGTATGGTAGTAGGGTTTACATCTATCATGGCCACAATGGTATGGTAGTAGAGTTTACATCTATCATGGCCACAATGGTATGGTAGTAGGATTTACATCTATCATGGCCACAATGGTATGGTAGTAGAGTTTACATCTATCATGGCCACAATGGTATGGTAGTAGAGTTTACATCTATCATGGCCACAATGGTATGGTAGTAGGGTTTACATCTATCATGGCCACAATGGCATGGTAGTAGGGTTTACATCTATCATGGCCACAATGGTATGGTAGTAGGATTTACATCTATCATGGCCACAATGGTATGGTAGTAGAGTTTACATCTATCATGGCCACAATGGTATGGTAATAGAGTTTACATCTATCATGGCCACAATGGTATGGTAGTAGGGTTTACATCTATCATGGCCACAATGGTATGGTAATAGAGTTTACATCTATCATGGCCACAATGGTATGGTAGTAGGGTTTACATCTATCATGGCCACAATGGTATGGTAGTAGAGTTTACATCTATCATGGCCACAATGGTATGGTAGTAGGATTTACATCTATCATGGCCACAATGGTATGGTAGTAGGGTTTACATCTATCATGGCCACAATGGTATGGTAGTAGGATTTACATCTATCATGGCCACAATGGTATGGTAGTAGGGTTTACATCTATCATGGCCACAATGGTATGGTAGTAGAGTTTACATCTATCATGGCCACAATGGTATGGTAGTAGAGTTTACATCTATCATGGCCACAATGGTATGGTAGTAGGATTTACATCTATCATGGCCACAATGGTATGGTAGTAGGGTTTACATCTATCATGGCCACAATGGTATGGTAGTAGGATTTACATCTATCATGGCCACAATGGTATGGTAGTAGGGTTTACATCTATCATGGCCACAATGGTATGGTAGTAGGGTTTACATCTATCATGGCCACAATGGTATGGTAGTAGGGTTTACATCTATCATGGCCACAATGGTATGGTAGTAGGATTTACATCTATCATGGCCACAATGGTATGGTAGTAGGGTTTACATCTATCATGGCCACAATGGTATGGTAGTAGAGTTTACATCTATCATGGCCACAATGGTATGGTAGTAGGGTTTACATCTATCATGGCCACAATGGTATGGTAGTAGGGTTTACATCTATCATGGCCACAATGGTATGGTAATAGAGTTTACATCTATCATGGCCACAATGGTATGGTAATAGAGTTTACATCTATCATGGCCAAAATGGTATGGTAGTAGGGTTTACATCTATCATGGCCACAATGGTATGGTAGTAGAGTTTACATCTATCATGGCCACAATGGTATGGTAGTAGGGTTTACATCTATCATGGCCACAATGGTATGGTAATAGAGTTTACATCTATCATGGCCACAATGGTATGGTAATAGAGTTTACATCTATCATGGCCACAATGGTATGGTAGTAGGGTTTACATCTATGAATATAATCAGTGCATATTAACATTGAGGTAGAGTCTGATCAGGAATAACTCTTCTTTCAAATTTGAGCATGCACACTTTATTTGATACTGGTATCCTTACTGAACAGCTAGAACCAAACAAATATGGACAGCATTGTTACTGCTGTTGCTACATAAGACGTCCACACAAAATAAACGTGACCTGATATTTCTATATATTAATCCCTATCTTAGACTAATTCCACCAAACAAAAGATTAAGAATTAAAAAATGTATGTTGTTTGATATACATTAACAAGATCACATAAAAGTGGCTGTGATGCTAATTATTTCACTTTTGACAATATTATTGTGAATTGTATCAAAATAAATAACTGTTTTATTAGCTTTGATGTGATGAAATTGTCAGTGAATAGAAAATTTAGTCATAAATTAAAGAAAGTTAAATGGAATTAACGGATACTTATGATTTGGTTCAACCGGTCGCTATCTTTGTGTGTTCCTACATAAACAGGCAATCTACAGTGAGTGAGAGATTGTTGTTTAACGTCAACTCAGCAAATTTCATGGTGAGAACAATTTAATTTTCATCGAGATGATGATGACGTCCACATTGTACTAGACCAATATGCATAGTTGGATTTTTTTCATAGTGCTAGCTCACTGAAAAAACAGTCTGTGGATAGATATGTCACCCCCATGGGACACATTACAATCTTTGCCATAATTTTTTTCACCTACTTGCCCGAAAGCCATATTTAGAAAAAATGTTCTATTTATTCAAACAAATTCTTTCATAATTTTCACTTGTCCGAATCCAGTTTTACTTCTCCCGGGCTTCGGGTGTGTTTGATTACCTCCTTTGGTCAAGTCTTCATGTAATAAAGTTGTGTTTGATAATCTCCCTTTGTCAAGGTGAACTTGATACATATTCATGTAAAAAATTTTGCAAGTGACTTGTATCAGATCTTACAGTCATAAAACTTTCAAGTACAAGTTTTGCACTCGTACTCGAAAAACATCCAATCAGAATGTCACATCCACTTCATACAACATTCTGATTGGACAATTTTGGAGTACGAGTACGAAATTCATAGCAAAATTTTATAACTGTTAGGCCTGGTTTGTGCTTTTCTCCAGATACTCTGGTTTTCTCTACCATTGAAACTGATGACCATGATATAGCATGTATATTGTTGAAATTAACGTTAAATATCTATAACACAATCTAACTCAATAAGTATCGTTATTAGGTAGCATTTTAAATATACAACATGCATACAGGGCCATCGTGGTCGTGATCATATGGTAGTTGGATTTACAACTACCTATGCAATCACCACTGATGTTGTGAGTTTGAATCTCGATCAGGGCGAAGTGTACAACATTATGTGATAAAGTTTCTCAGTGACTTGCGACAGGTCAGTGGTTTTCTCCGGGTTCTCCAGTTTCCTCCACCAATAAAACTGACCCCCACGATATAACTGAAATATTGTTGAAAGTGGCATTAAACACCATCAAACAAACATGTATACGTCCATACATGTAATATATAATGATTTACCTAATTTTTATAAGACTTCCTTCACTTTGCACTACAGCATTACATATAACAGAATGACTGCCACTGATTTGGTCCACATACACCAGGACGAAGTTTTCATTATTCAACCAGACCATGTGACTTAATGACAGAAGAGACAAACTAGTACTAGCTGGCAGGCCTTCAATTCTGAAAAAAAAATGTGATGTATAAACATTGTGTGTACCAACATGACAGAAACATAAATTAAATCAATGACAAGAACTGTTTTTAATCAATGTTACATGGATCAACAAAACTTCAAGTTTTTTATACTAATCTAATTATTCTTTAGATCTTATTTTCAGTATTTTATAGACATTTACACATTTACAGGGTTATGGTTATGGTGTTTAACGCCACTTTTCCGACTTTGATTCTAAATTTATATGTTTAACAGGAGTTACTTCCCTTTATGTCAGACAAAAGGGTCCCCTTTCATGCAAAGTGCACATGTTCAAAATTTCAATGTTGTAAAACAATTTGTGAATTTTGTATTTGTTATAAAATTATCTTAATTTTTTTTCCAGGGTTTTGATCAAATGTCTACAACTTATCAGAAAATTATAGTCAATTTTGTTATCCTTTCCATTGCTCTTACTAGACTGGGTACCATGTGACCATCGTAAGGGGAAAAACTTGTTTAAAAAAAGGAATAAAAACATGTAATTTTAGAATCAAATTGTGAATGTACAAAAGTCTGACAGAACTAATCTATTACTTCATCTGTTGCTGGTACCTGGCCCTTTATGGTCCTCAAACTTCAAATAAATTGTTCAAGAGCGACTTATGTTATTGAACAGAAATTAAATGTAGGATGGGTATGCTGACACTGGTAAAACTTAATACCCCTAACACCTAGGCAGCATATGGAAATGAGCAATTAAAGATATTTATTGAAAACCCCTTAAATACCTTAGATTATGTACCGTATAAGTGGGTTTTTTTTCTCGGGTACCTAATTTTCACTTTATTCATGATAGTCATCGATCAGCGAAAAAAAGAACCTGCGTAAATTTCTGCTCTTTACTACATAAATATTTTTTTTAATTTTCTTAAATAATCGCACAAGATCTGTCTCCCCTAGTATGACTGTATATAACGAATATTTAACAATTATATGGTCACTGCCATTCTTAAAATTGTTAAAATGACGCTTTTAAAATATCTAACAAAGGGGGGGGGGGGGGGGGGATCCTTCCCGAAAACAATGCATTTGGTGACAAATACAATATAACAGGTAACTTATTTTACATGTAGTTATATGTCCTTTTATCTTTAAAACACTAATTACCATGAAAAGTCGTTTCTGTGTAAACACACCTTTTTTAATTAATATTAGCATTCCCATTCACTGATTTTTAAGTACCTGTAAGTTGACAATTTTTGGTGTTAATTATCTGATCACATTTTGTTTGGGAGTCTGTTAATGAGACTTATTTGTGCTTAATATTTGTAAATGTGTTGTAATAATACATATATGTTAAACTTATATTAAATGCCCTTATGCAATTTTCTATTAATGAACATGTAAATACAATTCTAAAATACCAACGATTGCATGCAAAAAGCTTTTACTCAATTTATTTAAAAACATTTCCTATTTTGAATTGTTGGTCAAACAGTTCAGATAATGTTATTATAATATAACTGTCAATCCGCTAAAATTTGATTTTAGCTAAAACTCAGGATAGTGAAAATTAAATACTGCTAAAAAAAATTCCACTAATTTGGAAGAAAATCGCGAAATTTGCCTCCCGCGAAAAAAACCCACTTATACAGTATTATGAAGGGACAAAAACTACACTAACTTAAAATAATCTGTTAAATTCCAACTGTAAGGGTCGAGTTGATTATTTCTAAGAATCTACAAGTTGAAGTGTATTCTCTTACATAATACATTTCCATCTGCAAAGGTGTTTTCATTTTACATTTTTACACTTGTAATGTTTAGAAAGCCAAATAAGACAACAATTAACAAAAATAAAACGATAAATCTTATTGGCATACGTCCTTTCGATTCTCGGTTATATTTAGATAGTTAAGGTCTTTCAAGGGTACCAAATGTTCACCTATGGTCTGTCTGATTTGTAATTACTTACGGTCGGTCGGTTTGTTAGTTGTTTTTTGTATTGCGAGAATACATTTTAAAAGTTCATGTACGCGTTAGTTCTGAACATAAATTATGCCAGATTTGAAATACTTTTGTATATATTGATCAGTTACTCTTTTAAAGAAGCTTAATAAAAAAAATTAATAAAGTTTACTGTCAAGAGTCATATATATTAATTATATAGTTTAATTGTATGACCACCTTAGCCACGTGGTTAGACGAAAGTTTTGTATGACCACCTTAGCCACGTGGTTAGACCAAAGTTTTGAAGCAGACGTTAAAATACACAACAGAGGGTCGATACCCACAAGGCCCAAAATATTAACAAAACGTTTTTAAGCATAAAATGGTAAAAGGTTAAAGTTCATATACGCAAGAACAAAAGGATAAACTGTAGATTCTTAAAAATAATCCACTGTCCAAACAATAGTGTGACGTCAGAGAAATGTTTTATTGATATAGATTACAAGGTATATATATATATGTATATCTTAAGATTTCAAGACATTCAAATTAATAGAATCTATGAAAATGCTTGGAAACCAAAAGTTTGTATCTGACCAAAAATAGTCAGTAAAAAGTAAGTGCTTTGAACCTTTCCATAAATAATAATAATAAATACATTCTTTAAAATCGACATACAATATAGTCTAACCTATAAATATCTTTCAGTACTGGGGTTTTACAACAAATACCAAAACTTCCACCTCCAGCCCC
This sequence comes from Bathymodiolus brooksi, assembly GCA_963680875.1. Classification (NCBI taxonomy): domain Eukaryota; kingdom Metazoa; phylum Mollusca; class Bivalvia; order Mytilida; family Modiolidae; genus Bathymodiolus; species Bathymodiolus brooksi. The sequence continues at coordinate 117,177,241 of OY804577.1, forward strand.
ATCAAACTTGATGGATGTGTCTTCTCTCTGAGATTCTGGAAAAAAATGTTTCATAGTAAATTTCAAACATTTTTTACAATATCATTGTTAACAGCTTAAATAACCTACATACAATAAATTGTTCACCATTAGCTTCTTGTACCATCAAATGGGTTCTAGTATAAAGACTTGGCATTATGCATCATTGGTAATTCATGGATCATTTGAAACAATCACATTTGTTTAGGGGGTTGTCCAGTCATTGAATCATCAAATTTAGGAGTTGTTATAGCAACATATTATTACTCATATTTTACGACTGGTCGGTAGGTCACAAAACAAAATCATAACATAAAACCATGTTTTTTTTCGCTTACTGTTCAAATAAATTATCAAAATAGTGCAAAATAATGTTCTGATCCAGCAGAATGTAATATATAAGTGTAAATAATACCTGTCCTTCAAACCACATGGCATCAATCATATTTGAGATGAATTATATATGAGTACAGAGAAATTTTCTTTCAAATGATGTGTGATGAGTGGCAAGTACCAGTGTGTGATGGATGGGTTATGGATGATGGGCATTATGGAACATGATACAACAACTAATATGTAATAAAGATTGTCAGTTACTTGCCACAGGTCGGTGGTTTTCACCGGGTACTCCGGTTTCCTCCACCAATAAAACAGACTGCCATGATATAACTGAAATATTGATGAAAGTGTAGTTAAACATCATAACCCACCCCCTCTAAAATTAATATACTGTCCAACTGTCACTACTTACCATCAAATGTGTATATTGCTAACTGACCATTCACCAGGGAAACTGCTATATTGTTGGTGTTACCATGACAACAAAAAGTCAACTGATTTACAGCACAGGGTAATTGTAAGCTATAAGCACACATTGGAGGTGGTACAACCATACTTCTCATTGGTGTTAATAGAACTTTATCTGAAATTAAACAATTTTAAGATCTGAAATTAAAACAATTTAAGATTTTTTTTAATCTATTTCTATGATTTTAATTATCTTGCTATTAATTGATTCTAATTTATCAAACTATTACCAAGAATAAAATTAACATTAAGGAGCCCATTGGAAATAAGAGGGAATGCTTTTGTGGGTTTGTTTATCCTTGGTTAAAGTATCACTAATAAAAAGTATTTGGAATTTAGTCAAGTCTTATGTCTTATTTCTGATTTAAAATTTAAACCTATTTTCAACTGATTTCTGTACATATAAGATATTTTATCTTAAACAAATTTTACCTTTTACCTTTAAAGATTGTTCTATGATAAATACATTTATATACTATCATTAATTTGTTTTTCGAGAATGGATTTTTCTCAAAGCATTATCGCATCGAAGGCAAAGCTTGAGATGTGAAATGACATGAGAAGTTCATTTCGAACAAAACATATCAATGATAGTATGCTTATCAAGGATTTGGTACGGTGACGTCTTTATAATGTCACATTAGAAAACAGTAATATTATGTTATTATCGGCAAATTGAACATTTTTCCTTTGATTTGTGCCACTGAAAAAGTCTGGATCACTGAACTTACCTTGATCTACAAAAAATATCAGTTCAGTTTGAAACTCGCATGTGCAAGTTTATCGGTCAATCTGACGTAAAACACATAATGACGTCACCGATAAAAACAATAACGTCAGTTCTGAAGGCCTTGACGGTCTTTATCACTAGTATCACAACTTGTCCTATTGGACTCACTTGGATACTTGTGATAATGTTTGTCTCAACCTTCAAAACTGCCGTTATTCTATATGTATAATGCTAGTTGTTTGATATTTGATATAATCGTAAGAAAGATTATCAAGGATTTGTTGAGGTAACATCATTATAACGTCACATTAGAAAACAGCAATAATATGTTAGTATCACGTTAGTTTCTTGATAATAGATATCATTGTGTGTAAAGATCAAATGGAAAATGTACATATCATTGATAAATTAATTTATCCTGCAATCAGTACATTTGCTGTACAAATATGCTATACGAATAAATTTTTGCTTTATTCGTACTAGACGAATAAACTTTTCATACTATCTGAATAAACTTTTCAGCCTACGAATAAACTTTCCTGGTACCCTGTAGCTATGTACAGCGGAGGGCGCAGACAAGTATGAATCTGGTACTAATGTAACGCGGACCACGAAGAAGACACCCTTGACAACATTTATGAAAGGCGAGGAATGACGCTTGTTTCCGTCCTTTTTGTCTAAATCTGACAAGTTTTCCGACTTTTTTGACATTGCAGGATAAACACAAAATACGTACATTGTCGTTAAATATAAAATTCATTTGTACTCGCTGCGAAACAGGCCTGAAAAGCTCGCCAAAGGCTCGCTATTCTGCCTGTTTCTAAAGCTCGTACAAATAAATTTGATATTCACCGACAATGTACGTATATTGTATATTCATCCTCCTGTTGGTTGAATGTATATTTGGGATTATCCTTAATATAGTATTAAATAAAATATCTTACCACCATCTATAACAGCGACCAAAGCTTGATCATTTTCTGTCTTTCCATGGCTACATTTGGTGGCCCAGTACCATGTATATTGTAAGTATTTGCCAGCAGAAGACACTATATGTAATTTATATGCATGTTCAGGGTCCCATAAAATAGATACAGGTTTGTCAGACTCAAAATGTAAACTTTGTTTTAGATACCAGTGGTAGTTTCCAACTGTCCATAACTGTACTGGAAATAGAACAAACCATGAAAAAATAAATTAAACATTTTAATTACGAGTACTTTTATAGTCAAAACAATAAACCTTTGGCACATTCCTGATTTGATTCTAAAATAATACAATTTTTTTAGGAGTTATTTTCCTTATGAAAGGTAAAATTGTGAATGTTCTAACAAGGGCAACGAAAATGACAAAGAATTTGAATATAATTTTCTTATTTGTAGATATATGAATCTTGTAAAAAATATAGGATAATTCTAAAGCAAATAGAAAATTCATAAGTTGTTACAACATTTTTGAACAGATTATGGGAAAAATATGTGTTATTTTCATATGAATTTTGCATGAAAGGGGGTCATTTAATGCACATTAAAAGGGAAATTACTCCTATTGGTTTCATGGCCTTTGTAACAAAATTTGTGAAAGTAAGAATTCTCCTTCAAATTATGTGTGTTCAAATCTATATCTTTTATCTCAGTCCCATAACAGAGTCAATCCTTTTACAAAGATTTACTGAGTTATTTAGAAATATAAAAGTATTATATATCAGTCCTATCAGTTCATGAAGATACCATTGGCATTAAATCAGTTCAGCTAAACTTCTGAGCTGCAACCTCGTCTGTAACCCACAGCTGATCACGCTCCAATTATTCTCCACTCATCACCTGTGGTTCAACTGGTGGAGAAATCCCTTGACAAACAATTCCTTACATTAAAAGATCAGATTAGTTAAGCCTCTGTGCTATAATAAATAAAGTATCCCTTGGTAAGTAATTCCTTACCATATGATTTCTTACAGTTGTCTGTATTTTCATCTGTAAGCAGATCTTCACACCACACAGCTAAAACAGTGGAATCTGTGTTCCATAAAACTTCCTTTACCTAGTATGAAAAAAAAAATAGCTTTTTCCTCTCATTTTGAATTTCTGTCACATTTAAACAAAATGTTATAATTAAATCCATTAATGAACTTTTCCCATACATTACAATAAATTAATTTTAGAAGATATTTATTTAATAAATGAGAAGATTTAATCTTCTTGTATTTGAAAACTTAATATTTACCTATTCATGAAAATACAAATTTAAATGTTTTTTGGAATTCAGGAGCTTTTCTCTTTGCACGATATTTTTTGCATTGTAAGTGAGTGAGTGATTGTTGTTTAGCGCCAAAACAGAAATTTTTCAGCTATATCATGACGAGAACAAGTTAATATTCAATAAGATGATGATGAAGTCTGCTTTGTACAAGACCAACACGCTTACTTGGATTTTTATTTTTGTATTGTAAACATACCTCTACTTGTTTAACAGAAAATGGCAAGGTAAACTCTCCGTGTCGTAATCCATTCTTCTCAAAGAAAATAATCTCATGTCTGTTTGGTTTCCTCAATGAAGAGGTTATCAGACTTCCTGATGGTCTGTCAAAAGAGTGAAACTTAATACCTGATATACGTAACTTTAAACAACAAATATTTTGAGAGAAGTCTTAAATAAACCATGGAGGTATTATAGAGGGAGTGAGAATGAAGACTTGTTAAGTGTACATGAAATGACACAGCCGACCTGTCAAGTTTTTGCCAAATTTTATAAGGCGCCGATTGCACAGTGTGTGTTTCATAGCCAATGACTAGTGAATATCATGACCTGCAATAAATGGAAATTAACGAGACATAACAAAGTGTTACTTTATACTACTGGATTTGTACATAATTACCAAGTGATACACGTGCAAAACCAATATTTCTAGTTTAATTGTCATTTCCTACAAACTGGGGAGATGAAGGCATATATCTTCACCTTTTATGTGCTGCGTTTTTACAGACACATGTATTTTTAACAGTTTATATGTCCCTAATTATAAATATGACTACCGGTACGTGTATCAGTGTGGAAATTAAGCATGCATCATGAATAGTCTCGATACAATTGGGCGAATTAAAACCAGTATTGTCATAATTCTCACACACGTACAGATCCCACTTGTATGCTTTATATTAAATGCATTTTTTGTGGTCTGATTTTTATCATCACTGATTACATAGTTAGATGTATACCCACAACAGACTCCACATTTTTTATTTGTTGTTCTGTTATCAGTACAAACTATTTCAGAAAAAGAGAAGTTTGAACACTACACATATTACTGTGTTATCTACATTGTTTATCATACTTACTTCCAACACAAGGCATGTTCTACTCCATCTACGTTCTCACTGGTAGAATCATGTTCACCTTCCCTACTCCATACCCGTAATTTTCTACTTCCTACAATAAAAAACATCAAATGTACCTATATTAATCTAATGCACCAAATGAACATTTTGCATTAAAAAACTACTTCATTAGTGTTTGACCCCAATTGATCAGAAAGCCAATTTTAAATACCAACAACTGAAGAATAGAAACAAAGTAAAATGTCAAAAGTGTGAATTGTGTATAGTGAAATGACATGAAAGATGTATTGTCTGAAAATGTGGGAATGGTGAAAGACTCAAAATCTCGACTTTAATTGTACTTCTTGGTTTGCAAAAAGGGGGTGTATCTTTAGTCAACATAGCTTTGGATCAGGTGAGCTTAACATTTGTGGAAAGCAATTTGTAGAGTATCAAGGATCTAGATAGAAAACAGATGGAGGAGTTGATTATACAAAATACAAAGTATGTAACTCTTTTCCAACCTGCCTTTCACAATACTATACATGTACTTGGATCTGCACTCTGTGTAACACAACAAAATAATAAGATCATGCTATATAAATATAACGAATGCAATTAATACAGTAATCTGAAAATAAATATAATTATCGATGATTTGTAAATTTTCATTTTGACCTTTTCACATATTATCAAGCAACAAAGCATGATACAAACATATAATCACTGATTTTTAATGTGATGTTATCTTGATGTAACCATGATCAATTCTCAAAAAACATGTTATAATTGATATGCTTTGCTCTAAATAGACTTCTTGTCTCATCTCGTCAAAAAACATGTTATAATTGATATGCTTTGCTCTAAATAGACTTCTTGTCTCATCTCGTCAAAAAACATGTTATAATTGATATGCTTTGCTCTAAATAGACTTCTTGTCTCATCTCGTCAAAAAACATGTTATAATTGATATGCTTTGCTCTAAATAGACTTCTTGTCTCATCTCGTCAAAAAACATGTTATAATTGATATGCTTTGCTCTAAATAGACTTCTTGTCTCATCTCGTCAAAAAACATGTTATAATTGATATGCTTTGCTCTAAATAGACTTCTTGTCTCATCTCGTCAAAAAACATGTTATAATTGATATGCTTTGCTCTAAATAGACTTCTTGTCTCATCTCGTCAAAAAACATGTTATAATTGATATGCTTTGCTCTAAATAGACTTCTTGTCTCATCTCGTCAAAAAACATGTTATAATTGATATGCTTTGCTCTAAATAGACTTCTTGTCTCATCTCGTCAAAAAACATGTTATAATTGATATGTTTTGCTCTAAATAGACTTCTTGTCTCGCAAACAAATCAACGATAGTATCAGTCTTCAAAATTAGACTTTCTAATTTACTGGCCCGAAAACTTCAAAATTAGAATATTTATATAGATTCTATTGAAAAAATTTGGCAAAAGTCACTGGTCCGAATCAATTTTCACCGGACCACTGCTAAAGTCGATGACTGTAGTATATATGAATTACAGTCACACCCGCCCATGCATTCACCTCTATTAAGCAGACACCTGTATTAAAAGGTCACCTAATTCTTATCCTGTCATAGAATATTTCATATGAATTGAACCTCTATTAAGAGGTCACTTGTCTTATAAGGCCACTTTTTCTTTGTCCCAAAGGTGACCTCTTAATACAGGTTAGACTGTATTTGTCAATGTTACATGATTAATGACAAACCTCTCTGATATCATTACCTGTTGAGGGTGATATTGTACTGACAACAAAGAACTGTCCATCACCACGCCAACTGATTCGAGGTTTTCTATCATCCCATGGCAAGGCTGGTTTTTCATCCTATAATGTATGGGTTTTTTGGTTTATAAATCTGAGTTGACTCATTGATAATTATGTACATAATCCTTTATCATATCAAAATTCCAAACTGTCAACAACAAGCATAAATTATACTAGAATTAATATTTATTTCAAACTTTGACTATTATTAAAGTTTTCAGCAACAGTATCAACAGTATGACAGAATAAAATTTGACTACAGTAACTAAATCATATAAGACATACTGGAGCTGTCGTGGTCGTAATCGTATAGTAGTTGGATTTACAACTACCTATGCAATCAGTACCTATCACCACTAACGTTGTGAATTTGAATCCCGCTCATGTGGAGGTGTACTCGATACAACTTTATGTGAAACAATTTGTGAGTGACTTGCGGAAGGTCTGTGGTTTTCTCCGGGTACTCCGGTTTTCTCCATCAATAAAACTGACCTCCATGATATAGCTGAAATATTGTTGAAAGTGGTGTTAAACACCATAACCCTAACCCTTATCCTATAAGACATACATTACCCTACCTCAGGTTTGAGAGTAGCAGCCTGTTTTCCCACAGAACCATGGAACTGTGTTTCCTTTTTACCCCATCCAACAGTAATAAACTCGGCTGTAATATAAATAAATAAGGATACTAGGTATACAAGATCAGATGCTAATAAACTTCGAGGAAATCACAGATAAAAATCAAAAGCAAAGAAACAACACTTATAAAGAAACTATAAACAGTGATGGTCAACAATTCTACCAATATGCTATGTATTAAAAACAAAAACAGGCAAAGCATTCATGCTTTTGTTATAAATAAATATGGTGTTTCTCCCATTTCGACAGTTTGAGGGACAAATAAATTTTTCTCATGCCATTTCACAAAAGCAAATTGTAAACAGGTGCATTAACATTTATATGATAAAATTTGAGCATGTATTTCTTTTCCCTCAAAATGTGTGATGCAATTTTTTTTTCCATAACCAGAACTTTTAAGAAATGGCTATGTAATTTTACTACAGGTAAAATAATTACTACAATGAATAAATCTTCTCTTATTGTGTGAAATTTTAATAAAATGTGCAAAAGACCAGTTATGTCAGGTATTAAAAACACTTTGTATTGGTAGACAATTTCCCAACACCAACAACCTAAATATAATGCATCTATTCTAGAATAATAGGTTCTTACACAAGTCCCTATTGAAGATCTGGGATTTCTTCCACGAGTGTGAGAAATTCCGTCTTTTCACGAGTGGAGTATAGAGGAACGTGTGGAAAGACGCTGAATTACTCTCACGAGTGGAAGAAATCCCAGATCTTCAATAAGGATGAGTGCAAGTACCTGCTTCTTCCGTTTCAACTTAAAAACAAAGCATGTCGATTTCATTCATTCATTCGCATGTCAATATCATGTTTACTACACAAAATATTACAATGCCACGTGCAATGCAGTAAATACACACTTATTTAAAACCGCATTAAATCTATTAGGGGAAATCAGTTAAAATTCAGGTAAAATTGTTATTTGAAGCTTTTTTAGATCTACTAAGACGACAATCTATATTACTATAGCAGTCGTAGAAGTGGACTCCATTGATTATACTCGGCCGATTTGATTGGCTGACAATGCCATGTAAGACAAGGTCACGCGCAGCTGTCTTTATGGCTTGTCTTACATAGAAAACGCATCAAAATGGAAGAATGTGTATTTAAGGATAATACCTGAACCAAAATTCTCTGGATGAAGTGATTTCTCCGTGATAGGATCAAAATCTCTTGTCATCATTATCATTGTCTCCTGTCCTGAAATGTGAAACACAAAACTACAATATCTATTATTATACCTTACATATTTTCTTACTATGTAAAAGAAATTAGACAATTTGGACGTTTTATGGACAATTTGCAGACAAATGAAACAACTTGGAGGACAACTCAAACACTAATAATGTAAAGGGAGACAATAAGTTGTCGCCCTGTCTACAACCCTTGACAACTGGAAGCGTATTGCAAATCTGTGGGTTTTTTCCAGTTCGGTTCCGTAATTGCATTTTCTATACCAGAAATTATTTTGTTGTCTATTACAAAAAAAAAAGTCAAATTCTGAACATTTTTGAATAGTTTCGGTATAATAAAACAGTTATTGTCGCTATATGAGGTGAAAATCAACTTGTCAACGCTCGAGAAGTTGTTTTCCCTCGATCTAACGCCCTCAGGAAAACTACCACCCAAAATTTGACAACTTTCTATGCTCACCTCATATGAAGGCACTAATTGTATGATGACTAATGGTAAAAGGTACAGAAAAAAGTCAGTCAGCAGCTTGGACATGAAAGGAATGATGAAATCTGTGGACATGAAAGGAATGATGAAATCTGTGTCAGTTATCAGTATTTCAAGCGATCAAAGCTCCACAATTTCCATGAAAGTTTCACAACTGTACCAACAATGCCTCAGAATACTATGTAAAACAATCATAATTTTTCAGTGATCAAAAATGTGAAACAGATATTTCTTGTACTTGTATTATGTGTAAGAGTATCTTCTACATGTCATATATGTAGACGTGTTTGTAATGTATTGATGTATGATTACTGTTATAAAGATGATAAAGAATAACCCATGTCGTAGACGTGTTTGTAATGTATTGATGTATGATTACTGTTATAAAGATGATAAAGAATAACCCATGTCGTAGACATGTTTGTAATGTATTGATGTATGATTACTGTTATAAAGATGATAAACCCATGTATTTCTTTATTATTGTCATTAAGTTTACGTTGACAAGAAATAAACAGATTTGGAGTACATGTATTTAGTTCTCAATCATGAATTTATTGAAAAATAATGATCTTAAGACTAAATACATTTGCATCTAATAAATATAGAGTACAATCACATATGTAATATGCTTCTTATTTTTCAAAAATAACCGGAAACAGGTGGGTTTCCGTCATTTATACTGATCAACAGTACTGTCTATTCAAATAAGAGTATGAAAAATTACTTTGTGAAAAATTAAATATAAGAAATTAGATTTGAACGAGAAAGTTATTCAAATATAGCATGCTTATTTCTTAAAAACGATCCAAAATATGACCAACCACAAACTTGGCTTTTATATCGCCACAATGGTATATGGGGAGAGGACGACAGACAACATGATCCACATGCTGGTAAAATTTCATTTAATAAGTTGGTCATATGAGATAGTTTGTTTTATTTCTTACTAGTCCATTAAACAAACAGTAAATTAGTACATCTGACATCTGGCCTGACAAGAAGAGTATTAAACCTATGATGGGAGATATCTTATAAGAGGAAGACTACTGAAATAATCTACCTGTAGTAAGTACCAGTAACTCCATATCTGGACTCCATGACATCGATGTTATCCCACTTTCAACATTGCCAACACATTCCAACTGTAAAACATAAGAAAAAGATAAACACAGGATTTTCCATGCTTAAAGGAGATTTTTAACAAGAATAATAAGACAGATGCCACGAGTGGAAAAATCACTTCGAACAATCAAATTTCTGAGGTATGTGACCTTTAGGTCACATTGGTCATGTGACATACAGTTTCATAAATATGCTGTTCATTTCAACTGGGATTTTTGTTTATGATTTTATGATAAGTTCCGCCCACAAATTTTGTCGGTAGGCAACTACTGCAAATGCCACTTTAATAAAATCAAATATTGTACAAATACAATGTATGTCAATTATGAAAATTAATTTCCATTTACCTCTTGTGTAAAGATATTCCACAGTAACAGGTTGCCATTATCTGTAGCCACACAAACAGACTGTTGGTCTGGTATACACTGGATACCTATAACTTTACCACTGCCATCTGGTGGCAGGTAACCATCATTTACAAGAGAAATAACTCCAGATATCTGTAAAAAAATATATTATACAAGATAAATGAATATGGGTTCTGACACATTTTTGAATGTTTAGTAGTCAGTTTTATTGAGGAAGAAACTCAAGATTGACTGGAAAAATAACACTGGCCTTCTGTCGTCTGTAACTACGGCAATAAACTAAAACACTGACCTTCTGTAGTCTGTTACTAATAAACTTTATCATGTAAGGTTGTATTTACTACACTTTATCATATTGGAAATATTATTTTTTAGGTGATCAGCACCGGTGAAAACTAACTACAATGTCCCTCTAAATTATTTGACAATTTTTAGTGGGGTTAATGTTGCTCGATCTTCAGTTTTCTCTGTAGTTTTTTGTAGATCGTCGTTTTGTCCTTGTTCTCTTGGCCATTGTATTGTCTGTCCTTTCATTTACGGCTTCTGATTACCCCTTTGGAATCTTCAAACTTTTCAAGTTGAATTAATTTATTGAAATACAGTAGAACTTCGCTGGCTCGAACTCGAAGGGACCGTCAAAATGTGTTCGAGCCACTGAGGTCCCGTAATTTCAGAGAAAAAAAATCTGATTCTGACCCGGGACAGTTTCATTACGCTTTGATAGCTGATGCACAGTACCATGGACCTTTGTTGTTAAAATATTTGATGCTTTAGAAAGTTCTCAAAGACTATGGCTTCTGAATACCTCTTTGGTATACATTTCTTCGAAACATTTTTTCACTTTGTTCGCGATCTATTTTATAGACAGGATATACGAGGGCGTGTATTAACAGTTGGATCGATATAGGTATAATGCTTGATAATTCGGATATATATTTCTAATGGCCAATTTTCAAATATTAGCCAACGATCGTTTTCTCTTTTTTTCATTTGAATTTGAAGCAATTATATTTATTTCTTTGGTATTATATAGACATAAAAACTCAGGTTAATCGGAATTTCACTACCAGTACATTTCTATTTTTTGGGTATTTAGATGAACCTTGATATCACACAGTTTGATATTATTTGATTCCAGTAACTATAAAAATTAAAATAAACCACTCTCAATAATACTAATTCATGTAATAACAATTTTAAATATTTTTTAATAAACTTTATTACGATTGTAAACATTTTATTGTTTTAATCATTATCAAGTGTAGGCTCGGCTTGGTACAATCAGCGACATGTGTCTCGGGTTCAATAATCGTTTCTTATTACTCGTAATTAACCTGTTAATTATCAAGCCACAGCTGAATATAATGACTAATTAACACAAATTATGACAAATTTATCCCTCTACCTGTAATCGTTAAGTAAACAATTATCTGTCGGTAATATGACATTTATCACACCTTGCTGGAAGCACATTCAACCGTAGCATACACTTGTCAATTAAATTGCGATGTTCGAGTTTGGCATGGTAAAACACGTGATTTTATTATTGACGGGACCATTTATTGAGTTCGATTGTTCAAGGTATCGGTGTTCGAGCGAAAGGGGTTATTTTTACTTAGAAATATAAGGAAAATTGAGGGGACTTTCAAATCAGTTAAAGCCATCCATAGTGCAGGGGTAGAAATAAGAAAAAGTCAGTAAGTAGCCAGCAGGGCCCCTAAGTTTCTTAACCTAGTAGCCCTCCAAAACATGAAGTGGTCCTTCAACCCGCTAAGCGAGTTTGACCAACTGCACAAAGCGCTGTTGCTGTACGGCCAGGGGTCTTAATGCCCCCAGAAGCTCTGGGGTAAATGGTGCAAAATCCTGCATTCTGGCACTCTCCTGAACTCTAATTTGACATCTTGAAAACACTATTTTATAAAGTACATTTTCAAAATTATATAAAAAAAAAAATTCTTCACATTATCATGCAGACCTGTGTTGTCCAATCAAGAAAATCAATCACCTTAAAACCGCTAATTGTGATACTTGTCATTACCTTAGACTGTCACAGTTGGATTGCTGATTTGTATATTTTGTTTAATCTTAAGCATTGTGTTGTCTGGTTAATAAAATATGTGTCAATTCAGCTCTTAAATTTTCATCAGATTTTTATATTTTTTTAGGTTCTAATTTAAGTAATTTTTCTGTTCTGTTGTTATAGTATACACTACAATCCAGTTTCCTGATCATGACATCAATACTCCTTAGCTTAATTTGTGGCATCATTTTATTTTTGTAATTAGGACATCTTGTAATAAATGATCCAATGTGTTCATGTTTACTGCAAATAACACAAACCATCCCCTTCGCCATGTTTTTTAACCAAGTAAATTCCTTTTCCCACCTAGGCAGGAAAGTGCGCTTTCTGTTTTCCTTCTCATATTTCCTCGCTTGTTTTTTTTAGCGGGTAGTTCCGGACAATTTAATAGAAATTTGTACATTCTGTTGACATTATTTTTATTTTTACCGGAAATTAATACAAAATATACGAAGGATAATTCGGCCCTTATTACATCCGATGATTTCTTCGCCCCGTTAAAGAACTATTTATATTTAACAGCAATGTTTAGGTTTCAACAATAAGTAATATTATACTGTAGTATAAAAAGATACGAATAGTAAATATGAAAGACATTTGTTGTGGAATTTACGGTAAAAAAATCGCGAAACTATGCCGTTTTACGTTTGAAAAGTGCCGACATGGGGCGATAGGTTCAAGAGACGAACGCATACGATGAGGCTGAAAACTAAAATGCACAACGGAAACGGATTGGTACAAAACTTGACGAAGAAAGCACTTGAAACCAATCAGATTGCTTCATGCAAATAAAGGTTTAGACAGCTAACAAATCGTCAACAAATCTCGGCAATAAAATGTTTCATCTAGTCTATGGTTTGCACAGATACTAAAAAAATAAGGAGCCCAGCGGGATATCTACATTTGATCCCAAGGAGTCCTTCTGAAAATTTAGGAGCCTTGGGCCACCGCTTATTTCGACCCCTGATATTAGTGTCCGACCCATCCGAGTTCAAGGGACTGAAGTTTGACTGTAAATGATTCTTTAATACCATTTGTTAAGATACTTTCAACATTATGTGATTAAATCTGTCAGTGACTTGCGGCAGGTCTGTGGTTTTTTCCGGGTACTCGGGTTTCCTCCACCAATAAAATGACGGCCAAGATATAACTGAAATATTGTTGAAAGTGACGTTAGACATACTAATACTAATGATATTTTCAGATGTATCATATATAGTGACCTGGAGGAATGTAATCAAGAAAGTAATGCGGCATGGGTTTTTACTTTACCTCACCATCTCTAGGGTTGAGTCCTGTGATGTTATAAGCTGAAGCACAATATATTATTCCTGTATCATAATCAACAGAACTACACTGTAATCCACTAAGTTCTGTAAGGGCAGACAACTGTGTGCTGTACAGAAGCTCAAGGTTCCTCATACTTATTATCGGTAATGATTAAACTTATTCAGTTCAAGTTTTGCCACTGAAATATAAAAAATAAACAAATAATTAAGTTAATTATTAGCTATAACAACTAATATTTCAAAATGCATCTGTCTAGAAAAACACTTTAATTTTTACAAGAAGTAATGAGGATGTAATTTAATACAATGTCAATATGCATGTTCTCTGTAGGAGAAGTCCAGTCTCCCTATATTTTTTTCAAGTGTGGCGAGTCCTGCAGTTCTCAATTTTGTTTGCCATTATCAATATCTAATAACAGGTTTCTTTAATTTATCATCTGAATAGATACATGTAGCTGGAACCATCCCCTCAACCACTTTGCACAGAAAATGAGAAATAAAAATTCAAATATGTTTTTGGCATGTGGATCTTGATTCTTGGCTGGAGATCTTGCAGTTCTAGGTTGCTTAGCAAGATCGAGACATTATTATGGAAACAGGACAACTCAGACCAAAGGCAACTCGGACCAAGACAACTCGGACCATTTTTAAGACAACTCGGACCATTTTTTAAGGACAATTCGGACCACTTTTCTAGGACAACTCGGACCAATATTTAGTGTAAAATCAGACCACTTTTTAGGTCAGCTCTGACCACTCTGTAAAGACAACTCGGACCACTTTTTGAAGACAACTCAGGCAACTTTTCCAGGACAACTCGGACCCATTTTTAGCCACTTTTAGGTCAGTTCTGACCACTTTGTAAAGACAATTCGGACCACTTTTCCAGGACGACTCGGACCAATATTTAGTGTAAAATCAGACCCATTTTTAGGTCAGATCTGACCACTTTGTAAAGACAACTCGGACCAATTTTTGAAGACAAATCGGACCACTTTTTGAGGACAACTCTGACCACATTTTTTGACAACTTATGACACTCAATTAGAACCACTTTACACAATTACATGTACTCTGTTTTGTTTGTTGGGTTTTGAATGTGTATACTGTTGAATATTACTTTCTTGATTTTTATATTGATCCTTCTTTCCTTTATCACAATATTTTGACGTTTTCAGGGTGAAAAATAAAGGTATTATAAAATTAAAAAAAAATAATATGTGTTTTTTTTCTATATACATGTAGTAATTTTTGAAAATTTGACGAACAAATAAGTATAATTGAATAAAATCGTGTTTCAGATAAACAATTCTTAAAGGAAATTGTAAATTTTTGTCTGTGAGGGTATCAATTGGCATTAAGTGGTACGGGATGAATTGCCATTAAAATTGGTCCCAGTTGTCTTTAAACAGTGGTCCGAGTTGTCTTTAAAAAGTGGTTATAGCTGACCTAAAAGTGATCTGATTTTACCCTAAATATTGGTCCGAGTCGTCCTCAAAAAGTGGTCCGAGTTGTCTTAAAGAAGTGGTCCGAGTTGTCACAAATTCATTATTATATAATAACAATTGAAACACATCAACAGATCTTTACATATTTCTGTGTTACCCTTCATAACATATCCTACAAATAAATGACAGGAAATTTTATAATTGGATAAGCCCATTTGCCGTGCACAGACACTTGTTTCTAATATGAAGGTCGACTTTCAATAAGAGCATGGAGAGTAGACCTTCCCATTGATAAAAACAATTGCCTATGTCGCCTGTGTTGTGGTGCATTGGCCGTGTACACACTGACAGTCATTCACTCATTGATTGAAGTAATCAAGACAAGAGTTACAACTTACAGACTGACCTACAATGAGTAAACTATGTGCCCGTTTTATTCAGTCATTGAATTTCATCAACAATAATATCAAAATCCAGTATTTTTGCTGTCACCGAAAGCAGGACGGATTATACATATTTCTGCTTAAAACATTTCACAAAATTGCATGTTCGTGGGCGCAGACATATTTGTAATCTCGCACTGAATACTTTGTTCTACCAAAAACCGCCAAGAAGCTCCGGTACAGGTAGATTTATAACCTGTATCTGTATATTTACAGTGCAGGAACCGATCACGGTTATAGATACACTTCAAATCATAATCTTAGTTGAAAACATTAATTGGACCTAAAATATACAAAATTCAACATAAAAAATATCAAACCACCGATCATCGATCGGACACTTTCATACAGGTTTTAGCATAACCGAACACTTAATTTGTGATCAGCTGTTCCTAGTTCACAACTTGGTTACAACTTATAGCACTTTTATTTAAAGTCTTTACTCTGAGTCTCTGTATTAAAAAAAAGGCAGACCTTCTGGGACATGTCCACATATATAAAGCCAAAAATAATAAGAGGACTATTAGAGGTAACACAAACTGACAGTGCTCTTATAGTTAAAATTAGAAAGAAGAAGAAAAACCCTTGGCCTTGTATCAAAAATTCAAACTAATTTTTTTGAAACTTTAGTATATTACTTCATTTTCACACCAAGGGGATACATTGATTTGCATGGACTTTAATGCACTTACTGGAGGATTTAAAGGCTTAAGTTAAATATAGAAAATGACAGTGTAAATAATAACCTAGAATGTTCTAGGCTACACCTGACGATTATTCCCTAGAAAACTCTAAAAAGACATTAACTGGGCCATATTGCAAATTTATGTGGTAATCTTTTAATAACCATTTATAAATCGTTACAGGTAAGGATTCTAAATTATAGGACTTTTCTCATAGATTATTTTACTTCTTATGATAGTAATGGCAGAGCACAGTTGATTATATGTTGGCATCACAAAATCTTTTGTATATATGATATAAGTAGTTTCCAATTGTCTGTCCCAAGTCAAGACATGGATTTCCAACACCATATAGGTCATGGTCTATTATTGTGTTCAATGATTTGAGGTGAGACATGGTTGTTAAATTTGTAGATATTGGTGGTATTGTTGACCATTATATATGTGTAGGTAAATATTGTATGTTAAAAGCATTGATTGGACATTTCAATAACATATAATATCTTTGTCCTAATTGCATCTTGTACCCTACATTGTACAGTATATGTGGTTATAATAATTTTGAACATAAATAAGTTTATCATTTATTTCAGAAACCATGAGAAATGGATGAAGAAAACAGAAATCTAAACCAAGGTAGACAAATAATAACAATACAATTCTATTTTACACCCAAAAAACAAAGTACTGGTGATGGAACAACACTTTATTGATGTTTATTATGCATATCTGCTATCTGGAAAAAAGAAAAATTTCCCCATTGTTTTGGGTTGCTTTGGAAAATGGCTGATAAGTTTTCTTGGTAAAAGTTAAACTTTTGTAGAATCAAATATGAACTTGTAAAACAGATGGTAAATTATTGTCTCATGTTTTGAGAATGCTACACTGATTGAACTTAGAAGGGGAAAAGTTTCCCAGCTTATCTCCTTTAATCAAAACATCTGTCCATTGACCGTTACCAGGGCCTCCTTTTATAAGCAACATGATTTATGTTTTTAAAAAAAATAGTCATGAATGCATGTATAAACTGAAAGACTGCTCACTTCATGTTAATCAACAATCAATCTTTTTCTTTTTTTCTTTTTCTTTTTTTTACCATATCATACTGTTTTTAATTTTTACCCAGCAAGGCATGAAATCAGGTCTTACGATAATTAAAGTGTTTCGATTGGACAATTTTGGAGTACGAGTACAAAAATTTTGTCAAATCTTGCAATCATGCCAACAATTTTGCCATAAACAGTAGCATAGTAATTGAAGTTGTACTTACTCCAGTTTTATTTGATGATTTCTTTTGTTTGTTTTTAAATTTGATTTTTATTTATGTCTTGGTAGAGGTTTTTTCTGTATAGTATTTTATGCTATCGCCATCAAATTTCACATCATTTAAAGATACATATGTATTTTCTATTTATTTGATTTGATTTCTGTTGCAGATAACAAAGAGTTTAATTTACAGTTGACTTACAAAGGTTTGACAGAGTTTCCAGACTATTTACTCACTGATAATGTTTATAAAGCATTAAATCTTGTGTATTTGAGCAGAAACCGCATAACAAAGTTGGTAAATGTTTATATTTTATTAAAGGATTGGATTGCAAAATTGAAAGAAATAAAAACTCATACTGTCATTAATTCTAATGAGAGTGGTCAAATGCTAGAAAAGGTTAGGGGTTAGGGTTATGGTGTTTAATACCACTTTCAACAATATTTCAGTGGTCAGTTTTATTGGTGGAGGAAACCGGAGTACCCGGAAAAAACCACTGACCTGCTGAAAGTCACTGACAATCTTCATCACATAAAGTTGTATTAGGTACACCTTGCCATAAGCAGAATTCAAGCTTACCAAGCGATCATGACCATGACAGCCCCTAAGTATGCAGAGTTCTGGTTTATAATTTTGATATAGATAATTAAATACCTATAGTGAATAAAGCACATCTATAAAAACAAAACTGGTCATAATATCAATGTAGTATGATCATAATTATGTACTGGTAGAAATAATTACAATTTTATAGTAAATGTAGATTATCTCCCCTTAGGCCACATATTATTGGTGTTTAACACCACTTTCAATAATATTTCCATTATATCATGATGGTCAGTTTTATTGGTGAAGGAACCTGGAGATCACAGACCTGTGGAGATAGGTACTAATTGCAACCGTAGATGAAAGTCCACTGGCCAAATATGATAATTTCCACAGCAGTCCTTTGATAAGGTTAATAGCTAAAACAAAATTTAAAGGAATTGTTTTTATGAAAAAATAGAAATTATGCTACCTTGGTTTGTATCACATAATAATTTCGAACTGCATCGGTGGCATAATAGTTGGTGTGCTCGCCTTGAGTGTGGTAGATCGTGGGTTTGAGCCCTGGTCGGGTAAAACGAAAGACTTTAAAATTGGTATATGTTGCTTCTCTGCTTAGCACACAGCATTAAGGAGAAAGAGCAAAGACTGGTTGGCTCGGAATCAGAATAATATATCCGAGTGGAGTGACATATCTACCTGCGGACTGTTGTTTCAGTGAGGTAGCACTATAAGCACGCAACATTAAGGAGAAAGAGCAAAGACTGGTTGGCTCGGAATCAGAATGATATGTCCGAGTGGAGCGACATGTCTACCTGCGGACTGTTGTTTCAGTGAGGTAGCACTATAAAAATTCAACTAAGCGTGTTGATCTAGAACAAAGTGGACCTCATCATCATCTCATTGAAAATTAACTTGTTCTCGCCATGATATAGCTGAAAAATTGCTGAATTGATATTAAACAACAATCACTCACTCACTCACTCATAATAATTTCGCTAACCACCTTTTGTGCAAAATAACAGCAATTTTATCAAATCAGGATGGATTATATATATTAAAACCACATTATTATGTGTGCCAACAAGTTCTTGAAATTTTTTTAATGTTATCTGTTTATAGTTTATAAAAGGAAATTCAAATTAGATCTATTTGGACAGAAATTAATACACAATTTATGAGCATACATTGTTGATAGATTGATATCATGCTGGTGTGCATAATTATAGAAGAAAGAATTATACTTTTTGTTGAATAGTAACTTTAGAATTGTAATGCATAGAGCAATGGAATCAGGTTAGGGTTATGGTGTTTAGTGCCACTTTCAATAATATTTCAGCTATATTATGGCAGTCAGTTTAATTGGTGGAGGAAACCAGAGAAAACCACAGGTCAGTGACAAACTTTATTACATAATGTTATAAGGAGTGCACTTTGCCATGAGCGGAATTCAAACTCACAACTTTAATGATGATAGACACTAAGTGCATAGGTAGTTGTAAATCCATCTGATTATGACAATGACGGCCCTACATACAGTAAGATATTTGATTTCATTAATATATTACAAAGACTACTATTTTATTTCAGCCAGAAAATCTTTCAAATCTTTCATCATTGACTGGATTGTAAGTATACAGTAAAATCTACCCCCATTTAGCAATAACCTTTAATAAAAGGTCACTATTTCAAGATCCACTGACTGACTGCTTAATACAGGTTTGACTAACTTTCAGTAGCTTGAAATTAATAGGTATACATTATTTTGAAAGCTCTATATTAACGATAATAAAATACACTCTAATGTCATAGAAAGAAATAGGTTGTAATCAAGTCAATATAATAACAACACACATATTTTGTTAGTTCACTTGGCCAAAACCTATGTAACCATTTATATTTAACTGTAGTGCATATGATTGGATGATCAATAATGAGGGGGGGGTTCATGGAGATTTAACGTCACTTTCAACAATATTTCAGTTTTATCATGGCGGCAAGTTTTATTAATGGAGGAAACCGGATTACCTGGAGAAAACCACCGACCCGTCACAAGTCACTGACAAACTTTATCACATAATGTTGTATTGAATACATCTTGCCATTAGCAGGTTGCGAACTCACAGAGTAAGTGGTGATGGGTACTGGTTACACAGGCAGTTGTAAATCCAACAACCATACGAACATGACCACAATGGCCCTTTGATCAATAATGAATCAACGGGTACATAACATGACCCCGAACAGGATGTTGTTAGATGGTAATGTATTACCAAATGATACAACAAACATCTAATTTTAAGTAGATTGCTTTTCCAGCTTACATAATGTGAAATTCTCAAAATTTCCCCTTAATTAAAAAGAAAAAAAAAACCATTTGAATTCACTGTTATTTATTATTTTTTCCTGACTTTTTTAATATTCATATATGCATTGTCTTTATTTTTATCACTTTTTTTTCAGGTTTCTTAATCACAACAAGATACAGTATTTACCTGAAGGTAATGTTCTCAAACAAAAATATTTTTTTTTTAGAAGTTCTTGTCCTTATTTGTTATGATAGAAAGCATGCACCAATCATCCAACATGGCTGCTAATACTTTCTCCTTAATGCTGCGTGCTTAGCGGAGAAACCACAAATACCAATTTTATAATCTTTGGTTTGACCTGATCTGGGATTGAACCCACGATATTACCGTACTTGATGCTAGCATGCTAAGGATCACACCACCGATGCGGTTTTCCAATGTATGACAAAGGCAAACGTGTTTAGCTATAACTGCTACAATATGTATTAATTAGTTAATGAAGTGTACTACTTTAACTTTTGCCCTTGAACATTCAAACTGGAAATATTGCTTTTTTTTTCTTCTTCAGAAATCAGATGTTTGAAAAATTTGGAATTTTTGAATGTGACTGGAAATGAATTATCAGAGCTACCTACTGGATTGGGGAAATTATTAAAGTTACAGATATTGAATATTTGTAACAACAAATTAACTAAGCTGCCATCATGTAATTATTATGTTATTACTCCAATTTCCCAACTTAGTGTTATTAAACATAATAATAAACTATAGTAACGGTATACCTCATCATTGAAATTTAAAAATCTTTCATATAGAGACTCAAGAGATATAATGGCTGGAATGGTGACGAAAACTATTGGGAATTGGAATTTGAATCTGGCTAGGAACAAACATAATTTATTGTGTAATTAAAGTTTGATGTTTCTGAACACTAAACACAGCTACAATGTACGTCTTCTCGAATAAGTAAAATTTCAACCATGGGAAAAATTGTTTTCAAGAATCTTGTACCTTGAAGCCAATGAAACTTTGTGGAAGTGTTTTGTGGATGGTTTATAGTTTATGGCTTACATGTTAATCAGAATTCTATGTTAGATATGATATAGTTTGGTTTATAGTTTATGGCTTACATGTTAATCAGAATTCTATGTTAGATATGATATAGTTTGATATAGGACATATGACACCAGTCATAGGAACATGTACGTTAATCAGAATTCTATGTTAGATATGATATAGTTTGGTTTATAGTTTATGGCTTACATGTTAATCAGAATTCTATGTTAGATATGATATAGTTTGGTTTATAGTTTATGGCTTACATGTACGTTAATCAGAATTCTATGTTAGATATGATATAGTTTGGTTTATAGTTTATGGCTTACATGTTAATCAGAATTCTATGTTAGATATGATATAGTTTAATATAGGACATATGACACCAGTCATAGGAACATGTACGTTAATCAGAATTCTATGTTAGATATGATATAGTTTGGTTTATAGTTTATGGCTTACATGTTAATCAGAATTCTATGTTAGATATGATATAGTTTGGTTTATAGTTTATGGCTTACATGTTAATCAGAATTCTATGTTAGATATGATATAGTTTGGTTTATAGTTTATGGCTTACATGTTAATCAGAATTCTATGTTAGATATGATATAGTTTGGTTTATAGTTTATGGCTTACATGTTAATCAGAATTCTATGTTAGATATGATATAGTTTGGTTTATAGTTTATGGCTTACATGTTAATCAGAATTCTATGTTAGATATGATATAGTTTAATATAGGACATATGACACCAGTCATAGGAACATGTACGTTAATCAGAATTCTATGTTAGATATGATATAGTTTGGTTTATAGTTTATGGCTTACATGTTAATCAGAATTCTATGTTAGATATGATATAGTTTGGTTTATAGTTTATGGCTTACATGTTAATCAGAATTCTATGTTAGATATGATATAGTTTGGTTTATAGTTTATGGCTTACATGTTAATCAGAATTCTATGTTAGATATGATATAGTTTGGTTTATAGTTTATGGCTTACATGTTAATCAGAATTCTATGTTAGATATGATATAGTTTGGTTTATAGTTTATGGCTTACATGTTAATCAGAATTCTATGTTAGATATGATATAGTTTGGTTTATAGTTTATGGCTTACATGTTAATCAGAATTCTATGTTAGATATGATATAGTTTAATATAGGACATATGACACCAGTCATAGGAACATGTACGTTAATCAGAATTCTATGTTAGATATGATATAGTTTGGTTTATAGTTTATGGCTTACATGTTAATCAGAATTCTATGTTAGATATGATATAGTTTGGTTTATAGTTTATGGCTTACATGTACGTTAATCTGAATTCTATGTTAGATATGATATAGTTTGGTTTATAGTTTATGGCTTACATGTTAATCAGAATTCTATGTTGGATATGATATAGTTTAATACAGGACATATGACACCAGTCATAGGAATATCATGAAATTTTTTATCTATGATTTGTCAATTCATTGTCACATACTTTTGTATACTAGTATTTAGAACTGTAATTTTTAGGTATTACTAAAAATAGAATTATAAAAAGTTGCTTTGATTGGGTATTTCCATAAATAGGAATGGGAAATTTGGCTCTTCAATAGAACAAGTTTGAATAGACACTAAAGTAAGTCACATTCCATTCAAAGTTTTATTCCTATGATGTCATGACATTTAGAAGGGCATATAATGTTTATATACCGTACATTTTTCATTTATCACATGATTGTTGCATTAATTTCCTTATCATACTCCAAAATGGAGAGTTTTAAAATCTCAGAAAGGATCTACTCACTGTGGGTCAACCATATTTGGTTTACATATAAACAATAGAGAGTACATAAAAGCAAGTCACAGTCTGCACCAAAAACCACTAGCGCTATGCCCCAGTCTAGTCAAAATTGGTTCAGACTAGTAAAAATTGCATAAAATTTGCTTTATCAAATAGAAAAAAATTCTTCTAAAATATGGTTCGGGCTAATTTGTCAAAATGTTTTTGGCACAGACTGCGGTCATGTTACTTAACATATATTACATTTACACATGTGTCAATATAAAAGGAAAAGTGTTTTTTCGTAGGTATCGGAAAGCTTTCTGAGCTAAGAGTACTAGAAGTTACTAATAATAAACTGACTTCCATACCCGTAGAGCTGTCATGTTGTGAAAATATTGTGACCTTGAACCTTGACAACAACAGATTAACTTTTCTTCCAAGGCAACTGAGAAAATTAGTTAATCTAAGTGAATTGTCAGCAGTAGGGAATAATTTGTACGTTCTTCCTCAAGGTAGGTAGTTTTGAATGTACAGGATTTATAAATTCAATGGAATTATGAAATTTTATCTTACTGAACATGAAATCAGCATTTTGGAAATTCACATTTTATTTATTGAAAAATATTAACCCACTATATTGAATTATGGAAAGAAACAAATATTTAATTAGTTGAGTATAATGTCATACATTTTAATCTTATTTTCTTAAACTTCATTGTTAATTAAATCCAGATGATGCCTGTGTATTGCTGCTATATAGAGATTGTATACAAATAATGTTCAACTTGTAGAGATGTGCAATCAAAAGGGTTATATCCCATTCTTGTTTCTATGTTGATAAATCTGAAACCTCTGCAGTTATCTATAGAATATCTTAATTATAAAAGCTGTAATAAAAACGTAGATATAATTTAGTGTTCCTGACACATTTCTGGAATAACTAACATCAAGTCGAGATACTTTTTCTTTGCCAACAATATGGAAGATGGGATTGCATAATAGATAAGTCTATCTTATCTATAACTGCCTCAACACATATCTTTCTACTTTAGCATAAGTATAATTGATCACCAAATTTACAGGATAAGTTCGATTTTCACTATGGTGGCTGATCATGACTGGCAGAATCTGGTAAGGAGTTATCCCCCTTGAAATTGGTAAATTAGCAAAATTGATGATTTCTGAATGGCATCTTTAGTTTGCATCAGCATGTATCTTTCTACTTTGTATTTAGTACTATTGATAATAAAATACAGATCCAGTTTGATTTTCACAATGGTGGCAGATTCTGTCTAGGAGTTATGTCCCTGTTAAAAAGGAAAATCGTGAACATTGGTGATTTGTGGACAATAACTTATGTTTGCCTCAACATGTGTCTTTCTAATGGGGGTATTATTGATTATAAATTTACAGGTCAAGTTGGAATTTTACTTAGGTAACAGATATTTTTTATAGAGTTATTTTCCATTAAAATAGGAAAATCAGAAAAACTACTGCTTATCGCATGTTAATTTTTTTTTACATTAATATGTGTAAACAAAATGATTGGCATTTGGAAAAGGAGAGTTGACCCTTTACCACTGATTTTTCATCTAATGCATCTTTCTTTAACTCTACATGTGTTATTCCTGATATATTTTGTATGTTTACATTTTCATGTGTCAACTATTTGCTTGTTATACTTGTTATACTTGTCCAAAATCAGATTCCTATCTATTTCTTTTCTTCTCTTGTACATTTTTTGTAGTTGAAGGTTTGCCAGAGGAGTGACAACCCTTCATACCTAGGTAGCCACTTCAGTGATTCCACCAGCTACCAGATGTTGGTTCACGTTATTTTAACATTTAATTGTAATTATAATTGTTTAATTAATACAAAAATGTAGAATGTTTTCTATTTTTTCATAGAAATTGGAAGAAAAGATGCTTTCAAAAGCTTGTATGTGGATAAGAACCAACGTCTATATACACTGCCATCCAGTGTTTTAAGAAAAACTGTTGGCTTCATTTGGTAGGGTATAAGGGCCATTTGAGCCTTTTTGTCCATCATCATCATCTGTACATATTCTTATTTCAACCTTCTTTAAAGACCACTGAACAACATTGCCTTGAATTCGGTAGATCGTGAGTTCGAGCCCCGTTGAAACCAGAACTATAAAAGAGGTATTTGTTGCTTCTCCTCTAAGCACACATTATGAAGGAGAAAGAGCAAAAACTGGTTGACTCCGAATCAGGATAATGTGTCTGAGTAAATCAACATGTTTAACTGCGGACTTTTGTTTCATTGTCGAGTAAAAATTTAACTAAGCGTGTTAGTCTAGTACAAAGTGGACATCGTTATCATCTCATCAATATTAACTTGTTCTCGCCATGATATAGTCGAAAAATTGTTCACTTGGCTTTAAACAACAATCACTCACTACTCAAAGATCAATGAACAATAAATACTGGTCTTGATACATATACAACAATGAATATTATTGTGATTGAATCTGATAGTATCACTAAATGTGATTGTGATGGTTTAAAACACTTGAATCATCATAAAAAATTCATATGCTTTCAGGTAAACACAGTTTGGATGCAAATCTTTTAAACCCAATTCCTTCCAATCTAATTACCATAATGTTTGTTATGTAGGTCTGGCAGATATTCGTTTCGATATTGAATACTGAAATGTTACAGATAGAATTTGATGAAAAGTTCTTAACTATAAAATTTAAGTATGTAATTTTTAATAGTGATTGAATCTTTGGAGTTCAATAGGTGGACATAAGTATTTATCTAATTCAAAAACCGCACCGGTGGTGTAATGGTTAGCATGCTCGCCTTGAGGACAGTAAATGTGGGTTCGAGCCCCGGTCAGGTCAAACCAAAGACTATAAAATTGGTATTTGTTGCTTCTCCACTAAGCACGCAGCATTAAGGAGTAAAAGCAAAGACCGGTTGGCTCGGAATCAGAATAATGTGTCCGAGCGGAGCGACATGTCTATCCGCGGACTGTTGTTTCAGCGAGCTAGCACTATAAAAATCCAACTCAGCATGTTGGTCTAGGACAAAGCGGACCTCATCATCATCTCATTGAAAATTAACTTGTTCTTGCCATGATATAGCTGGAAAATTGCTGAGTTGGCATTTAACAACAATCACTCACTCACTCTAATTCAAAATGGTGGCTCTAAGCTTACATTGGCTACACGAGATATCAGGGACATTTTCAGACTTAAAAAAAATACACCTACCTTAATATTTGTTCAAATTTCCTTACATGCAAATTGTATCCTTGATTCTTCGAGAACCATTCTCCTTCAAAACTTTACATCATTTAATTTCGAAGTAACATCTTTAGGAGAACCATAGAGCTTTGTCTCTTTGGGCAAACCAAACTTGCCTCCCTCTTCGTGTCCCATTTTCTACTGACCCAGTTGTAAAATTACCATGTGTATATCACAAGATGGGATATACCTGTTCTATTCATAGTGCAAGCCACAATGACTTGATAACATAAGCATATTAAGACGAAATACCTATGTCTACTGCTGCCACGATATAACTGAAATATTGTTGAAAGTGGCATTAAATACCATAAACCAAACTATGTCCACTGACTGTAGATATGTGGACCATTTAACATTTGCCATGTATTTTATCCATCAATTTTTACATATTTTTTGTTATTTAATTGGTACATAATAAAGATAGCAAATTATTAACATGGTCACATGACAAAAGTTATCCAGGTCACATGACTGAATTGTAACACATTTATTATTCATTTTTACAGCTGTGCCACTATACCTGTATCATCAGAAATACTTGAGCATTTTTACCATGTGTATATTCAACATACTAAGACAGACAAACTGCCTGTCTTACTGCCTCCTGACTTACAGCACGTCTGTAGTATGAATCATTGCGTACCATCACTTTTAGAACTGGCACTGAGAGTAGCTTCTGATAACATACATCCAACAGGTATATTATTGATGTAAGATATTGTAAACCCATTATCAACCTTCCACTGTGCATTGTGATGAACGGCTCTTGTCAAGTCATTCGAAACAGCTGTCCCAAAACACACAAACAGTCATTAAATATTTCATCTTGTGTAAATACTATACTAGCATTAATTAAAATAGAAAAAATAAATAAAAAGAAAGTTAATATATAAAACAGTATACATTTTCTTAATGATAAGCCTATAAGTGCAGTACCAGTGACATAAACTTCAGTGTGTTGAAGGTGGTCACTATGAAGTAGAAGTAGAACCAATATTTTGACAGTGAAATCGGAACCTATTTTTTACTTGCACAATGTACTATTAAAGTTACACTGTAAAAAAAATTTAATTTAATTTTTTAGGTCATCGTCATCACAAAATTTTATCTGTCAACGTTTCATCATTGCAATTTTCTAATGTCAATTAGTTCCCTCTATTTCCTTAGCCATATGGTTATTGATTACATATCACACACTTTTCTCAAAATTACAATTGAATGATACAGACATGAAAATCTGTTATGATGATTTTATACATTCATTATACATATAGAGTAACGGCAGATTTGAAGGTGAAGACAGACATTATCACTAGTATCACAGAGAGTCTGAGAGGACAAGGTGAAGACAGACATTATCACTAGTATTACAGAGAATCTGACAGGACAAGGTGAAGACAGACATTATCACTGGTATCACAGAGAATCTGAGAGGACAAGGTGAAGACAGACATTATCACTAGTATCACAGAGAGTCTGAGAGGACGAGGTAAAGAGACATTATCACTAATATCACAGAGAGTCTGAGAGGACAAGGTGAAGACAGACATTATCACTAGTATCACAGAGAATCTGACAGGACAAGATAAAGACAGACATTATCACTAGTATCATAGAGAGTCTGAGAGGACAAGGTGAAGACAGACATTATCACTAGTATCACAGAGAGTCTGAGAGGATAAGGCGAAGACAGATATTATCACTAATATCACAGAAAGTCTGAGAGGACAAGGTGAAGACAGACATTATCACTAGTATCACAGAGAATCTGAGAGGACAAGGTGAAGACAGACATTATCACTAGTATCACAGAGAGTCTGAGAGGACAAGGTGAAGACAGACATTATCACTAGTATCACATAGAATCTGACAGGACAAGGTGAAGACAGACATTATCACTAGTTTCACAGAGAGTCTGAGAGGACAAGGTGAAGACAGACATTATCACTAGTATCACAGAGAATCTGAGAGGACAAGGTGAAGAGACATTATCACTAATATCACAGAGAGTCTGAGAGGACAAGGTGAAGACAGACATTATCACTAGTATTACAGAGAATCTGACAGAACAAGGTGAAGACAGACATTATCACTAGTATCACAGAGAGTCTGAGAGGACAAGGTGAAGACAGACATTATCACTAGTATCACAGAGAGTCTGAGAGGACGAGGTGAAGAGACATTATCACTAATATCACAGAGAGTCTGACAGGACAAGGTGAAGACAGACATTATCACTAGTATCACAGAGAATCTGAGAGGACAAGGTGAAGACAGACATTATCACTGGTATCACAGAGAATCTGAGAGGACAAGGTGAAGACAGACATTATCACTGGTATCACAGAGAATCTGAGAGGACAAGGTGAAGACAGACATTATCACTAGTATCACAGAGAATCTGAGAGGACAAGGTGAAGACAGACATTATCACTAGTATCACAGAGAGTCTGAGAGGACAAGGTGAAGACAGACATTATCACTAGTATCACAGAGAATCTGAGAGGACAAGGTGAAGACAGACATTATCACTAGTATCACAGAGAATCTGACAGGACAAGGTGAAGACAGACATTATCACTAGTATCACAGAGAGTCTGACAGGACAAGGTGAAGACAGACATTATCACTAGTATCACAGAGAGTCTGAGAGGACAAGGTGAAGACAGACATTATCACTAGTATCACAGAGAGTCTGAGAGGACAAGGTGAAGACAGACATTATCACTAGTATCACAGAGAATCTGACAGGAAAAGGTGAAGACAGACATTATCACTAGTATCACAGAGAATCTGAGAGGACAAGGTGAAGACAGACATTATCACTAGTATCACAGAGAATCTGACAGGACAAGGTGAAGACAGACATTATCACTAGTATCACAGAGAGTCTGAGAGGACAAGGTGAAGACAGACATTATCACTAGTATCACAGTGAATCTGACAGGACAAGGTGAAGACAGACATTATCACTAGTATCACAGAGAATCTGAGAGGACAAGGTGAAGACAGACATTATCACTAGTATCACAGAGAATCTGACAGGACAAGGTGAAGACAGACATTATCACTAGTATCACAGAGAATCTGACAGGACAAGGCGAAGACAGACATTATCACTAGTATCACAGAGAGTCTGAGAGGACAAGGTGAAGACAGACATTATCACTAGTATCACAGAGAATCTGACAGGACAAGGTGAAGACATACATTATCACTAGTATCACAGAGAGTCTGAGAGGACAAGGTGAAGACAGACATTATCACTAGTATCACAGAGAATCTGAGAGGACAAGGTGAAGACAGACATTATCACTAGTATCACAGAGAATCTGACAGGACAAGGTGAAGACAGACATTATCACTAGTATCACAGAGAGTCTGACAGGACAAGGTGAAGACAGACATTATCACTAGTATCACAGAGAGTCTGAGAGGACAAGGTGAAGACAGACATTATCACTAGTATCACAGAGAGTCTGAGAGGACAAGGTGAAGACAGACATTATCACTAGTATCACAGAGAATCTGACAGGAAAAGGTGAAGACAGACATTATCACTAGTATCACAGAGAATCTGAGAGGACAAGGTGAAGACAGACATTATCACTAGTATCACAGAGAATCTGACAGGACAAGGTGAAGACAGACATTATCACTAGTATCACAGAGAGTCTGAGAGGACAAGGTGAAGACAGACATTATCACTAGTATCACAGTGAATCTGACAGGACAAGGTGAAGACAGACATTATCACTAGTATCACAGAGAATCTGAGAGGACAAGGTGAAGACAGACATTATCACTAGTATCACAGAGAATCTGACAGGACAAGGTGAAGACAGACATTATCACTAGTATCACAGAGAATCTGACAGGACAAGGCGAAGACAGACATTATCACTAGTATCACAGAGAGTCTGAGAGGACAAGGTGAAGACAGACATTATCACTAGTATCACAGAGAATCTGACAGGACAAGGTGAAGACATACATTATCACTAGTATCACAGAGAGTCTGAGAGGACAAGGTGAAGACAGACATTATCACTAGTATCACAGAGAATCTGAGAGGACAAGGTGAAGACAGACATTATCACTAGTATCACAGAGAGTCTGAGAGGACAAGGTGAAGACAGACATTATCACTAGTATCACAGAATCTGAGAGGACAAGGTGAAGACAGACATTATCACTAGTATCACAGAGAATCTGAGAGGACAAGGTGAAGACAGACATTATCACTAGTATCACAGAGAATCTGACAGGACAAGGTGAAGACAGACATAAATCACTAGTATCACAGAGAGTCTGAGAGGACAAGGTGAAGACAGACATTATCACTAGTATCACAGAGAATCTGAGAGGATAAGGTGAAGACAGACATTATCACTAGTATCACAGAGAGTCTGAGAGGACAAGGTGAAGACAGACATTATCACTAGTATCACAGAGAATCTGACAGGACAAGGTGAAGACAGACATTATCACTAGTATCACAGAGAATCTGAGAGGACAAGGTGAAGACAGACATTATCACTAGTATCACAGAGAATCTGAGAGGACAATGTGAAGACAGACATTATCACTAGTATCACAGAGAGTCTGAGAGGACAAGGTGAAGACAGACATTATCACTAGTATCACAGAGAATCTGAGAGGACAAGGTGAAGACAGACATTATCACTAGTATCACAGAGAGTCTGAGAGGACAAGGTGAAGACAGACATTATCACTAGTATCACAGAGAATCTGAGAGGACAAGGTGAAGACAGACATTATCACTAGTATCACAGAGAATCTGAGAGGACAAGGTGACGACAGACATTATCATTAGTATCACAGAGAATCTGACAGGACAAGGTGAAGACAGACATTATCACTAGTATCACAGAGAATCTGACAGGACAAGGTGAAGACAGACATTATCACTGGTATCACAGAGAGTCTGAGAGGACAAGGTGAAGACAGACATTATCACTAGTATCACAGAGAATCTGAGAGGACAAGGTGAAGACAGACATTATCACTAGTATCACAGAGAGTCTGAGAGGACAAGGTGAAGACAGACATTATCACTAGTATCACAGAGAATCTGAGAGGACAAGGTGAAGACAGACATTATCACTAGTATCACAGAGAGTCTGAGAGGACAAGGTGAAGACAGACATTATCACTAGTATCGCAGAGAATCTGAGAGGACAAGGTGAAGACAGACATTATCACTAGTATCACAGAGAATCTGACAGGACAAGGCGAAGACAGACATTATCACTAATACCACAGAGAATCTGACAGGACAAGGTGAAGACAGACATTATCACTAGTATCACAGAGAGTCTGACAGGACAAGGTGAAGACAGACATTATCACTAGTATCACAGAGAGTCTGACAGGACAAGGTGAAGACAGACATTATCACTAGTATCACAGAGAATCTGAGAGGACAAGGTGAAGACAGACATTATCACTAGTATCACAGAGAGTCTGAGAGGACAAGGTGAAGACAGACATTATCACTAGTATCACAGAGAGTCTGAGAGGACAAGGTGAAGACAGACATTATCACTAGTATCACAGAGAATCTGAGAGGACAAGGTGAAGACAGACATTATCACTAGTATCACAACGAGTCTGAGAGGACAAGGTGAAGACAGACATTATCACTAGTATCACAGAGAATCTGACAGGACAAGGTGAAGACAGACATTATCACTAGTATCACAGAGAATCTGACAAGAAAAGGTGAAGACAGACATTATCACTAGTATCACAGAGAATCTGACAGGAAAAGGTGAAGACAGACATTATCACTAGTATCACAGAGAATCTGAGAGGACAAGGTGAAGACAGACATTATCACTAGTATCACAGAGAATCTGAGAGGATAAGGTGAAGACAGACATTATCACTAGTATCACAGAGAGTCTGAGAGGACAAGGTGAAGACAGACATTATCACTAGTATCACAGAGAATCTGACAGGACAAGGTGAAGACAGACATTATCACTAGTATCACAGAGAATCTGAGAGGACAAGGTGAAGACAGACATTATCACTAGTATCACAGAGAATCTGAGAGGACAAGGTGAAGACAGACATTATCACTAGTATCACAGAGAATCTGACAGGACAAGGTGAAGACAGACATTATCACTAGTATCACAGAGAGTCTGAGAGGACAAGGTGAAGACAGACATTATCACTAGTATCACAGTGAATCTGACAGGACAAGGTGAAGACAGACATTATCACTAGTATCACAGAGAATCTGAGAGGACAAGATGAAGACAGACATTATCACTAGTATCACAAAGAGTCTGAGAGGACAAGGTGAAGACAGACATTATCACTAGTATCACAGAGAATCTGAGAGGACAAGGTGAAGACAGACATTATCACTAGTATCACAGAGAGTCTGAGAGGACAAGGTGAAGACAGACATTATCACTAGTATCGCAGAGAATCTGAGAGGACAAGGTGAAAACAGACATTATCACTAGTATCACAGAGAGTCTGAGAGGACAAGGTGAAGACAGACATTATCACTAGTATCACAGAGAATCTGAGAGGACAAGGTGAAGAGACATTATCACTAGTATCACAGAGAATCTGAGAGGACAAGGTGAAGACAGACATTATCACTAGTATCACAGAGAGTCTGAGAGGACAAGGTGAAGACAGACATTATCACTAGTATCACAGAATCTGAGAGGACAAGGTGAAGACAGACATTATCACTAGTATCACAGAGAATCTGAGAGGACAAGGTGAAGACAGACATTATCACTAGTATCACAGAGAATCTGACAGGACAAGGTGAAGACAGACATAAATCACTAGTATCACAGAGAGTCTGAGAGGACAAGGTGAAGACAGACATTATCACTAGTATCACAGAGAATCTGAGAGGATAAGGTGAAGACAGACATTATCACTAGTATCACAGAGAATCTGAGAGGATAAGATGAAGACAGACATTATCACTAGTATCACAGAGAATCTGACAGGACAAGGTGAAGACAGACATTATCACTAGTATCACAGAGAATCTGACAGGACAAGGTGAAGACAGACATTATCACTAGTATCACAGAGAATTGGAGAGGACAAGGTGAAGATAGACATTATCACTAGTATCACAGAGAATCTGAGAGGACAAGGTGAAGACAGACATTATCACTAGTATCACAGAGAGTCTGAAAGGACAAGGTGAAGACAGACATTATCACTAGTATCACAGAGAATCTGAGAGGACAAGGTGAAGACAGACATTATCACTAGTATCACAGAGAATCTGAGAGGACAAGGTGAAGACAGACATTATCACTAGTATCACAGAGAATCTGACAGGACAAGGTGAAGACAGACATTATCACTGGTATCACAGAGAATCTGAGAGGACAAGGTGAAGACAGACATTATCACTAGTATCACAGAGAATCTGAGAGGACAAGGTGACGACAGACATTATCATTAGTATCACAGAGAATCTGACAGGACAAGGTGAAGACAGACATTATCACTAGTATCACAGAGAATCTGACAGGACAAGGTGAAGACAGACATTATCACTGGTATCACAGAGAGTCTGAGAGGACAAGGTGAAGACAGACATTATCACTAGTATCACAGAGAATCTGAGAGGATAAGGTGAAGATAGACATTATCACTAGTATCACAGAGAATCTGACAGGACAAGGTGAAGACAGACATTATCACTAGTATCACAGAGAATCTGAGAGGACAAGATGAAGACAGACATTATCACTAGTATCACAGAGAATCTGAGAGGACAAGGTGAAGACAGACATTATCACTAGTATCACAGAGAGTCTGAGAGGACAAGGTGAAGACAGACATTATCACTAGTATCACAGAGAATCTGAGAGGACAAGGTGAAGACAGACATTATCACTAGTATCACAGAGAGTCTGAGAGGACAAGGTGAAGACAGACATTATCACTAGTATCGCAGAGAATCTGAGAGGACAAGGTGAAGACAGACATTATCACTAGTATCACAGAGAATCTGACAGGACAAGGCGAAGACAGACATTATCACTAATACCACAGAGAATCTGACAGGACAAGGTGAAGACAGACATTATCACTAGTATCACAGAGAGTCTGACAGGACAAGGTGAAGACAGACATTATCACTAGTATCACAGAGAGTCTGACAGGACAAGGTGAAGACAGACATTATCACTAGTATCACAGAGAATCTGAGAGGACAAGGTGAAGACAGACATTATCACTAGTATCACAGAGAGTCTGAGAGGACAAGGTGAAGACAGACATTATCACTAGTATCACAGAGAGTCTGAGAGGACAAGGTGAAGACAGACATTATCACTAGTATCACAGAGAATCTGAGAGGACAAGGTGAAGACAGACATTATCACTAGTATCACAACGAGTCTGAGAGGACAAGGTGAAGACAGACATTATCACTAGTATCACAGAGAATCTGACAGGACAAGGTGAAGACAGACATTATCACTAGTATCACAGAGAATCTGACAAGAAAAGGTGAAGACAGACATTATCACTAGTATCACAGAGAATCTGACAGGAAAAGGTGAAGACAGACATTATCACTAGTATCACAGAGAATCTGAGAGGACAAGGTGAAGACAGACATTATCACTAGTATCACAGAGAATCTGAGAGGATAAGGTGAAGACAGACATTATCACTAGTATCACAGAGAGTCTGAGAGGACAAGGTGAAGACAGACATTATCACTAGTATCACAGAGAATCTGACAGGACAAGGTGAAGACAGACATTATCACTAGTATCACAGAGAATCTGAGAGGACAAGGTGAAGACAGACATTATCACTAGTATCACAGAGAATCTGACAGGACAAGGTGAAGACAGACATTATCACTAGTATCACAGAGAATCTGACAGGACAAGGTGAAGACAGACATTATCACTAGTATCACAGAGAGTCTGAGAGGACAAGGTGAAGACAGACATTATCACTAGTATCACAGTGAATCTGACAGGACAAGGTGAAGACAGACATTATCACTAGTATCACAGAGAATCTGAGAGGACAAGATGAAGACAGACATTATCACTAGTATCACAAAGAGTCTGAGAGGACAAGGTGAAGACAGACATTATCACTAGTATCACAGAGAATCTGAGAGGACAAGGTGAAGACAGACATTATCACTAGTATCACAGAGAGTCTGAGAGGACAAGGTGAAGACAGACATTATCACTAGTATCGCAGAGAATCTGAGAGGACAAGGTGAAAACAGACATTATCACTAGTATCACAGAGAGTCTGAGAGGACAAGGTGAAGACAGACATTATCACTAGTATCACAGAGAATCTGAGAGGACAAGGTGAAGAGACATTATCACTAGTATCACAGAGAATCTGAGAGGACAAGGTGAAGACAGACATTATCACTAGTATCACAGAGAGTCTGAGAGGACAAGGTGAAGACAGACATTATCACTAGTATCACAGAATCTGAGAGGACAAGGTGAAGACAGACATTATCACTAGTATCACAGAGAATCTGAGAGGACAAGGTGAAGACAGACATTATCACTAGTATCACAGAGAATCTGACAGGACAAGGTGAAGACAGACATAAATCACTAGTATCACAGAGAGTCTGAGAGGACAAGGTGAAGACAGACATTATCACTAGTATCACAGAGAATCTGAGAGGATAAGGTGAAGACAGACATTATCACTAGTATCACAGAGAATCTGAGAGGATAAGATGAAGACAGACATTATCACTAGTATCACAGAGAATCTGACAGGACAAGGTGAAGACAGACATTATCACTAGTATCACAGAGAATCTGACAGGACAAGGTGAAGACAGACATTATCACTAGTATCACAGAGAATTGGAGAGGACAAGGTGAAGATAGACATTATCACTAGTATCACAGAGAATCTGAGAGGACAAGGTGAAGACAGACATTATCACTAGTATCACAGAGAGTCTGAAAGGACAAGGTGAAGACAGACATTATCACTAGTATCACAGAAAATCTGAGAGGACAAGGTGAAGACAGACATTATCACTAGTATCACAGAGAATCTGAGAGGACAAGGTGAAGACAGACATTATCACTAGTATCACAGAGAATCTGACAGGACAAGGTGAAGACAGACATTATCACTGGTATCACAGAGAATCTGAGAGGACAAGGTGAAGACAGACATTATCACTAGTATCACAGAGAGTCTGAGAGGACAAGGTGAAGACAGACATTATCACTAGTATCACAGAGAATCTGAGAGGACAAGGTGAAGACAGACATTATCACTAGTATCACAGAGAATCTGAGAGGACAAGGTGAAGACAGACATTATCACTAGTATCACAGAGAATCTGAGAGGACAAGGTGAAGACAGACATTATCACTAGTATCACAGAGAGTCTGAGAGGACAAGGTGAAGACAGACATTATCACTAGTATCACAGAGAATCTGACAGGACAAGGTGAAGACAGACATTATCACTGGTATCACAGAGAATCTGAGAGGACAAGGTGAAGACAGACATTATCACTAGTATCACAGAGAGTCTGAGAGGACAAGGTGAAGACAGACATTATCACTAGTATCACAGAGAGTCTGACAGGACAAGGTGAATACAGACATTATCACTAGTATCACAGAGAATCTGACAGGACAAGGTGAAGACAGACATTATCACAAGTATCACAGAGAATCTGACAGGACAAGGTGAAGACAGACATTATCACTAGTATCACAGAGAGTCTGAGAGGACAAGGTGAAGACAGACATTATCACTAGTATCACAGAGAGTCTGAGAGGACAAGGTGAAGACAGACATTTTCACTAGTATCACAGAGAGTCTGAGAGGACAAGGTGAAGACAGACATTATCACTAGTATCACAGAGAATCTGAGAGGACAAGGTGAAGACAGACATTATCACTAGTATCACAGAGAATCTGACAGGACAAGGTGAAGACAGACATTATCACTAGTATCACAGAGAATCTGACAGGACAAGGTGAAGACAGACATTATCACTAGTATCACAGAGAGTCTGAGAGGACAAGGTGAAGACAGACATTATCACTAGTATCACAGTGAATCTGACAGGACAAGGTGAAGACAGACATTATCACTAGTATCACAGAGAATCTGAGAGGACAAGATGAAGACAGACATTATCACTAGTATCACAAAGAGTCTGAGAGGACAAGGTGAAGACAGACATTATCACTAGTATCACAGAGAATCTGAGAGGACAAGGTGAAGACAGACATTATCACTAGTATCACAGAGAGTCTGAGAGGACAAGGTGAAGACAGACATTATCACTAGTATCGCAGAGAATCTGAGAGGACAAGGTGAAAACAGACATTATCACTAGTATCACAGAGAGTCTGAGAGGACAAGGTGAAGACAGACATTATCACTAGTATCACAGAGAATCTGAGAGGACAAGGTGAAGAGACATTATCACTAGTATCACAGAGAATCTGAGAGGACAAGGTGAAGACAGACATTATCACTAGTATCACAGAGAGTCTGAGAGGACAAGGTGAAGACAGACATTATCACTAGTATCACAGAATCTGAGAGGACAAGGTGAAGACAGACATTATCACTAGTATCACAGAGAATCTGAGAGGACAAGGTGAAGACAGACATTATCACTAGTATCACAGAGAATCTGACAGGACAAGGTGAAGACAGACATAAATCACTAGTATCACAGAGAGTCTGAGAGGACAAGGTGAAGACAGACATTATCACTAGTATCACAGAGAATCTGAGAGGATAAGGTGAAGACAGACATTATCACTAGTATCACAGAGAATCTGAGAGGATAAGATGAAGACAGACATTATCACTAGTATCACAGAGAATCTGACAGGACAAGGTGAAGACAGACATTATCACTAGTATCACAGAGAATCTGACAGGACAAGGTGAAGACAGACATTATCACTAGTATCACAGAGAATTGGAGAGGACAAGGTGAAGATAGACATTATCACTAGTATCACAGAGAATCTGAGAGGACAAGGTGAAGACAGACATTATCACTAGTATCACAGAGAGTCTGAAAGGACAAGGTGAAGACAGACATTATCACTAGTATCACAGAGAATCTGAGAGGACAAGGTGAAGACAGACATTATCACTAGTATCACAGAGAATCTGAGAGGACAAGGTGAAGACAGACATTATCACTAGTATCACAGAGAATCTGACAGGACAAGGTGAAGACAGACATTATCACTGGTATCACAGAGAATCTGAGAGGACAAGGTGAAGACAGACATTATCACTAGTATCACAGAGAGTCTGAGAGGACAAGGTGAAGACAGACATTATCACTAGTATCACAGAGAATCTGAGAGGACAAGGTGAAGACAGACATTATCACTAGTATCACAGAGAATCTGAGAGGACAAGGTGAAGACAGACATTATCACTAGTATCACAGAGAATCTGAGAGGACAAGGTGAAGACAGACATTATCACTAGTATCACAGAGAGTCTGAGAGGACAAGGTGAAGACAGACATTATCACTAGTATCACAGAGAATCTGACAGGACAAGGTGAAGACAGACATTATCACTGGTATCACAGAGAATCTGAGAGGACAAGGTGAAGACAGACATTATCACTAGTATCACAGAGAGTCTGAGAGGACAAGGTGAAGACAGACATTATCACTAGTATCACAGAGAGTCTGACAGGACAAGGTGAATACAGACATTATCACTAGTATCACAGAGAATCTGACAGGACAAGGTGAAGACAGACATTATCACAAGTATCACAGAGAATCTGACAGGACAAGGTCAAGACAGACATTATCACTAGTATCACAGAGAGTCTGAGAGGACAAGGTGAAGACAGACATTATCACTAGTATCACAGAGAGTCTGAGAGGACAAGGTGAAGACAGACATTTTCACTAGTATCACAGAGAGTCTGAGAGGACAAGGTGAAGACAGACATTATCACTAGTATCACAGAGAGTCTGAGAGGACAAGGTGAAGACAGACATTATCACTAGTATCACAGAGAGTCTGAGAGGACAAGGTGAAGACAGACATTATCACTAGTATCACAGAGAATCTGACAGGACAAGGTGAAG
Source organism: Bathymodiolus brooksi (assembly GCA_963680875.1). Lineage (NCBI taxonomy): Eukaryota > Metazoa > Mollusca > Bivalvia > Mytilida > Modiolidae > Bathymodiolus > Bathymodiolus brooksi. The sequence continues at coordinate 117,217,057 of OY804577.1, forward strand.
ACAGACATTATCACTAGTATCACAGAGAGTCTGAGAGGACAAGGTGAAGACAGACATTATCACTAGTATCACAGAGAGTCTGAGAGGACAAGGTGAAGACAGACATTATCACTAGTATCACAGAGAGTCTGAGAGGACAAGGTGAAGACATACATTATCACTAGTATCACAGAGAATCTGAGAGGACAAGGTGAAGACAGACATTATCACTAGTATCACAGAGAGTCTGAGAGGACAAGGTGAAGACAGACATTTTCACTAGTATCACAGAGAGTCTGAGAGGACAAGGTGAAGACAGACATTATCACTAGTATCACAGAGAGTCTGAGAGGACAAGGTGAAGACAGACATTATCACTAGTATCACAGAGAGTCTGAGAGGACAAGGTGAAGACAGACATTATCACTAGTATCACAGAGAATCTGACAGGACAAGGTGAAGACAGACATTATCACTAGTATCACAGAGAGTCTGAGAGGACAAGGTGAAGACAGACATTATCACTAGTATCACAGAGAGTCTGAGAGGACAAGGTGAAGACAGACATTATCACTAGTATCACAGAGAGTCTGAGAGGACAAGGTGAAGACATACATTATCACTAGTATCACAGAGAATCTGAGAGGACAAGGTGAAGACAGACATTATCACTAGTATCACAGAGAGTCTGAGAGGACAAGGTGAAGACATACATTATCACTAGTATCACAGAGAATCTGAGAGGACAAGGTGAAGACAGACATTATCACTAGTATCACAGAGAATCTGAGAGGACAAGGTGAAGACAGACATTATCACTAGTATCACAGAGAATCTGAGAGGACAAGGTGAATACAGACATTATCACTAGTATCACAGAGAATCTGACAGGACAAGGTGAAGACAGACATTATCACTAGTATCACAGAGAATCTGACAGGACAAGGCGAAGACAGACATTATCACTAGTATCACAGAGAGTCTGAGAGGACAAGGTGAAGACAGACATTATCACTAGTATCACAGAGAATCTGACAGGACAAGGTGAAGACATACATTATCACTAGTATCACAGAGAGTCTGAGAGGACAAGGTGAAGACAGACATTATCACTAGTATCACAGAGAATCTGAGAGGACAATGTGAAGACAGACATTATCACTAGTATCACAGAGAGTCTGAGAGGACAAGGTGAAGACAGACATTATCACTAGTATCACAGAGAATCTGAGAGGACAAGGTGAAGACAGACATTATCACTAGTATCACAGAGAATCTGAGAGGACAAGGTGACGACAGACATTATCATTAGTATCACAGAGAATCTGACAGGACAAGGTGAAGACAGACATTATCACTAGTATCACAGAGAATCTGACAGGACAAGGTGAAGACAGACATTATCACTGGTATCACAGAGAGTCTGAGAGGACAAGGTGAAGACAGACATTATCACTAGTATCACAGAGAATCTGAGAGGATAAGGTGAAGATAGACATTATCACTAGTATCACAGAGAATCTGACAGGACAAGGTGAAGACAGACATTATCACTAGTATCACAGAGAATCTGAGAGGACAAGGTGAAGACAGACATTATCACTAGTATCACAGAGAGTCTGAGAGGACAAGGTGAAGACAGACATTATCACTAGTATCACAGAGAATCTGAGAGGACAAGGTGAAGACAGACATTATCACTAGTATCACAGAGAGTCTGAGAGGACAAGGTGAAGACAGACATTATCACTAGTATCGCAGAGAATCTGAGAGGACAAGGTGAAGACAGACATTATCACTAGTATCACAGAGAATCTGACAGGACAAGGCGAAGACAGACATTATCACTAGTATCACAGAGAATCTGAGAGGACAAGGTGAAGACAAACATTATCACTAGTATCACAGAGAATCTGAGAGGACAAGGTGAAGACAGACATTATCACTAGTATCACAGAGAGTCTGAGAGGACAAGGTGAAGACAGACATTATCACTAGTACCACAGAGAGTCTGAGAGGACAAGGTGAAGAGACATTATCACTAGTACCACAGAGAATCTGACAGGACAAGGTGAAGACAGACATTATCACTAGTATCACAGAGAATCTGAGAGGACAAGGTGAAGACAGACATTATCACTAGTATCACAGAGAATCTGACAGGACAAGGTGAAGACAGACATTATCACTAGTTTCACAGAGAATCTGACAGGAAAAGGTGAAGACAGACATTATCACTAGTATCACAGAGAATCTGACAGGAAAAGGTGAAGACAGACATTATCACTAGTATCACAGAGAATCTGAGAGGACAAGGTGAAGACAGACATTATCACTAGTATCACAGAGAATCTGAGAGGATAAGGTGAAGACAGACATTATCACTAGTATCACAGAGAGTCTGAGAGGACAAGGTGAAGACAGACATTATCACTAGTATCACAGAGAATCTGACAGGACAAGGTGAAGACAGACATTATCACTAGTATCACAGAGAATCTGAGAGGACAAGGTGAAGACAGACATTATCACTAGTATCACAGTGAATCTGACAGGACAAGGTGAAGACAGACATTATCACTAGTATCACAGAGAATCTGAGAGGACAAGATGAAGACAGACATTATCACTAGTATCACAAAGAGTCTGAGAGGACAAGGTGAAGACAGACATTATCACTAGTATCACAGAGAATCTGAGAGGACAAGGTGAAGACAGACATTATCACTAGTATCACAGAGAGTCTGAGAGGACAAGGTGAAGACAGACATTATCACTAGTATCGCAGAGAATCTGAGAGGACAAGGTGAAAACAGACATTATCACTAGTATCACAGAGAGTCTGAGAGGACAAGGTGAAGACAGACATTATCACTAGTATCACAGAGAATCTGAGAGGACAAGGTGAAGAGACATTATCACTAGTATCACAGAGAATCTGAGAGGACAAGGTGAAGACAGACATTATCACTAGTATCACAGAGAGTCTGAGAGGACAAGGTGAAGACAGACATTATCACTAGTATCACAGAGAATCTGAGAGGACAAGGTGAAGACAGACATTATCACTAGTATCACAGAGAATCTGACAGGACAAGGTGAAGACAGACATTATCACTAGTATCACAGAGAATCTGACAGGACAAGGTGAAGACAGACATTATCACTAGTATCACAGAGAATCTGAGAGGACAAGGTGAAGACAGACATTATCACTAGTATCACAGAGAGTCTGACAGGACAAGGTGAAGACAGACATTATCACTAGTATCACAGAGAGTCTGAGAGGAAAAGGTGAAGACAGACATTATCACTAGTATCACAGAGAATCTGAGAGGACAAGGTGAAGACAGACATTATCACTAGTATCACAGAGAATCTGACAGGACAAGGTGAAGACAGACATAAATCACTAGTATCACAGAGAATCTGACAGGACAAGGTGAAGACAGACATAAATCACTAGTATCACAGAGAATCTGAGAGGACAAGGTGAAGACAGACATTATCACTAGTATCACAGAGAATCTGAGAGGACAAGGTGAAGACAGACATTATCACTAGTATCACAGAGAATCTGAGAGGACAAGGTGAAGACAGACATTATCACTAGTATCACAGAGAGTCTGAGAGGACAAGGTGAAGACATACATTATCACTAGTATCACAGAGAATCTGAGAGGACAAGGTGAAGACAGACATTATCACTAGTATCACAGAGAATCTGAGAGGACAAGGTGAAGACAGACATTATCACTAGTATCACAGAGAATCTGAGAGGACAAGGTGAATACAGACATTATCACTAGTATCACAGAGAATCTGACAGGACAAGGTGAAGACAGACATTATCACTAGTATCACAGAGAATCTGACAGGACAAGGCGAAGACAGACATTATCACTAGTATCACAGAGAGTCTGAGAGGACAAGGTGAAGACAGACATTATCACTAGTATCACAGAGAATCTGACAGGACAAGGTGAAGACATACATTATCACTAGTATCACAGAGAGTCTGAGAGGACAAGGTGAAGACAGACATTATCACTAGTATCACAGAGAATCTGAGAGGACAAGGTGAAGACAGACATTATCACTAGTATCACAGAGAATCTGAGAGGACAAGGTGAAGACAGACATTATCACTAGTATCACAGAGAATCTGAGAGGACAAGGTGAATACAGACATTATCACTAGTATCACAGAGAATCTGACAGGACAAGGTGAAGACAGACATTATCACTAGTATCACAGAGAATCTGACAGGACAAGGCGAAGACAGACATTATCACTAGTATCACAGAGAGTCTGAGAGGACAAGGTGAAGACAGACATTATCACTAGTATCACAGAGAATCTGACAGGACAAGGTGAAGACATACATTATCACTAGTATCACAGAGAGTCTGAGAGGACAAGGTGAAGACAGACATTATCACTAGTATCACAGAGAATCTGAGAGGACAATGTGAAGACAGACATTATCACTAGTATCACAGAGAGTCTGAGAGGACAAGGTGAAGACAGACATTATCACTAGTATCACAGAGAATCTGAGAGGACAAGGTGAAGACAGACATTATCACTAGTATCACAGAGAATCTGAGAGGACAAGGTGATGACAGACATTATCATTAGTATCACAGAGAATCTGACAGGACAAGGTGAAGACAGACATTATCACTAGTATCACAGAGAATCTGACAGGACAAGGTGAAGACAGACATTATCACTGGTATCACAGAGAGTCTGAGAGGACAAGGTGAAGACAGACATTATCACTAGTATCACAGAGAATCTGAGAGGATAAGGTGAAGATAGACATTATCACTAGTATCACAGAGAATCTGACAGGACAAGGTGAAGACAGACATTATCACTAGTATCACAGAGAATCTGAGAGGACAAGGTGAAGACAGACATTATCACTAGTATCACAGAGAATCTGAGAGGACAAGGTGAAGACAGACATTATCACTAGTATCACAGAGAGTCTGAGAGGACAAGGTGAAGACAGACATTATCACTAGTATCACAGAGAATCTGAGAGGACAAGGTGAAGACAGACATTATCACTAGTATCACAGAGAGTCTGAGAGGACAAGGTGAAGACAGACATTATCACTAGTATCGCAGAGAATCTGAGAGGACAAGGTGAAGACAGACATTATCACTAGTATCACAGAGAATCTGACAGGACAAGGCGAAGACAGACATTATCACTAGTATCACAGAGAATCTGAGAGGACAAGGTGAAGACAAACATTATCACTAGTATCACAGAGAATCTGAGAGGACAAGGTGAAGACAGACATTATCACTAGTATCACAGAGAGTCTGAGAGGACAAGGTGAAGACAGACATTATCACTAGTACCACAGAGAGTCTGAGAGGACAAGGTGAAGAGACATTATCACTAGTACCACAGAGAATCTGACAGGACAAGGTGAAGACAGACATTATCACTAGTATCACAGAGAATCTGAGAGGACAAGGTGAAGACAGACATTATCACTAGTATCACAGAGAATCTGACAGGACAAGGTGAAGACAGACATTATCACTAGTTTCACAGAGAATCTGACAGGAAAAGGTGAAGACAGACATTATCACTAGTATCACAGAGAATCTGACAGGAAAAGGTGAAGACAGACATTATCACTAGTATCACAGAGAATCTGAGAGGACAAGGTGAAGACAGACATTATCACTAGTATCACAGAGAATCTGAGAGGATAAGGTGAAGACAGACATTATCACTAGTATCACAGAGAGTCTGAGAGGACAAGGTGAAGACAGACATTATCACTAGTATCACAGAGAATCTGACAGGACAAGGTGAAGACAGACATTATCACTAGTATCACAGAGAATCTGAGAGGACAAGGTGAAGACAGACATTATCACTAGTATCACAGTGAATCTGACAGGACAAGGTGAAGACAGACATTATCACTAGTATCACAGAGAATCTGAGAGGACAAGATGAAGACAGACATTATCACTAGTATCACAAAGAGTCTGAGAGGACAAGGTGAAGACAGACATTATCACTAGTATCACAGAGAATCTGAGAGGACAAGGTGAAGACAGACATTATCACTAGTATCACAGAGAGTCTGAGAGGACAAGGTGAAGACAGACATTATCACTAGTATCGCAGAGAATCTGAGAGGACAAGGTGAAAACAGACATTATCACTAGTATCACAGAGAGTCTGAGAGGACAAGGTGAAGACAGACATTATCACTAGTATCACAGAGAATCTGAGAGGACAAGGTGAAGAGACATTATCACTAGTATCACAGAGAATCTGAGAGGACAAGGTGAAGACAGACATTATCACTAGTATCACAGAGAGTCTGAGAGGACAAGGTGAAGACAGACATTATCACTAGTATCACAGAGAATCTGAGAGGACAAGGTGAAGACAGACATTATCACTAGTATCACAGAGAATCTGACAGGACAAGGTGAAGACAGACATTATCACTAGTATCACAGAGAATCTGACAGGACAAGGTGAAGACAGACATTATCACTAGTATCACAGAGAATCTGAGAGGACAAGGTGAAGACAGACATTATCACTAGTATCACAGAGAGTCTGACAGGACAAGGTGAAGACAGACATTATCACTAGTATCACAGAGAGTCTGAGAGGAAAAGGTGAAGACAGACATTATCACTAGTATCACAGAGAATCTGAGAGGACAAGGTGAAGACAGACATTATCACTAGTATCACAGAGAATCTGACAGGACAAGGTGAAGACAGACATAAATCACTAGTATCACAGAGAATCTGACAGGACAAGGTGAAGACAGACATAAATCACTAGTATCACAGAGAATCTGAGAGGACAAGGTGAAGACAGACATTATCACTAGTATCACAGAGAATCTGAGAGGACAAGGTGAAGACAGACATTATCACTAGTATCACAGAGAATCTGAGAGGACAAGGTGAAGACAGACATTATCACTAGTATCACAGAGAGTCTGAGAGGACAAGGTGAAGACAGACATTATCACTAGTATCACAGAGAATCTGACAGGACAAGGTGAAGACAGACATTATCACTAGTATCACAGAGAATCTGAGAGGACAAGGTGAAGACAGACATTATCACTAGTATCACAGAGAATCTGACAGGACAAGGTGAAGACAGACATAAATCACTAGTATCACAGAGAGTCTGAGAGGACAAGGTGAAGACAGACATTATCACAGAGAATCTGACAGGACAAGGTGAAGACAGACATTATCACTAGTATCACAGAGAATCTGAGAGGATAAGGTGAAGACAGACATTATCACTAGTATCACAGAGAATCTGAGAGGATAAGATGAAGACAGACATTATCACTAGTATCACAGAGAGTCTGAGAGGACAAGCTGTGATACTAATGATAATTTAATGTGGAAACCTTCTCACTAGTATCACAGAGAATCTGACAGGACAAGCTGCAATACTAGTGATAATTTAATGTGGAAACCTTCTCACTAGTATCACAGAGAATCTGACAGGACAAGCTGTGATACTAATGATAATTTAATGTGGAAACCTTCTCACTAGTATCACAGAGAATCTGACAGGACAAGCTGCGATACTAGTGATAATTTAATGTGGAAACCTTCTCACTGGTATCACAGAGAATCTGACAGGACAAGCTGCGATACTAGTGATAATTTAATGTGGAAACCTTCTCACTAGTATCACAGAGAATCTGGCAGGACAAGCTGCGATACTAGTGATAATTTAATGTGGAAACCTTCTCACTAGTATCACAGAGAATCTGACAGGACAAGCTGCAATACTAGTGATAATTTAATGTGGAAACCTTCTCACTAGTATCACAGAGAATCTGACAGGACAAGCTGCAATACTAGTGATAATTTAATGTGGAAACCTTCTCACTAGTATCACAGAGAATCTGACAGGACAAGCTGTGATACTAGTGATAATTTAATGTGGAAACCTTCTCACTAGTATCACAGAGAATCTGACAGGACAAGCTGTGATACTAGTGATAATTTAATGTGGAAACCTTCTCACTAGTATCACAGAGAATCTGACAGGACAAGCTGCGATACTAGTGATAATTTAATGTGGAAACCTTCAAAGCTGATGTTATTGATTTTAATGGAAACGTCATAATGTGTGTGACGTCACATTGACCAATAAATGTATTTATCTAACATTATGCATGTTTTCCTTTGAAATTAAAGAAAGTGGCCAGTCTGATACAAGGTGTCTGATACAAGATGTTGTATCACCACACTGTGGTGATAAAAGAATGACATGATGTTGCACGAGATCTTCTCTGCCGAACTACTTTGTCATGACATCATATCATTTGAATGCTATATGCTGAAAGTGATCGAACAGTGATGACACATTGGTGAATGAACAGCAACAAATAACATGATGTCATACACAAAATGTAGTCTCCCTCAGAGTATTGTACAAATTTGTTAATTTTAATTCAAACCTTGTTATTTGTTTAAAATTTGTTTTTATTGAAATGTTAGATAAACTTATGACATATATAGTGTGTTGATACAAGAATTTGCATCAGGTCTTTTTTGCATGTCTTGCATGAACTAATCCCACCACAACTCATTGTTATCGCGACTCGTAGTGATCCTGGTTCACACAACAGGCTTGACTTGATACAAAGTCTTGTACCAACACACTATGTATGTAATGGATATATATCTGCCCTTAGAGAGATACATTTTGTAGTTGGAGTCTTGTAATTAATATTTAACACTTTCCACTTTATTTGATAAAGGGAAATAAGTCACGATTATTTACATCATTAAACTGAATTAGTCTTTTATGGTTAATGCCAAATGAACAATTTTGCATCCATATCATGGCGAGAACATGTGAGTTTTTGACGAGATCATATCAATGCCTGCTATACTAGACTAACAGGCAAATCATGATTTTTAGTGTTGGATCACCGAGAATAAAAAAAAAAAAGCATAGATGTCTAATTTAGAGTGCAAAAGTCAATAAATTGGAAAGCCAAATAATTTACAAGTCTACAGTCCATATATAGATATGTCACTCCACTCAAGACACATCTTCCTGACTTTGAGCCAAGCAGTATTTGCTGTTATGCTGTAATGCTGCATGCTTAGCATATCGAACCCATGGTCTACACCTCAACTGAGGCAAACACACTTATAATTACACAATAGAGACAGTTTTTAATCTGAACAAAAAATATCTCCAGGTTTATCTATGATAATAAAATAAAAAACAAAAAAATACCACACTGTCAGAACAGTTTTAAAATCTAATATAAAAATCGTAAAAAAAAAAGAAGAGGCAAAATCGATACCCCTAACACACATATACATGACCGCTCTTTTTCTTGGAATGGTACAGGCACTTAAAAGTGGTGGGGTTAACCTAGTTTTATGGGAACAATATATTTTAATATTTTTTTTCTTGTTTTCAGACATTGAAGGTTGTATCCCTTACAACTTGACATCATTTATAAAGTGCCCTACAGCTCAGTGTGAAACCTGTCAAAGAGACATTTTCTTGTCAGCCTTTCCTGTAGTGTTTAAAAGATATCTAGGATATATATTGGGGATGTGTTGTAGTTTGAAGTGTGTAAAGAAATGTTATCAAGCTATTGATCTTCCACTCGTTTACCCTACTATAGAGGACATGTCTTTGGCATTAGCTCTTGTTCAGTGACTACCCTACTATAGAGGACATGTCTTTGGCATTAGCTCTTGTACAGTGACTACCCTACTATAGAGGACATTTCTTTGGCATTAGCTCTTGTACAGTGACTACCCTACTGTAGAGGACATTTCTTTGGCATTAGCTCTTGTTCAGTGACTACCCTACTGTAGAGGACATGTCTATGGTATTGGTTCTTGTATCTAGTCCAGTGACTACTCTATTGTCAAGGAAATGTCTATGGTATTGGTTCTTGTCTCTTGTACAGTGACTACCCTACTATAGAGGACATTTCTTTGGCATTAGCTCTTGTACAGTGACTACCCTACTGTAGAGGACATGTCTATGGTATTGGTTCTTGTATCTAGTCCAGTGACTACTCTATTGTCAAGGAAATGTCTATGGTATTGGTTCTTGTCTCTTGTACAGTGACTACCCTACTATAGAGGACATTTCTTTGGCATTAGCTCTTGTTCAGTGACTACCCTACTGTAGAGGACATGTCTATGGTATTGGTTCTTGTATCTAGTCCAGTGACTACTCTATTGTCAAGGACATGTCTATGGTATTGGTTCTTGTCTCTTGTACAGTGACTACCCTACTATAGAGGACATTTCTTTGGCATTAGCTCTTGTTCAGTGACTACCCTACTGTAGAGGACATGTCTGTGGTATTGGTTCTTGTATCTAGTCCAGTGACTACTCTATTGTCAAGGAAATGTCTATGGTATTGGTTCTTGTCTCTTGTACAGTGACTACCCTACTGTAGAGGACATGTCTTTGGCATTAGCTCTTGTTCAGTGACTACCCTACTATAGAGGACATGTCTTTGGCATTAGCTCTTGTACAGTGACTACCCTACTATAGAGGACATTTATTTGGCATTAGCTCTTGTACAGTGACTACCCTACTGTAGAGGACATGTATTTGGTATTGGTTCTTGTATCTAGTCCAGTGACTACTCTATTGTCAAGGAAATGTCTTATGGTATTGGTTCTTGTCTCTTGTACAGTGACTACCCTACTATAGAGGGCATTTATTTGGCATTAGCTCTTGTACAGTGACTACCCTACTGTAGAGGACATTTCTTTGGCATTAGCTCTTGTACAGTGACTACCCTACTATAGAGGACATTTCTTTGGCATTAGCTCTTGTACAGTGACTACCCTACTATAGAGGACATTTCTTTGGCATTAGCTCTTGTACAGTGACTACCCTACTGTAGAGGACATGTCTATGGTATTGGTTCTTGTATCTAGTCCAGTGACTACTCTATTGTCAAGGAAATGTCTTATGGTATTGGTTCTTGTCTCTTGTACAGTGACTACCCTACTATAGAGGACATTTCTTTGGCATTAGCTCTTGTACAGTGACTACCCTACTATAGAGGACATTTCTTTGGCATTAGCTCTTGTACAGTGACTACCCTACTATAGAGGACATTTCTTTGGCATTAGCTCTTGTACAGTGACTACCCTACTGTAGAGGACATGTCTATGGTATTGGTTCTTGTATCTAGTCCAGTGACTACTCTATTGTCAAGGAAATGTCTATGGTATTGGTTCTTGTCTCTTGTACAGTGACTACCCTACTATAGAGGACATTTCTTTGGCATTAGCTCTTGTTCAGTGACTACCCTACTGTAGAGGACATGTCTATGGTATTGGTTCTTGTATCTAGTCCAGTGACTACTCTATTGTCAAGGAAATGTCTATGGTATTGGTTCTTGTCTCTTGTACAGTGACTACCCTACTATAGAGGACATTTCTTTGGCATTAGCTCTTGTACAGTGACTACCCTACTATAGAGGACATTTCTTTGGCATTAGCTCTTGTACAGTGACTACCCTACTGTAGAGGACATTTCTTTGGCATTAGCTCTTGTACAGTGACTACCCTACTGTAGAGGACATGTCTATGGTATTGGTTCTTGTATCTAGTCCAGTGACTACTCTATTGTCAAGGACATGTCTATGGTATTGGTTCTTGTCTCTTGTACAGTGACTACCCTACTATAGAGGACATTTCTTTGGCATTAGCTCTTGTTCAGTGACTACCCTACTGTAGAGGACATGTCTATGGTATTGGTTCTTGTATCTAGTCCAGTGACTACTCTATTGTCAAGGAAATGTCTATGGTATTGGTTCTTGTCTCTTGTACAGTGACTACCCTACTATAGAGGACATTTCTTTGGCATTAGCTCTTGTACAGTGACTACCCTACTATAGAGGACATTTCTTTGGCATTAGCTCTTGTACAGTGACTACCCTACTGTAGAGGACATTTCTTTGGCATTAGCTCTTGTACAGTGACTACCCTACTATAGAGGACATTTCTTTGGCATTAGCTCTTGTACAGTGACTACCCTACTGTAGAGGACATGTCTGTGGTATTGGTTCTTGTATCTAGTCCAGTGACTACCCTACTGTAGAGGACATTTCTTTGGCATTAGCTCTTGTACAGTGACTACCCTACTATAGAGGACATTTCTTTGGCATTAGCTCTTGTTCAGTGACTACCCTACTGTAGAGGACATGTCTATGGTATTGGTTCTTGTCTCTTGTACAGTGACTACCCTACTGTAGAGGACATTTCTTTGGCATTAGCTCTTGTTCAGTGACTACCCTACTGTAGAGGACATGTCTATGGTATTGGTTCTTGTCTCTTGTACAGTGACTACCCTACTGTAGAGGACATGTCTTTGGCATTGGTTCTTGTATCTAGTCCAGTGACTACTCTATTGTCAAGGACATGTCTATGGTATTGGTTCTTGTCTCTTGTACAGTGACTACCCTACTGTAGAAGACATGTCTGTGGTATTGGTTCTTGTATCTTCTTCAGTAACTACCCTACTGTAGAGGACATTTCTTTGGCATTAGCTCTTGTTCAGTGACTACCCTACTGTAGAGGACATGTCTATGGTATTGGGTCTTGTATCTTGTTCAGTGACTACCCTACTATAGAGAACATTTCTTTGGAATTGGTGCTTGTATCTTGTCCAGTGACTACCCTACTGTAGAGAAAATTTCTTTGGAATTGGTTCTTGTATCTTGTCCAGTGACTACCCTACTATAGAGAACATTTCTTTGGAATTGGTGCTTGTATCTTGTCCAGTGACTACCCTACTGTAGAGAACATTTCTTTGGAATTGGTTCTTGTATCTTGTCCAGTTACTACCCTACTGTAGAGAACATTTCTTTGGAATTGGATTTTGTATCTTGTCCTGTGACTATCCTACTGTAGAGAACATTTCTTTGGAATTGGTTCTTGTATCTTGTCCAGTGACTACCCTACTGTAGAGAACATTTCTTTGGAATTGGTTCTTGTATCTTGTCCAGTGACTACCCTACTGTAGAGAGCATTTCTTTGGAATTGGTTTTTGTATCTTGTCCGGTGACTACCCTACTGTAGAGAACATTTCTTCATCATTGGTTCTTGTATCTTGTCCAGTGACTACCCTACTGTAGAGAACATTTCTTTGGAATTGGTTCTTGTATCTTGTCCAGTGACTACCCTACTGTAGAGAACATTTCTTTGGAATTGGTTCTTGTATCTTGTCCAGTGACTACCCTACTGTAGAGAACATTTCTTTGGAATTGGTTCTTGTATCTTGTCCAGTGACTACCCTACTGTAGAGAACATTTCTTTGGAATTGGTTCTTGTATCTTGTCCAGTGACTATCCTACTGTAGAGAACATTTCTTTGGAATTGGTTCTTGTATCTTGTCCAGTGACTACCCTACTGTAGAGAACATTTCTTCGTCATTGGTTCTTGTATCTTGTCCAGTGACTACCCTACTGTAGAGAACATTTCTTCGTCATTGGTTCTTGTATCTTGTCCAGTGACTACCCTACTGTAGAGAACATTTCTTCGTCATTGGTTTTTGTATCTTGTCCAGTAACTACCCTACTGTAGAGAATATTTCTTTGGAATCGGTTCTTGTATCTTGTCCAGTGACTACCCTACTGTAGAGAACATTTCTTCAGCATTGATTCTTGTATCTTGTTCAGTGACTACCCTACTGTAGAGAACATTTCTTCTGCATTGGTTCTTGTATCTTGTTTAGTGCCTACCCTACTGTAAAGAACATTTCTTCTGCATTGGTTCTTGTATCTTGTTCAGTGCCTACCCTACTGTAAAGAACATTTCTTCCGCATTGGTTCTTGTCTCTTGTTCAGTGACTACCCTACTGTAAAGAACATTTCTTCTGCATTGGTTCTTGTATCTTGTTCAGTGCCTACCCTACTGTAAAGAACATTTCTTCCGCATTGGTTCTTGTCTCTTGTTCAGTGACTACCCTACTGTAGAGAACATTTCTTTGGCATTGGTTCTTGTCTCTTGTTCAGTGACTACCCTACTGTAGAGATTATTTCTTCTGCATTGGTTCTTGTATCTTGTCCATTGACTACCCTACTATAGAGAACATTTCTTCGGCATTGGTTCTTATATCTTGTTTAGTGCCTATCCTACTGTAGAGAACATTTCTTTGGAATTGGTTCTTGTATCTTGTCCAGTGACTACCCTACTGTAGAGAACATTTCTTTGGAATTGGTTCTTGTATCTTGTCCAGTGACTACCCTACTGTAGAGAGCATTTCTTTGGAATTGGTTTTTGTATCTTGTCCGGTGACTACCCTACTGTAGAGAACATTTCTTCATCATTGGTTCTTGTATCTTGTCCAGTGACTACCCTACTGTAGAGAACATTTCTTTGGAATTGGTTCTTGTATCTTGTCCAGTGACTACCCTACTGTAGAGAACATTTCTTTGGAATTGGTTCTTGTATCTTGTTCAGTGACTACCCTACTGTAGAGAACATTTCTTTGGAATTGGTTCTTGTATCTTGTCCAGTGACTACCCTACTGTAGAGAACATTTCTTTGGAATTGGTTCTTGTATCTTGTCCAGTGACTACCCTACTGTAGAGAACATTTCTTTGGAATTGGTTCTTGTATCTTGTCCAGTGACTATCCTACTGTAGAGAACATTTCTTTGGAATTGGTTCTTGTATCTTGTCCAGTGACTACCCTACTGTAGAGAACATTTCTTCGTCATTGGTTCTTGTATCTTGTCCAGTGACTACCCTACTGTAGAGAACATTTCTTCGTCATTGGTTCTTGTATCTTGTCCAGTGACTACCCTACTGTAGAGAACATTTCTTCGTCATTGGTTTTTGTATCTTGTCCAGTAACTACCCTACTGTAGAGAATATTTCTTTGGAATCGGTTCTTGTATCTTGTCCAGTGACTACCCTACTGTAGAGAACATTTCTTCAGCATTGATTCTTGTATCTTGTTCAGTGACTACCCTACTGTAGAGAACATTTCTTCTGCATTGGTTCTTGTATCTTGTTTAGTGCCTACCCTACTGTAAAGAACATTTCTTCTGCATTGGTTCTTGTATCTTGTTCAGTGCCTACCCTACTGTAAAGAACATTTCTTCCGCATTGGTTCTTGTCTCTTGTTCAGTGACTACCCTACTGTAAAGAACATTTCTTCTGCATTGGTTCTTGTATCTTGTTCAGTGCCTACCCTACTGTAAAGAACATTTCTTCCGCATTGGTTCTTGTCTCTTGTTCAGTGACTACCCTACTGTAGAGAACATTTCTTTGGCATTGGTTCTTGTCTCTTGTTCAGTGACTACCCTACTGTAGAGATTATTTCTTCTGCATTGGTTCTTGTATCTTGTCCATTGACTACCCTACTATAGAGAACATTTCTTCGGCATTGGTTCTTATATCTTGTTTAGTGCCTACCCTACTGTAAAGAACATTTCTTCTGCATTGGTTCTTGTATCTTGTTCAGTGCCTACCCTACTGTAAAGAACATTTCTTCCGCATTGGTTCTTGTCTCTTGTTCAGTGACTATCCCACTGTAAAGAACATTTCTTCTGCATTGGTTCTTGTATCTTGTTCAGTGCCTACCCTACTGTAAAGAACATTTCTTCCGCATTGGTTCTTGTCTCTTGTTCAGTGACTACCCTACTGTAGAGAACATTTCTTCGGCATTGGTTCTTGTCTCTTGTTCAGTGACTACCCTACTGTAGAGAACATTTCTTCTGCATTGGTTCTTGTATCTTGTCCAGTGACTACCCTACTGTAGAGAACATTTCTTCGTCATTGGTTCTTGTATCTTGTCCAGTGACTACCCTACTGTAGAGAACATTTCTTCGTCATTGGTTCTTGTATCTTGTCCAGTGACTACCCTACTGTAGAGAACATTTCTTCGTCATTGGTTTTTGTATCTTGTCCAGTAACTACCCTACTGTAGAGAATATTTCTTTGGAATCGGTTCTTGTATCTTGTCCAGTGACTACCCTACTGTAGAGAACATTTCTTCAGCATTGATTCTTGTATCTTGTTCAGTGACTACCCTACTGTAGAGAACATTTCTTCTGCATTGGTTCTTGTATCTTGTTTAGTGCCTACCCTACTGTAAAGAACATTTCTTCTGCATTGGTTCTTGTATCTTGTTCAGTGCCTACCCTACTGTAAAGAACATTTCTTCCGCATTGGTTCTTGTCTCTTGTTCAGTGACTACCCTACTGTAAAGAACATTTCTTCTGCATTGGTTCTTGTATCTTGTTCAGTGCCTACCCTACTGTAAAGAACATTTCTTCCGCATTGGTTCTTGTCTCTTGTTCAGTGACTACCCTACTGTAGAGAACATTTCTTCTGCATTGGTTCTTGTCTCTTGTTCAGTGACTACCCTACTGTAGAGATTATTTCTTCTGCATTGGTTCTTGTATCTTGTCCATTGACTACCCTACTATAGAGAACATTTCTTCGGCATTGGTTCTTGTATCTTGTTTAGTGCCTACCCTACTGTAAAGAACATTTCTTCTGCATTGGTTCTTGTATCTTGTTCAGTGCCTACCCTACTGTAAAGAACATTTCTTCCGCATTGGTTCTTGTCTCTTGTTCAGTGACTATCCTACTGTAAAGAACATTTCTTCTGCATTGGTTCTTGTATCTTGTTCAGTGCCTACCCTACTGTAAAGAACATTTCTTCCGCATTGGTTCTTGTCTCTTGTTCAGTGACTATCCCACTGTAAAGAACATTTCTTCTGCATTGGTTCTTGTATCTTGTTCAGTGCCTACCCTACTGTAAAGAACATTTCTTCCGCATTGGTTCTTGTCTCTTGTTCAGTGACTACCCTACTGTAGAGAACATTTCTTCGGCATTGGTTCTTGTCTCTTGTTCAGTGACTACCCTACTGTAGAGATTATTTCTTCTGCATTGGTTCTTGTATCTTGTCCATTGACTACCCTACTATAGAGAACATTTCTTCGGCATTGGTTCTTGTATCTTGTTCAGTGCCTACCCTACTGTAAAGAACATTTCTTCCACATTGGTTCTTGTCTCTTGTTCAGTGACTACCCTACTGTAGAGAACATTTCTTCCGCATTGGTTCTTGTATCTTGTTTAGTGCCTACCCTACTGTAAAGAACATTTCTTCTGCATTGGTTCTTGTATCTTGTTCAGTGCCTACCCTACTGTAAAGAACATTTCTTCCGCATTGGTTCTTGTCTCTTGTTCAGTGACTACCCTACTGTAAAGAACATTTCTTCTGCATTGGTTCTTGTATCTTGTTCAGTGCCTACCCTACTGTAAAGAACATTTCTTCCACATTGGTTCTTGTCTCTTGTTCAGTGACTACCCTACTGTAGAGAACATTTCTTCGGCATTGGTTCTTGTCTCTTGTTCAGTGACTACCCTACTGTAGAGATTATTTCTTCTGCATTGGTTCTTGTATCTTGTCCATTGACTACCCTACTATAGAGAACATTTCTTCGGCATTGGTTCTTGTATCTTGTTTAGTGCCTACCCTACTGTAAAGAACATTTCTTCTGCATTGGTTCTTGTATCTTGTTCAGTGCCTACCCTACTGTAAAGAACATTTCTTCCGCATTGGTTCTTGTCTCTTGTTCAGTGACTATCCTACTGTAAAGAACATTTCTTCTGCATTGGTTCTTGTATCTTGTTCAGTGCCTACCCTACTGTAAAGAACATTTCTTCCGCATTGGTTCTTGTCTCTTGTTCAGTGACTACCCTACTGTAGAGAACATTTCTTCGGCATTGGTTCTTGTCTCTTGTTCAGTGACTACCCTACTGTAGAGATTATTTCTTCTGCATTGGTTCTTGTATCTTGTCCATTGACTACCCTACTATAGAGAACATTTCTTCGGCATTGGTTCTTGTATCTTGTTCAGTGCCTACCCTACTGTAAAGAACATTTCTTCCACATTGGTTCTTGTCTCTTGTTCAGTGACTACCCTACTGTAGAGAACATTTCTTCCGCATTGGTTCTTGTATCTTGTTCAGTGACTACCCTACTGTAGAGAACATTTCTTTGGAATTGGTTCTTGTATCTTGTCCAGTGACTACCCTACTGTAGAGAACATTTCTTCGGCATTGATTCTTGTATCTTGTTCAGTGCCTACCCAACTGTAGAGAACATTTCTTCCGCATTGGTTCTTGTATCTTGTTCAGTGCCTACCCTACTGTAAAGAACATTTCTTCCGCATTGGTTCTTGTATCTTGTTCAGTGCCTACCCTACTGTAAAGAACATTTCTTCTGCATTGGTTCTTGTCTCTTGTTCAGTGACTACCCTACTGTAGAGAACATTTCTTCCGCATTGGTTCTTGTCTCTTGTTCAGTGACTACCCTACTGTAGAGAACATTTCTTCCACATTGGTTCTTGTATCTTGTTTAGTGCCTACCCTACTGTAAAGAACATTTCTTCTGCATTGGTTCTTGTATCTTGTTCAGTGCCTACCCTACTGTAAAGAACATTTCTTCCGCATTGGTTCTTGTCTCTTGTTCAGTGACTACCCTACTGTAAAGAACATTTCTTCTGCATTGGTTCTTGTATCTTGTTCAGTGCCTACCCTACTGTAAAGAACATTTCTTCCGCATTGGTTCTTGTCTCTTGTTCAGTGACTACCCTACTGTAGAGAACATTTCTTCGGCATTGGTTCTTGTCTCTTGTTCAGTGACTACCCTACTGTAGAGATTATTTCTTCTGCATTGGTTCTTGTATCTTGTCCATTGACTACCCTACTATAGAGAACATTTCTTCGGCATTGGTTCTTGTATCTTGTTCAGTGCCTACCCTACTGTAAAGAACATTTCTTCCACATTGGTTCTTGTCTCTTGTTCAGTGACTACCCTACTGTAGAGAACATTTCTTCTGCATTGGTTCTTGTATCTTGTCCATTGACTACCCTACTATAGAGAACATTTCTTCGGCATTGGTTCTTGTATCTTGTTCAGTGCCTACCCTACTGTAAAGAACATTTCTTCCATATTGGTTCTTGTCTCTTGTTCAGTGACTACCCTACTGTAGAGAACATTTCTTCCGCATTGGTTCTTGTATCTTGTTCAGTGACTACCCTACTGTAGAGGACATGTCTATGGTATTGGTTCTTGTTTCTTGTTCAGTGACTACCCTACTGTTAAGAACATTTCTTCCGCAGTGGTTCTTGTATCTTGTCCAGTGACTACCATTCTGTAGAGAACATTTCTTCCGCATTGGTTCTTGTTCAGTGAATACCTTATTGTTAAGAACATTTCTTTGGTATTGGTTCTTGTATCTAGTCCAGTGACTACCCTTTTGTAGAGGGCAGTTCTTGTGCAGTGACTACCTTACTATATAGTCTTGTCTGTGATCCTATTGTTTGTCATGATATATATTGTAATGGACTGGCCATCCGGCTCACTATCTCCTGTCAATGGGAAGCTGCCCTCTCCCCCACTGGAATAAATTTGGGAATATTGTTAATTTAGTTAGTTTAAATATCAAAATTAAAGGAAGATTATTATTATTTTAAAGCTTAAAGTTGATTGTTTATGGTAAACGCATGTCTAATGTCAAAACAGTTAAATGAAAATTTACTTACTTTAGGAATACAGTTCCGAAATCCCATTGAAATGAGTCACTGTTTACATGTTATTTTCTCGGAGAAAATGTTATGTCACAAGCTATATCCTATATGAATAGAATTGTCTGTTTTTGTAGAATTTCAGTATTATTCACATTTTTTTATATTTTGTATGGTCTGGATAACCCGGTCAAGAACCTAATGACTCATTTTCTAGCTTCGATCAGCCATTTTTCTTATCTTGTGCCGTAAATCAGTCTGATCAATGTCGTTATAGTTCAGCATATAAACGTCAATATTAAATCTTTTGAGTCCTTTTTTTAACGTCATTTTTGATTCTTTTAAGTCACCTAGTACTATATAAGAGACAATTTTTGTTAGCTTGTCAGTCGTGATCTGACTCCCTTGGTATACGGTATATGTTCTATTTATAAAGTAAAGAGATTCATTTAAGTCTTTTCTATATCGTTAAATCTTTTTATCTAGAAGAAACTAAGTCTCTTGTATAGCGCTACGGAAGTCACGAAGTCATCCAGAAATGTTTTGAGATATAGAATAAAATAAGTCGTGTTACTATAATAAGTAACCAGATTTTTCCGTGTTAAGTTATTTTCGTGAAGATAGTTTTTTTTTTACAGTTCATATTTTTAAGTCTTGATCCTTACGAGGAGTCTTTCAAGTTTAACATTAAGCCACGACGTCTAGGAGGAGTGTACTGTAGAAGTTCACTGTAATTTGGTATTCAATACAATTTGAGATTTTGCTCAGGCACTCTCTATTTTACATTTTTGTGATAATATCACACAGTCACACATTACACATTTTCATAGGATTATGAAATTTTGTAGTATATTTAGTTACATATAGTTATTTAACTTGACCAGAGTTATCCCTGATTGCTTGCTAACATTTCTTAAAACTGCATGATGTGGTAAAGGGAATTTATTTCAATAACAATCTTTTCACTTAACTTTATTGTCAATATATTTTCTTGCTGAATATTTATCATATTAAATAATTAATTTTATATGAATTGATCAATGCTGCCTTATCAACCTCATAACCTTGAATTATATTGTCTCGATCGACTTAACACTACGGTGCCGAGTCTATCTGGAGGAGCATAGGACCCGAAGGCTAACACTCTTCCCCAAGAAAAAGAGTGTTTGTGTGTCTTGTGTGACACAGTTTAGTCGAGTATTCCAATTGAACCTTTTTATAGTCTGAGGTCTGAGTTGGAGGTGCTGTTCCAAGCATCGTTGTTAACATTGTACAAGTCACTTCAAGGGTAACCAGAGAAAAAGGTTACAATATTATTTTGTATCATTTGTGCAATGTTTTTTGTTACTATTTTATTGAATAATGAGATTTGATCTAGTGATGTATATTTTTATGTGAAGAATTATTTCATCAATCTATGTTACTTTTGACAAATATTTTATATAATTAAACATACAAGCATTATAATGGTTATAATTGTGAAAAGAAACAAAGACTGAAGCCAGGTTTCACTGCAAAACATTTGTCACATTTTTGGAAAAGGCTGTACATATGTTGGTGTAGTATGTGAGTAATTATTTTTTTAATGCCAAATGAGCAATTTTGTAGCTACATTGTATATCATGGCAAGAACAATGTACATTCAATGAAATGATGTCCACTTTGTACTGGACCAACATGCTTAGCTGGATTGTTATAGTGCTAGCTCACTGAAACAAGTCCATGGTCAGATATACCCCTCCACTCCGACAGATTCTGAACCAACCAGTCTTTGCTCTTACTCCTTAATGTAGATGCTTCGAGGAGAAAATACCAATATAATAGTCTTTGGTTTGATCGGCTTGAACCCATAAATCTTTGGTTTGATCGGCTTGAACCCATAAATCTTTGGTTTGATCGGCTTGAACCCATAAATCTTTGGTTTGATCGGCTTGAACCCATAAATCTTTGGTTTGATCGGCTTGAACCCATAAATCTTTGGTTTGATCGGCTTGAACCCATAAATCTTTGGTTTGATCGGCTTGAACCCATAAATCTTTGGTTTGATCGGCTTGAACCCATAAATCTTTGGTTTGATCGGCTTGAACCCATAAATCTTTGGTTTGATCGGCTTGAACCCATAAATCTTTGGTTTGATCGGCTTGAACCCATAAATCTTTGGTTTGATCGGCTTGAACCCATAAATCTTTGGTTTGATCGGCTTGAACCCATAAATCTTTGGTTTGATCGGCTTGAACCCATAAATCTAACCCACTCAAGGCGAGTATGCTAACCATTACACCATTGATGCGGTTTCATAACTTTGAAGGGGCCGTCATGGTCGAGATCGTATGTTAGTTGGATTTACATCTACCGGTACCTATGCAATTGGTGCCTATCACCACTAATATTGAGAGTTCGAACCCGATTCAGGAGAGGTGTACTCAATACAACATTACCGGTATGTGATCAAGTTTGTCAGTGACTTGTGGTTTTCTCCGGGCACTCTGGTTTCCTCCACCAATAAAACTGACCGCCACAATATAACTGAAATATTGTTGAAAGTGGCGTTAAACACCATAAACCAACTAACCAACCATAAATTTGAAAAACATAGTACAATGAACTAATTTAATTAAAGCTGTGAGACATATATTTTTTCATCTGACAAATCCACCAACAGCTAAAATAATTCTGCATTGGGTTAGGTAACCTTTCCTTGATAATTGAAAACTCTTTATAATGTTCAATACTTAGAATTTAGGCTTATCTTGCTGATTGGTTGTTGGTAATGTGACCTCTAGATCTGACATGATACCGCTTGTTAGAGATTAATATATAAAAAATTTAAAAAGTTAAAACAAACATCTAATTTAAATTATATTATACAATGACCATTCTTGTACAGTTTGAGAATATGGCTTGACTTTGGTCAAATGTTGAACTATGTCTGGTTGTAGTGGCCATTTTGGTTGTTCAATCAATTAAAAAAACATAAACAGGATCAAAGGATGAAGATTCCTGTCAAGTTTTTATTTCCATTTGGTCCAATGGTTTGAGAAAAGTTGGTTGGTTTCGTTTATGTTGTTTAATGCCACTTTCAACAATATTTCAGTTATATCATGGCGGTCAGTTTAATTGATGGAGGTAACCGGAGTACCCGGAGAAAACCACCGACCTGTTGCAAGTCACTGACATACCTGATATAATGTATGGAGTACATCTCGCCATGAACGGGGTTTGAACTCACAACATTAGTGGTGATAGCCACTGATTGCTCAGGTAATTGAAAATCAAACTACCATACGATCACGACCCTTTTTAGAAAAGAAGATTAAAAGGTAAACAGTTGATAGATGGACAGATGACAATAGATGAAGAGTGATCGTGAAACCTCACATCAACCTTAAATCAATGTGATTTTAAAATTACATCTGTGATGCTACCTCACATCAACCTTAAAGAAATGTGATTTAAAAACTTGATATAGTTAATGCTACCTCACATCAACCTCTTCAATCAATGTGATTTAAAGACTTAACATAGTTGATGCTACCTCACATCAACCTTTACTCAATGTGATTTAAAAACTTGACACAGTTGGTGTTACCTCGCATCAACCTTTAGTCAATGTGATTTAAAGACTTGACACAGTTGATGCTACCTCACATCAACCTTTAGTCAATGTGATTTAAGGACTTGACACAGTTGATGCTACCTCACATCAACCTTTACTCAGTGTGATTTAAAAACTTGACACAGTTGGTGTTACCTCACATCAACCTTTAGTCAATGTGAATTAAAGACTTGACACAGTTGATGCTACCTCACATTAACCTTTAGTCAATGTGATTTAAAGACTTGACACAGTTGCTGTTACCTCACATCAACCTTTACTCAATGTGATTTAAAAACTTGACACAGTTGGTGTTACCTCACATCAACCTTTAGTCAATGTGATTTAAAGACTTGACACAGTTGATGCTACCTCACATCAACCTTTAGTCAATGTGATTTAAAGACTTGACACAGCTGATGCTACCTCACATCAACCTTTAGTCAATGTGATTTAAAGACTTGACACAGTTGATGCTACCTCACATTAACCTTTAGTCATTGTGATTTAAAGACTTGACACAGTTGATGTTACCTCACATCAACCTTTAGTCAATGTGATTCAAAAACTTGACACAGTTGGTGTTACCTCACATCAACCTTTAGTCAATGTGATTTAAAAACTTGACACAGTTGATGCTACCTCACATTAACCTTTAGTCAATGTGATTTAAGGACTTGACACAGTTGATGCTACCTCACATCAACCTTTAGTCAATGTGATTTAAGGACTTGACACAGTTGATGCTACCTCACATCAACCTTTAGTCAATGTGATTTAAGGACTTGACACAGTTGATGCTACCTCACATTAACCTTTAGTCAATATGATTTAAGGACTTGACACAGTTGATGCTACCTCACATTAACCTTTCGTCAATGTGATTTAAGGACTTGACACAGTTGATGCTACCTCACATCAACCTTTAGTCAATGTGATTTAAGGACTTGACACAGTTGATGTTACCTCACATCAACATTTAGTCAATGTGAATTAAAGACTTGACACAGTTGATGCTACCTCACATTAACCTTTAGTCAATGTGATTTAAGGACTTGACACAGTTGATGCTACCTCACATCAACCTTTAGTCAATGTGATTTAAGGACTTGACACAGTTGATGTTACCTCACATCAACCTTTAGTCAATGTGATTTAAAGACTTGACACAGTTGATGCTACCTCACATTAACCTTTAGTCAATGTGATTTAAAGACTTGACACAGTTGATGTTACCTCACATCAACCTTTAGTCAATGTGATTTAAAAACTTGACACAGTTGGTGTTACCTCACATCAACCTTTAGTCAATGTGATTTAAAAACTTGACACAGTTGATGCTACCTCACATTAACCTTTAGTCAATGTGATTTAAGGACTTGACACAGTTGATGCTACCTCACATCAACCTTTAGTCAATGTGATTTAAGGACTTGACACAGTTGATGCTACCTCACATCAACCTTTAGTCAATGTGATTTAAGGACTTGACACAGTTGATGCTACCTCACATTAACCTTTAGTCAAAATGATTTAAGGACTTGACACAGTTGATGCTACCTCACATTAACCTTTAGTCAATGTGATTTAAGGACTTGACACAGTTGATGCTACCTCACATCAACCTTTAGTCAATGTGATTTAAGGACTTGACACAGTTGATGTTACCTCACATCAACATTTAGTCAATGTGAATTAAAGACTTGACACAGTTGATGCTACCTCACATCAACCTTTAGTCAATGTGATTTAAGGACTTGACACAGTTGATGTTACCTCACATTAACATTTAGTCAATGTGATTTAAAGACTTGACACAGTTGATGCTACCTCACATCAACCTTTAGTCAATGTGATTTAAAGACTTGACACGGTTGATGCTACCTCACATTAACATTTAGTCAATGTGATTTAAAGACTTGACACAGTTGATGCTACCTCACATCAACCTTTAGTCAATTTGATTTAAAGACTTGACACAGTTGATGCTACCTCACATCAACCTTTAGTCAATATGATTTAAAGACTTAACACAGTTGATGCTACCTCACATTAACCTTTAGTCAATGTGATTTAAGGACTTGACACAGTTGATGCTACCTCACATCAACCTTTAGTCAATGTGATTTAAGGACTTGACACAGTTGATGCTACCTCACATCAACCTTTAGTCAATGTGATTTAAGGACTTGACACAGTTGATGCTACCTCACATTAACCTTTAGTCAATATGATTTAAGGACTTGACACAGTTGATGCTACCTCACATTAACCTTTCGTCAATGTGATTTAAGGACTTGACACAGTTGATGCTACCTCACATCAACCTTTAGTCAATGTGATTTAAGGACTTGACACAGTTGATGTTACCTCACATCAACATTTAGTCAATGTGAATTAAAGACTTGACACAGTTGATGCTACCTCACATTAACCTTTAGTCAATGTGATTTAAGGACTTGACACAGTTGATGCTACCTCACATCAGCCTTTAGTCAATGTGATTTAAGGACTTGACACAGTTGATGTTACCTCACATCAACCTTTAGTCAATGTGATTTAAAGACTTGACACAGTTGAGGCTACCTCACATTAACCTTTAGTCAATGTGATTTAAAGACTTGACACAGTTGATGTTACCTCACATCAACCTTTAGTCAATGTGATTTAAAAACTTGACACAGTTGGTGTTACCTCACATCAACCTTTAGTCAATGTGATTTAAAAACTTGACACAGTTGATGCTACCTCACATTAACCTTTAGTCAATGTGATTTAAGGACTTGACACAGTTGATGCTACCTCACATCAACCTTTAGTCAATGTGATTTAAGGACTTGACACAGTTGATGTTACCTCACATCAACATTTAGTCAATGTGAATTAAAGACTTGACACAGTTGATGCTACCTCACATCAACCTTTAGTCAATGTGATTTAAGGACTTGACACAGTTGATGTTACCTCACATTAACATTTAGTCAATGTGAATTAAAAACTTGACACAGCTGATGCTACCTCACATCAACCTTTAGTCAATGTGATTTAAAGACTTGACACGGTTGATGCTACCTCACATTAACATTTAGTCAATGTGATTTAAAGACTTGACACAGTTGATGCTACCTCACATCAACCTTTAGTCAATGTGATTTAAAGACTTGACACAGTTGATGCTACCTCACATCAACATTTAGTCAATGTGATTTAAGGACTTGACACAGTTGATGTTACCTCACATTAACCTTTAGTCAATGTGAATTAAAGACTTGACCCAGTTGATGCTACCTCACATTAACATTTAGTCAATGTGATTTAAAGACTTGACACAGTTGATGCTACCTCACATCAACCTTTAGTCAATGTGATTTAAAGACTTGACACAGTTTAGGCTACCTAACACCAACCTTTAGTCAATGTGAATTAAAAACTTGACACAGCTGATGCTACCTCACATCAACCTTTAGTCAATGTGGTTTAAAGACTTGACACAGTTGATGCTACCTCACATCAACCTTTAGTCAATGTGATTTAAAGACTTGACACAGTTGATGCTACCTCACATCAACCTTTAGTCAATGTGATTTAAGGACTTGACACAGTTGATGCTACCTCACATCAACCTTTAGTCAATGTGATTTAAGGACTTGACACAGTTGATGTTACCTCACATCAACCTTTAGTCAATGTGAATTAAAGACTTGACACAGTTGATGCTACCTCACACCAACCTTTAGTCAATGTGATTTAAGGACTTGACACAGTTGATGCTACCTCACATCAACCTTTAGTCAATGTGATTTAAAGACTTGACACAGTTGATGTTACCTCACATCAACCTTTAGTCAATGTGATTTAAAGACTTGACACAGTTGATGTTACCTCACATCAACCTTTAATCAATGTGATTTAAAGACTTGACACAGCTGATGCTACCTCACATTAACCTTTAGTCAATGTGATTTAAAGACTTGACACAGTTGATGCTACCTCACATCAACCTTTAGTCAATGTGATTTAAAAACTTGACACAGTTGATGCTACCTCACATCAACCTTTAGTCAATGTGATTTAAGGACTTGACACAGTTGATGCTACCACACATCAACCTTTAGTCAATGTGATTTAAGGACTTGACACAGTTGATGTTACCTCACATCAACATTTAGTCAATGTGAATTAAAGACTTGACACAGTTGATGCTACCTCACATCAACCTTTAGTCAATGTGATATAAGGACTTGACACAGTTGATGTTACCTCACATTAACATTTAGTCAATGTGAATTAAAAACTTGACACAGCTGATGCTACCTCACATCAACCTTTAGTCAATGTGATTTAAAGACTTGACACGGTTGATGCTACCTCACATTAACATTTAGTCAATGTGAATTAAAGACTTGACACAGTTGATGCTACCTCACATCAACCTTTAGTCAATGTGATTTAAAGACTTGACACAGTTGATGCTACCTCACATCAACATTTAGTCAATGTGATTTAAGGACTTGACACAGTTGATGTTACCTCACATCAACCTTTAGTCAATGTGAATTAAAGACTTGACCCAGTTGATGCTACCTCACATTAACATTTAGTCAATGTGATTTAAAGACTTGACACAGTTGATGCTACCTCACATCAACCTTTAGTCAATTTGATTTAAAGACTTGACACAGTTTAGGCTACCTAACACCAACCTTTAGTCAATGTGAATTAAAAACTTGACACAGCTGATGCTACCTCACATCAACCTTTAGTCAATGTGGTTTAAAGACTTGACACAGTTGATGCTACCTCACATTAACATTTAGTCAATGTGATTTAAAGACTTGACATAGTTGATGCTACCTCACATCAACCTTTAGTCAATGTGATTTAAGGACTTGACACAGTTGGTGTTACCTCACATCAACCTTTAGTCAATGTGATTTAAAGACTTGACACAGTTGATGCTACCTCACATCAACCTTTAGTCAATGTGATTTAAGGACTTGACACAGTTGATGCTACCTCACATCAACCTTTAGTCAATGTGATTTAAGGACTTGACACAGTTGATGTTACCTCACATCAACCTTTAGTCAATGTGAATTAAAGACTTGACACAGTTGATGCTACCTCACACC
Source organism: Bathymodiolus brooksi (assembly GCA_963680875.1). NCBI lineage: Eukaryota > Metazoa > Mollusca > Bivalvia > Mytilida > Modiolidae > Bathymodiolus > Bathymodiolus brooksi. The sequence continues at coordinate 117,245,356 of OY804577.1, forward strand.
AACCTTTAGTCAATGTGATTTAAGGACTTGACACAGTTGATGCTACCTCACATCAACCTTTAGTCAATGTGATTTAAGGACTTGACACAGTTGATGTTACCTCACATCAACCTTTAGTCAATGTGATTTAAAGACTTGACACAGTTGATGTTACCTCACATCAACCTTTAATCAATGTGATTTAAAGACTTGACACAGTTGATGTTACTTCACATCAACCTTTAGTCAATGTGATTTAAAGACTTGACACAGTTGATGCTACCTCACATCAACCTTTAGTCAATATGATTTAAAGACTTAACATAGTTGATGCTACCTAACATCAACCTTTAGTCAATGTGAATTAAAAGACTTGACACAGTTGATGCTACCTCACATCAACCTTTAGTAAACGATTTAAGGACTTGACACAGCTGATGCTACCTCACATTAACATTTAGTCAATGTGATTTAAAGACTTGACACAGTTGATGCTACCTCACATCAACATTTAGTCAATGTGATTTAAAAACTTGACACAGTTGATGCTACCTCACATCAACCTTTAGTCAATGTAATATAAAGACTTGACACAGTTGATGCTACCTCACATTAACCTTTAGTCAATGTGATTTAAAGACTTGACACAGTTGATGCTACCTCACATTAACATTTAGTCAATGTGATTTAAAGACTTGACATAGTTGATGCTACCTCACATTAACATTTAGTCAATGTGAATTAAAGACTTGACACAGTTGATGCTACCTCACATCAACCTTTAGTCAATGTGATTTAAGGACTTGACACAGTTGATGTTACCTCACATCAACATTTAGTCAATGTGAATTAAAGACTTGACACAGTTGATGCTACCTCACATCAACCTTTAGTCAATGTGATTTAAGGACTTGACACAGCTGATGCTACCTCACATTAACATTTAGTCAATGTGATTTAAAGACTTGACACAGTTGATGCTACCTCACATCAACCTTTAGTCAATGTGATTTAAAAACTTGACACAGTTGATGCTACCTCACATCAACCTTTAGTCAATGTGATTTAAGGACTTGACACAGTTGATGCTACCTCACATCAACCTTTAGTCAATGTGATTTAAGGACTTGACACAGTTGATGTTACCTCACATCAACATTTAGTCAATGTGATTTAAAGACTTGACACAGTTGATGCTACCTCACATCAACCTTTAGTCAATGTAATTTAAGGACTTGACACAGTTGATGTTACCTCACATTAACATTTAGTCAATGTGAATTAAAAACTTAACACAGCTGATGCTACCTCACATCAACCTTTAGTCAATGTGATTTAAAGACTTGACACGGTTGATGCTACCTCACATTAACATTTAGTCAATGTGATTTAAAGACTTGACACAGTTGATGCTACCTCACATCAACCTTTAGTCAATGTGATTTAAAGACTTGACACAGTTGATGCTACCTCACATCAACCTTTAGTCAATATGATTTAAAGACTTAACACAGTTGATGCTACCTCACATTAACCTTTAGTCAATGTGATTTAAGGACTTGACACAGTTGATGCTACCTCACATCAACCTTTAGTCAATGTGATTTAAGGACTTGACACAGTTGATGCTACCTCACATCAACCTTTAGTCAATGTGATTTAAGGACTTGACACGGTTGATGCTACCTCACATTAACCTTTAGTCAATATGATTTAAGGACTTGACACAGTTGATGCTACCTCACATTAACCTTTCGTCAATGTGATTTAAGGACTTGACACAGTTGATGCTACCTCACATCAACCTTTAGTCAATGTGATTTAAGGACTTGACACAGTTGATGTTACCTCACATCAACATTTAGTCAATGTGAATTAAAGACTTGACACAGTTGATGCTACCTCACATTAACCTTTAGTCAATGTGATTTAAGGACTTGACACAGTTGATGCTACCTCACATCAACCTTTAGTCAATGTGATTTAAGGACTTGACACAGTTGATGTTACCTCACATCAACCTTTAGTCAATGTGATTTAAAGACTTGACACAGTTGATGCTACCTCACATTAACCTTTAGTCAATGTGATTTAAAGACTTGACACAGTTGATGTTACCTCACATTAACCTTTAGTCAATGTGATTTAAAAACTTGACACAGTTGGTGTTACCTCACATCAACCTTTAGTCAATGTGATTTAAAAACTTGACACAGTTGATGCTACCTCACATTAACCTTTAGTCAATGTGATTTAAGGACTTGACACAGTTGATGCTACCTCACATCAACCTTTAGTCAATGTGATTTAAGGACTTGACACAGTTGATGTTACCTCACATTAACATTTAGTCAATGTGATTTAAAGACTTGACACAGTTGATGCTACCTCACATCAACCTTTAGTCAATGTGATTTAAAGACTTGACACAGTTGATGCTACCTCACATCAACATTTAGTCAATGTGATTTAAGGACTTGACACAGTTGATGTTACCTCACATTAACCTTTAGTCAATGTGAATTAAAGACTTGACCCAGTTGATGCTACCTCACATTAACATTTAGTCAATGTGATTTAAAGACTTGACACAGTTGATGCTACCTCACATCAACCTTTAGTCAATGTGATTTAAAGACTTGACACAGTTTAGGCTACCTAACACCAACCTTTAGTCAATGTGAATTAAAAACTTGACACAGCTGATGCTACCTCACATCAACCTTTAGTCAATGTGGTTTAAAGACTTGACACAGTTGATGCTACCTCACATTAACATTTAGTCAATGTGATTTAAAGACTTGACACAGTTGATGCTACCTCACATCAACCTTTAGTCAATGTGATTTAAGGACTTGACACAGTTGATGCTACCTCACATCAACCTTTAGTCAATGTGATTTAAGGACTTGACACAGTTGATGCTACCTCACATCAACCTTTAGTCAATGTGATTTAAGGACTTGACACAGTTGATGTTACCTCACATCAACCTTTAGTCAATGTGAATTAAAGACTTGACACAGTTGATGCTACCTCACACCAACCTTTAGTCAATGTGATTTAAGGACTTGACACAGTTGATGCTACCTCACATCAACCTTTAGTCAATGTGATTTAAAGACTTGACACAGTTGATGTTACCACACATCAACCTTTAGTCAATGTGATTTAAAGACTTGACACAGTTGATGTTACCTCACATCAACCTTTAATCAATGTGATTTAAAGACTTGACACAGCTGATGCTACCTCACATTAACATTTAGTCAATGTGATTTAAAGACTTGACACAGTTGATGCTACCTCACATCAACCTTTAGTCAATGTGATTTAAAAACTTGACACAGTTGATGCTACCTCACATCAACCTTTAGTCAATGTGATTTAAGGACTTGACACAGTTGATGCTACCTCACATCAACCTTTAGTCAATGTGATTTAAGGACTTGACACAGTTGATGTTACCTCACATCAACATTTAGTCAATGTGAATTAAAGACTTGACACAGTTGATGCTACCTCACATCAACCTTTAGTCAATGTGATTTAAGGACTTGACACAGTTGATGTTACCTCACATTAACATTTAGTCAATGTGAATTAAAAACTTGACACAGCTGATGCTACCTCACATCAACCTTTAGTCAATGTGATTTAAAGACTTGACACGGTTGATGCTACCTCACATTAACATTTAGTCAATGTGATTTAAAGACTTGACACAGTTGATGCTACCTCACATCAACCTTTAGTCAATGTGATTTAAAGACTTGACACAGTTGATGCTACCTCACATCAACATTTAGTCAATGTGATTTAAGGACTTGACACAGTTGATGTTACCTCACATCAACCTTTAGTCAATGTGAATTAAAAACTTGACCCAGTTGATGCTACCTCACTTTAACATTTAGTCAATGTGATTTAAAGACTTGACACAGTTGATGCTACCTCACATCAACCTTTACTCAATGTGATTTAAAGACTTGACACAGTTTAGGCTACCTAACACCAACCTTTAGTCAATGTGAATTAAAAACTTGACACAGCTGATGCTACCTCACATCAACCTTTAGTCAATGTGGTTTAAAGACTTGACACAGTTGATGCTACCTCACATTAACATTTAGTCAATGTGATTTAAAGACTTGACATAGTTGATGCTACCTCACATCAACCTTTAGTCAATGTGATTTAAGGACTTGACACAGTTGGTGTTACCTCACATCAACCTTTAGTCAATGTGATTTAAAGACTTGACACAGTTGATGCTACCTCACATCAACCTTTAGTCAATGTGATTTAAGGACTTGACACAGTTGATGCTACCTCACATCAACCTTTAGTCAATGTGATTTAAGGACTTGACACAGTTGATGTTACCTCACATCAACCTTTAGTCAATGTGAATTAAAGACTTGACACAGTTGATGCTACCTCACATCAACCTTTAGTCAATGTGATTTAAGGACTTGACACAGTTGATGTTACCTCACATCAACCTTTAGTCAATGTGATTTAAAGACTTGACACAGTTGATGTTACCTCACATCAACCTTTAATCAATGTGATTGAAAGACTTGACACAGTTGATGTTACCTCACATCAACCTTTAGTCAATGTGATTTAAAAACTTAACACAGTTGGTGTTACCTCACATCAACCTTTAGTCAATGTGATTTAAAAACTTGACACAGTTGATGCTACCTCACATTAACCTTTAGTCAATGTGATTTAAGGACTTGACACAGTTGATGCTACCTCACATCAACCTTTAGTCAATGTGATTTAAGGACTTGACACAGTTGATGTTACCTCACATCAACATTTAGTCAATGTGAATTAAAGACTTGACACAGTTGATGCTACCTCACATCAACCTTTAGTCAATGTGATTTAAGGACTTGACACAGTTGATGTTACCTCACATTAACATTTAGTCAATGTGAATTAAAAACTTGACACAGCTGATGCTACCTCACATCAACCTTTAGTCAATGTGATTTAAAGACTTGACACGGTTGATGCTACCTCACATTAACATTTAGTCAATGTGATTTAAAGACTTGACACAGTTGATGCTACCTCACATCAACCTTTAGTCAATGTGATTTAAAGACTTGACACAGTTGATGCTACCTCACATCAACATTTAGTCAATGTGATTTAAGGACTTGACACAGTTGATGTTACCTCACATTAACCTTTAGTCAATGTGAATTAAAGACTTGACCCAGTTGATGCTACCTCACATTAACATTTAGTCAATGTGATTTAAAGACTTGACACAGTTGATGCTACCTCACATCAACCTTTAGTCAATGTGATTTAAAGACTTGACACAGTTTAGGCTACCTAACACCAACCTTTAGTCAATGTGAATTAAAAACTTGACACAGCTGATGCTACCTCACATCAACCTTTAGTCAATGTGGTTTAAAGACTTGACACAGTTGATGCTACCTCACATTAACATTTAGTCAATGTGATTTAAAGACTTGACACAGTTGATGCTACCTCACATCAACCTTTAGTCAATGTGATTTAAGGACTTGACACAGTTGGTGTTACCTCACATCAACCTTTAGTCAATGTGATTTAAAGACTTGACACAGTTGATGCTACCTCACATCAACCTTTAGTCAATGTGATTTAAGGACTTGACACAGTTGATGCTACCTCACATCAACCTTTACTCAATGTGATTTAAGGACTTGACACAGTTGATGTTACCTCACCTCAACCTTTAGTCAATGTGAATTAAAGACTTGACACAGTTGATGCTACCTCACACCAACCTTTAGTCAATGTGATTTAAGGACTTGACACAGTTGATGCTACCTCACATCAACCTTTAGTCAATGTGATTTAAAGACTTGACACAGTTGATGTTACCACACATCAACCTTTAGTCAATGTGATTTAAAGACTTGACACAGTTGATGTTACCTCACATCAACCTTTAATCAATGTGATTTAAAGACTTGACACAGCTGATGCTACCTCACATTAACATTTAGTCAATGTGATTTAAAGACTTGACACAGTTGATGCTACCTCACATCAACCTTTAGTCAATGTGATTTAAAAACTTGACACAGTTGATGCTACCTCACATCAACCTTTAGTCAATGTGATTTAAGGACTTGACACAGTTGATGCTACCTCACATCAACCTTTAGTCAATGTGATTTAAGGACTTGACACAGTTGATGTTACCTCACATCAACATTTAGTCAATGTGAATTAAAGACTTAACACAGTTGATGCTACCTCACATCAACCTTTAGTCAATGTGATTTAAGGACTTGACACAGTTGATGTTACCTCACATTAACATTTAGTCAATGTGAATTAAAAACTTGACACAGCTGATGCTACCTCACATCAACCTTTAGTCAATGTGATTTAAAGACTTGACACGGTTGATGCTACCTCACATTAACATTTAGTCAATGTGATTTAAAGACTTGACACAGTTGATGCTACCTCATACCAAGCTTTAGTCAATGTGATTTAAAAACTTGACACAGTTGATGCTACCTCACATTAACATTTAATCAATGTGAATTAAAGACTTGACACAGTTGATGCTACCTCACATTAACATTTAGTCAATGTGAATTAAACACTTGACACAGCTGATGCTACCTCACATCAACATTTAGTCAATGTGATTTAAGGACTTGACACAGCTGAGGCTACCTCACATCAACCTTTAGTCAATGTGATTTAAGGACTTGACACAGTTGAGGCTACCTCATACCAAGCTTTAGTCAATGTGATTTAAGGACTTGACACAGTTGATGTTACCTCACATCAACCTTTAGTCAATGTGAATTAAAGACTTGACCCAGTTGATGCTACCTCACATTAACATTTAGTCAATGTGATTTAAAGACTTGACACAGTTGATGCTACCTCACATCAACCTTTACTCAATGTGTTTAAAGACTTGACACAGTTGATGCTACCTAACACCAACCTTTAGTCAATGTGAATTAAAAACTTGACACAGCTGATGCTACCTCACATCAACCTTTAGTCAATGTGATTTAAAGACTTGACACAGTTGATGCTACCTCACATTAACATTTAGTCAATGTAATTTAAAGACTTGACACAGTTGATGCTACCTCACATCAACCTTTACTCAATGTGATTTAAAGACTTGACACAGTTGATGCTACCTAACACCAACCTTTAGTCAATGTGATTTAAAGACTTGACACAGTTGATGCCACCTAACACCAACCTTTAGTCAATGTGATTTAAAGACTTGACACAGTTGATGCTACCTCACATCAACCTTTAGTCAATGTGATTTAAAGACTTGACACAGTTGATGCTACCTCACATTAACATTTAGTCAATGTGATTTAAGGACTTGACACAGTTGATGTTACCTCACATCAACCTTTAGTCAATGTGAATTAAAGACTTGACACAGTTGATGCTACCTCATACCAAGCTTTAGTCAATGTGATTTAAGGACTTGACACAGTTGAGGCTACCTCATACCAAGCTTTAGTCAATGTGATTTAAAAACTTGACACAGTTGATGCTACCACACATTAACATTTAATCAATGTGAATTAAAGACTTGACACAGTTGATGCTACCTCACATTAACATTTAGTCAATGTGAATTAAACACTTGACACAGCTGATGCTACCTCACATCAACATTTAGTCAATGTGATTTAAGGACTTGACACAGCTGAGGCTACCTCACATCAACCTTTAGTCAATGTGATTTAAGGACTTGACACAGTTGAGGCTACCTCATACCAAGCTTTAGTCAATGTGATTTAAGGACTTGACACAGTTGATGTTACCTCACATCAACCTTTAGTCAATGTGAATTAAAGACTTGACCCAGTTGATGCTACCTCACATTAACATTTAGTCAATGTGATTTAAAGACTTGACACAGTTGATGTTACCTCACATCAACCTTTACTCAATGTGATTTAAAGACTTGACACAGTTGATGCTACCTCACATTAACATTTAGTCAATGTGATTTAAAGACTTGACACAGTTGATGCTACCTCACATCAACCTTTACTCAATGTGATTTAAAGACTTGACACAGTTGATGCTACCTAACACCAACCTTTAGTCAATGTGAATTAAAAACTTGACACAGCTGATGCTACCTCACATCAACCTTTAGTCAATGTGATTTAAAGACTTGACACAGTTGATGCTACCTCACATTAACATTTAGTCAATGTGATTTAAAGACTTGACACAGTTGATGCTACCTCACATCAACCTTTACTCAATGTGATTTAAAGACTTGACACAGTTGATGCTACCTAACACCAACCTTTAGTCAATGTGAATTAAAAACTTGACACAGTTGATGCTACCTCACATCAACCTTTAGTCAATGTGATTTAAAGACTTGACACAGTTGATGCCACCTAACACCAACCTTTAGTCAATGTGATTTAAAGACTTGACACAGTTGATGCTACCTCACATCAACCTTTAGTCAATGTGATTTAAAGACTTGACACAGTTGATGCTACCTCACATTAACATTTAGTCAATGTGATTTAAGGACTTGACACAGTTGATGCTACCTCACATTAACCTTTAGTCAATGTGAATTAAAGACTTGACACAGTTGATGCTACCTCACATCAACCTTTAGTCAATGTGATTTAAGGACTTGACACAGTTGCTGTTACCTCACATTGACATTTAGTCAATGTGATTTAAAGACTTGACACAGTTCATGCTACCTCACATTAACCTTTAGTCAATGTGATTTAAAGACTTGACACAGTTGATGCTACCTCACATCAACCTTTAGTCAATGTGAATTAAAAACTTGACACAGCTGATGCTACCTCACATCAACCTTTAGTCAATGTGAATTAAAAACTTGACACAGCTGATGCTACCTCACATCAACCTTTAGTCAATGTGAATTAAAAACTTGACATAGTTGATGCTACCTCACATCAACATTTAGTCAATGTGATTTAAAAACTTGACACAGTTGATGCTACCTCACATCAACCTTTAGTCAATGTGATTTAAGGACTTGACACAGTTGATGCTACCTCACATCAACCTTTAGTCAATGTGATTTAAAGACTTGACACAGTTGATGCTACCTCACATCAACCTTTAGTCAATATGATTTAAAGACTTAACATAGTTGATGCTACCTCACATCAACCTTTAGTCAATGTGAATTAAAAGACTTAACATAGTTGATGCTACCTCACATCAACCTTTAGTCAATGTGATTTAAGGACTTGACACAGTTGATGTTACCTCACATCAACCTTTAGTCAATGTGAATTAAAGACTTGACACAGTTGATGCTACCTCACATCAACCTTTAGTCAATGTGATTTAAAGACTTGACACAGTTGATGCTACCTCACATCAACCTTTAGTCAATGTGATTTAAAGACTTGACACAGTTGATGCTACCTCACATTAACATTTAGTCAATGTGATTTAAAGACTTGACACAGTTGATGCTACCTCACATTAACATTTAGTCAATGTGAATTAAAAACTTGACACAGCTGATGCTACCTCACATCAACCTTTAGTCAATGTGATTTAAGGACTTGACACAGTTGAGGCTACCTCACATTAACCTTTAGTCAATGTGAATTAAAGACTTGACCCAGTGGATGCTACCTCACATTAACCTTTAGTCAATGTGATTTAAAGACTTGACATAGTTGATGCTACCTCACATCAACCTTTAGTCAATGTGATTTAAGGACTTGACACAGTTGATGCTACCTCATACCAAGCTTTATTCAATGTGATTTAAGGACTTGACACAGTTGATGCTACCTCATACCAAGCTTTAGTCAATGTGATTTAAGGACTTGACACAGTTGAGGCTACCTCATACCAAGCTTTAGTCAATGTGATTTAAAGACTTGACACAGCTGATGCTACCTCACATCAACCTTTAGTCAATGTGATTTAAAAACTTGACACAGCTGATGCTACCTCACATTAACATTTAGTCAATGTGATTTAAAGACTTGACATAGTTGATGCTACCTCACATCAACATTTAGTCAATGTGATTTAAAAACTTGACATAGTTGATGCTACCTCACATCAACCTTTAGTCAATGTGAATTAAAGACTTGACACAGTTGATGCTACCTCACATCAACCTTTAGTCAATGTGAATTAAAGACTTGACACAGTTCATGCTACCTCACATCAACCTTTAGTCAATGTGATTTAAGGACTTGACACAGCTGATGCTACCTCACATTAACATTTAGTCAATGTGATTTAAAGACTTGACACAGTTGATGCTACCTCACATCAACATTTAGTCAATGTGATTTAAAAACTTGACACAGTTGATGCTACCTCACATTAACCTTTAGTCAATGTGATTTAAAGACTTGACACAGTTGATGCTACCTCACATCAACCTTTAGTCAATGTGATTTAAGGACTTGACACAGTTGATGTTACCTCACATCAACCTTTAGTTAATGTGATTTAAGAACTTGACGCAGTTGAGGCTACCTCATACCAAGCTTTAGTCAATGTGATTTAAGGACTTGACACAGTTGAGGCTACCTCATACCAAGCTTTAGTCAATGTGATTTAAGGACTTGACACAGTTGAGGCTACCTCATACCAAGCTTTAGTCAATGTGATTTAAACACTTGACACAGTTGATGCTACCTCACATTAACATTTAGTCAATGTGATTTAAAAACTTGACACAGTTGATGCTACCTCACATTAACATTTAGTCAATGTGATTTAAAGACTTGACATAGTTGATGCTACCTCACCTCAACCTTTAGTTAATGTGATTTAAGGATTTGACACAGTTGAGGCTACCTCATACCAAGCTTTACTCAATGTGATTTAAGGACTTGACACAGTTGAGGCTACCTCATACCAAGCTTTACTCAATGTGATTTAAGGACTTGACACAGTTGAGGCTACCTCATACCAAGCTTTAGTCAATGTGATTTAAGGACTTGACACAGTTGAGGCTACCTCATACCAAGCTTTAGTCAATGTGATTTAAAAACTTGACACAGTTGAGGCTACCTCACACCAAGCTTTAGTCAATGTGATTTAAAAACTTGACACAGTTGATGCCCTCACAGAAAAAAAGAATACATGTCCTGGTGAGATATACTATTTGGTAATTTTATGCTCTCCTTAATACTGGTTTTTTTCCCTGTACTTTCATACTAAAAATAAATGGAACAACATTGGCTGTTTATATATACAAGTTTATATAGATTTTACATGTTTCTAAAATACCAATATCTTAAGTAACACAAGATATATATAGTCTGATCCTATGGTACTATCATAGAGATACTGTATTCACATGCTACATGTATTTCAACCAATTTCGCCACCATTTTTTAAATTTAACTACCACAGTACCATTGGACCCCGATATAACTAATATGATGAACCAGAATATCCCACTTATTACATGTATGTGAACATTTTCATTTTTTTTTTTTCTGTCTGTCAAAAAAAAATGATGAGGGATATGTGTGGCCAATAATTGTACATCTCATCTTCTATTATATGGCCATGGCTACTCCACAAATGTATCGTGCACATTAAATTACATATCTATGCTTTTATTTGTAAGAAATCAACTCTTGAGAGGACACACTGGAGGTGATATGACAGGATTGGATAAAATATAATTTTTCCATGTTTGAGGAAAAAATGTTGCTGATGTATCAAGTTATCATTAAGAACAATTTGGGTTCAGACAACTTCCAAAATGTTTGCTAAAATACATTTTAAATCCAATTTGTCTTCTTTTCTTACAAAATGTGTTAAAGGCACGTAAATTTTGAGTAGTATTAACAAATTTTACAAATTGTCTGATTATTTATGTACATAGGCAAAATTCCAAATACCAAAAATGTGAACAATGTAATGGCACATTCCATAGTAGCTCATATATTTTTGGTGCAATCTGTCCCGTTCATTTTTTAGAAGATTTTTCCTCATGATGTCCTATGTTGCACATTTCCAACTTTGATTAAAAATTTATACGTTTTACATGAGTTACTTCCCTTTAAGACAGGCAAAGAGGTCCCCTTTCATGAAATGTTCCCAGAATCAGTTCAAAATTTTAATGTGGTAACAACTTGTGAATTTTATTTTTGCTATAAAATTATCTTCTGATTTGTTCAAATTGTTTGTCCTTACTACCATTGCTCTTGCTAGACCGGGTCCCATTTTGAAAGTCATAAGGGAAATAGGATAATTATGTATAATTTTAGAATAAAATCGGGAAGGTGCAAAAGGTCTACTCAGTAGTCATGGCGATATTCAAATTCTATTGAGACCAAACACATCAACTTTGTAGAGTACATACATGTACAGTGATCGTTATTCTAGTTTGGGTTCAAAATAGTACAGTGCTTTCTGAGAAATTTTTTTTTTAAACACTTTTCCACAAGTTTCTATGTTAAACCGATCTAACACTGGTGGTCATTTTTAGAGATATGATTGTCAATATAAGCATAAACTCTGGAAAGAAAATATAGGATTATGGCAAGAGATGATTTCACATGTTTACCTCACAGGATCAAGCCACCTTGGATTTCCTATCAGCATAAAAGACACTGTTGTGGAGAAAACCACACAATGCAATCTTACAAAGTTTATTTTTAAACTGGCTTAGTGGTTTGAATATTAGATGTGATCTTGAGTAATGGGTATAAATGGAATGATTAAAATTTCTTTCACTTCACATAAAAAAAAAATCATAATACATATCCATAACATATTTTTATGTAGCTAAAGTTTAAATTTCAGAGAAAGATGAGAATTCTTTTACCATTTGGAAAAATATTAATTTTTCAGATTGTCAAATCCATATGAGATTACATTTTTGTATTATTACCGGTACACATTGTTTTACAAATAGTGTATTTCTGTAAAAAAAATAATTAGATAAAATTCACACAAATTTATATATACCATTTTTTTAATGATAAAATATTATAATATACATATAATTTCAATAATTTTTGCCATTCATATAAAAAAAAGCAGTTTGCAAAATCAAGATGACAATGTAATAGCAAGTCTGCCAACTACACTTACATAAGTAACCAGCAGCCATCTTGGATAGATGCAAGGTGCCAACATGTACATAATCCAACAACCACACCTAACCAAATTTGAATTTAATTGGGCATGTTTTTTAAAAGTTCTTGTAAAGAAAAAATGTCTAATTTGCATAATCATCAAAAATATAAGTTACATTACAAAATTCACAACTACAAAAATGTGGAATACAATCATTCTGTCAGGGGAAGTACTGGAACAAGAAAATTTGTTTTTATCACTTGTTTAAGTAACTTTTTGATAATGATGCTAAAAAGTAGGGTTTATCTTCCTTTGATTCACAATTTAAAGTGTTTTAATTCCTCAGTGATTTTGCCTTATATGTATTTCATGTTATTCTGGTTTTTTTAATTTGTTTGTAATAACAATTCATAATCCATTAAACAACTAAATTTTCTTAAAAGGCCTCTTATCAGGCCAGATTTCAGGTCGCTGTATGGTAAGAATCCCCATGATCACAGCGATAAAATTTCAGAAGGATCAGTCACATAGAACTTACATTATTGTGAAGAAAAAAACCATTGTGTCTACGGAATGAAAACAGCGACCACACATCCATACCATAATAGAGTAGTTCCTCTTTTATAAGGCCATGGGTACCCCTTCTGCAATAAAAAAAAGTGGCCTCATAAGAGGGGGGACTTCTCTTGGGGGAGAAACAATTGAGTAATATTTTACTATGTCATTTCAGCTGAAATCTGGCCTGATAAGAGAGATTACATTTGATGAGAGTATTCTTATAAGAGGGGGAATACCGTGTAACAACTTAAAAACATTTGTTTATAGGTCTGTTGCACTAATGTAATCAAAAGCAATGAAAAAATGACTTTTCTTATAACATAATCATAATAATGCAGAGATCCTTGCAACTCGTCTTGATAAGTCCTGGACTCACCATTGTCAGTTGAAACCCACCAAAGTTTTCTAATTTTAGATTTTTACAATGGTGGGACTCACCAAAGTTTTCTAATTTTAGATCTTTACAATGGTGGGACTCGCCAAAGTTTTCTAATTTTAGATCTTTACAATGGTGGGACTCACCAAAGTTTTCTAATTTTAGATCTTTACAATGGTGGGACTCACCAAAGTTTTCTAATTTTAGATCTTTACAATGGTGGGACTCACCAAAGTTTTCTAATTTTAGATCTTTACAATGGTGGGACTCACCAAAGTTTTCTAATTTTAGATCTTTACAATGGTGGGACTCACCAAAATTTTCAAAGTTTACATTTTTACAATGGTGGGACTCACCAAAATTTTCAGAAATTTGTCTTCTGGACTCATCAAAATAAATAGCTACAAGTATCCCTGATAATGTACAAATTGTGATGAATAATAACTTGTTAGGATTACAAATGTCTATATTAGTATACATGTATATGGCACATTACAACATGAATGTATTCATGCACTTGTTTCATATAAAAATGTAACCATGGTAACACCAGGAAATAATATAATAAAAAGCTGCCAATAAAGGTTGAATGAAAAACATAAAATACTACACTGGTAATTAATGATTAATGTTACAGAAATAGGGAGTGGCAAATATAAGTGTCAATCAATCTGATTGACATTGGTTCCTGTCCAATCATTTGTTGTAGTCTTATTTGGTATTTGAATGCTTATATACTGATATTTGCAGGGAGTTGAAATATAAGTGCCAATCAATCTGATTGGCTTCATTACTGTCCAATAATATGTTGTAGTTTTATTTGGTATTTGAATGCTTAAATATTGATATTGATAAAAAAAAAAAAATTAAACTAATCCAAGTTCATTCAAATGATTTTATAAACAGAACTTTTATGTTTCTGTTTTACTTGTTCGGACAAATGAAAATATCTTTTCTGAGACAATGCGCATGGCATCTGATACTTATAAATCGAGCATCGTGTTACAGATATACAAATGTACTACTTAAAGACATCTAACACACAAAGTAGCGTTGCCACCCAATTTGGTTATCTTATATCTTGGTAAAAATGGTATTGTATCCATTGGTGGATATTATACATTTATTGCATGCTGGTGAGGGAAATATGCAAATTTATTCACCCAAGAGTATCATATTCCCTGAGGGCAACGCCTGAGGGGAATATGATACTCGTGGGTGAATAAATTTTCATATTTCCTGAACCCGCATGCTATAAATGTTTTATTATACCGAATGAAACCAAGAAAACACATACATGTAAAATACTGCTGGCAAACATATTTTAAGTCCATTGGAACGTTGTCTCAGACATTTAAAAACCACATCCACAACAAATTGCAACGGTCGTCTGCAAGTGATGTGTTCCGAGTGCCTCTGACGTTTTCCTGTCAAAGAACGATAACTCTGGCGGGAAAACCCGCGAGGCTTCCGAGGGGGTGGAATATTATTTTTATTTCACGGAATATGATTTTTGTCCTGTGTGATCACGTGTTCTGATTTTTACCCATTGTCCAATCAAATTAATCTATTTATGGTAATCAATGTATATATAATAATATATCTTGCTAAGGCCTTAATATACAATGCAGTTACAAAATAAATCTTATATAAATATTATGACAACACATTCAAATAATATCTGACGACTTTTATCTTGCAAAATTGGAAATCGTACATTTCTGTTCTCAGTCTGTGCCAAAAACCGCTAGACCTAAGCTCCAGTCTAGTAAAAATTGTTTCGGATAAGTGAAAAATTGCATAAATTGCTAAATCAAATTAAAAAAAAATCTTCTTAAATGCCTTTTGGGCTATTTTTTCAAAATGTTTTTGGCACAGACTGTGCCCTTAATTATGACTGTATTTTAAATCAAATTTTCTGATAGTAAAGAATAAGGGAAATAAATTGTAGTCAAATTCTATTCACTCAGTCAAGAAATAAATCATTATAAAATGGAAAACAGATAAGAGTAAATGCAATGTTAACATGAACCTGTTTCTATTGGATATCATTTATAAAACTAAAATTGAACAGCAATGTAAGAAACACAATAAAACCTCTACTTTGAACAGGGATTGGCCATGGATATAAAAAAAAAAACCACTTCATGACCAAAAATAAAACATCATGTTTCCCCAATATTAATGCTATTAAAACATAGTTTTCCAATGTAAAATGCTTGTTTCTGGGGTTCTCCAAATACGTATTATCTAAAAAATCTATTTTCTGAAATTTACTAGCCGTTCAACTACAAATGTAGTAGAATGTGTGTCTACATTAATTTTTGCATCTTTCTTATGAAAGGGAAACAAATGCATAATATTACCATGTGTTGTATGGAATTTTCTTGTCATAATGTTAACAATATCGAGAGGATAGAAAGTGGACAGAAGTCTGTGACCTCTCCTACACCCATCTCCCTTTTCAAAGATGTTCCATTGCTATATTTTATACTCCTTTTTATATACCTCTTTAATTTCTATACATGTATAGGCATGTCTAGAACATGA
Source organism: Bathymodiolus brooksi (assembly GCA_963680875.1). Taxonomy (NCBI): domain Eukaryota; kingdom Metazoa; phylum Mollusca; class Bivalvia; order Mytilida; family Modiolidae; genus Bathymodiolus; species Bathymodiolus brooksi. The sequence continues at coordinate 117,261,926 of OY804577.1, forward strand.
AAAAAATAATTGCACTAATTATTCAAAGTAATATCAATTAAAAATCATGGTCTATGACCATGAAATGTCAATCCTTTATTCCCGATAGCAACAGAAACAGCATGGTCTAACAATTCACTACTGGTGGTTGATACATTAGTATTTGCATTGTCTGTTTGTTCTGTAGAGCCACTAGATTTTGGACGATCTGATAATGGTAAAAAATAATTTGAAGAATGGGCAAGATCTGATAAGACATTCACTGGACCCATGTGGCTACACTGGGCCTGTGGAATTAGTCCTTGTAATTTGATTGCCTCTGATATTCCTTGGCTCTCTATTAAATTCGATACAAACTGTTGTGGCTCAGGAGACACTCCCATTTCTTCAAGAGTTTTATTTATAGCATTGTCAACTATTGATTTAGCTATGTGTTGATTCTGCCAACGTTTGAGGTACAAGTTGAGTTCCTCTTCTCTCTGACGATGAGACAATAATATGCTCTCCTCTTCGATTTCTGGATCAACGCTACCATTGGATGGTAATGCCAGCATACTAGTAGTGTTTGAGAAACTAGAAACAGATGTCCTACCATCGTCTTTGTGGATCTCTGATATATTTACATCTTGCCCATCAAAACTAAAGTTAACGCTTGAACTTGCAGGACTACTTGTTCTTGAAAAGTTATGTGTAGTATTGAAACATTCAGAAGCAACTGATAATGCTGAAGTGACTGGGTTTTGAACAAATGTTACATTGTTTTCACTAATTAACTTACTTTGTTCAGAAATGTCAAAACTTTTGAAATGTGATTGGTTACTACTTGAAACGTGACATTCCGGTTTAGCAGAGATTGAAACTTTTGAATTTGAAACTGAACAGTCCATATCTTTATCTAATATTTCATCATTTCTTTCTGTCGATTTGTTCAATTGTTCAGAAGTTATTTTTAGATTGCATTCACACACAGATTTATCTCCCCTGGAATTACAATGCTGACAAGATGCTACATTGTCACAAATGACAACATCTGTTACACTTGAAATGTCCTCTTGACTACTTCTCTTCACCTGCCATGAATACCTAGCCTTTTTAAGTGTGGCAGAGTCACAGTCCATACATGTATCTTTCCTTTTTGGGATTGTATTTTCCATAATGTCAACTTTCAACTTTACAATTCAATATCCTGAAAAGAAAAGTACTGTGAAAACATTTGTTCATAATAACTTTTCTTCATTCTATAAGCAAGAATTTCAATTTAGTACATTTAGGTCATCATGGGATTCAAAAATCGTCAGATAAAATTGTTCAAACGATATGCAAATCTTCATATGGTAATTAGAAAGTATGCAAAATTTTGAGTAATTATTTAGTAAATTTTTGGGGAAAATGCTTTAATATTGTGACAAATCGATTCTATGTTTGCATCGGAAATGCACTCTGGAAGCAAACATGACATCATGTCTACTGTGGTGTACGTCTTTAAAAAGGAAGCGATAGCTTGCTCTTAACGGTAGATATGTGGTAAAATATTAAAATACTGTATAAGTGGTTATTTTCGTGGGTACCTAATTTTCGCTTTATTCGCGATAGTCATCGATCAGCGAAAAAAAGAACCGGCGTAAATTGTTTCCCTTTACTACATAAATTTTCTTAAATAATTGTACAAGATCAGTCTCCCTTAGTATGACTGTATATAACAAATATTTAACAATTATGTGGTCAATGTCATTCTTAAAATTGTTGAAATGATGCTTTTAAAACATCTAACAAAGGGGGAAAATCCTTCCCGAAAACAATGCATATGGTGACAAATAGCAGGTAAATTATTTTACATGTAATTAATTGCCCTTTTATCTTTAAAGCACTAATTACCATGAATAGTTGTTGCTGTGTAAACACACCTTTTTTAATCAATATTAGTATTTCCATTCACTGATTTGCAATTACCTGTAAGTTGACAATTTTTGGTGTTAATTAATTGGTCACATTTTGTTTCGGAGTCTGTTAATGAGACTTTTTTGTGCTCAATTTTTGCAAATGTGTTGTAATAATACATATATATATGTTAAAATTATATTAAATGCCCTTACGCAATTTTCTATTAATGAACATGTATACAATTCTAAAATACCGCCGATCGCATGCAAAAAGCTCTTACTCAATTTATTTAAAAACATTTCCTATTTTGAATTGTTGGTCAAACAGTTCAGATAATGTTATTCTAATATAACTGTCAATCCGATAAAATTTGATTTTGGTTAAAACTCAGGATTGTGAAAATTAAATACTGTTAAAAAAAAATCCACCAATTTAGAAGAAAATCGCGAAATTTGCCTCCCGCGAAAATAACCACTTATACGGTATCATGCAAAAAGAGTTGAATACTACATTTTGTATGTAAAAATATGTTTTTGTCAAAACCGGAAATGGAAGTTAAAAATATTTTATCTGCCATTTTGGTTATGTGCAAGAAAATACAGGATTGCTTCCACGTCTAAAAAGGCAATAAAAATAACAAAGTTTGTACTTAATTATTTGTAATAAATTATCATAATAAATCTTTGGAGTATTCTGAAGTATTCTGACATTTTTGACAAATCAATTCTATATCTGAATCGGAAATGTACTCTGGAAACAAGCATGTGACGTCATGTCTTTTCTATTGACGTTTACATGGTGAAGATATTATATATATTTCATGGATTTTAAATTTATGCTGGTTCTAGACCAATCAATTCATTATCACAATCAAAACAATTTATTTTTGTGACAGCTAGTTTTTAAATGATTCAATTTTATTCAAATTTTGCCTCAAAATTAAAATGGAATTCTTGCAATATCATGAAAAGCTTTATTATACATGGCAATACATTTTTTACGCAATTAACACACATTTTGGTTGGGTCTAGACCAATCAATTCATTTATCACAATCAAAACAATTTATTTTTGTGACAGCTAGTTTTTAAATGATTCAATTTTATTCAAATTTTGTCTCAAAATTAAAACGGAATTCTTGCAATATCATGAAAAGCTTTATTATACATGGCAATACATTTTTTACATGATTAACACAAATTTTGGAAACAAAAATATTTTCATGTTGCTTTATTATATATATGCATTGTATTTCGGTATAAACGAAAGTCTTATGACGCACTAACTAGCCTATCATTCACTTGTTTCTCAGGTTGCACCTGTTCTTAATATTGGACATTTACATAATAAAAATGTAATATACAATTTGAAGATTTTAAATTTACACTTTTTGACACGTTTATCAGAAATTTTGAGAAATAATAAATGGCTATACATTTTGTATGTTCCTTTCACTTTCAGTGTCCATACATCTGGGACTGGGAACAATTACAGTCTATAGACACTGTATTCAATCTTAGACTGAACAAAAGTCCTGTGACGTTGTGACTAGATTATCAATCGCTCACTTCTCAGGTTGCATCTGTTCTTACTAAAATATACTGGTAATTTATTTTTTACATCCCAAAATATACAGTAAATCTATTAACAAATAATTTGGGAAGTTAATCTCGTATAAAATATATAAAAGTTGATGATGCAAACCACATATTTAAATATTATAAATGCATGAAGTACAAGAATATGCTATTACTGCATTTAAAATATGGACTGACTCAAAGTAACATACATTTCAAAACATTAAAATACAATTTCATATCTTGACAGGTGCTCTTTGTCAGGGGATTATAGAATGGGGGAAGGAGACACGTTATACGATCTGCGGAAGATTTTCGTTCGAGGTTTTTGGTATTTTTCATTGTGAAGTATACAATAATTATTCCTTGAGGTAGTTCGATCACCAACTTTAATTCGGTTTTAGTAGCATTCCTGCGCATGTCCGGTTGAAAGATGGATCGAACACGGTACGGTACCAGTCTAGTCTAGTTAAGATGGCGGCTTTTATTCGAAAAGTGTATTGGAAATGTTTGATGACGACGAGGAAGATTTTTTTTCTGAGTTTGCCATTAAATCAAAAAATATAACCAGTGTAAAAAACTTGATTCTTAGAAGAGGTTATGTACCTAAAGTTGTTAATTACATGACAGAAGTAATCGAACAAATGGGAATCCCTGAACACATTGATGATTTCAAAGCTCATTACCGTATGAGTAGAGATACATTTTACATAGTATTAGAAAACATTCAAGACACGTTAATACGTAATGGTATGTCTCAGCTATTTGGCTTCACCCACGTCAATGAGGGAGACTGGCCATATATATCGTGTCTGCCTGTCATGTGATACAGGAGAAGTTGAGAACGAATTTCATTTCTTTTCAACTTGTCCACATTATATATCTTTAAGAAAAACATTCTTACAAAAAGTTAACATTAAAATAGTTAACTCAAATATTTTATTAAGACACAGGTCTTTACTTTTTAATAGCAGTTTGCCGGTCACTCTTAAAATTACAGTCAATTGTTTAAATGATTGTTTCTTATGTGAGAAAGGTCATTTAGAAACTGCAGTGGCTATTTTAATATAGCACTAAATACCACTGCCATTCCATGAGTCTGTTATTCTGTATTGTTTCAGTTCATGCCATAACCATTTATTGTAAATGTGTTCGTGCAAATAAAATATTGTCTATATATATATATTTGGCCTGCCAAAGTCAACAGTTCACCAAATCATCCATGAAGTTTGTGATATTTTGACACAACTTGGTATTCGGGTAAGCTGATAACTGGGACAGTTCTTTGTTTTAAAACAAAGCATAGAAACCGTGCTTTTGTAGCTGTTCTTCACATCAGTCAAAGTGAGGCCTGTTTTTAATTTATGTTTATACGAGGAACTTCAGTATAAAGAATAATCTTATACTTTATTACAATAAGAGAAATAGATAACAAATGGTTTTGTATGTCTCTAATACATTATCACCCGTTTTTCTCTGATCAAGTGGGTACAGTAATTGATTGGGGGGAATACCCCCTTTTCTTCAGCAACAAAAATACCTGACCCTTTTTTGAGCATGTAAAGTTTCCATGATCCGCGAGATCCCTCCCCTTCTCTTCCGTAGCCATAAACTAAACGGACTGGGGCATTGAGGGTAGAAGGACATGTGCGTTTGTGACTGTGTGGGAAAATCATCGAACAGAATAATATTTTTCTTGCCAAAATAAAAACTGACAGGTTTTTCATTTCACCATTCCTACATTTTTTAAATGTAAACTGAAAAATTGTGAGGTATTCCACCTTTTTAAAATTTGCATTTTGTAGAACTCACCTCGTACCGCCATGTTTTAACCAGACAAACCCACGATTTAGAAAGGTTGAACCTTAGTAGAGTTGTGACGTCACCCCGGTTGGACCGTAGACAGTTCGGTCTTACTTTAGTCCAACCACAGTAACTACGGTTGGTGATCGAACTAGGCCCTTGTAGGGTGGTGCCTTCGGAATATATCTTCCAACTGAGAAATCACGCGAGGAACGGCGCTTGTAGATCGCATTGGTCAACTACTGGGTTAGTTTTGTACGGATGACCGAATAAGAACTTTGAACTGAATATTATTGATATGAGAAGGCGCGGCCTTTGAAGAGGGCGGAAATATATTTGAAATTAAAATAGTGTTAAAAACAACTTTATAGAAAATTAAATTAAGTTTTGGAATAGTAAAAGAATGGAAAATTACGAATTTATTTTTTATTATACATGTGTATATTCAAAAAATGTATTAAAAAAGAACCTTATCTAAAAATTGATAATTTTCAGTAAAAGGAAAAAAAATTCTCAAAATATTACCTTTAAGTGCTCATTTAAGCAATGCAGAAATTTAAAATTTCTGAATAAAGATAATAGATTAATTTTATTATTCTCGTATGTGCAGAAAAGAAGTTTTCAAATGTGTGCACATGCAGATATTTTGAACCAAGAAAACTATGTACAATAACCATTAATATTGAAATGATACTTTTTTTGTTCTTTTTCTTTAGGCCATTGTGTTGTCTTTCCTTCGATTTACGGATTATGATAACCGCTTTTGTATCTTCAAACTCTACTGACAATTGCCTGTCTCATTAGCCGAGGTACTAGTCAGGGGACATAACTCGTCAGTCTACTTCAAACTCTTCTTACCTATGTTATGAATGCTATTTATTCATTATTGATGATCTTCTTTAGAAATGGGATAGTTTTAAATGTACATGTATACACGTTTTTCCCTTCATATAAATGTCAAAAATAGTAATATTTGGTTGAAATAATATGCCACTTCTCCATGTTCTTAAAATTAAAACAGAAAAATATATTTCTATCTTCCAATGCTCTTTCGACATTTCGTTTATTTTTACTTTACTAAGTTGTTAGTTAAACGTTCTTAGTTTTAATTAAAAGTTGTTTCCTTTTCAGTTAAACATCCAAAATAGGTATTTTTATCACTTGCTTTTGGGTAACTCAAATTTTAGGAATATAGCTGTTTAGTGGGTTTGTTCTTTTACGCATTTATTCTTCATAACCACCAACAATGACAAACGCTATTTTCAAGCATTGGCGATTTTTTTAAATAAAAAATCTGTAATATAGGTCTACCCTTGGAGAATGAGCGGATTAGCATTATATAGGTCATAATACCATGAAGGGGGTCTCAGCAAGAATACAGAGAATGTTTTGGTGTTCAAAACGTGATACATGATATTGAATTCTGTGTAGGATAATGCATTTGGTTACAAATAATAATAATACTGAGGGAATACCCTCACCCATCTTTAAATGAATCATTGAAGGGATCGGGAAAGTATTTTTGCCTTAATAAAAAAAAAACATTTAAACATTTCATTTGTTACAGTTACCATTGATTTCCTACTATGCATGTATAAATATATAATGTAGTCCTTTCTCAGAAACATTTGCAACCTTCTGTCTAGCTTTACTCCCGATGTTGTTATCAACGTGTATGCATTCACTGTGACCAGTTACCTGCTGTGACTTATCATATTAGCCTGCAATTTTGCCTGTCCTAAGCCAGTGCTCATGTAGATATTGCAAATTTGTCCAACTTCATTTTAATAATGGTGAAATGTCTTTTTAACTATTTTTCATATTACCCTAACCAGGTGAAAATGATGAGCACTAAAGGATAATTCATGCATCATATAACTTTTTTAAATACCCAATAGCTTGGGAGAAGCAGGGCCCTTTGCTAAATCATGTTCCATGGTGAGATATTTTTTGCATTTCCAATTGACACCACAATTAAGAAAAACACTTTTTCACAAGATTAAATCATTGCTCTGTCCAAATGTGAATTTAAATAGTTTCAAAAATTAAATAAACACATATTTAGTTGAGCTTTTTCTTCAAGGAAGTGATGATTTATCTATGGATGATAACATAGTTATATTTCAGTGTGTATATGAATTCATTGAAAATAGCAATAGATTTCTATAGATTCTATGTTTTGTAAATATTTTAAATTGCTATTGAAAATATAATTTGTATTAACTATTATGAGTGCATGAGTGTGAGATAGTCTGTTGTATTGTCTTGTCTTGTATCATATGTATGTTGAGGAGACCAACTTTGTAGCCTTCAGGCTGTTTGCAATCCTCTTGAAATAAATAAAGCATTAAAATGAAAATAGCTATGTTCCATACCAAAAGTGGTATTTTTTAATTTGTAATCTAGCTTCTGTACCAGACACTAATGTTGCATACAGTTACTTATATGAAAATACTAAGAAGAGTTCTTATTCCTGTTGGGAGGATCCTGATTTAAAATGAAAAGAAGATTTTCCAGGATGCAAAACTTTTAACCAGTGTGAAAAAAAATTAACCTGTAGTATACTTTCTTTGTATTCCTATATATCAAGAATCATTGATATGCATACTAATAGGGGCAGAGCCTGTCGCTCACCTTTCATTCTGCTTCGAGGAAACTTAATACAGAATCTTCCATAGGTGCTTCCCACCAAGTTTCGCTTCATTTGGCTAAGCAGTTACAGAGAAAAAGATTTTTATAAATCAACCAATCAGAAAATAGAATTCCCTGTGGTGGCCATGTTTGTTAACGGATCGGAATTAAATTAGCATTCTGGATAGAGGACCTTCCAAGGATGCTTCATACCAAGTTTCGATTCATTTGACCAAGTGCCTTCAACGGAGATGATTTTTTAGAAATCAACCACTCAGAAACAAGAATTGCCTGTGGCGGTCATGTTTGTTAACGGATCGGAAATAAATGAGCAACTTTATAGAGGACCTTCCAAGGATGCTTCCTATCAAATTTTGATTCATTTGGTAAAGCGGTTTCAGAGGAGAAGATTTTTTAGAAATCAACCAATCAGAAACAAGAATTGCATGTTTGTTAATGGATCGGGACGAAATGAGCAATCTTTATAGAGGACCTGCCATAGATGCTTCCTTCCAAGTTTCACTTCATTTGGCCGAGGGGTTTCAGAGGAGAAGATTAAAATGTGAAAAGTTAACGGACGATGGACGCCAAGTGATGGCAAAAGCTCACCTTGCCTTTGGCAAGATGAGCTAAAAAGGGTGCAGTCAACTCGCAGCCGCAAGTAATAAAGTTTACCAGTTGCTTGCCTGTGGTCAGTTGTTCTTTCCGGCTTCCTTCACCACTAAAACTGGTCGCCATGATATAGCCGATATATTGTTGAAAGTGGAGTTAAAACACAAAAAATCAAATCAAATCAAATCTGGACAAGTATACAGGGGTAACAGGCGAAAAATCACAGAAGGTATTAGCCAAGTTGGATATTAATTTTACTCTTATCACAAATACATATGCAGGGTCACCTTAGGAGGTGTGGACCCCATAACATAATAATAATCATTGCTGTTCTCTGTAAAACCTAGTGTTTTTGTTTGTGTGTACTTGAACAGCTGAGAGTATGCAACTTCAGTGGGGCTCAATTGGCTTAAGGCAGATCCTGTATATATGGTTCATTCTACCTAGGGCCATTATTTCGTGTTGGTATGCTAGTTGGATTTACAACTACCTGTGCAATGAGTTTCTATTACCACTAAAGTTGTGATTTCGAATCCTGCTCGTGGGGAGGTGTACTTGATACAACATTATGTGATAAAATTTGTCAGTGTTTTTCTCCATTTTCCTCCAACAATAAAACTGACCACCATGATATAACTGAAATTTTGTTGACTGTGGCATTAAACACCATAACCCTAACTCTTCATTCTACCTATTAGTACAACAATGTATTACGACTTTTTGAAAATAGACAAAATATATATATAATTTTTAACCAGAATATGTGGAATACTTTTTTGCTATATTTTGCACAGGTACTTGTGGACAGGACACAGCATCCCCCCTTTTTACACCCTACCCCCCCTTTTTTTCCCTTTCATTTCCATGGCTTAGAAATATGTAAAACACCAATAATATGTCGTTTTCTGATTGCATAAGTCGACTGATATGTATATAGAGATGCCGTTTTCTGATTGCATCAGTCGACTGATATGCTCTATATATACATATCAGTCGAATGATGCAATCAGAAAACGGCATCTCTATATACATATCAGTCGACTTATGCAATCAGAAAACGGCATATTATTGCTGTTTTTTTATATTTCTAAGTCATGGAAATGGAAAAAAAAAGAAAAAAATATGAAAAAAAGGGGGGATGCTGTGTCCTGTCCACAAGTACCTGTGATATTTTGCAGCAGCTAGACAAGACATAACTTAGAAAATAATCCTACATAATATATCTCAATCAGGGCGAGGTGTACAACATTTTGTGATAAAGTTTGTCAGTGATATGCAACAGGTCGGTGGTTTTCTCCGGGGTCTTCCACCAATAAAACTGACCACCACAATATAATTGAAACTTGTTGAAAGTGGCATTAAACACGATCAAACAAACAAACCAAATATATCAGAAAATACATGTAATTCATTCAATCAATATTCAGTAAGTATGATGTTGGTTACCAAACTGGATGGTAGTTATTAATACAAATGTAGATTGCAACGTCATTATTTTTAATTTAGTTCATCAACTTTGTTGTCAATTGCTTGATAATTTATTTTCTTTTATATACTCTTACTCTCAGCTGATACTGATATATGTCAATAAAATATAATAAACATAGGCAAAATTTCAAAATCACTTTTTTATTAGAAAATCTGAGTCTTAATCCATAATAACAGTCTTTTATCCTACATCTTTGAACTATGAAAATGTCTTCAAATAAGTTGCATATGGTTATTTCTACTACATGTACATGCATGTGATGTCATAAATAATGTAAAATTATTAATACAGATAAAATCCCTGTTTTTAATATTTAATAAAAGAAAAGGTTTTTAAAACAAAATGATAATCAAATAACCTCAATTTTTTTTATTGATTTAGTTAAAGTATTTGTACAAGGAAACTTCCTCCAAAATCATGTAATGTCTCAATAAATTAATTTTAAATTAAAAAAAAACCTCCCTTCCAGATCTCAGCTAACGTATTCTGATGAATAAGGTTCCTGTTAAATTTATAAAAAATTAACTAATTACTCATGTCACATGAAAAGTTTTCTATTTTCAGCTAAAAAAAAATCCTTTCACCCCTTCTCCCCCCCACCCCTCCCCTCCAAAAAACTCAACAACATAAAATTTAGGATAAAGTCTTTGATGACTTGAACTGAAAGCTTAAATAGCGTAAAAATTAGTCATAGCAATGGTCCTCCTATGTTAGAATTTGATCTGTCATCTGAAAGACTTCTAAGCCAACATCCAGTTCATGTTGTATTTGCTACCAAGTTCCTGACAACCATTCTGGAATCCATCAGCTGTAACAAAATAACAGTATAGTACTTGATAACAGAAATTCTAAAATAATATGACATTTAAAAAAAAATAGATGATGTCTCAAAAGAGGTACCAGTGTTTTAAGGCAAACTTATGTTATATGTTAAAAGAATTCTCTATTTAAGATATATACTGGTACTTTGATTGTACCTCCGGTCCCTCGTTTGATACTGTACATCACTTTCTCAGTCAAATCACAAACTTTGTATTTACTCTATGTAGTACTAAGGTATATATATTGCTGTTTTGTCTTGCATGTAGAACACTACATGTTGATATCAATAGAGGAGTAACAGAATTTGACACTCATCTGATCCTGTATCTCTCATGCATTGTCGTTTCGATATGTATACATGTATAAAAGAAGAAGAAGAAGATACTTTATTTACCAAATATAGGCCCACGAGGGGCATGAATATTCACATATATAATTATTTAAAACATAACATATGTTTAACAAAGACAAAGATACAATTACATATACTTATAACATGTCATTTATATGATCAGTGTGGTTGATATGTTTTAATACATCCAGCTATGATAATTGATATATGTATCATATAAATACGATGATAAATAAATAGATAGAGCCGACTATTTGTATCCTACCCGTGTCTGAAACAGAGAGGCAAACACAATGATAACCTTTCTGCAGGAGACACCAGGTGACGGTGCTAAAAGGATGATAGTCAACCCTTAATTTTGAGGTACAGGTATGAGCCATTTATATCCTCCCTGTGTCTAAAGCAGAAAGGCAAGCACATAGGTTGCCCTTCAGCAGAAGACACCAGGGGACGATGCTAAAAGGAATATATATAGATGGCTTCATCATGCAGTTTTATAATTATTGCATTCAAGTTTAAATCAAAATACATGTAGCTATCTGAGAAAACAAATTCTACCAGTACATACATGATGAAGTTAGCCATCTCTTTGATCTGCATTGTTATATTCCTTTTTTCCATGATCATAGTGTTATTTTTAGTCAAAATAATGAATCTTCCAGCAATCCAGAGATTTGTATTTTTTAGGTCGCATTAATTTCTGTATTAACAGGATGAAGCTGATCTAAAAATTGCAGCTTCCTGGAGTTATTTGGACTATGAGTGATATTACAGGCAGCTAATGACCAAGTGTTATTGGTGATATGGATATATACATATATGCATATCATTAACCTTTCAACCAAAAATTGTGGCTATTTTTAACCAGAAGCATTGTGAGTCATGTGACATGTTGGTTTGTAAACAAATGCAATTTAAGCATTATTTTCATTCTAAAAAATAATAATCAAATAAAACAATGTTAAAACATCTGAATTATATAATAAATTAAGCAATCGGTTATTTTAAAAGATTTCCAGTCAATTCGGCCCCAAGTCAAATCGGCCTCAAGTCAAATAGGCCCCAAGTCAAATCGGCCTCAAAATGAAAGGCATATTGGCCCAAAAAAATAAAAATAAAAAAAGAATAAATAAATAAAAATTATGTATTAATATAAATTAATATTTTTAGTTAAAAGATGTAAAATTTAAATCTTATTGGTGAGCGGATTCCTTTGTAAGGATCAAAGAAATTAATTAATGATTAATTTATGGCATAATTAAGTGATTACTAAACATATCTATGTCTCTGATGAGTCTAGTATTTGGAAGAGTTCACTGGACAATTACAAAAAAAAAACAAACAAAAAACTAAATGCCTGTATATATCATTTGTAGATATTTAACAAGTTATTAACTTCTTCTGAACACCGAAATAGAAATAAACCATTCATATACAGAGGTCATCAAGGGTCGGTGCCTAAAGGACATTTAGACTGGAAATAATTAAACAAAATGAAATTAAAGTCCTCCTAATGTACATGGAGGAAATGTGCATCATATATACATTTATGCAGACACTGAACTTTTATCGGCAAGATTATTGATTATTTTAAGCATGGCTAGATATAGTCAGACGTTTATATTTAGTTTATTTTCGTCTCTGCAGAAAAAATTATAAGCGATGCATTTTCATATAGTGAAAATGTATAAAGATAAAGAAGTCAAAAAATGTCAAGGATATTTTTTTTGTCAATGTGTGACGTAAACATATTTTTGACATTTACATCACCGAATATGGTACTGCTTTGACAACTATTTTACCTATTTTGTTCCTGTATTTAAATACTGTTATAGTGACAGCCGGAACCTTTGAACCGTAATGAGAGCGGGAGGTTTGGCGCCTTAAAATCTGATTCAACCCACCATTTCTTTAGAAATGCCTGTACCAAGTCAGGGTCATTACGGTTTTCACAGTTTTCCGGTTGTTGACTGATTTTGTCTGTTAATATAATTATGAGTTTTGACTTTACCTTTGTAAGATTGTTCGGTAATTTTGTTATTACCCTTATTCGTATCAATGGTAAACATTTACTGGTACAAAACATTTTTGCTGAATAACTTTGCATGTTGACAATAGTAAACAACAAAAATGGGGCCGATTTGACTTGGGGCCGATTTGACTAGGGGCCGATTTGGCTTGGGGCCGATTTGACCTGCTTCCATTTTAAAATCCTTGTAATGACACCTTAATTTTTTTTTTTCTATAGCCGCAAATTATCTGCTATACCACAATATGCGTTGATCAATGAAGACGAACTTGCATGTAGAATTTTTAACTGATTTTACATCGAAACTTACCAATTGTGATATAAATAAATATAAAATCCTAATTTAAATCCAACTACTGAATTTCAAGTCAATAATTTCACCAGATCATGTTCAATTCAGCGATACAAAAATATCTCGCGCACAAGGCTTCATGAAATAAATATGGCCTCTCTTCCGGTTTCATAAAGCTGTCTTTGTTTATCAAACATCTAAATTGGTGGTCGGTAAAAAGTGTAACCCGAACCCGAACCCGAACCGGAAATTGACGGAAATGTCCCGAACCGGAAATCTTTTATTGTTGATATCTTCTTTAATTTTACGATGTTTTTCAAAAACTTTTTCATTTATTGTGTATTTTTATATACTTGAAACACATAGATTATAATAAGATGTCGAAATGTATTGAAAAAGTTGAAAGGTGCAGTTTTCTGATTTCAAGGTCGGTAAAATGTGTAACCCGAACCGGAAATCTTTTATTGTTGATATCTTCTTTAATTTTATGATGTTTTGCAAAAAATTTAATTTATTGTGTATTTTTATATACTTGAAACACATAGATTATAATAAGATGTCGAAATATATTCAAAAAGTTGAAAGGTGCAGTTTTCTGATTCAAGGTCGGTAAAATGTGTAACCCGAACCACAAAGGTAGATAACTGTTCTTCCCGAACCAGAAATCTTTTCTTTTATTACGATATTTTTATTGGAAAACCGTGTATTTTTACACTTAAAACGTCTAAATCATAATAATTTCTATTAATAGGTGATTTTCAAAAAAATGAAGACTTTGTGTGACATAGAGGGTGAAATTTCAAATTGGACAAATTGACATAATTTTGGTCGTAAAATAATGTCAATATGATATATTTTTCAGATTCAGTTGCTCAGTGCAATATATAAAGACAAAACAAAAAAATTCAACTTTTATTAGCAACAAAGTGTTAAAATGATAACAAATACAGACTTACTTCCTCAGAGGTATCATTTTCTTTTGGGTATGGTAAAAGACCTATATGTATTTCCATTTGATAATGATGAAATAGGCACATTTTGGTACCAAACTTTGTATATATCATGAGAAAACAGTTTCAGTATATCAAAGAAACACTATTTTTACTGTATATTTTAAAAAATCTGGTAATTAAAGTTTTCATACAAGCATAAAAAATATGATCTAATGAGGCTTAATAGTTGTAAATCAATAATTTATATATGCCTAATAAATATAACAAAAGTTAAGTTAAGCTGATCATTGGTGGTATAAACTAGAGGTAACCAAATGAAAATACTGTCCATTTTTTTTATGTTTTGTCACACTCCTGACACATTTTTCTAAAAGATAAATACACCAAATATCAAGCTAAATGCAATCATTGTTGGTCACAATCACTTTTTTAAGTAGTAGTACATAATCTATTTTGACTGAAAAAAGGTTTCCCTTGAATATATTTCATTTTTGCATTGTTATGATGTTATTTCAATCATATTTTATCATATTCTAAGTAATACTATCATAATTATAAAAAATGACAACTCAATTTTCAACCATTTATACATCTTTTCAAGAGTATAGTGCTTATTGAGAATTAAATAATTCCCCGAGACAATTACAAGCAGTTTTATGGAGGCTATATGCTTACAAAATAATCTATTTCTTAAATAAAATTGTCACACTCCTGACTCCCTCTCCAAAATAAACCTGTCGAGCTGAAAATAATATAACCAACTTATTCTTTCCAAACTAAAAGTTATATTTCTTACAGTTAACAGTAAATATTAAAAGAAGATTCAAAATTATGTTTTGGCTTTTTCTAATGATTAGTGTGCTAATTATTTGCCCTTTAGGAATTTATCTCATCAAAAATGGTTAAAATGGATTTGAAATTTATTAAAACTAGTAATAGATCATCTTTTCTTAGTATAAAATTACTTTTTAGTGGTTTTCAAATTAGTTTCCCCATGTTTCTCAATAATTTACTCTACAAAAAAAACTTCCTACTGCAATTGCAATCGACATTTAATGTTTTTATGTCAGGAGTGTGACATATTACTGTTGAATGAAAAATTATTGATAAATTTTCAAAAATGCTATATCAAAAGAATGAAAATGTTTTATGAAAGGCAAGATATATTAAAGTAAGTATTCTGTTTATCTAAAGCAACATACATCAATTTTTCATTTAGAAAAAAAATCCATATTTTGACATGTTTTAAGAAAATATAACCCTTTATCATCACTTATTATGAGAAAGGTGTCTTGCAATATACAAAAATACTATATTACTTATTGTTTATATGTAATTAAATTGAAAACATTGTGGAAGTTTGTAGAAGCATGGTTTATTTTTTTTATTTAAAAGATATGCCTATTAAAAGTGTCACACTCCTGACATTAGTTATTTTGATTTCCTAGCTATGATATGTCATATATCAGAGCTATTTCCAACTTTTTTCTTTGATTGGGTCTGGAGCTTTTGGAAAATAAAGAAAATTGTGAACTATTAAAGCATACAACATAGTACTATACAACTAAGATACAATGTCACACTCCTGACATTTTTTGTGTCTCTCCTTATGCAAGCCCAATTTTACAACTAGCATATTCATCCAGTCTAATACTACTAAATTATTATAACTAATGTTTTTTTACAACATATTTTGACTTTTCTGAACTAATTAGTCTCAACAATGAAAAACTATTAAGGTTTAATTTGACATTTGTACAATTTTCCAAGTTAAATTTATTCATGTACACTAATTTAAAAAATAGAATAATATTTTGTCGCAAAATCATAGGGTCACAAAACATCTAGATATTTGAAGTAAAATGGTACGAAATTATAGAATACCATCTTTCTTTAATATATTTTTCTTTTTTTATCATCAAGGTAAGTTAAGGCAATTTAAAGTTTGTCACGCTAAAACGTCACACTCCTGACAAATTTGACCAGTTTTTAGAGGATAACTTTTTAACCGGAAGAGCAATCTCAATGATACTTTGCATGAAGATAACTGTTACCATTGTGCTTGTTTTAAGATATTTACCTTTCTTTCATATCATTTAATATTCAAATTATTCTCTGAAAATGAAAAGTCTTCATTTTTTTGAAAATCACCCTATTAATACATATTTTTGTTTACATAACTGGAACTTAATCAATATAAATGAACTTGCAATGGATAGAAAATGGTGAAATAACTCATATATACTTTATTATTACATAAGGCTCTATTTTACTGTTTTTCTATTGGCCAGAAGCAATACACGTGACATTCCATTTTCTAACATATTGATTAGCAAAAAGCAATTTCTGTGCAATAAATTGCTTTTTGCTAATCAATATGTAAGAAAATTTCATAAAATTTGAAAATTTTCAGAAAATTTGAAAATCATAAAATAAAAAAAAAGAAAAATTTAAAGTTCAATTTTTTTTAACAAATTTGAAAATTTCATTTTTTTTTTTAAAAATTCAAAATTTTCATAAAATTTCAAAACTTTCAAAAATTTCATACTATTTCAAAAAAATAAAATTTTCAAAAAGTTTCAAAAATTTCATAGTTTTCATAAAATTTCAAAATTAAGAGTAAAATAGAGCCGTATGTAATAAAACAATTACTACACTTGAACTTGATCAATATGAGGTTTTATGGAGCAGAGTACAACAATATTGAACTCGGCATTCGCCTCGTTCAATATTGTACTCTGCTCCATAAAACCTCATATTGATCTCGTTCAAGTGCAGTAATTGTATATGATTCTTTTGTTTGTAATCAAATATCAAATCAAATAAGTTTTATTTAATTTTATTTAATACATAACATAAGCTCTAGTGAGCTTTTGAATCGACTATTACATAAAAAGCACATACAAGTATAAAATAACTTTACAAGCACATATTACATGACATCACAAAGCAAAAAAAAAAAAAAAAAAAAAAAAAAAACATGCATGCATAGACATTAGTATAAAACATAAGCTCATGTCCTTACAAGTTGAATCGGCCTTATGACAGATGCGGCCTTAGTTGATGCGGCCTTACGTAAATCTGGCCTTATATCAAATGGATGTTCTGGCCTTATCATATATTTATGCGGCCTTCGGCAAATCCGGCCTTATATCAAATGGAAAAGAATAATTAAAAAATAAAAGTTGTATTTAAATTTATTCATGGATATGATGAATAAAATATTGGAACTTGTAGTGTTTTCACAAGATTTACTCGTAACTCAATATGAAAAGCCATAATAAATTGTTATTATTTTAACAATTTATTAATTAGTAATTTTTGGTAATAATGATGGAAATCATTTCCATTGAAGTTGATGATTAGAAAAACAATTCAGGTTGATATACCATGAAGCTGTCAACAAGCGAAATTCCTTAGATGTTCTCTTGCAATTAATTATCATTTGTTTAATAGTCGTATAATTGCACTGGCAGTATAATTATAAGGGTTACCAAAAAGTAAAAGGAAGCTATACTATAAATTACTCAAAAAGTACTCCAATTCTTTTGATGAAACCGCACTAATATATAAGCAAGCACATTTTGGTGATGGTCCTACTATTTTCAAAACTATCAACTATGTCGTTTCCTTGTATTGTGTGTGAGCAGAACGTCCATCCAAAGCAGCATGCTTTAGAGTGTGACAGTTGTTTCCAGTGGCAACACAGACTATGTAATACTGGTATGTAAAATATATATTTTTTTATTAATATTTACAATATAAATACGCGCTTGGTTAGTTTAATCGTTTAATACTTACGTAAAGCTTGACATTGATAAGAATATTATGACACTACATCAGATATTGCTACCATTAGATGTAACAGTCAAAAGACGCCAAAGACGTTCACTATTTTCCTATAATTTAGAAACATTTTGATGTTCCGATTAAAACTTTTCAAGTACTGTTTATTGGTATATTGTTAAAAGCCAATGGAATAAATATTATGAATACAATGCTCTGTTTTTGGATACGATTTAATATAGGTGGGTTTCGTTTACTGATATTGACACAATGGGGGTTGTTTCCTTGTTTCGCTGCCCATCTTCATGTAACGATCTTCATCGTGTTAATACGAAATAATACATATATATATATTTATCGTATGAAAGATTTCCGTCAATATAAATATGATATACTATGTTATATAAGCAATCCCGCCTCAATGATAAGCTGCCTTCGGAACTCCTCGTAACAGATAAATAAGTAAACAACGACTACCTGCCCGGGACAAAAAAAACATGCTATATGGCACCTGATAGACAAATTAATTAATTAATTATTTACTCAAATCATCACAATGTGTCGTTTTATCGTATGTATCGTATATATCCATAGATACACATCATTCTTAACTGAGGCCGCATTAACCAAGGCCGTATCAACTAAGGCCGAATCAACTAAGGCCGCATTTGTTTAAGGCCGGATCATCTCGAAAGCAGCTCATGTATACAATAAGGAATTGAATTCATGTCAAACAAATACATGGTATTCTAGTATATTACTAATATTAAATAAGATGAATATATCAAATGTTAATGTCTGTGTAGGCACTCTATGCAGGGCGGATCCAGGTTTTCAAGTTAGGGGGGGGGGGGCGCACTTAAAAATATATCACCGAGCGGAGGGGGGTGCGAAAATTTTGGGGGTATTTCGTGTGAAAAATCATGATTTTATGCCAAAAAATCATATTTTTTTCCAATTTTAGGGGGGGGGTGCACGCCAGGTGTGCCCCCCCCCCCTGCTATGTAACAATGTGAACAAAAAATTATGTGATAGTTTTCTTAGTAATTGGTATAATTTAAAAAAATGTATAAATGAAGATAAAAAGGGACATCTCCGTACATATTTTACATTCAAGGAACATTTTATTAGAGAAAAATATACATTTCTTAATGATTTCAAGGTAAGACTGGCAATTTGTAAAATCAGAATTAGTGCACATCCTCTTATGATTGAAATTGGTAGATATAAAAACTTGGAAACAGAAGAACGATTATGTAAACTGTGCATAACACAAAAAATTGAGGATGAATATCATTTTTTAATCGATTGCCACATATATAATAATAGTAGAAAGATTTGTTATCAGAAAATTTCAGAATTATGTTCTAATTTCAATAATATGTCAGATAAATCAAAATTCTATTATTTATTTACCAATGAAGATCTTTCAATAATCAATATTTTTGGAAACTGTATAATAGAGTGCCTTGAGACAAGAAAACTGAAACAGGGTTTATGATACTGAAATATTTTTTCTCTTTCTGTTTATATTATTAATTATTTTTTAAGGCTCTGAACCCGACAAGAAACATTGTATTAATTTATATATATATGTATAATTGCCTCCAATGACAATAATCAATGTATGCAATTTGTTTGCCCCTATTGTGGGCCCATTGATTGGAATAATAAATATTCTTATTTTTATTCTATATAGTTGAAATAATAAAATATAGTATATAAAAAATTTAAAACTACATGTACCTCGATATCCTGCACGTGGCTAGGGATATCATAAGTAGTCCGCGAAAGAAATTATTTAGATTTTATATTAAAAGTTTCTCTTTTATGTCCACTATATTGAAACCATATCCTCATTTCAACGGAAATAATATATGACCATCTGACATTTATAGACTACCAGAATTTAATACAAAAATAGAAATCAGGTGACACCTTTTCAAAGGTATGCTACCTTTCAATATATCAATATGGTTTCCTTGTCCTAAAGGACAGTAAAGTGGGGTGTCAAACAATAAAGATTATCTGCACATTTAACATAGATAAAAGTAAAAAAAAAAATTAAAACAAACAAACAAAAAATAAAAAATAATAAAACACAAATTCACTTATTGATTTAATCATTAGAATTATATGTTAATTCATTAATCATAAATAATAACAAAGTTAGGTTTCGGAGAAGAAGCTTGAAATGTGAAAAGTTTACAGACGACGGATGCCAAGTGATGGCAATAGTTCCCATGGCCCTTTGGTCCAGGTGAACTAATGAAAAACATAAAAAGAACACAATTCTATGCTTACCTCACACAAGGTACTAAGGTCCTCGGTGATCTGATCTATATGTTGTACATTATTGCCAATACATGTACTAATTCTGGACACAACCTGAATAACACAATTTAGAACGCATTACTATGTGTCTTAAATTAATTAATAAATTTATCTGCAACTATAATATTAATATTGACACACAAAAAAAAAGTAAAATGTCACTCACTCTTAGGATAACATTTTTCCTGTTTATTACACAAGATTATCATTTAAACTGTTTATATCATGAACAAATATCTTTTATTCTCAAAGGGCCCATGGCTCAATGAGTTAGGTAGTTGGATTACCTAACAATTCATACAAGCCTATCACCAATACGACTTGGGTTCGCTACCGGCTTTGTAAATTACAAACTAGAGGCTCCCAGGAGCCTGTATAGCTCACCTGGGTATAATAACAACATCAGTCAATAAAACTTGATAACTTCGGTAAAAAAAATTAACAAATGTAGCCTTCGTCATTGCAGACCCCTTCTACAAAATAATGTGGGCAGGGGTTTCCCCTTTAATGTAAGTTATCAAAATTGCTGTAAAAAAACATATATGTCAATGATTCTCAAAATTTAGCTTTTCCTACTTCACATTTTGTAATAGAGTTGCTTCCCTTTGATTATTTGAGTAACCAAAAGCAGTGAGTCAACAAAAATATGCATTTCAAGAGGAATAACTCTTCACAGCTGTCGCACATTTTTAACTGTGGGAAATTTTTTGTAGATCTTGACATGCTGAACATTTTTGCAGTTTAAACTTTCCCTCTATCTCTAATAGTTTTTGAGATATAAGATGATAGTATTCAAATTGAGAACATTTTGATGAAAAAAGGGCAATAACTCCAAAATGGGTAATTGGATTTACTTCAAAATTGCAGGGTAGGAAGATCTTGACATGCTGCAATTTTTTGAAATTTAAACTTAACCTTTATCTCTTATAGTTTTTGAAATATAAGACGAAAAGTATTAATTTTTTTTTATAAATTTGATGAAAAAAGGTCGAGAACTCCAAGATGGGTAATCAGATTTACTTCAAAATTGCAGGTAAAAAAAAAAATGGATAGAAGGGTCGAACCGCCAGACACATTTTTGGAAGAGAACCATCCAATGACTATTTCATCAAAATTTTGTTCTTATTGAGCAAATGGTTTCAGACAAAAATATTTTTATGGGAATTTCCCATAGGGTCCTATGTTAAATTAAGTTCGGCTGTGGCGGCCATCTTGGTCGGTGTTCTGAAATGCCGGACACAATTTTGGAAGAGGACCACTCAAGAATCATTTCAGCAAAGTTTGGTTGAGATTGGCTCAGTAGTTTCAGAGGAGAAGATTTTTTTAAATTTCATCCCCCCTTTTTTCTAATTTGCATAATCGGTCAAAATCGGTAAAAGTTCAAAGTTCATAAAAAATCCCGTAATATATGTTAAAAAGCTCATCATTATGCTTATACAGTTCAAATTTGGGCACTTTCTGGCTTAAAATAGAGCAGTTTTGGCCATTTGAAGAAATTTCTATTTTTAGTAATGGCGGCCATCTTGAATACAGGACGGCGCTGACGGACACAATTTTGAAAGGGGACCACCTAAGGATCATTTCAGCAAAGTTTGGTTGAGATTGGCTCAGTAGTTTCAGAGGAGAAGATTTTTTTTTAATTTCATCCCCCCTTTTTTCTAATTTGCATAATCGGTCAAAATCGGTAGAAGTTCAAAGTTCATAAAAAATCCCATAATAAATGTTAAAAAGCTCATCATTATTCTTATACAGTTCAAATTTGGGCACTTTCTGGCTTAAAATAGAGCAGTTTTGGTCATTTGAAGAAATTTCTATTTTTAGTAATGGCGGCCATCTTGGATACAGGACGGCGCTGACGGACACAATTTTTAAAGGGGACCACCTAAGGATCATTTCAGCAAAGTTTGGTTGAGATTGGCTCAGTAGTTTCAGAGGAGAAGATTTTTTTTTAATTTCATCCCCCCTTTTTTCTAATTTGCATAATCGGTCAAAATCGGTAAAAGTTCAAAGTTCATAAAAAATCCCGTAATATATGTTAAAAAGCTCATCATTATGCTTATACAGTTCAAATTTGGGCACTTTCTGGCTTAAAATAGAGCAGTTTTGGCCATTTAAAGAAATTTCTATTTTTAGTAATGACGGCCATCTTGGATACAGGACGGCACTGACGGACACAATTTTTAAAGGGGACCACCTAAGGATCATTTCAGCAAAGTTTGGTTGAGATTGGCCTAATAGTTTCAGAGGAGAAGATTTTTTTAAAATTTCATCCCCCCTTTTTTCTAATTTGCATAATCGGTCAAAATCGGTAAAAGTTCAAAGTTCATAAAAAATCCCGTAATATATGCTAAAAAGCTCATCATTATGCTTATACACTTCAAATTTGGGCACTTTCTGGCTTAAAATAGAGCAGTTTTGGCCATTTGAAGAAATTTCTATTTTTAGTAATGGCGGCCATCTTGGATACAGGACGGTGCTGACGGACACAATTTTGAAAGGGGACCACCTAAGGATCACATCAGCAAAGTTTGGTTGAGATTGGCTCAGTAGTTTCAGAGAAGATTTTTTTAAAATTTCATCCCCCCTTTTTTCTAATTTGCATAATCGGTCAAAATGGGTAATGGGATTTACTTCAAAATTGCAGGGTAGGTAGATCTTGACATGCTGCACATTTTTGCAATAAACTTAACATCTATCTCTAAATAGTTTCTGAAATATAAGACGAAAAGTATTAAAATGAAAAAAAAAAATGATGAAAAAAGGGCAATAACTCCAAGATGGGTAATCAAATTTACTTCAAAATTGCAGGGTAGGTAGATCTTGACATGCTGAACATCTTTGCAGTTTCAACTTACCATCTGTCTCTTATAGTTTTTGAAATAAAGGACGAAAAGTATTAAAATTTTGAAAATTTGATGAAAAAAGGGAAATAACTCCAAAATGAGCAATGGGATTAACTTCAAAATTGCAGGGTAGGTAGATCTTGATATGCCGCACATTTTTGCAATTAAAGTTAACCTTTATCTCTTATAGTTTTTGAAATATAAGACGAAAAGTATTAAAATTTTACAAATTTGATGAAAAAAGGGCAATAACTCCAAGATGGGTAATCAGATTTACTTCAAAATTGCAGGGTAGGTAGATCTTGATGTGCTGATCATTTTTACCCCATGTCAGATTTTTTATTATTAACGGTTTTTGAGTTATTACCAAAAACCTGCAATTTTACCATATGTTCTATTTTTAGTAACAGCGGCATTAAACACCAAAAATCAATCAATCAGTCAATCTTTTATTCTCAATAAACTATCATTATTAAATACTGGTATAGGGTTAGGTTTATGGTGTTTAATGCCACTTTCAAGGATATTTCAGTTATATCGTTGATTAAATATAAATAAAAGGTTTTAGTTGAAAATAAGGGATTTTGAGAATGTACTTGTTTTAGCAATAACTAGAATATAAATTAATTGTTTTAAAATCTATTTGGCATAGAACTTTCAAATACAACGGTCTCAGATGAAAGAGATCTTCTAAATTATTTTTGTGGAAAATCTTAGTTTTTATTGAAATTACATGGATTTTGAGAATTGGATCTTACTGATGCAATAAAACATATTTGTTGGTATGATATGAATTGATATGACAGGCCTCTACATTAACATATTTTTCAACTTGTCCCTTCGGACAACTAACTAAAAAAAGTACTTGTCCGACTCAATTTTTTAGTTGTCCGAAAAAATTAATAAAAATTACAAAAACTAGAGAATAATTATCCAGGGCTCCCACTACTTTCAGAAAGCTCACAGGGAGAAGTGGGATACAACAGAGAGATGCGGGGAGACTTCTGGGGAGAAGTCAATCGTGATTAATCACGGCCCCTCTGACGTTACCCTGCCCAAATTTAGTAAATAG
Source organism: Bathymodiolus brooksi (assembly GCA_963680875.1). Classification (NCBI taxonomy): domain Eukaryota; kingdom Metazoa; phylum Mollusca; class Bivalvia; order Mytilida; family Modiolidae; genus Bathymodiolus; species Bathymodiolus brooksi. Next base: position 117,286,380 of record OY804577.1, read on the forward strand.
TTAAAGCTGCCTGAACTGATTTGTTCTGGTTTTTTTTTTTATTATTCATAACTACCTTAAGGACATATATTCAATGTCACATTTTTATTTCTGTCTACCTTGATTGGAGTCTTGCATACCAGTGATTTTTATATGTACCCCCCCTCCCCCCATTTTTCCTTTTGAAATATTACTGTGTTGTGATCCAATACCACACAAATTGTAATAACTAATATTTGTGTTATATAAATCCTTGTTTCTGGTAAAAAAAATATACCTAGATACTATATATACCAGTATCTAGGTATATTTTTTTTTACCAGAAACAAGTGCCTGTGATATAAATAAAGCAAAGTATTTTATTTAAATTCACAGAGAAATAAAAATTTTAGTGGATCTTTTCAACCAGATCAGGAAAAAGCTTGTAATATTTGTCCATTTCAAAGGTTTCACTATTTCCCAAAAGCCTAAATCAAGTTCTCTATCGTATTTTGCACAAAAGACAAGTTTAAATTTGGCGCCAAATTGATATCCAATAATTTTTACGTGTCCGTTCCGGAGTGATTCTTGTTCTTATATTTCAAATATTGATATTTCAGTTCATTAAAGCGTTTCCTAGATTGCGACTTTAATTTTGTCAATGTCCTTGAACTTCATCAAAGCATGTCTGGAGGAACGATAAATGATAAAATAAAAGAGTTTTGATCTGGCGTTTCACTTTAGTTTTAATCAAAATAAATTATGGACAAATTGGAGATCCAACAGGGCTATTTTATAACAACAAACCCAGTATTTTATACCAAAGGAAATAGATTTGTCCGTCGTACCGGCATGTTTGGGAATCTGATTTTTTCACTTGTCCCGTCGGACAACCGTAATACAAGATCTACTTGTCCAACGTCAGTTTTCACTGGTACCGGACAATCGGACAAACGTTAATGTCAAGGCCTGTATGAGCAGCATTTTTGGTGAAAATTCTAGTTTTTCTTTTTAAAAACAAGAATTATGAGAATTAAAGGTATGTCTTATTTACACAATAATCTCCTGCAATAAGCACTGAAGTTCACGAGAATCTGTATCACTCACCAGTTTGTATCACAAATTGGGATTAGTGGAGAATGTAAATATCATTTTCCGTGTCTGTCCTTGAGCATATTGTAGCAAGGCTTCCATGTGTCGGTGATAATAAGTCCAGCTTGGGTTCGATGCTTTTATTGGAATATAACAGTAATAGTAACAGTAACCCTACAAATATACAAATAACAAACATAAATACATGACAAGACAGATCACATAAGACAATACACAATCAAAGGGAGATAATTCTCTATGATTTATGAAAGAAATATAAAATAAAACACTTTTCTACAAGTTATCTTCTATGAGAAAAATACCACAATATAGCTTACTCTTCTAATAAGTATACAATAAAGTAAATTATTCTGTCTTTGGTAAATAACCAAATAATTGCAACTTCAAGACAATTGTGTCACCTCAGAATTAGTTTCAGCATAGTTTATACACTCAAAAAATAAATCTCAATGTGCAGGGTTCGACGTAACCGCTGGCCTGTGGCCAGTATATTTACGGTCTGGCCAGTCAAACAGAACAAACATTGGCTCGCTGGGCCAGTTGATATTCTCGGGCCACTTGGGCCAGCAACTTTCGTTTCTTCCAACCGGTAGATTTTTCGTACTTCCGTGTCATTCAATATTGACTGATAACAAGGACTAATGAAATTTCCTGACAAAACGTCAAAATTCAACTTCAATCACTCGCCGAAAGCTATAAATAGCCTAATCACACAATCAGCATGTGTTTACCTTGATCTGTTACCGCACGTTAAACGAATATTGACAGAAATATATGCTGGGAACCAGTACTTCATAATTCAATAATTTTCAAAATCACGATTATTTATTTATAAAAGTGAAAGATTAAAACAGTATTTTGCTTGATTATCTTCTAACCATACGGTCCCCATACCTGTTAATTGTAATGCATTAAAAACACTGCATGTATGGGAAAATGTCATGAACTTTACCCTTGTTTGGAGCAAGTACAATATTCATTCACAGAATACAAAAGCTATATGTACATGTTTAAATCACTGACAGTCAATTTAATTATTTGCAGATGCCACTAGTGGAGCAGGAACTGCTTATTCTTCTGGAGAAAATGAGTTCATCCAAGGTTTTAATGGGGTTCATATTGCTCGATCTTTAGTTTCCTGTTTCTTGGGGGGGGGGGGCAAATCCCCCCTTTCATATTTCTCGGGCCAGTGGAATTTTGAAGTGGCCAGTTGTTCAAAAATTTTACTGGCCCTAAGGGCCATTAAAAAAATTTCCTTAAGTTGACCCCTGATGTGAGAGAATATATGACACAAATAAAAATGACAAACACTAATACACTCAGTAAACACAATTCACTGAATACACAAACGTATAAACAAGCAAATAAATAAACAATCAAATACACAAAGCTTACCCTATATATGGCACAAGGGCACCAGAAGAATGGATCACTCTAGGATCTTTGTAAGTCTACATCATAATAAATCCTGAATAAAATAAAAGGGGCATTGATAAGTCAAAATGACTTCAGAACATATTAAATATAACAAAAGCATCATCTTGAATAAATTAATCAATTGTATATAAATTGTATATCAAAGTTTACAGAAATTCAACACTTGTAAAAATATAAAAGAATAACCATGATAACATTCGGAATTTCCTCTCATTCTAATTTTAAATGAAATTATAAAACAATTATACTCAGATTCATACTTCAATCCACAGGCACTTGTTTCTGGTAAAAAAAATATCTAGGTATATTTTTTTGGTTCATTCAACCTACATGTATATAGGTAGGTAGGTAGGTATATGTCTTTGTAAATAAAAGATTAGGTTGATGGTGTTTAATGCCACATTCAACAATATTACAGTTACATCATGGCAGTTTGTACATAAAGGAGATATCATAACTGTTAATGCTTGTTTCTGATAACTGGAAAACATTGCCCAATACTCTTTTCATATAGCTGGAGAACACAATATATTTTAGAGCAATGGGAATTCTTTGAAATAAATTTAAATCACAGGAGAATTTTTAAACTTAATTATGTTGGGAATATCATTGAGTGAGTTGTGTAAGTGAGTGAGTAAGAAATGAAGAAAAGTAAGTCGAATAGTGAAAAGATTTGGAAAATACAGAAGAAAAGTAGTTGAAATGTGAAATGATATGGAAAATATGGAAGAAAGATAAGTTGAAGAGTGAAAAGATATGGAAAATGCGGAAGAAAAGTAGGTTGAATAGTGAAAAGATTTGGAAAATACAGAAGAAAAGTAAGTTGAATAGTGAAAAGATTTGGAAAATACAGAAGAAAATTGTGAAATGTTATGGAAAATATGGATAAAATGTCAAATGATAGGGAAAATATGGAAGAAAAGTAAGTTGAATAGTGAAAAGATTTGGGAAACACAGAAGAAAATTGTGAAATGATATGGAAAATATGGAAGAAATGTGAAATGATATGAAAAATATGGAGGAAAAGTAAGTTGAATAGTGAAAAGATAGGGAAAATATGGAAGAAACCAGTATCCAGAGCAGCAGCAGCAGCCATATACCCCAGAGCTGCATCCATCACCACTACAGCAGCAGCCACCAGGCTCTTAGAAAATCCTGTAGAAGCGACGACCATTGTACAGAATTTTGTGTTATTACTTGTTGAAAATGGTGTATGAAAAAAATTTCAGAAATAATAAGACTGATATAAAAAAAATAATAATAAAATAAAAAAAATAAAGAAATAAATAAATGGAAAAAAATTTGAAAAAATTGAGGAAGATCGATTGACGTCACCCAGCTTGCTTATGACGTCACTGAGAGGTTTGAAAGTACCATAGATCGATAGATAAATGAAAGGGCTACAAGTTACGAAAAAGGTACGAAGTTACAAAAAAAGGTACAAAGTTACGAAAAAGGTACTAAGTTACAAACAAGGTACGAAGTTACGAAAAAGGTACGAAGTTACGAAAAAGTTACAAAGTTACGAACATGGTACGAAGCTACGAACATGGTACGAAGGTATGAAAAAGGTACGAAGATGTTACTAAATAAGTTACGAAAGACCTTGGTTATGAAGTTACCAAGTTACGAGATAGTAACGCCACCTATCGGGATAATTAATTATGATGTATAGTGATGCATTATGGGGAAATGCCTCGGGCGACGTTGGGGTCAAGTGACCTTTGGCGAATGAAATATTTACGGTACTCGAAAAAAAATCTTTTGTTAAATTTCAAACCAGTAACGCGTATTTGAAAAAAAAACCGTTCAGCTGACAAAAAGTTGAAAAACAATAAAAAAAAAACTGCCCCAAATTTATCGACATCCAATGGAATAAACGTAGAAATAAGGTAGGGACAATTTGTGCATGACGTCACGTTATTTTGTCGTTCATTCACCAACGTCAGGTTAGTATGTTTTGTCTCACATTCCAATGATATGACGTCATGACTAAGTAATTTGGCAGAGAACGTCTCGTGCAACGTTGTGACGTCATGTTTACTGTGACGTCATCGATGAATGCGGTTTTATACAAAGTTTATAAATAGGACGTTGGCACTCAAGGGGGTTGTTTTGAAAAGCCTAAAAATAGGCTCTTTGGAAAAATAAGACTTTTTGGACATGTAAGGGTTAAATAAGTAATTCATTAATATATACATGTCACAATACAAGTATTTCAAATCTGGTATAATTTAATTAAAATAGATCCTCACAATACCAAAAATAAACCAAAAAAACTAACCGCAGGTAATTACAAATTGACCATGGAATTTATCGATTTTATTTTTGTTAATTGGTGTCTTATTTTAAACATTAAGTGTAAAAATATAAAAAAAAACATTTTTTGCAGCTGGAAATTTTCAAATGTACTCTTAGCAAAGTAGAAGTACTACACAACCTATATAGACACTATATGAAAATAAAAGGGGCAGATAACCAAGGCTAGTTCCAGTAACCATGCTAAATATAAGACGTGGACGTCGTAGAGAACACCCCATGGACACTTCCGAAGGGGTCACTACGGATGTTGCGTATGCGCACACCCAAGAGAAACCGGAAGGGGTCAAATGACTTTCGGTCACATCCGGTAGCCATGTTACTACTACTAAGAAAAAAAAAAAACGTGGGAAAAAAGCCGGTCATGCGCAGAACATACTTCCGGTCAGGACCACTTCCGGACAGGGCCTCTTCCGGTCATGTGACTTTGTCACTTCCGGTCAAAAGGCCCCATTAGGGCGGATATGGCGCAACTTCCGGTTGCGCATGCGCAGAACATACTTCCAGACAGGGCACGTGACTGACGTCACTTCCGGTCACGTGACTGACATCACTTCCGGTCACGTGACTTCCGGTAGCACCTCACAGCACCTCCGCAAATGCGACTTTGTCCGTACCCATATACTACTGCCTTCATGATTTAGTTAATGTGAAGAATTCTAAATATGCTTTCAGGTATTCGAACATATTAGATGTACCTCAAGTTAGAACTACAAGGTATGGCAAAAAATCATTCATGTTTGCAGCTGCAACTCTGTGGAACGACCTTCCGAACCATTTCAGAACTGAAAACAGTTTCAACCACTTTAAAAGTTTGATTCAGTCCTGGAATGGCTCAGTATGTCGTTGTTCTGCATGCAGATAACATATTCAGCTTTCTGTTTTATTTCTAGTGCTTTTTCCAAGTTTTAATACTGCTTATATTTATTTTATTTTTGCTTGATATTGCTTCAGCATGTTTAGTATGTCCTTTATTTTTTTTTGCTTTTTATGTTGCATAAAATTGTTAACTGTATGTGCTTTATATGTGTGTTTATGCGATTATGTTAATATTTGTATGTATCTTGTGCTACTATGTATATTCGGTAAAAAGCTCCCGAGAAAAATAAATATTCTAACTCTCATGTTGTCCGAAAAAAAAATTCTGAACGAAACAAAAAACCATAACCGAAATTTAACCCCCCTGCAAGTTAAATGGTCGATGCCTTAGAGTTCTTCAGAATCCACATCTGATTCACACGAATTCGTGAAAACTCTGACCAAAGACAACTCGGACCACTGTTAAGACAACTCGGACCACTTTTTGAGGACAACTCGGACCAATATTTAGGGTAAACTCAGACCACTTTTAGGTCAGCTATATAACCACTATTTAAAGACAACTCGGACCACTTTTTTAGGATAACTCGGACCAATTTTTGTGGCAATTCATCCCGTACCACTTAATGCCAATTGATCAATATTCTCACAGGCAAAAATTGACAATTTCCTTTAAGAATTATTTATCTGAAACACGATTTTATTCAATTATACTTCTTTTTTCGTCAAATTTCCCAAAATTACTACATGTATATAGAAAAAAACCACACATTTTTAAAAAAATTTCATAATACCCTGAAAACGTCAAAATATTGTTATAAAGGAAAGAATAGAATAAGTTTATTTGTCAATTAAAGACGCCCATGATAGACAGTATAATTACATGAAAGAACGATCAACATAAAAATCAAGAAAGTAATATTCAACAGTATACACTTTCAAAACCCAACAAACAAACAGAGTACATGTAATTGTGTAAAGTGGTTCTAATTGAGTGTTAATTATAAGTTGTCAAAAAATGTGGTCCGAGTTGTCTTCAAAACGTGCTCCGAGTTGTCTTTACAGAGTGGTCAGAGATGACCTAAAAGGTGGTCTGATTTTACACTAAATATTGCCTTTATTCTTCTTTTGGTATACAGCTATCCATCCACTGGATGATCACTAGCTGTTGGTCAGAGTTGTCATAGAAAAGTGATTTGATATTTACCATTATAATTTAAATATTGTAATTAACATCACCTATGGACCTTGTTTACCTTTTTTTTAGATCGCTAGTTTGATTTTCTTCACATAACTATATGAAATGTAAAATAAAAATTAAATTTTTCCTTTGAAATCGAGGTAAAGTCCCGAGGATTCCTGCTGACTTCACCTTCAACATTATTAAATGCCGGGATTAGAGAATTACATATCCTTCCAATGTTTTAGGAAGCTAATGCTTGTTAGTTTGTTTATTTTTAACCACAATCTTCATTTGTGTGGTAAAAGCAGGGGATAATAGTAGTAAAAGCCTGGTGAATTCCATCAAAGGGAGACCACTCTTTTACCTTCTTTTTTTTTCTAACTTCCGCGTTGATATAGTTCGCATTTAATTCTGAAATATAATCGATTATTTTCGTTTTGTGTGAAATAAAAAATTAATTTAAAAGGAGAATTTATTATCTTTTGGTATACATGTCGCATATAAGAAATGTCATTGCGATAACTTGACGATTTAAATTTTTCTTGTCTGGCGTAAGAATACATATTCAAAATGGTGTCACTCTGTTGATTTGCTGGAAAAAATGTGAGTCAACATCATCTGCAAAATATATGTACTCCCACTTTATCAAATAACTCGAAAGTAAAAGATATATGATAAAAATATATCAAACTTCAATTTGTTTACATGCTAAAACATTATAATAGACGCATGTATACCCTATTCTATAAGCGATATGTTTGTTGATGATGCTGGGCAGTGCCATACGAACACATTACACATTTGATTTTTTATTTATTTTCTGTTTCTCGCAATAACATTGGCGACTCTTGTCATATCATGCAACGTGTACATTAGATGCACAATGTACAAAAATCTACTGAATATCAGATGTAAAATATAAATATTTTGTTGGCTCAAAAGAAATTTACAATAAACAATAAAACATTCTTTGGCAAAACCCCAAGTTAACAATAACAGTTAGAATTATAATACATAAGTCATCTTATTACAATTACGTATTATGATAAATCATTTATGATTTTGAAATAGTTCTTTATAACATATTAATAATTCTCTTAAAACATATTGAGTTTTTGAAAAATCCTAATATTTTTAGAACAGACATTCCAAATCCACTGAATTATGCAGCAGGCCTCGACATTAACATTTGTCCGATTGCCCGTTACCAGTGAAAACTGACGTCGGACAAGTAGATCTTGTATTACGGTTGTCCGACGGGACAAGTGAAAAAATCAGATTCCCAAACGTGCCGGTACGACAGACAAATATATTTCCACTGGTATAAAATACTGGGTTTGTTGTATAAAAGAGCCCTGTTTGATCTCCAATTTGTCCATAATTTATTTTGATTGAAACTAAAGTGAAATGCCAGATCAAAACTCTTTTATTGTATCATTTATCGTTCCTCCAGACATGCTTTGGTGAAGTTCAAGGACATTGACAAACTTAAAGTCGCAATCTCAGAAACGCTTTAATGAACTGAAATATCAATATTTGAAATATAAGAACAAGAATCACTCCGGAACGAACACGTAAAAATTATCGGATATCAATTTGGCGCCAAATTTAAACTTGTCTTTTGTGCAAAATACGATAGAGAACTTAATTTAGGCTTTTGGGAAATATTGAAACCTTTAAAATGGACAAATATTACAAGCTTTTTCCTGATCTGGTTGAAAAGATCCACTAAAATTTTTATTTCTCTGTGGTACATATAAAAATCACTGGTATGCAAGACTCCAATCAAGGTACAGAAATAAAAATGTGACATTGAATATATGTCCTTAAGGTAGTTATGAATAAAAAAAAAAACCCAGAACGAATCAGTTCAGGCAGCTTTAATTATTTACTAAATTTGGGCAGGGTAACGTCAGCGGGGTCGCGAAACAATGTTTCGATTAATCGCAATTGACTTCTCTCTGTTGTCTCCCACTTCTCCCTGTGAGCTCTCTGAAAGTAGTGGGAGCCCTGGATAATTATTCTCTAGTTTTTGTAATGTTTATTCATTTTTTCGGACAACTAAAAGATTGAGTCGGACAAGTACTTTTTTTTAGTTAGTTGTCCGAAGGGACAAGTTGAAAAATATGTTAAAGGGAAACTTCGCGATTTTTTACATGTTAGTTAAATATGTTCCTGGTGATATAAAATACAGATTCACAAAGTTTTATCGACATATTTCCACAAATAACGAAGCAAATCGCAAATTTGTAATTTTAATTTCTAATTTTTCAACCAGGCTGTGACGTTTTAACCTAATAATGCATTGTGGGATTGAAATTTAAAGTCTGGGTCGCTGATGTTAAATTCGCTTCATTTAAAGCGCTCAGAGGACTGTAATTTAAATCTAATAACCGTTTGGAAAATTAAATACTGAAGTGAACAGCTACGTACCTTTTTGACAAAGAACTATTTTAAATGAACAAAATGTTTCATTTCCTTTATATTTACAATGGAAAGAGTGTTTTACAACAGTCACCTATATTCGCTATATATCTGATCCCTTTTACAATTATGTTCATTTTGTTTTACTGCTAATGTGCTGAAAAATATAATGGATAATTTTGACAACACGTAACTTGTGTATTGATTTCTAGATTCTGTTTTAATCCCTTTTTTTATAATCATTATTCTGCATGCTGTTTACTGTTATTTTGATCTCCGCATGTAGATGTCCGCTTGGGTGTTTTCTAGCCGGAGAGTAAAATTATACAGGTGTAAAATTCAAGGTGACCGGATTAATCAAATGGGAATTTGAATACACACTATTTGCTTTCCAAGACGAGTTGGTATCGTTTATTATCTATTACAGATAAAATATTCTTAAAACATTAGAATAAATATAATGTTGAAATAACAGGAACAATTTATGTTTTAGATGATAAAAAAGTATACACCATCCTTGAAAATAGAAGTTTTCATTATGAGAGGCGCCAAATTGGTCTAACTATATATAGCTGTCTCATCATAATAATTTAACGATCGATGTTCATAAAAGATGTTTTAATTTTAATTTTAAATAAAATGATTATGATTTTACTCAATCATTATTTTAACAGTCGGTGTTCATAAAAGATGTTTTAATTAATTTAATTTTAATCAAAGGATTATGATTTTACTCAATCATTATTTTAACAGTCGGTGTTCATAAAAGATGTTTTAATTAATTTAATTTAATCAAATGATTATGATTTTACTCAATCAATATTTCTTTACTTTTCTTTTGTTCAATGCATGTTGTTTGTTTGGGAACATTTCTATATAAAGCACCGAAATTAACGTTTTAGTTATAGCTTAAATATGTCGAGCTCAGGTACGGAAAGTAACTATAGCACCTCAAGTGATGTAGATTTCGACGACTATGGAGAGTTTGGTTACCAGCTTGAACCAGAATATACGGAAGAAGAACTCAGACAAATGGAAGAGGCAGCGAGTGCCCAACGTCGGGAAATAGAGAACAACCTACGTCAGAACGACACAAATTGGTGCTCATGCTCAAAATGCATTTCACTACCTTTGCCGTCGGAATGCCTGTGCTGCCATGAATTTTCATTGTTTGATGGTCAATTGGAACCCAGTGACTGCATTACCGATAACACCAACTTTAGAACAGTTTGTCTCAACCCTGTTGTGCTTGAAACAAGCTATATTAGTTTTTTGAGGTACAAGCGTCACAGAGGAAGAGCTCCAGATGTGTTAACTAACCGACAGAGTAGACTCATGGCTTATCGTCAGTTTGTTTGTTGGGTCAGAAAAGGTCAACCACTTGGCAAGAAATACAGAGTGACCCTACCAGCCTGCGTTGTCAAAACTATAAGGGAAGAGTTTCCGTCACCAGATTGAAATTATGAAGGTTTAAAGAGTGTGCATGTGAAAGTGATATATCAGATTCTGACTAGTTTAAAATAAAATGGACATAATTAAACTGTAACTAATATGAAGATTTCAATTATATACAATATATTATTTATTTATTTATTTAATCAAATATGTTTAAGCATATTCGGTTTATTGTAGTTTACAAAAAAAACTCTTTGCTCAGTGACCCTCAAAAGGCACAAAACCTAAATATATGATTTTTTCAGCTCAGAACCCTGTAAGCAAACTTGACCTATAATTTTGATATCCACTGATATTCATTTAGACAAAGTTCGGAAGAGATCATGATCATGAGCGGTATAAACAGATGAAGGGCAGCCAAAAATTAAAAAGAGATTAGGCCACACCAGATTTACTTCTTGTTCTTCGGAATTTGTGCTAAAAACGTTGTCCAGAGCAAGCAAGTGATTTAAAAATGTTAATTTCTTTTCCTTTTTAGCTCACCTGACCCAAAGGGTCAGGTGAGCTATTGCCATCACTTGGCGTCCGTCGTCGTACGTCGTAAACTTTTTCAAAAATCTTCTCCTCTGAAAGTACTAGACCAATGGAAACCAAACTTGGTCTGAGTCATCATTAGGGTGTCTAGTTTCAAATTTGTGTCTGGTGATGCCGTGCATCAACCAACATGGCCGCTGTTACTAAAAATAGAACATATGGTAAAATTGCAGGTTTTTGATAATAACTCAAAAACCGTTAATAATATCAAAAATCTGACATGGGGTTAAAATGATCAGCACAGCAAGATCTACCTACCCTGCAATTTACCCATCTTGGAGTTTTTGCCCTTTTTTCATCAAATTTGTAAAAATTTTAATACTTTTCGTCTTATATTTCAAAAACTATAAGAGATAAAGGTTAACTTTAAATTGAAATTGCAAAAATGTGTGGCATATCAAGATCTACCCACCCTGCAATTTTGAAGTAAATCCCATTACCCATTTTGGAATTATTTCCCTTTTTTCATCAAATGTTCTCAATTTTAAAACTTTTCGTCCTTTATTTCAAAAACTATAAGAGACAGGTGGTAAGTTGAAACTGCACACAAGTTCAGCATGTCAAGATCTACCTACCCTGCAATTTTGAAGTAAATACCATTACCCATTTTGACCGATTATGCAAATTAGAAAAAAGGGGGGATGAAATTAAAAAAAAAATCTTCTCCTCAGAAACCACTGGGCCAATTGCAACCAAACTTTTGTGGAATGATCCTTGGATAGCCCCCTTCCAAAATTGTGTCCGGTGATCCTGACTTCCAACCAAGATGGCCGCCAAGCTAAAAATAGAAAAAAGGGGGGATGAAATAAAAAAAAAAAATCTTCTCCTCTGAAACTACTATGTCAATCTCAACCAAACTTTGCTGAAATGATCCTTGGGTGGTCCCCTTTCAAAATTGTGTCTGTCAGTGCCGTCCTGTATCCAAAATGGCCACCATGACTAAAAATAGAAATTTCTTCAAATGGCCAAAACTGCTCTATTTTAAGCCAGAAAGTGCCCAAATTTGAACTGTATAAGCATAATGATGAGCTTTTTAACATTTATTATGGGATTTTTTATGAACTTTGAACTTTTGCCTATTTTGACCGATTATGCAAATTAGAAAAAAGGGGGGATGAAATTTAAAAAAAATCTTCTCCTCTGAAACTACTGAGCCAATCTCAACCAAACTTTGCTGAAATGATTCTTGGGTGGTCCTCTTCCAAAAAAGTGTCCGGCATTTCAGAACACCGACCAAGATGGCCACCACAGCCGAACTTAATTTAACATAGAACCCTATGGGAAATTCCCATGCAAATCTTCTTGTCTGAAACCATTTGCTCAATAAGAACAAAATTTTGATGAAATAGTCATTGGATGGTTCTCTTCCAAAAATGTGTCCGGCGGTTCGGCCCTTCGATCAAGATGGCCCCCACAGCCGAACTTAGCTTAACATAGGACCCTATGGGAAATTCACACAAAAATGTTCTCCTCAGAAACCACTGGGCCAATTGCAACCAAACTTTTGTGGAATGATCCTTGGATGGCCCCCTTCCAAATTTGTGTCCGGTGATCCCGACTTCCAACCAAGATGGCAGCCAAGCTAAAAATAGAAAAAAGGGGGGATGAAATTTAAAAAAAATCTTCTCCTCTGACACTACTGAGCCAATCTCAACCAAACTTTGCTGAAATGATCCTTGGGTGGTCCCCTTTCAAAATTATGTCCGTCAGCGCCGTCCTGTATCCAAGATGGCCACCATTACTAAAAATAGAAATGTCTTCAAATGGCCAAAACTGCTCTATTTTAAGCCAGAAAGTGCCCAAATTTGAACTGTATAAGCATAATGATGAACTTTTTAACATATATTACGGGATTTTTTATGAACTTTGAACTTTTACCGATTTTGACCGATTATGCAAATTAGAAAAAAGGGGGGATGAAATTAAAAAAAATCTTCTCCTCTGAAACTACTGAGCCAATCTCAACCAAACTTTGCTGAAATGATTCTTGGGTGGTCCTCTTCCAAAATTGTGCCCGCATTTCAGAACACATAGGACCCTATGGGAAATTCCCATAAAAATCTTCTTGTCCGAAACCATTTGCTCAATAAGAACAAAATTTTGATAAAATAGTCATTGGATGGTTCTCTTCCAAAAATGTGTATGGCGGTTCGGCCCTTCGATCAATTTTTTTTTAAATTTTAATACTTTTCGTGTTATATTTCAAAAACTATAAGAGATAGATGTTAAGTTTCAATTGCAAAAATGTGCACCATGTCGAGATCTACCTACCCTGCAATTTGAAGTAAATCTGATTACCCATCTTGGAGTTCTTGCCCTTTTTTCATCATTTTTAAAAAATTTTTTTAATACTTTTCGTCTTATATTTCAAAAACTATAAGAGATAAAGGTTAAGTTTAAATTGCAAAAATTTGCAGCATGTCAAAATCTTCCTACCCTGCAATTTTGAAGTAAATCCCATTACCCAATTTGGAGTTATTGCCCTTTTTTCATCAAAATGTTCTCAATTTTAATACTATCATCTTATATCTCAAAAACTATTAGAGATAGAGGGAAAGTTTAAACTGCAAAAATGTTCAGCATATCAAGATCTACAAACATTTTCCCACAGTTAAAAATGTGCGACAACTGTGTGAAGAGTTATTCCTCTTGAAATGCATTTTTTTGCTGACTCACTGCTTTTGGTTACTCAAATAATCAAAGGGAAGCAACTCTATTACAAAATGTGAAGTAGGAAAAGCTAAATTTTGAGAATCATTGACATATATGTTTTTTTACAGCAATTTTGATAACTTACAGTAAAAGGGGAACCCCTGCCCAAATTTTTTTGTAGAAGGGGTCTGCAACGATGAAGGCTACATTTGTTAATTTTTTTTACCGAAGTTATCAAGTTTTATTGACTGATGTTGTTATTATACCCAGGTGAGCTATACAGGCTCCTGGGAGCCTCTAGTTTTGCTTGTCATTTTTGATGAGCGAAACGTAAAATATTATGCGAAAAATATATTTTTCATGTATTTTCAGAAGCGAGAGACCATATTTTAATTTTAAATATTTTATTCTTCAATAAATTAAGGCATATAATTCCTGAAGTAAGAAGTGAAATGCGGGATTTACTTATTTTTATCTTCATTCTGAAAACGACAGGTACATTCACACCGGTTCACTCAGCAGGGTACATGTACCTAATATTGCATAATGAGTTTAGGTCCACACAGGAAATCGCCAGGCAGGATATACAAGTGTCATTTTACATCCGGTCGACGGGCCTCTGACCGAATACCTGAATACATGTGTCACAATATTTGGCAATAATCAGAAACGCAATGCACATTTTGTGACCCGTTAACTAACTAACTTTATTAATGCTCAATTTTACCCCTAAGGGTTGAAGGCATGTACAAGGAATATATACAAACAAAGTACACAAGTCAAATAGACAAAAACATAATAAGAACAGAAAATAAAATGAAAACAAATTACGCTACCCGTGACTAGAATAGCAGATGCAATACACATTTTAAAGGTTCTAATAGGTGATCAAAATACACGACCCTGATCACGTTGAAGTATACATTAGGAATGGGTGCATATTAATGCACACTGCCGGATCAAGGGGGTGTTCGACAATTTAGTATAAATTGGGTAAAAGTTGGCAAACAAGAGCCTGGCACCCTGTTTTCAAAACGGCTGGATCCGCACCTAATGCAGCAATGATTCATGGGCTATTTTCACAAAAAAAATCTTAAGATTACCATTGATCGTAAGCTATATTGAATTGTTCATTTTTATCTTGATTTTTTTGTGCCCCATCAGAATGATGTAGCAACAACCAAAATTATGAAATAAAGCAGGGTGAACAGGGCAGGGTAGAAATTCTTCTTGCAAAATAGACAAAAAACCATTCGTATGCAATTTTTCCTTATAGTCGTAATAGAAATAGAAATTAAAATAAGTTTATTAACCAAATCAGGGCCCCAGGAGGGCATATACAAATAACAATTATGATTGATACACAACAACAATACATCAAACTAAATATTCGTGGTGAAATATCAATAATTGTGATGAACAAATTTTTTATGACTATTCTGAGATTAATCAGAAGGGTCCGCCAGTTCGAAAGACGTGATTGAAATAAACAAAATATGTTACGCAGAGACTTATTATATGTTACACTTTGTTTTTGTATAATAAACTTTAGGAGTATTTATAATACTCATCGTTTGTAATTGTCAAATGAAATCTATTACAAATTATATGTTTACATAATCCTCTCAATTGTATGGCTTACTACCCTGTAACTTTCTGTGCTTTTAGCTTATGTGTATCTTTATTGTAGTGCATGCACGATCGATTACAAAGTGCGATCTTACTGAATAATGTCATTAAAACAATTTTGCCCCGTAGTATAGGCCTTTTTGGATTCTTTTTTAACGAATTCAGGGCATTGTTCCGATGTCCGTTCTTTTTTTAACTTAATTTCGTAGTTCTTCAATTTTGGAAAAAAATCTTTTGTAAATGTGTCTCATTAAAGACGAACCTTTCCCCCCGATTCATTTGTTTTGCCATAATCTATAGAAGCAAAACGTAAATCTGCAAAAAGTGATTGTGTAATAAATTCATATATTTAGAATAAAAAGAATTACCATCAAGTTAAACAACCGTACGCCTGACAAGCCATATCAACACTGAATGAGGACCCTGGTTTGTCACGCTTGTTTTGGGGCGTGGTGGTATTTAGACGTCACGTGATACTTGGTATTGAGATGCTATCAAAATGGCGATTTCCATGTATTGTTGACAGAATTTTAAAATCGATTTCATTCCCTTATCCAACATAATAAAACGCTAATATACATATAAACATCCATATTTATACATCAGGAAAAACATATAAAAAAATATTTTTTTTGCGAAGTTTCCCTTTAATGTCGAGGCCTGGGTCATAAAAAAGAATATGTTTGTTTGCCTGAACCCGACCGACTCATAAAAAAGCGCCCGACTCAAAATCTTTTTTGGTTAAAAAATCGCGGATTTTTTTTTTACGGATTTTTTTCGTATCCGTGTCCGTATTGATTTTGTTACATAGTTTAACCTTATCCGTTCAGCGCTTTATCACACAACAATTTGTGTTATGTAAAGCATCTAATTGATACGGATGAAGCATGACATAATGGCTTTTCGGTTTTTTACCCTCTCATCATCTGTGCACGTAAAAATTGGATTGAAATCAAGACTGATAGTTTCCAACAAACTCTATCGTTTTGAAAACACAAAAACATGGCACGAAGTATTCGTTGAAGTGACAAGTGTGTGACAACGATTTCTTTCTGAGGAAAACTGATGAAATTTGCATGACTGTCTCAGATTTATTAATAACCAGCCAATGGGATGCAATTGTTCCACTTATTTTAAGAATAGATTTTTAGTGCCATTTTTTTGGTCAACATTTCATCAGCAGCGGTATCCCGAGTTCCAACGTTGATTTCAAGCAAACGATGTGATAAATACAAGTATTCACGCGTCAGTCACGTTAAAATTTTATTTAAAAAATGGATTCAATAAAAATGAATACTTCTTTTAGTTTTATTTATGAAGATATTCAGTAAAAACACATGGGGTGTCAACGTAAACAATGCATGGCCGCTCACTTTTAAAGCGTCATCTGTCTAAAAAATAGAGCTACGTCCCTTGATTTCGAGATTTCTGTGCATGGCTTCCCGACTGATTAGTACAAAGTAACAAGTAAAGGGAAAATTATAGTTTGACAATATAATTCAACATAAAATATAAAAAAATAAAAAATTCACAAGAAGGCAGTCATAGTCGTGATCATCTGGTAGTTAGATTTACAACTACCTGTGAAATCAGTGCCTATCACCACTAAAGTTGTGAGTTCGAACCCCGTTCATGACGAGATGTACTCGATACAACATTATGTGATAAAGTTTGTCAGTGACTTGCGACAGGTCATCAGTTTTCTCCGGGTATTCAGGTTTCCTCAACTAATAAAACTGACCGCCACGATATAGCTGAAGTATTGTTGAAACATTTCCAGTATTATGTTTCTAGTTATTGAAATGTCAAGTTTTTTGCATTTGAATTTTGTATTCAAATAAACTCAATTAAAACATTTGTCTGTATTTACAATGTAAACATTGAGAAAAAAAATTGGGACATTGAAGTTAAAAACTTAACGAAATGTTATAAGAAAGGATCTTAGTACAGATAGATCTATATATGTGTCAATACCAAACTTAGCCTATCATTATTAAAGCATTTATAACGCTATAAGGCACAATAATTTTTACCCCCCTTTTTTTCTTTTAAAGTAAAAAAAAAGAATTTCCCTACCTACCTACCCACACCTCAGAATGGTGGGTAGGGTTTTGGGCTAACAGAAATATTTTTAAGTCTGGCCCTGTGCAGGCCAGTTTAAATGGGAATTTTTAAAGGAAATTGTCTTAACAGTGCTGTCTGCAGTGAATATTGTACATACGCAATTCAAATAAAGTGAAAAGGAAGACAAGCCTTAGGGTTATTGTGTTTAAATGCCACTTTATCAATATTTCAGTTATATCGTGGCGGAACACCACCAACCTGCCTCAAGTCACTGACAAACTTTATCTACTCTGAGCAGGTTCGAACTCTCAATGTTAGTGGTGATGGGCACTGATTGCATAGGTAGTTATAAATCCAACAACTGTACGATCACTACCACAGAGGCCCCTTCTTAACTGGATAAAAGTCCATTTAGTAACTATTTATTGAAGCGTGCAGAATGGTGGTTTTCTCCTGAGTACTCCGGTTTCCTCCACAAACAAAACTGACTGCCACGGTATGGCTGAAATATTTTTGAAAGTGGCGTTAAACACCATAAACCAAGCCAAACCAATTAAGAATATTTCTAAGGGAAATGACCAATGAAATAGAGCCTGCAGATATCACAATGATAGCTGTCGATGTTTTATTAATTACTGGCTTACAAGTGATGTATAGAGAACTATCTGTTGACACTCCTTCCAAATGTCTGAAAAAGGCTTTAGTTTAATGAAGTATAAATCTTGTAGAATTTAAACATTGGGGTAAATCATCCTTAGGATTCCTGCTTTTAAAATTGAGTTGGATGATCCTGCTAATCATCCAGCATGATAATACAACATTGGGATAAAACATATATCTAGCTAATAAAACTTCATTTTCCTATCAAATGGACTGTAGTTCTGTTTTAATGAGAAGTATTATTCCTCTATCAAAATTGTGTTCTAAAAAAAAGTTGTTTATTTGCAGTCAAAACAAGCTCAAATTTACACTGCAGCTGCATGACCATGAGATGTTCAGTACATAGAGCTCCAGATAATTTTCAAGTCCAAAGGGTAATTACCCCCTACTTTTGAAAATGATGGGTATTTGCATATTTCCTTTGCACTGTTATACTCTCTACTTCAGAAAAGATTGCTTACATGTACACTTTTAAAATTATGTTTGACACAAGTGTTATTCAATAAACGCAGGATGCAAGTGAAATGTTTAATTTGACACTATTGTGTCATGTTTATTAATAAAATGTTGTTAATATTTTGTTCTGTGTTTACTTTATATGACTGACTGATAACTTTTTCATGTTTTCTTTTCTCTCTTTTGCTCGTCGACTTTGGCAGTTTTCACAGCCGTTTTGATAATGTCATCAATGATTCCTTTAACTATACTGTTACTAGAGATGGATGAAACTGTCGGGAACTTAAGTATAGAATTTTCCGGAGCGCTTAGTAGCGCGCTTATTCATGTTCTTTCCTCATTTTCAACGAAAAACGTGTTCTCAAATTTACTTTCGTTTTAGTTCTTAATTATTACGTAAACCACTCCTTAGAAGGAGCACCGCATTTATTGATCGCGATTGGATGATCTATCGTAAACATCCAATCAGATCTCTTTTGACATCGATGCTTAGAAAAGCAAGCATTCTGTACCCCTCGGATGTATACACTCTCTCCTTCGAAAAGTATAAAGAGAAGTAATTACGGGGAATTTCTCAAAGACAAAAATGTATTGTTAATGCACGACTGTATTATCAGTGTACAAGTACGCTCCGAATTTGGAAAGTTTGCTTACACAGCAATATGTATGCGTAATGTGTACACTCTGATCAGATAATACATGCGTTTTTACTCGTTTTTATAGCGTAAAAAACACAAATACGTAGCTTATCTGGAGCTCTGAGTACATCTTACAGTTTTTTCGAGAAATCTTTCCTTCAGCTGATTATACTGTTTATGCAAATTAGGCATATTTTGATTTAAATAAAACCTCATCAAAACCTTCCACTCATGATCAGAAACTATTTATCCAAATGAAACCACGTTGGATATAATTCATATAAATGGTCTTTAAGTGGTAAATTTTCAAAATTATGTTAGACAGCTCTGTGCTCCATTCAGATGTCTGCAGTTACTAAATATAGAAATTTCTTTGAATAACCAATTACTTTTTAGCTCACCTTGCCAAAGGCAAAGTGAGCTTTTGCCATCACTTGGTGTCCGTCGTCTGTTGTCCGTTAACTTTTCACATTTTAATCTTCTCCTCTGAAAGTGAAACTCGGTAGGAGGCATCCTTGGAAGGTCCTCTATAAAGAATGCTCATTTCGTGCCGATCCGTTAACAAACATGGCCACCATAGGCAATTCTTGTTTCTGATTGGCCAATTTAAAAAAATCTTCTCCTCTGAAACCGCTTTGCCAAATGAACCGAAACCTGGTAGGAAGCATCTATGGCAGGTCCTCTATAAAGATTGCTCATTTCGTCCCGATCCGTTAACAAACATGGCCACCACAGGCAATTCTTGTTTCAGATTGGTTGATTTCTAAAGAATATTCTCCTCTGTAACCGCTGGGCCAAATGAATCGAAATATGGTAGGAAGCATCCTTGGAAGGTCCTCAATAAATAATGCTAATTTATTTCCGATCCGTTAACAAACATGGCCACCACAGGCAATTCTTGTTTCTGATTGGTTGATTTCTAAAAAAAATTGTCTCCTCTGAAACCGCTTGGCCAAATGAATCGAAACATGGTAGGAAGCATCTATGGAAGGTCCTCTATAAAGAGTGCTGATTTAGTTCCGATCCATTAACAAACATGGCCACCACAGGCAATTCTTGTTTCTGATTGGTTGATTTCTAAAAAATCTTCTCTGAAACCGCTTTGCCAAATGAATCAAAACTTGGTAGGAAGCATCCTTGGAAGGTCATCTATAAAGATTGTGCATTTAGTTCCCATCCGTTCATAAACATGGCAGCCACAGGCCATTCTTGTTTCTGATTGGTTGATTTCTAAAAATCTTCTTCTCTGTAACTGCTTAGCCAAATGAACCGAAACTTGGTGGGAAGCACCTATGGAAGGTTCTGTATTCAGTTTCTTCAAAGCAGAATGAAAGGCGAGCGACACAGGCTGAGCCCACTGAGCCTCTAGTTTTTTAATCTTTTTTCAAAATGAATGCAAACTAAAACTGTGACTGCTTTACAATGAGTTGTTCAACATGTCTTCCAGGATTTTCTGTGAATCTTTTCTTTTTAGCTGATTTGTAATGATTATGCGAATAAGGTTTAATTTGATTTAAAAAAAATCACTTAAAATCAACTACACGGAAATTTCATAATGCTTTTTCGGTGGTCAAGCTGCATGGCAATGATTAGTTCACTTTTTGATTCAGCCAAGTTATACTGGTTATAAATGTAAATTAGGCTTATAATAATTCTCAATAAATTTTGTATTCAAATTAAATCAAATTAGGCTGTGATAATCTTTGGTTTAATCCAGCCCTCCATCCGCGATAGCAACCATTACAAAAAGTAGAAATTTCTGTAAATGGCAAAAATATGCTAATTTTAAGACAGAATCGGCTGAAATTTGAATTTGAACTTGTTTGACATAACATGTTCTGACTTTTTCTATAAGATTTAAAAGTCAAACTTCAAAACCAAGAGACAGAGAGAGAGCTTACAGAGCCTCTCGTTTGTAAATAATTAAACCCCCCCAGGGCTCACGTTGGAGGGCGAAGAAGTCGCCTTGTGGCTGCTCACTTCGCTTTATATAATTATACTAGTGCCAAAAAAGAAGTGGAAATCGGCAAATCGCCCTGTAATTTTACCAAGTCGCTTTGCCAATTTTAACTGTTAAAAAACATCGGTATATTTTTACTATAAAATTTTCGTTTTTCAAACTGCCATTGTAAAGGGATGTAATCGAAACAGTTACGAATATAAAAACTGTACTACGGATCCGTACTCTGGAAAATAACGTCGGTATTTTTTCATTTCATTTATTTGGGGTTTGATGTCGGCTATCCAAAGGCGATTGTTAATTTTGTGGATATGATTAGTTTCTTAATTAATATCAATCTGTGATTAAAGAGAAGCAATGTAAATAATATACACTCATTAAAATTTGATTAAATAATTACAGGCCTCGACATTAACGTTTGTCCGATTGTCCGGTACCAGTGAAAACTGACGTCGGACAAGTAGATCTTGTATTACGGTTGTCCGACGGGACAAGTGAAAAAATCAGATTCCCAAACGTGCCGGTACGACGGACAAATCTATTTCCACTGGTATTAAATACTGGGTTTGTTGTATAAAATAGCCCTGTTTGATCTTCAATTTGTCCATACTTTATTTTGATTAAAACTAAAGTGAAACGCCAGTTCAAAACTCTTTTATTGATATCATTTATCATGCTTTGATGAAGTTCAAGGACATTGACAAACTTAAAGTCGCAATCTCAGAAACGCTTTAATGAACTGAAATATCAATATTTGAAATATAAGAACAAAAATCACTCCAGAATGAACACGTAAAAATTATCGGATATCAATTTGATGCCAAATTTAAACTTGTCTTTTGTGCAAAATACGATAGCGGACTTGATTTAGGCTTTTGGGAAATATTGAAACCTTTAAAATGGACAAATATTACAAACTTTTTCCTGATCTGGTTAAAAAGATCCACTAAAATTTTTATTTCTCTGTGAATTTAAATAAAATATTTTGCTTTATTTATATCACAGGCACTTGTTTATGGTAAAAAAAAGATATACCTAGATACTGGTTTATATAGTATCTAGGTATATTTTTTTTTACCAGAAACAGGGATTTATTTAACACAAATATGAGTTATTACAATTTGTGTTGTATTGGATCACAACACAGTAATATTTCAAAAGGAAAAAAGGGGGGGGGGGGGGCACATAAAAAAAATCACTGATATGCAAGACTCCAATCAAGGTAGACAGAAATAAAAATGTGACATTGAATATATGTCCTTAAGGTAGTTATGAATAAAAAAAACCCAGAACAAATCAGTTCAGGCAGCTTTAACTATTTACTAAATTTGGGCAGGGTAACGTCAGAGGGGTCGCGGAACAATGTTTGGATTAATCGAAATTGACTTCTCCCAGAAGTATCCCCACTTCTCCCTCCAATTTGAAAGTAGTGGGAGCCCTGGATAATTATTCTCTAGTTTTTGTAATTTTTATTAATTTTTTCGGACAACTAAATAGATTGAGTCGGACAAGTACTTTTTTAGTTAGTTGTCCAAAGGGACAAGTTGAAAAATATGTTAATGTAGAGGCCTGAATTACATTGTAGCGATTTCACAGCTTGTGGTGGTTTTTTTGGGCATATATTTATCTTATCTAATGTTTTGTCATTTTATCTATGTGTGACTTGTTTGAAACAATGCTGATGTCGAAATGAATTTCCTATGTGTGACTTGTTTGAAACAATGCTGATGTCGAAATGAATTTTATTATTCAATTTTATTTATTTATTATTTATTGGACAATCATATATGTGCCTTTATCATCTGTGCAAGACAAAGCAAAGAATCTGAAAAGGGTTTACTTAATACAAACAAACAAAAAACAAATACAAGGACATATAATGTAAATCAGAGAGATGATATGCTAACAAAAACAAGGAATTAAACAACTACTGAATATACCTTAATGCATAACAAGTACATTATAACATACGAATGCCACGATAATGCCCCGCGAATGTGAAAAGTGGTACAATTAGAGAAATATTTTTACTTCTCCCTGTACTCTCGCCACTTCTCCCTGTTGTCTCTCACTTCTCTTTTGTCAGCACCTGAAAGAGAAGTCACTTCTCCCTCTGATTTCAAACATATATGCACATTTTTCGTCACATTTTTCTCAGCAACTATTGATGGCAGAGATCTGATATTTGGTCACAAGCTTCATATAGGTACCCCATATCGTGGGAAGCGTTTTTGGACCCATCAGATTCCTACTTCCTGTTTGCCGACTTTGTTGATTTGTATACACATTGGACATACATTTTGTATATGCCCATTTTTAGTCGCATTTTTCTCAGCAACTATTGATGGCAGAAATCTGATATTTGGTCACAAGCTTCATATACATGTAGGTACCCCATATCGTGGGAAGCGTTTTTTGACCCGTCAGATTCCTACTTCCTATTTGCCGAAGAGTGAGGGTATCATAAGTGAGCATATTAGCTCACAGTTCATCTTGTTTGATCAGTAATTAAATTTGCATACATGTTGAATAGTATGTAGTGTATCATGTACATGTACCGTAAAGCAGAAGTTTTTATTCAAATTTTGATATTTGTCCCAGGAACCCAGAAGCCTTGCTTTAATGAGAGTTGATTTTAATATTAAGTAAGATTTGTATAGTGATTGAGTAGAAGCAGATGTGTCGTCAGATCAATATAGGATGATGAAGTATCTACATCCAATTCTTTATACATTCCTTCAACATTAAACAAGTTATTATAGAAATTAGTAGTTTGACATGCATATATAAATATTCTAGTTTGAGGCCTATACTAATGCCATGGGAATTTGACTTTTGTTTTTCATATTCAATGCTTATTGTAGAACATGCATGCTGACAGCCAATGACAAATTATAAAAATCTTTTTATTGTTAAAAAAAAAAAAAAAAAAAAATTCCCAGAAAGGACATGATTTCACTGACAAACAGTTATACAAATATGCAAGGGATTAGTATTACCTTATTGGTTATAGTATAAATGATAAAGAGGTTTTCTTCTGACTATGACAAGCTGAATATTATCTTTATTATAATGGTAAACAATATATTGTCTCTTATTACAGAAACAGTACTTTGGTACATCTATGTTATATATGATCAATTAGGATAATTGCTGGAGATGTCAATGATGACAGCCGTGACAGTTCCATAATGTTGTGTCAGGGTTAACCAGGTCAGTTCTTTTGAAATATTATTTTAGTCTTATTGTGTCAAGTAATATTTATACCACAGGGTTCCGAGTTAAATCTCACACTTCCTGTTCGATCATTTAACCGTTTAACTCAGAAAACCGTGGTATGATTTGTAACATGAAGCCATGCAATATGACATCTACATGTAGGTGGTTGATTATTGCATGGCTCTCTGAGATTGATAACACTACAGTACAGCCCAGATTTTTAAAGTGTGCAATATCTAGTACATGTATCTGCATGTATTATTTCATAGTTCGTAGCTGTTGCTTACATTCTGGTATATAAACCATAAAAAGATCAAAGGAAAAGAATGCATTCATGTTACAATTGATATATAGAGAATATTATATGGCTCTTTCCGTATCACATCCTGTATCAACCCGAGACACCATTATCATCCCGAGAGCTTTAGCTCGAGGTTTGATATGGGATGTGATACGGAAAGAGCCATATCATATTATGTTTATCATATACTTAAACATGAGAAAGTCTTGTTCTGTATTATGAATTGTGACGTCGATGTAGTCACATGATCAATATCATTTTAAGGGGTATGATAAAGGGGTGATGATATCGATATCAGTCACGGCAGACAAATACAGTCGTAATGTTCTTTCAGTATTATATATGCAAATTTCCTTTATTTAGTACTAAGTATATGATAAATACTGTTATAAATCAGTTGATGATTTCAATATTTGGTCAATTACATATCAGTGATATTGTTTGCCTTTAATTACCTTCGAAATTCGGCTGTTTCCCCTAGAGAAAGTTTCCCAATTTGTCAAAATAATGGCTTAAAATTATACACAATTTTCCCAATCGGTGATAGTCTCGGTAGTAAAACTAAAGTACGTGAATATCGTGTTTCCATTCGAAATGTTATTTTTTGATATCGTGTAAGCGCTTTTGAGATACGGACTTTAATATCAGAATCAATGCAGTGTTTGTAACGCACATGGTTTTCAATGGTAAGATATCGTCATTTTTTTCCGTTTCTTTCCCCTTCCTGAAAATTTCCCTTCCGATTGAAAATGTCACACAATTCGAAATACTATGTTAAAAAACTGTGCAAAAAAGACATCAAATGTCAGCAAAAAATAGGAGATGTGTTCAAAAAAATAAACAAAGGAAATGATCAGTCATCTGAAATCAAATCAGAGGTTAGACAAGTTTTAGATTATATAATTACAGAAGTTTGTAATGAAGTTGAAATAGACAATCCAGGCCTCTACATTAACATATTTTCAACTTGTCCCTTTGGACAACTAACTAAAAAAAGTACTTGTCCGACTCAGTCTTTTAGTTGTCCGAAAAAATTAATAAAAATTACAAAAACTAGAGAATAATTATCCAGGGCTCCCACTACTTTCAAATTAGAGGGAGAAGTGACTTCTCTTTCAGAGAGCTCACAGGGGGAAGTGGGAGACAACAGAGAGAAGTGGGGAGACTTCTGGGAGAAGTCAATTGCGATTAATCGAAACATTGTTCCGCGACCCCTCTGACGTTACCCTGCCCAAATTTAGTAAATAGTTAAAGCTGCCTGAACTGATTTGTTCGGGGTTTTTTTTTATTCATAACTGCCTTAAGGACATATATTCAATGTCACATTTTTATTTCTGTCTACCTTGATTGGAGTCTTGCATACCAGTGATTTTTATGTGCCCCCCCCCCCTTTTTTTCCTTTTGAAATATTACTGTGTTGTGATCCAATACCACACAAATTGTAATAACTCATATTTCTGTTATCTAAATTCTTGTTTCTGGTAAAAAAAAAATATACCAGTATCTAGGTATATATTTTTTTACCAGAAACAAGTGATATAAATAAAGCAAAGTATTTTATTTAAATTCACTGAGAAATAAAAATTTTAGTGGATCTTTTCAACCAGATCAGGAAAAAACTTGTAATATTTGTCCATTTCAAAGGTTTCAATATTTCCCAAAAGCCTAAATCAAGTTCTCTATCGTATTTTGCACAAAAGACAAGTTTAAATTTGGTGCCAAATTGATATCCAATAATTTTTACGTGTTCGTTCCGGAGTGATTCTTGTTCTTATATTTCAAATATTGATACTGGGGGGTATTTCCGTTCATTAAAGCGTTTCTGAGATTGCGACTTTAATTTTGTCAATGTCCTTGAACTTAATATGTACTTGGTGTTCATAAATCTGCAACCAATATTGCTATTTTGGGTGAGCTGGGATTATATCCACTTTCTCTGAATGCACTCAAATCCAGTGTAGGATATTGGCTACATATATTAAATGTAAATGATAATAATTTGATATTTCACTTATACAAGGATAACCTGCTAATCAAAGATGGGTCATTTATTAAACTCAAAAGTTTTTTTTAGAAGTGATAGGTTTTGGACACATATGGGATAACCAAGCAACTTTTTCAAAGCTTAGAACTTTGTCTGCAATAACTGATAAACTTCAAAACAGATATTATGATTTTTGGCATAAATTACTGTTCAATGATAATAGAGTGATTGGAGGGAATAAGTTGAGAACATATCGTTAAATTAAAACAGACTTCAAAAGAGAACAATATCTTTATGCAAACGTTGATAAGAAAAGCCTTTCAAATTTTATAAAAATTTGTGTAAGTAATTGTAATTTAAATATTGAAAATGGTCGTTATCTGAAATTACCAGTAGAACAGAGGATTTGTCAATTGTGCCATATGGATGTGGAGGATGAATTTCATTTCCTCATGAATTGTGATAAACTTATTCATGAGCGTGTAACTTTATTTAGAAATATTTCTGATATTGTACCTTCATTTACAACTATGTCAGATGTAGAAAAGTTCATGTTTTTATTAACTAGTCATGATTTAGATATATGTAAAGTGGTTATATTAGGTGTAAGTAATATGTATCTAGTAAATCAGTCAATGAAGCAAAACTTATAGATTACTAGATAATTTTCTTTTCTACATGTATTTTACTATATTTGTATTTAATATAATAATTAGAATATATATATATATATATATATATATATATACGTCTGAAAATTAAACCAAACAGTGTTAGAATTAGATTTTAGAGCTGTCAAATTTTTGTTCTTCCCTCGACGGGATTTGAACCCACACCATTGTTACACTGCAGCACCATTCGCTTAGCCTTACGTCCAGCGCCCTAGACCACTCGACTACATCCACTCCCTATATTATTCAAAGATAGATAACTCTGTCAGTTCTCCTCAGTTGGGATATCATCGTTTGTTTGTCAATATACTCTTGTATGTCATTGTGTTTGGTTATATCTGTTTATTGAATTGTTTATATATTTTTATTTTTTAATTGTTCATTGATTGATGATAGATCACTGTTTGGCCTTTATTTCAATAAAAATTACTTACTTATGGAGGAACGATAAATGATACAATAAAAGAGTTTTGATCTGGCGTTTCACTTTAGTTTTAATCAAAATAAATTATGGACAAATTGGAGATCAAACAGGGCTCTTTTATACAACAAACCCAGTATTTTATACCAGTGGAAATAGATTTGTCCGTCGTACCGGCACGTTTGGGAATCTCTGATTTTTTCACTTGTCCCATCGGACAACCGTAATACAAGATCTACTTGTCCGACGTTAGTTTTCACTGGTATCGGACAAACGTTAATGTCAAGGCCTGCAATCCGTCTAAAACAAAGGAAGTTTATTCACCCCAGGCCCTTATAACTCACTCTGAGACTACAACAGGAACAGCTCATGCCAATGATAGTTCTAGTTCAAAAGTGGATCAAAGAAAATTATGAGAATTAAATTGATGAACTGTTATGACTTGTTATCCATTATATTAACTTCAAAGTCAAGTTTTCGTACGTTTAATTCAATATTCGAAATTTCCCAATTTTCAAAAAATGATGCATTTTTCCCCCCAAAAAAGGGTGGGGGTAGTTTTGAAAAAAACCAACAAAATCACTGCGATATCTTACAAGTATGTATAGGGTATGCATGTTTTGCAAAAAAAAATTGAGAGCATATAGTGGCTGCCTCCATCTATTTGTCAATTTCTCTGCACCAAATTGTTGTGGAGTTACAAATGTATGTCTTAAAATTGTACAAAATAAAAAAAATAAAAATTAGTTTCCTGATAGAGAGTTTGAAATTATAGCCCTCCCAACTGTCTGAGACAGGCTGTTTTCATGCAGGATGGGTAAAAAGTATTTCTAAGAATTCTGATGGTTGCAATGAAAATTTGCCATTGTAAAATACTCGCAACAGTATATCTTGAGTTCCAACCCTATTTTCGTTTACTATTTATAGTCCTCTTGTTTGGTAGTTTACCTTATTTCATATAGAAATGAAGACTTTAGTATGTTTATCTGCTGATACACAAGCTATGTACTTTTCATTTTGCCATCTAGAATGAGGTTCAATAGGCTGGTTTGCCCTTTGTTGTTTTGTTTATTAAGAATTATAAGTCGATCAGGGTATCATTCACAAAATTTCAACAAAAACAAATTGACAGGTAGGCTTTGAAATGTTAAGAAAGTACATTTTTTCTTTGGACTTGCGTTCCCCCTCCCCCAAAATGAGAAGCGGTATATGTGAAGGAGAAAAACAATATTTACGACCAAACTTAGACACAGATCAATTATTCTTGAATGGCAATCAGAGTTCAGTTGGTTAATTTATGAGGAACGATCAAACTATTATTCTGGTGATGATGCAGGATGTGAATGGGATATTGTGTAAAAAGATGGACTGTAAATTTTTAATCAAAATAATTAACACCTAACAGTCTGAATTTTGAAATTTCACTTATTTAGATGGCATATAGAATTGTTATTTATCATGAATTGATTGTGCTGAGAGCTGGTAGTATGTTGACAGATTGTCTCTATCTCTTACGTTTTCCAAGAGAAACAACTTAAGGGGCTGACAAGTGCAAAAATCCAAAATTAGAACTTTCTTATTTTTCATCCAATTTTAATGCATTGTTTTGTAAAATGCTCATCTTTATGGGTTACCTTTGAGTCAATACAGGAAATGAGCAATTTTTTTATGGAAAGAAAAGAGGCTAAATGAAGCCCATATACACAATTTCTATTTTTCATCTAATTTTGACATGTAAGATACATTTTTGGCCATGTGTTGTAAGTTTTCAAGTGTAATTTGAAACAGGATACAAACCATGTGTAATTTACAGTAAAGCTCTTGATTAATGAGTTAGGTCTAGAGTCTCAGAGGATCAAGTGTTTCACTTTTATATAATGCCTTATAACATTTTGTTATCAAATGAAAATTGCCTGCAAAATGAAGCAGAAAATGATTGATTTTTGACTGATAGTTTTGAACATGGTACATAGAGAGCTTAAGTTTATAGGTTATGTTATGTTAATTGAGTTTTGTTATGATTCAAATTGTTTTATTGATTGAATTTGTATGAAAATAGATTTTTTTTTTGTCTGGGTGAGGATTATATGAATAAATTTATTTATTGTCATGGTAATTACACATGTAATCTTTAAATGTTTAAAATCTTGTGTTTAAAATAAGGAAGAATTTTTTTAGCTCACCTTGCCAAACGCAACGTGAGCTTTTGCCATCACTTAGCGTCCGTCGTCTGTTGTCCATTAACTTTTCACATTTTAATCTTCTCTGAAACCCCTCAGCCAAATGAAGTGAAACTTGGTAGGAAGCATCTATGGAAGGTCTTCTCTAAAGATTGCTCATTTTGTCCCGATCCATTTGCAAACATGGCCGCCATAGGCAATTCTTGTTTCTGATTGGCCGATTTTTAAAAATCTTCTCCTCTGAAAACGCTTGGCCAAATGAACCGAAATTTGGTAGGAAGCATCCATATCATGTTCTCTATAAAGATTGCTCATTTCGTCCCGATCCGTTAACAAACATGGCCACCACAGACAATTCTTGTTTCTGATTGATTGATTTCTAAAAAATCTTCTCCTCTGAAACCACTTGGCTAAATGAATCCAAACTTGGTAGGAAGCATCCTTGGAAGGTCCTCTATAAGGATTGCTTATTTAGTACCGATTCGTTTACAAACATGGCCGCCACAGACAATTCTTGTTTCTGATTGGTTGATTTCTAAAATATCTTCTCCTGTGAAGCCGCTTTGCCTATTGAACCGAAACTTGGTAGGAAGCATCCTTGGAAAGTCCTCTATAGCGATTGCTCATTTAGTTCCGATCTGTTAACAAACATGGCTGCCATAGGCAATTCTTGTTTCTGATTGGCCGATTTAAAAAAATTCTTCTCCTCTGAAACCACTTGGCCAAATGAACCGAAACTTAGTAGGAATCATCTATGACAGGTCCTCTCTAAAGATTGCTTATTTCGTCCCGATCCGTTATCAAACATGGCCGCCACAGACAATTCTTGTTTCTGATTGGTTGATTTCTAAAGTCTTCTCCTCTGTAACCGCTTGGCGAAATGAATCGAAATTTGGTAGGAATCATCCTTGGAAGGTCCTCTATAAAGTTTGCTCATTTAGTTCCGATCTGTTAACAAACATGGCCACCACAGGCAATTCTTATTTCTGATTGGTTGATTTCTAATAAATCGTCTCCTCTGAAACCGCTTGGCCAAATGAATCAAAACATGGTATGAAGCATCCTTGGAAGGTCCTCTATAAGGATTGCTTATTTAGTTCCAATTCGTTAACAAACATGGCCACCACAGACAATTCTTGTTTCTGATTGGTTGATTTCTAAAATATCTTCTTCTCTGAAGCCGCTTTGCCTAATGAACCGAAACTTGGTAGGAAGCATCCTTGGAAAGTCCTCTATAGCGATTGCTCATTTAGTTCCGATCTGTTAACAAACATGGCCGCCATAGGCAATTCTTGTTTCTGATTGGTTGATTTCTAAAAAGTCTTCTCCTCTGTAACCGCTTGGCCAAATGAATCGAAATTTGGTAGGAATCATCCTTGGAAGGTCATCTATTAAGAGTGCTCATTTAGTTCCGATTCGTTAACAAACATGGCCGCCACAGGCAATTCTTATTTCTGATTGGTTGATTTCTAAAAAATCGTCTCCTCTGAAACCGCTTGGCCAAATGGTTCGAAACTTGGTAGGAAGCATCCTTGGAAGGTCTTTTATAAAGAATGCTCATTTAGTTCCGATCCGTTAACAAACATGGCCACCACAGGCAATTCTTGTTTCTGATTGGTTGATTTCTAATAAATCGTCTCCTCTGAAACCACTTGGCCAAATGGATCGAAACTTGGTAGGAAGCATCCTTGGAAGGTCCATTATAAAGACTGCTCATTTAATTCTGATCCGTTAACAAACATGGCCGCCAAAGGTAATTCTTGTTTCTGATTGGTTGATTTCTAAAAAATCTTCTTCTCTGAAATCACTTTGCCAAATGAATCGAAACTTGGTAAGAAGCATCTTTGGAAGGTTGTCTATAAAGATTGCTCATTTAATTCCAATCCGTTAATAAACATGGACGCCACGAGCCATTCTTTTTTCTGATTGGTCGACTTCTAAATATCTTCTTCTCTGTAACTGCTTAGCCAAATGACCAAAACTTGGTGGGAAGCACCTACATTTTGTGCATGGGAGGTTCTGTATTAAGTTTTCTCAAAGCAGAATGAAAGTTGAGCGACACACTGAGCCTCTAGTATAATAATTTGACTAATTAAAGTATTTAAACCTTGTCAACACAGGGATCAGTTAAAGATCAATCTGTTTTCTAGGGTTTATAATAGGATATTACTTATAGTGTATCTACATAAATCAATTGCCTGCATTTATAATGATGTTTCACTTTCAGTCCTCGAAATGAAAATTTGAATTTACTGGTCCGAATCAAATTCTTGAATTTATTTTATATCATGAATATAGACTAATAAGATAGGATAAGATAATATGGAAAAATTATTATTTAGGCCACACACATCAAGTACATGTAATTATTCTGACTTTTTTACTCATTTGGCCAAAGTCCATGTGAACTTGTAGACTGGCACAGGATTTTGATTTTCTTCAAATATTTGTTATGCCCCCGCGACGAAAAGTCGGGGGGATGTTGTCAAATGTTCACAAAATGACAGGTACATTTGTAGTTGGACTTCATTTCCTTCTTACCAGCTACATAATGGAAACATGGTTTGTATGGCTTCTACTACAGTCTTTGACTTGTTTATAATTTCTTATGGTCAGGTGGGGGCATCATTTGTGTCTTACAAACACACTTCATTTTTTTTAAATCACTCCTAGCAAGACAACTTTGTCCATAATTATCAAGTGTGGGGGCATACTTCTTTTTTAGTTAAAGGGATATTTTAAATCGTGTTAGCGATTTTATTTAAAAGAACAGGATTCATAAAATATTATAAAAAGTGAACTGATAAAACTTACAAAAATCCCATTATGACCTGTCCTAACAAATCGTAAGAGCAATTAATTTGGTATGTCCTTACGATACAAATCAAGCTAAAATTTATTCAGTTGATAATGAACGTTATCGGTAATTTGTGTAGTTTTCCTTTGAAGTGTGTCGCTTGATAAAGCTTATTTCAACGTACTGGTCGTGATATCAAAATTATTAGGTGAGTCCATATTAGGCATGCGTCAACTACCGCGCATGAATATACTTGTTTAAAAAAAGATTGGTTGCGTCATCAAAATCAATAATATGGGAAAAGGTCAATGTTGTGGTCTCAAAACCAAAATGATAGAAAACCAAGAAATAACTACTTTTGTAAAGATTGAACATCCATAGGCTTACATTGTATATACACTGCAATATCTAATGATGATTTAAAATTGAAATCAATTCAATTACCGAAAAGAGCTAAAATTTAATACAACATAGCACTGATCAGTAACAGGGCCGGGAAGACTCAACTAAAACTTCTGTATTCTGGATATGCAAATATTTATACATTAATTAACTTTCTAAGATTAATAACATAAAATCTTAAATGCCTTCCGAGTGGGATTATTATGGATGTTAATTGATTTTACCTACATTCAGAATAGTTCATTGAAACGTATTCGATACGGTTTTAGAACAAGTTTTTATGACAAAAATTACTTACCGGTATCATATTCGAACATTATAATTTCCAAAACACACTTAAATCCAACAAAACCATCATAATGTATAACGCACGTCAAATAGTAAAAAACACATCTTGCCGCCTCGTCAACTAGTTTTTGAATGAACCTCGCGCGCCAGAACCGAATCACATTTACAAAACCAGATCCATCCGCAAAAAAATAATCCCATCAAAATATCGTTTTAAAGAATTCATTTTATTATTTTTTTAAAAGTTAATTATAAATTACCGATAAACAGAATATTAGGCATTTTGTTTTTGGGACTGACTTTATCACGGGGTATATCAGGCTCGACGTTCCGGCTCACCTGATATACCCCATGATAAAGTCAGTCCCAAAAACAAAATGCCTAATATTCTGTATTTATCAAACATTTCATGCAAAACATAATATGAAATACAGCAAAACCTCTTAAAACTGAACCCTGAATAAACTGGAATCATGTGAAAACTCAACTTTAAAGAAAGCCCCAATGTAGGAAATCTTATTTTAATTTAACCTGTGTAAACTGAACACCTGTCTGTTCCAAACACAAAATCTGATCCCAAGGAAGTTTGGTTTACTTCTATTTATACCTTTTTGGGGGAGGGGTGTGTTCTGACAGAAATAGAATGACAGGTCTACATGTAAGTAATTCTTATCAATATTTCATTACTTTTTAGAGGATTCAATAGAACATTGGTTATACAACATCCACCAGTATTTGAAGTCATTGATAGATGATTCCTGGAAACTTGTTATAGACCATTTGCTCATTTCCTACTTGATTCTAAAATTATATGGGTTTTTTCTTCAAGTTTTTATAGAACTTAGAAGTTACTTCCCTTTAATGTGAGCAACAGTGTCTGTCCCCTTTCATTCAAAGTTCAATGAAAATAAAAATATATATTTCCCGAAATTTAAATGTTGAAACAAATTCAATGTGATTTTTCTATTTGCTCTAAAATTATCCTCTGAATTTTGACAAGGTACAAATACAAAATTTACAAATTTTAAGAAACTTATACTCAGTGTTCTTTGTCTTTTTCATTGTTCTTGCATAGAGCGGATACCATTTTGACTGCCGAAAGGGAAATAACTCTATTTACTTGACAACCATTTTGTAAGAATGCGAATCAGGTTTTCAGGTATAATTAAATTGCAGTAATGTTGATGTTAATCAAAAGACATATTTTCAAATTTGCTATGTAAAATATAATACATGTGTAGCTAATAATTAAGTGGCAAGCTTCTGATTGTCTTTAAACTTTTTGTCTTGTACTCCTGAGTGAGTATGTGTTGTAGTTATATCATACTTAAACTTTTTGTCTTGTACTCCTGAGTGAGTATGTGTTGTAGTTATATCATACTTAAACTTTTGGTCTTGTATTCCTGAGTATGTGTTGTAGTTATATCATACTTAAGCTTTTTGTCTTGTACTCATGAGTGAGTATGTGTTGTAGTTATATCATACTTAAACTTGTTGTCTTGTACTCCTGAAGGAGTATGTGTTGTAGTTATATCATACTTAAACTTTTGGTCTTGTACTCCTGAGTGAGTATGTGTTGTAGTTATATCATACTTAAGCTTTTTGTCTTGTACTCATGAGTGAGTATGTGTTGTAGTTATATCATACTTAAACTTTTTGTCTTGTACTCCTGAGTGAGTATGTGTTGTAGTTATATCATACTTAAGCTTTTTGTCTTGTACTCATGAGTGAGTATGTGTTGTAGTTATATCATGCTTAAACTTTTTTTCTTGTACTCATGAGTGAGTATGTGTTGTAGTTATATCATACTTAAACTTTTGGTCTTGTACTCCGGAGTGAGTATGTGTTGTAGTTATATCATACTTAAACTTTTGGTCTTGTACTCCTGAGTGAGTATGTGTTGAAGTTATATCATACTTAAGCTTTTTGTCTTGTACTCATGAGTGAGTATGTGTTGTAGTTATATCATACTTAAGCTTTTTGTCTTGTACTCATGAGTGAGTATGTGTTGTAGTTATATCATACTTAAACTTTTTGTCTTGTACTCCTGAGTGAGTATGTGTTGTAGTTATATCATACTTAAACTTTTTGTCTTGTACTCCTGAGTGAGTATGTGTTGTAGTTATATCATACTTAAGCTTTTTGTCTTGTACTCATGAGTGAGTATGTGTTGTAGTTATATCATGCTTAAACTTTTTTTCTTGTACTCATGAGTGAGTATGTGTTGTAGTTATATCATACTTAAACTTTTGGTCTTGTACTCCGGAGTGAGTATGTGTTGTAGTTATATCATACTTAAACTTTTGGTCTTGTACTCCTGAGTGAGTATGTGTTGAAGTTATATCATACTTAAGCTTTTTGTCTTGTACTCATGAGTGAGTATGTGTTGTAGTTATATCATACTTAAGCTTTTTGTCTTGTACTCATGAGTGAGTATGTGTTGTAGTTATATCATACTTAAACTTTTTGTCTTGTACTCATGAGTGAGTATGTGTTGTAGTTATATCATACTTAAAATTTTTGTCTTGTACTCCTGAGTGAGTATGTGTTGTAGTTATATCATACTTAAGCTTTTTGTCTTGTACCCCTGAGTGAGTATGTGTTGTAGTTATATCATACTTAAACTTTTGGTCTTGTACTCATGAGTGAGTATGTGTTGTAGTTATACAATGTATCATACTTCAGCTTTTTGTCTTGTACTCCTGAGTGAGTATGTGTTGTAGTTATATCATACTTAAGCTTTTGGTCTTGTATTCTTGAGTGAGTATGTGTTGTAGTTATATCATACTTAAGCTTTTTGTCTTGTACTCATGAGTGAGTATGTGTTGTAGTTATATCATACTTAAACTTTTTGTCTTGTACTCATGAGTGAGTATGTGTTGTAGTTATATCATACTTAAAATTTTTGTCTTGTACTCCTGAGTGAGTATGTGTTGTAGTTATATCATACTTAAACTTTTGGTCTTGTACTCCTGAGTGAGTATGTGTTGTAGTTATATCATACTTAAGCTTTTGGTCTTGTATTCTTGAGTGAGTATGTGTTGTAGTTATATCATACTTAAGCTTTTTGTCTTGTACTCATGAGTGAGTATGTGTTGTAGTTATATCATACTTAAACTTTTTGTCTTGTACTCATGAGTGAGTATGTGTTGTAGTTATATCATACTTAAAATTTTTGTCTTGTACTCCTGAGTGAGTATGTGTTGTAGTTATATCATACTTAAACTTTTGGTCTTGTACTCCTGAGTGAGTATGTGTTGTAGTTATATCATACTTAAACTTTTGGTCTAGTACTCCTGAGTGAGTATGTGTTGAAGTTATATCATACTTAAACTTTTGGTCTTGTACTCATGAGTGAGTATGTGTTGTAGTTATACAATGTATCATACTTCAGCTTTTTGTCTTGTACTCCTGAGTGAGTATGTGTTGTAGTTATATCATACTTAAGCTTTTGGTCTTGTATTCTTGAGTGAGTATGTGTTGTAGTTATATCATACTTAAGCTTTTTGTCTTGTACTCATGAGTGAGTATGTGTTGTAGTTATATCATACTTAAACTTTTTGTCTTGTACTCATGAGTGAGTATGTGTTGTAGTTATATCATACTTAAAATTTTTGTCTTGTACTCCTGAGTGAGTATGTGTTGTAGTTATATCATACTTAAACTTTTGGTCTTGTACTCCTGAGTGAGTATGTGTTGTAGTTATATCATACTTAAACTTTTGGTCTAGTACTCCTGAGTGAGTATGTGTTGTAGTTATATCATACTTAAACTTTTTGTCTTGTACTCCTGAGTGAGTATGTGTTGAAGTTATATCATACTTAAACTTTTGGTCTAGTACTCATGAGTGAGTATGTGTTGAAGTTATATCTTACTTAAACTTTTGGTCTAGTACTCATGAGTGAGTATGTGTTGTAGTTATATCATACTTATACTTTTTGTCTTGTACTCCTGAGTGAGTATGTGTTGTAGTTATATCATACTTATACTTTTTGTCTTGTACTCATGAGTGAGTATGTGTTGTAGTTATATCATACTTATACTTTTTGTCTTGTACTCATGAGTACAAAAAAAATATGTATGTGTTGTAGTTATATCATACTCAGTAAACAGAATCTATTATTCAATGATTTATCAAATGAATATTAGTAGTCCTTAACTGTCTGCCTTATATATGTTTTAGATATGGAGGAGAGACGAGTGGCAGATTACTTTGTGGTTGTTGGTCTTCCTGACAACCCACAACCTCTAGAGGAAATATCTAATGAAGCTGCCATTAAATCGTCATACAAACAAGACCCAATCACAGATATTTGTGTCATTAATAAATCATTAGGGGAGAAAGTGCCAAAAAACTACATATGTATTGCTAAAACTGTGACTGGTTTGCCAGCTGATTTAAATCATGGCAGTATACGCTGCAATGAAATGTACATGTGTTTCAGGAGAAGTAGAGAAAAACCTCCACTTATTGATGTCGGGTATGTATGATATTAAGATCCTATAGTTTTTAAGCTCACTCAATCCAAACAGAGGGAGGTTTTGTCGTCACTTTTTGTTTGTCGATGTCAGTGGTGACAGTAAACTTTTCACATTTTGATCTTTTCTTTTTAAAAAACTCTTCTATGATAGAAAATAGTTATATTTTACAGAAACATCTCTTGGAAGACACATCTATGTTATATAATTATATCTTACAAGAAAGTCTCTTCTGTATAATAGAAAACATTTTACAATAAGCTCTCTAGGAAGACACTTGGGTGTTAAAGAAAATATTTTGCCATAATTAACCTCTTTTGAATAACTTGTTTGTTGCCTCCCTTTGAGGGCTCTTACCAATTTATAGCGATAAGTAATAGAAATGAAGCATTATTTGATATTGTAGTTTATCAAGGTGATCCAATATTAAATTTAGTTCTACATTGTAGAGTTTTGTATGAAGGCAAGGAAAGATTAATGCCAGGATGTGAAGTAGTCCACACAACACCATTGGGTAGTCCAGCTAATGTTAACAATACCAGTAATGGTAGAATATATATCACATTTAGAAGAGCCAAGGAAGAGGCTCCTAGTGATACACTGTCTGTGGTAGATATCTGTGTAATATTGTCTAACAAGGTATGTCATATTCAGGGATTTAGCCAGGATTTTGAGACCATTAGTCACTTTTGCGGAACAGATTCTGTGTTAGCGGTAGACATATTTTTTTATTAGCCACTGTGGCTAATGGGTAATAATT
Organism: Bathymodiolus brooksi; assembly: GCA_963680875.1. NCBI lineage: Eukaryota > Metazoa > Mollusca > Bivalvia > Mytilida > Modiolidae > Bathymodiolus > Bathymodiolus brooksi. The sequence goes on from OY804577.1 coordinate 117,325,183, forward strand.
TCTTTTAGCCACACTAAATATAAACAAAGAGCATAAAACAGTTGAAAATTCAAAACTTTATTATTTAATTAACTAACAATAATAATTCATATATTATCATGATAAACAACAAACTTTGAACATTAGATAAACAGAACATTCAATATTCGTATGATTTTGTTGTTTTTTGCTGTGTGGGGCTGTTGGCGTTGCCAAAAAAGGATAAAATAGATCATTGGCGCTTGGCCATTCTTGACCTTCTCGTTGTCAAATAATTTACTGGTTTTAGATTCAAGTGTAGACAGAAGGACAGACAGAATAAAGCGTAATTTAGGAAACCAGTCAGTCTGTGACTAAATTCGAAACTATTTCAGGAATGGGACCCGTATAATGTTATTTCAACTGAAAAAACTACCGGAAATAATCAATTTGACCCGCTTTTTAAAATCATTTTGGATATTATACATTGATCAAATCATTGTCTTTTACGTGTTTTATTCGAAGTTGACTTTCTACATAATAAAAGATCGTTGTCAGATGCACGCTCTAAAATTTTTCGTTCGCCAGTGTGGCTACTGCTATACAAATTATCCTCGCCACACTACCGTTATATTCGCAAAATGCGACGTGGTGATCGTCTACCGCTACCACAGAGATTTTTTTTTTTAATTATGAATAAACAAGAATATAATGAGCTTAATCTTATAATCAGTTACGTTGCCTTATTGGTTAGTAATGGAGATTGAAAACCTCTTAGGATGGAAACATACTCTGCAAATTAACAACCAACTGATAAAACATAACATAGCCACTATTTTGATCTCAATAGTCAATACCACACAAATTGTAATACCATTACCTCCTTCCCCCTCCCCGTTTTGAAATATTACTGTGCTTTGGTCTAATACCACACAAATTGTAATAACCCCCTCCCCCACCCTTTTTGAAATGCTACTGTGCATTGGTCTAATACCACAACAATTGTAATAACCCCCTCCCCCACCCTTTTTGAAATGCTACTGTGCTTTGGTCTAATACCACAACAATTGTAATAACTCATATTTGTGTAGTCTTCAGCAAAAAATTTTTTTCTACCAGTTTGCCCAATGCCGGTCCAACTTCTATCTAGATTCTTTGTAGCAAATCAATATAGAACAAACGTCAAAAACTGAAGCAAGTTGTGAAATAAATAATTATTTCTCAGACCTCATAATCAAATTGCAACAATTGGAATAAAAATACTGTAGTTTTTTTTTTATTGCAGACACATGTATAAATAGAACGCAATTGTTACCCGGATGCTGATCAATATATAAAAAAAATTATATGCGTCGTCGTGCAGTGCATTTCAACGAATTGAATGGCCAACCTTTGCATATAAATGACCATATTAAATATGAGAACTAAGATTTCATTTCACAGAAATGAGAATAAATACATCAAAAGTTCGTTTGGTTAAAAGTAGCTTTGGTGGATTGCGAAATCCTGTTGATCGTGCCATTTTTATTTTTATTTTAGTTTCTTCAAAGGACGTCCTTGGTTTCTTTAATCAAAATTATGACTTTTCGAGAAAATCACTTTCAAAATACTTTATGGATACGATAGATTTCAATCGTTATGGCAGACATTGAGACGAATTGTGCAATGAATGACGATACTATTAATTATATATTTTGACGGCAACTTTCCCAATGCGAAATTGCACCCATATGACGATTACAAAAATATGTCCACTTTAAATTACATACTGTGGCATTTTGAGTACATGTCATAATTATAAGAAAATTATTATCGTTGATTGAATTCTTTGTCCAGGGAAATCAAGCCAGGTGAGATCAAAGATTATGCAATCAAAACAAAAATTCTATAATCCGTTGATGTAATAAAATTGTCATTGTAAATGTAATGACTAATTAGTTTTAATCAGCAAATGAAGAAGAATGGATTGTTACAAACATTTTTCTACGATTTTTTGAAAATTCAAGTGATGAATTGGGTACGGGAAATACTCGTCACTTTCGAAAATCAATTGTCAATGACGAAAGTGACGAGCGCTAGCTAAATCACTGCATATTGGTATCCAGACCATCTATAATAGTAAAAACATAGATATCTAATATAGTGTGTGCAACACATTTCTGTAATAACCTTAATCAGTTACACTCAGTCTTGGTTAGTTATTTTCTGACTGCCCTACCAAAGTGGCCTTACCCCCCCCCCAATGTATTAGGTATTTTAAACAAACTGTTCATTATTTTTAGCATGTTTTCTACTACATACACTAAAGTAAATCCTTTTGGAAATTTGAATGAAAATATTCAGATTGTGAGTTTAGAAACAGTAGGCCAACTATTTGTTTTAGCATGGCCTCAGATTTCAGAAAAATAACATTCATTAGCATGATGGTAATAAGATAAATGTAATATTTTAAGTTTTGTCAATGCAACTTGTGTCCTCATTAATGAGTAATAATTTTGACATTATGGTGAAAATATTTTAACTGTCTGTCACACAGATACTCGAAGCACATCTTACATTCTTAATCTTAGATGCAAAATAATCGTGTGAGCTCAGATTTGTTCACATGAAACACTGTTGATGAACTTTTGATAATATTTGTTGCCAATAATAACATTATGTATATTACAACTTTTCAGAATGAAAATCCACCTCATGCTTACCATTGTATAGAAAAAAACCTAAACAGAGGAATGGTAAGTCATGTATGCTAATCAAGATAACTAAAATGGTTCTGAGTATATTTTCTTGAATAAATTATGGTAGTGTTATATCATGGGTTTGTCGTCGTTTGTCTATAGACACAAACGATTTTCATGTTATCATTTTTGTTCTAGTTGACCGATCCTTCTGGGTGGTTTCCTCCACCAATAAAACTTACCACCACGATATAACTGAAATATTGTTGACAGTGGTGTTCAACACCATAAGCCTAACCTGATCTTTCTGAATTTCTAGCACAAAAATTCTTGGCACAGATGGAAGATTTGGATTTATTTTTGGTATTTTAGCCCTAACGGTTTCCAGACAATAAGTTAAACTTGATTGCATTTAAACTGGTACAATAAAAGATCATGCTGACTTGCACAATGCACCTTTATTTTTTTTGTGTGGAGAGGAAGGGAGGTCAATTTTAGACCCATTACATGTATTACTGAAAAGTAAAACATAGACAAGATTAACTTGTGTTTTGACAAGACATCTCTACTATTATCTTCCTGGCAACAAACATAAAACGGCCATGTTTGTACACCATGTACACAGTTTTAATACTGCTATATATATATTTACTCCAACATTTACACATACAGAGTGATTAAAACGGGTGACAAATATTAAATTACAACATATATTTTTTTCAGATTGGATCAGATGTGTTTATATGTTACAAGAAAGCTGTAACCAAATCTGATATTTTAGCATACAAACCAGGTAAATAGTTATTACTGGATGCTTAACATCACCAGCCCATTTATATTATATCTGTTGAATTAGAATGTTTTAGTAGTGCTTGAATGTAAAAAAAGTGAGTGGGTGAGTGATTGTTGTAACTCCAAGTGAGCAATTTTCAGCCATATCATGGAGAGAAAAAGTTACATTGTAATAAGATGATGATGTTTGGTTTGTTTTCTGGTTTGCTGAGTCAGTGCTACCTCACTAAAACAACAATCTACAGGAAGAAATGCCTCTGATACATTATCCTAACTCCTAGCCAAGCAGTCTTTGGTCTTACTCCTTGATGCTGCATATAGAGAGGAGAAGCAACAAATACTAATGTTATAGTCCTTGGTTTTACCCAACAGGTGATCTAACCCATTATCTACTGCTCTCAAGGCTAACATGATAACTATAAATACTAATGTTATAGTCCTTGGTTTTACCCAACAGATGATCTAACCCATTATCTACTGCTCTCAAGGCTAACATGATAACTATAAATACTAATGTTATAGTCCTTGGTTTTACCCAACAGATGATCTAACCCATTATCTACTGCTCTCAAGGCTAACATGATAACTATAAATACTAATGTTATAGTCCTTGGTTTTACCCAACAGATGATCTAACCCATTATCTACTGCTCTCAAGGCTAACATGATAACTATAAATACTAATGTTATAGTCCTTGGTTTTACCCAACAGATGATCTAACCCATTATCTACTGCTCTCAAGGCTAACATGATAACTATAAATACTAATGTTATAGTCCTTGGTTTTACCCAACAGATGATCTAACCCATTATCTACTGCTCTCAAGGCTAACATGATAACTATAAATACTAATGTTATAGTCCTTGGTTTTACCCAACAGATGATCTAACCCATTATCTACTGCTCTCAAGGCTAACATGATAACTATAAATACTAATGTTATAGTCCTTGGTTTTACCCAACAGATGATCTAACCCATTATCTACTACTCTCAAGGCTAACATGATAACTATTGTATGATACACTGCACCCAGTGTAGCCCTTTATAGAAAATGTGATGTGGATAAATTGTGTTAATTAAATATAACATTGTTTTACAGCCATCCTGGACAGATACCCTATAGAAGATTATGAGAGTTTCCCTCTACCAGAATCTGTACCAATGTTCTGTATACCCATGGGAGCCTCAATAGAATGCTGGTCAGCCAAAGCTCAACACCCTCTACCTATCTTTTCTACTTTCGTTTTGACAGGATCTGCAGGAGAAAAGGTAAAACAAAAATTCTAAAAGGTGTGATTATTTAGAGTAGAATTTAACTAAATGTGTATGAGTTGTGAAATAACTCCATACACAGGAGCAGTTGATATATTACTATCAAGGTGTGGAAAATTTTAAATGACAAAATTGAAGTTGTCTCTTTTGTCATGGAGTCTTGTAGAAAGATGGCCATTAATGTCGAAATTGAGGTAAATGTCATGAAATGAGGGAGTTGAAGCTGTTTCTGTTGTTTCTATATCTCAAGTTCTTTGATTTATGTATATTAATGGAATTTAATGAGCAAAATTTGGATTATTAATTGACAGAATATCATCTCAAAGTGATATTAGATACTTTAGCTTCTATAATTCTTTTGTCTTTGATAAGTTATTAGCTCACCTGGCCATAGGCCATGTGAGCTTTTGTCATGGCTAGTCGTCCGTCCGTTAGCTTTTCACATTTAAATCTTCTTCTCTGAAACCACTGAACAGATTTGAACCAAACTTGCCAGAAATGTTCATTGGATGGTCCTCTACCAGATTTTTTTTTTTGGCATTGATCTGAAATCCAACATGGCTGCCAGGGTCCATAATGTATTCTCATTGGCTGAAATTTAAAAAATCTTCTTGTTAGAAACCACTAAGCCAATTGAATTGTGACTTTGCAGGAATGATCATTCGGTGGTCCTGTACTAAACTTATGAATCGTTTGCTGATCGGAAATTCAAGATGGCCACCATCATTCGACTTAGTTTTAACATAGGACCCTATGGAAAAAATGTTTAAAAGTCTTCTCCTCTGAAATCAGTAAGTCAATTTAAAGCAAACATGGCATGAATGGTCCTTAGGTGGTCAACTTTCAAAATTATGTCCTCTGACCCTGACCTCCATCCAAGATGGCCGCCATCAGTGGGCATAGTTTTAACATAGGACCCTATGGGAAAAATGTTTAAAAAATTTTCCTCTGAAACCAGTAAGCCAATTTAAAGCAAACATGGCATGAATGGTCCTTAAATGATCAACTTTCAAAATTATATCCGGTGACCCAGACCTTCATCCAAGATGGCCGCCTTCAGCGGACATAGTTTTAAGATAGGACCCTATGGGAAAAAATGTTTTAAAATCTTCTCCTCTGAAACCAGTAAGCCAATATATCAAACATGTCATCGATGGTCAGATTTTCAAGCGAAGATTTGACAAGGCTCATACTGTTATTCCAAAATTGTGTTCAGTGACCCCGATCTCGGTTCAAAATGGCCGCCGTCAGCGAACATAATTTTAACATAGGACCCTATGGGAAAATTGTTTAAAAGTCTTCTCCTCTGAAACCAGTCAGCCAATTTAAAGCAAACATGGCATGGATGGTCCTTGGGTAGTATACTTTCAAAATTGTGTCCGGTGACCACGACCTCCTTCCAAGATGGCTGCCATGAGCAGTCATAGTTTTAACATAGAACCCTATGGGATTTTAATAGTAACTTAGATGTATTCGGTATGCAGACATTCTTAAGAGGGCTTATTTATGTCAGGTGAGCGATACAGGTTCACCTGAGCCTCTAGTCTGTATAAACTCTGCCTCATAGGGGTAAAGGAAAAGATTGGCAAGGAGAGGGGCACAGTTTATTCCCATGGAGATGGCGATGATTTGTTTGAAATTGTGCCCAATGAACTCGTCAAATGTTATTGATAAGGAACTCCAACATACTGATGACATAATTACAGACTTTTTGAGAAAAAAATTTCAATATGCAGGACATAGGTCCTGCACCCAATAATTTTCTGCAGGACCTACTGAAATTGTGCATACCGACCGGAATTTACAAAATTCTAAAATTTAAATGGAATCGGTGATGGGAACAATAAAAACCCGACCTGTCATGTTTTCAAATATAAACACACGAAATGGTCGCGTTGATGCATCACAGCCAGTTTAAACTATAAAAATACAATGATTAATAGAATTACCCATCTTCGCTAGCCAAGGGTTACGATCCGCTCTACTCATCTTCACCCTTGGCATCGTTAGTCGGATTTTCGTAATTCCCACGCACTGCCACCTGCTGGATTTTGACAGTTACGCCCCTTGTAATGATGTCATTTTCAGCCAATTGACGCAAGGCTTTCATTTCCTTTCGTTTGAATGTCCTGAAAATTGACTCGAGATTATAATATGGCTGATTTTCAAGCGAAGATTTGACAAGGCTCATACTGTTATTCAATGGTAAGCTAGTGCTTTTATTTCAAACTTACAACATTATTTTATATGTACACGCATTTTTATTTTGTTGACATTTTTCCTACAGAGCATGTGCTTTTTGTAAAGCGTGTTCTGATTGGTTGCAGCTACCACTAGCTGCATTACATATAAACCGTCACCGTGTGACCTTGAAAATCCGTCTTATGATGCCAAGGGTGAAGATGAGTAGAGCGGATCGTAACCCTTGGCTAGCGAAGATGAGAATTACCATGGAAACAGTTGCATGTTTAAGAAGTAAATTTCATTTGAAGCAGAATCTAATTCCGAGTTGACCGTGATCGTTCCAGCATACCAGTTGCATTTCCGATTTCCGGTGCAAAACAAAATACACAAACAAAAAATTTTGTCGGACACCCGGACCGGCATGCTTGGCAGTATTGCTGGTCCTTGTGATTTTCTGCCCGCTCTGTCCGACGAATTTCAAAAAGTCTGTAATTATCTGTGTAGTACCTTTTTGCCTTTGCACTACAGAAAAATATTAAATAATATTTTTTGTATTTTAAGAATAATTTTTTAACAAAATTAATATTTGAAGATATATGATAACTTATTAAATAGAAGGAAATTTAAACTATTTTAGAACACTTGATTTAAACACCTGTAATCTAGATCATCAACTTTAATAACAACAAGAATTAGTGTCAACTGTGTATATATGAAGGCTGTGATAACGTAAATTAATTTGATTCTGAAAACACTTATTAAAACACATTGTGGATTAATTATAGAAATTGATTGAATGTGTTTTTAGTTTTCAATGCCTGGGAGGAAGCACAGGTAGTGGTATTGGTCTCAAATTACAGGAGACTCCGCAGAAAACAGAAAATATCACGTGTACGTATATACATGTCAAGTAATTTTTGTCAGAAATGATTTTAAAGTATAATTAACCATGGTATAATTCATAATCTTCATTAATTCTACAAAATAGAAAACTGTCATTTAATTAAATTTATTTTTCACAGGTATATGGAGCTGCTGTACAGTTTTATGAAGAATTTGAAGAAGAACGGCTAACCGATTTACAAATGAGACATCTAGGACTTAAAAACAAACATATAAGAGAACAATATAGAATTCTAAAAACTGTACATTCTAACAAGTGTATATGTTTGTTATCACACTGGCCATTCTTTGAAGCCTTTAGACTTTTCCTTACATACTTATATAGGAATTCTATAACTGGACCACATACTGTTCCTTTAGAAAGGTAATAAATATACCATACTTATATAGGAATTCTATAACTGGACCACATACTGTTCCTTTAGAAAGGTAATAAATATACCATGCTTATATAGGAATTCTATAACTGGACCACATACTGTTTGTTCCTTTAGAAAGGTAATAAATATACCATACTTATATAGAAATTCTATAACTGGACCACATACTGTTCCTTTAGAAAGGTAATAAAAATAGATAGCAACTATTGTTGCTTATTGAATTTTTTTTATATATATAAACAAAATTAATAACTCAGAAATTATCATTAATTGCAAGTTGATAAAGGGAGATGGGATTTAATATAAGCAAACAACAAACCTTCCAGATGTACATGTATATGCTCAGATGCAACAATAAGAAGAAAAAAACTAGTAATATTTAATCTTCTTTTTTTTTCAGGCACATTTCTCACTTCATGTATGATGTACCATACCCATCACCACAAAGACCTAATATTTTAGTACAGGTTAGTTATTTATAATACAGTATGTCAAGGCTCCTTTTGTATCAGTTTTTTTTAGCTCACCTTGCCAAAGACAATGTGAGCTTTTGCCATCACTTGGTGTCCGTCGTCCGTTAACTTTTCGCATTTTAATCTTCTCCTCTGAAACCCCTCAGTCAAATGAAGTGATACTTGGTAGGCAGCATCTATGGAAGGTCCTCTCTAAAGACTGCTCATTTTGTTCTGATCCATTAACAAACATGGCTGCCATAGGCAATTTCTTTTTCTGATTGGCCGATTTTTTAAAATCTTCTCCTCTAAAACCGCTTGTCCCAATGAACCGAAACTTGGTAGGAAGCATCTATGGCATGTCCTCTATAAATATTGCTCATTTCGTCCAGATCCGTTAACAAACATGGATGCCACAGGCAATTCTTGTTTCTGATTGGTTGATTTCTAAAAAATCTTCTCCTCTGAAACCACTTGGCCAAATGAACCGAAACTTGGTAGGAAGCATCTATGGGAGGTCCTCTATAAAGATTGCTTATTTACTTCCGATCCATTAACAAATATGGCCACCATAGGCAATTCTTGTTTCTGATTGGTTGATTTCTAAAAAATCTTCTCCTCTGAAACCACTTGGCCAAATGAACCGGAACTTGATAGGAAGCATCTATGGCAGGTCCTCTATAAAGATTGCTCATTTAGTCCCGATCCGTTATCAAACATGGCCGCCACAGACAATTCTTGTTTCTGATTGGTTGATTTCTAAAAAATGTTCTCCTAAAACCGCTTGGACCAATGAACCGAAACTCAGTAGGAAGCATCTATGGCATATCCTCTATAAAGACTGCTAACTACGTCCCGATCCGTTAACAAACATGGCCGCCACAGGCAATTCTTGTTTCTGATTGGTTGATTTCTAAAAAAAATCTTCTCCTCTGAAACCGCTTGTTAAAATGAATTGGAGGTTGGTAGGAAACATCCTTGGAAGGTCATCTATAGAGGTTGCTCATTTAGTTCTGATCCGTTAACAAACATGGTCGCCACAGACAATTCTTGTTTCTGATTGGTTGATTTCTAAAAAATCTTCTCCTCTGAAGTCGCTTTGCCAAATGAACCGAAACTTGGTAGGAAGAATCCTTGGAAGGTCCTCTATAAAGAGTTCCCATTTAGTTCTGATCCATTAACAAACATGGCCACCACAGGCAATTCTTATTTCTGATTGGTTGATTTCAAAAAATCGTCTCCTCTGAAACCGCTTGGCCAAATGAATCGAAACTTGGTAGGAAGCATCCTTGGAAGGTACTTTATAAAAATTGTAAATTTAGTTCCGATCCATTAATAAACATGGCTGCCACAGGCCATTCTTGTTTCTGATTGATCGATTTCTAAATATCTTCTCTGTAACTTCTTAGCCAAATGACCAAAACTTGGTGGGAAGCACCAATGGGAGGTTCTGTATTAAGTTTCCTCAAAGCAGATTGAAAGGTGAGCGACACAGGCTGAGCCCACTGAGCCTCTAGTTTTATTAGCTCACCTGACCCAAGGGGTAGGGTCTGTGAGCTATTACAATCACATTGTGTCCGTCGTCGTCCTTGTCATCATTAACTTTTCACATTTTGTTTTCATCTCCTCTAAAACTACAGGACAAATTGTAACCAAATTTTGTATGAATCATATTTTTGAGGTTCTCTATAAAATTCCTGTTTTGATCCAGCAAAAAAATATAGCCACCATCTGCAATTCTTGTTTCTGAATGGCTGAAACTTTTTTCTTCTTTGGAACTACAAGTCCATATGATTTTGAACCTAGTATGATGTTTGTGAGGTTCTTTACAAAGGTTCATCATGCAGTCTAGATTTAGCAACAAAATTGATTTCCTAATAAATTGTGATTCTAAGGTTTCCTATCAAATCTGATTAAGATAGAAAATATAATTACTTTCATTAAGCTAAGCAAAGCTCTCTCATAGAGCAGGTACAATGTAGAAATGTTCCTCTTCTTGTTTTTCGGTTTGACAAAAAATTAATCATTCCGACAGAAGCTTTCAAACTGTCTGACCGAATGTCAGACACAAGTTTTGAGTACTTCACCCAGTCTGGTGTAGTAAATGTTAAACACATGAACAAAACATACATTTTGTAGGTACAATTAACAAAATGTTTGAATAGAAATAGTTTTGTAGGGATTACTTTTCTGCTAGCAGCAAAAGGACTAGAATTGCTTTTTGGAGTAAATAATATGAATTTGTGTAATCTTTTTCTATTTTAGCTTAGCCATGAAGCAATATTTTTGTCCATGCCTGAGGATTCACCCTTACCTCAAAGGTAGCTGTTTTAATTACTTTTATTACTTGAATGTTTTAATATGCTAATGATTATTATTCACTATCTGATATTAAAATTTTGATATTGGTTTGTAAAAGATGGTAATTGTCATGTTGTTAAACATATATTTATATTTAAAGCATTATACATATAAATTAAGTTACTTTACTATTAACTATCCTTATTTGGGGGTAGAGGGTAGGGGGTAGATATTACTTTTGGCTTGTGGTCATAATAAGGGGAAACCACTGCAGTGATGAATTGGTTCGCATGCTTGTCGCAAATGCAGTAGATCGTCGGTTCAATCTGCGGTCATTTCAGGACAAAAACAATTAAATTGATATATTGATAGCAGATATAAGCTATGATACACAATCATAATAAGGTCTTTATAAGAGGAGATATAGGTTTGACAAGTAATCATTGTTTACATTGAGGATCCAGTAAATATGTTCCTGATACCAGGATGTTGACAGCTGTATCTGTAAATAAGTTTTTAGAAACTCAACATGTTATTGATAATAATAAGAGTTGTTCCCCTTTTCAGTGGAGCTTCGTTCATCACAATGTTAAAGAATTTAGGACCAGAGAATTGTATGAGTTTATTGTTGTACATTCTACATGAACATAAAATGTTGATTCATTCATTGAGACCAGCAGTGTTAACTGGTGTGGCTGAGGCTGTGATAAATGTGAGTATGTCCTACTTCAGTATGAGTTTTAGGTGAGAGGTAGTTGATCCTATTTTATATCGGTGGAATTGATCATCACTGTATAAACTATCTTTCTATAATAAAAGTGCTTGTCTCGAGTGCTGTAGATCTAGGGTTTGATAAGGCTGAAAACAAGAATTGTTTTATGAGACTTAACCCATATCATAACTAGACAAATTATAAATAGATTCTGAAATTTTTTTATGTGATTTTCATGCTGATATTTTAGGTCAAGTTGAAAAGATGTATGATATTTTATGTAAAAGTTGTTAACAAATTGTGTTATGAGTAATATTAATTAGTAGTAAATTAATATTGCATGGGAAACATATTCACCCATAGGCATTACTCTACATGTAGATGTGTAGAGTCCACAAGGAAGTAAAATATCAATTAAAATTTGCAATACAACTCATATTGAAACATAAGCAGTGACCATGATTAAACTTTGAGATGGTATAGCATTTTCATGTGATTTTATATTTCAGATGATCTTCCCCCTTCATTGGCAGTGCCCATACATTCCATTATGCCCCCTAGGACTGTCATATGTTCTGAGTGCTCCTGTCCCCTTTGTTGTAGGTAGGTAATAAAAGTAATCTTTAAGTCTACTTATATCATGATTAAGATATTAAAAATGAAAAAAATAGAGTACGAAATTTGAGACACTTACAATTTTAAACTGATTGATGTATATGTATTATTTATGTACATTAAGATTTTGAGAAGAATAATTGTAATGTATTTTAATATTTGATGACGTGAGATTTTGAGAAGAATAATTGTAATTTATTTTAATATTTGATGACATGAGATTTTGAGAAGAATAATTGTAATGCATTTTGATTTATTAACATGATTAAGAGAGCTTTTTTAGTTTTATTCTGTGTAACTTCTTTTGGCTTCAGTTGTATATCTTATGTGAAAACCATTTTAGATTTTATTTAATTTATTTTTACTAGGCATGTGTGTTTGCCCCTCATTGGGTTTTGGCTCAATAACTTGAGTTTCTTTTAAGCAGATAATTTGCAATATATACACATGGTCAGAGGGGCTGTCATGGTCATGATCGTATGATAGTTGGATTTACTACCTATGTAATCAGTGCCTATCGCCGTTGAAGTTGGGAGTTTGAACCCCTGGGTACTCTGGTTTCCTCCAATTAAAGTTACCGCAACGATATAACTGAAATATTGTTGAAAGTGGCATTTAACAATATAAACCAAAAACCAAACCACAAGGTCAGGAACCATAAAAGGAAAGCCAAGTTTGATTTCAGACTTTACCACTTTTCCTTTCTGGAGTTATGCCCCTTTATTTGCCAATAAATAGCTGTTTACTTTAGCTGGAAGTAGGATCATCCGTGTTTTATACACATTCTTCCATATTATTTTTTTTAAAGGGCATTTTCATGGTCAAAGCAATTATTTATTGTATTTGACTTTATGGGAATATCAAATTTGAAATTTCAAAATATTGTATTGTCTTTATTAGAAAAATGATATAAGTACAGATTAATTTGAAATAATTTGTTGTGAATGATTTACAGGTATAGATTCCAGATACTTTGATTTGTACGATCCTCCACCAGATGTTGTTTGTGTTGATCTTGATACAATAACAATGAGCTTGTAAGTACAGGAATACCAAATTATTACTATTTTATTAACCTTTTATGTTTTATCTCTATATAAATTACACCCAATAATAAATTCCTCTGTTAAAGTGGTTACTGTTGTGAAAAATGACATATGAAATTTTATTTGTAAGAAAACAAACTTGAAAAAAAAACCAGGCTTTGTGACTAACATCACTCCATAAAATGTTATTATTTTGAAATTTAATGTCATAGGTTTGTATATACAGTCAAGCCTGTCGTAACGGTCACCTTTATGTAATAGTCACCTGCTCATAACGGTCACTTTCGTGGTGCATTTTACTATATATTTTAATTCGATATAGCGGTCACCTGTTCAATGTGGTCAACGGTCACCATTTATAAGTAATTTTCAGTGTAAAACCTTTGTATAACGGTAAATTTATTTTAAAAATAAAACCGGAAGTGATTTCAGAAGATCGGTATTTTTCTCAAATGTACCAAAAATCCTGAGGTGTTACAAAATATATCGATTAATTTAATTAACTAAATAAACAAACACCATGAATTTTGTGAATAGTAAATTACATAAAAGACAGTTTATCCCTGGGCATTATTGGAGATTTTTATTCATTACGACAAGAGTAGAAATTCACTCACCAAAAATATTTTGTATCTAGTACAGTGAAATCTGCTTATTTGCATACAGCAAATGTCGGAGCATATTATCCATTTATACGGAGTATTCAATAATACGATAAGCGAAATTCCAACAAGGGGAGATAATGCAGGTTGTTCATGCAACTTGATTCTCAAGACATCCATTGTCCTTGGAGTAAACAAGTTTCTCATAGGTATCATTTATATATTGATTTTTATTTATGAAATAAAGAACTAAAAATGTCCAGAGTTGTTTTTTATTTTCATCTTCCATCTTTACAATCGGCAAGTCAGAAATCATGTGATGATTGTTTATTTTTAAGCAAATGTTCCACTGAAAAGTTGTGTTTATTTGCTGATGTAATGCTCGTTTCTATGATAATATTTAGAAATATGGTCAGCAAAAAAAGCTGTTTTCAACATTGAAAGTGTGTATTAATTATGCAATATTTCAGCTGTCATTCTGTGTTGAACTACACGACCCCCCCCCACGATGACCAGAATAAGAAATGACTTAATTTTAGCAAATGTTCACCAATCAATTTAATTTTTTCACTCTTCAATTTCCTTGCCAAAAATAAATTATTACCGGTAAATAGAAAATATTTATTAATTAACCAAGCATATATGAACGGATTAGAGACTATATTATGTAATCAGTCGCTGTCCTGTTTGATAACTGACAGATAAAAACAATGAATCAATATTATTGTTTAACTGCGTGATGATGCGAATATCATGTGTTCAAACTTTTTTAAAAATTTCCACAACCCATTATATAAGTGATTTATTCATGCAATTCATCATTTCATTGACAAAAATAAACTTTTCAAAAGAAAATATTATTTATAACACGAGACTACATGACCCCTCGATGACCAGAATGCTATTCTCTTATTCGATCATTGGGCATTTAATAATAACAACCTTTTTAGCAATCAATTTTAATCATTTCATTCTAATAATTCGCCTATTTTATTAACAAAAATAAACTATTGTAAAGAAAATATCATTTATTAGCAAAGCGTACGAATTTAGAGACTATATTATGTAACATGTCCATGTCAATCATGTGAATATAAAGAAAATGGCGGATGTAAACAACACGGCATGCGATATAAAAAATACGGTTGAAAACATATAAATTGACGTTACATTGTAGGAATAATGACATTATTTTCTTTAAAAAGGATAAATACAACAAGGAAGCTTGTTATACATTTAAATTTCACTCCGAGATCAAAATATGACTAAACTCACGTTGTCAACAAACAACATGCATAACTAACAAAACATGTGACGCTATCAAAAAATAAATAAATACCGCTAACTAATAAAATAGAAATTCAAGAACAACTTTTTTGAATATTTTATTGAATAAAAAATACAGCAATGGAGTATGTGAACTCTTCCAATCTGGACATGTAAACTTCTAAAGCTGCATTTCCTGTCCAAAATGTAGAAGAATATTCAATTATTAAGAAGTTTGCCAACTTTTTACATGGATTTTTCCATTCAAATACCCGGTATATACGCTTATCCAATATGCAAATAAACAGGTTTTTTTTCCTTTAAAATTCAATAAATGGTTGGTGTTTTACAAGAATATTCGATTATCAACAATATTCTATTATACGATATTCGAGTTGACTACATCATGTCAAAATCATCAACATCCGTAAATAGGAAAGCTTTGAAATTAGACAACAAAGTGAAAGCGATAAATCATTGTGATGTTGGGAAAAGTTGTCGGGCTGTGGGCGAGGAGATGGGTGTTGGTCGTACCCAGATAATGAACATTCTTAAAAGAAAATGTGAAATTCTTGACGATTTTGAAAACAATGCTTCCAGTTCAACGTCGTGTTACTGGAAATTGTACTTTTGTTTATTAAATATCTTAACTTATTTATTTGTATGTTTTATTCAAATCATATCATATTGAGATAATTTCATCAACAATAAATGTAAACGAGTAATATTACGACAGGAACAAAATAACAAGTAAATCATTATTAAAAACATAAGATGTAATGAAAAATGTTTATTTACAACTAGCGTGCAATATTTTGTCGAAAAATCAAAACCCTTCATATAAAGGTCACCTGTATATAGTGGTCATTTTGTCAATCTCCTCCAGGTGACCACTATAGACAGGTTTGACTTATTACTGACTGACAGTCATGTTAGAAGTACATTTTGTATTCAGCTTTATTCTTGGTAAGATAGATTACTTTTGATATATACTACAAATGTAAAAAATACTAAAAATAATCTTTACAAAAAGACATGTATTAACAAATGTGTTTGTTTTTACAGACCAGATGAAAAGAAAAATATGAATTATAGAAACCTACCAAAGGTATGTTATATATAGATGTGGAAAGAAAGGTGAAAAACTACCTCAACATTGATTAAGCATTACTTGATCAGAAATAAATTTGTAATGGTAATGTCTTGTAAACAGTTCCCTACCTAAATCTACAAACATGTTAAACAACAAATTTTATAACTCAAATAAATTATATGTGTGTCCATAATAAATAATATGTGTGTCCATAATAAATTATATGTGTCCATAATAAATTGTATGTGTGTCCATAATAAATTATATCATATATGTGTGTCCATAATGTTCTTTGTTAACAAACATCCAAATAAATAATATGTGGGATTTTATATTTTAATTCAATTAAATTTTGAAAAATGAATGAAAAAGGGAAGAAAAGGGTAAAAAAATAATATGAAAGAACTAAAGTCACAATCTTGTTTAAAAAAGAATCATTGAAAATAATTAAATTTCAGATGAAATAAATGTTATACAACTTTCAATAGAGACTACACATGCACTGTTGTAAGAGATAATTATAAGTTATTTGAACAATTTTTTTTGGTTCAAAATAACTTTTTAGGAACACACCAAATTCTACAAATACAAAAGTCTATAATAATAATGTCATTGTTTACTTTATTTTTCAGAAACCATCTCGTATTTTACAAGATACTCTACATAAATTATTTGATGAATTATGTCAGAATCGTGTTGGTACAAATGTGGTTGATGAAATTACTCTAGAGTTAGCTCCCATGGAACATGACTTCAGAATGAAGAGAAAAGAGGTAAAGTTCTTATTCTTATAATATCAGGGATGACTTTTTTTCAGTTATTTACTGATTTCGGTTATTTTCCTTGGATAAATTTTTTTCCGAAAGTTGCAGGACACGGTCAGAACAGGAAAAAAAAAAAAAAAAAAAACACCTCTTGAAAGGGGGTGTAGATGGTTTCAACTATTTTCATTGATTTTCATTTATTTTATTTTCTAACCAGAATCATCCCTGTTATACGGATCTGATTATTCATGTCATGTTGTAAAATTATATCTTAACAGAATTATATTTGATAGTATTTACGGCTGTAAAAATGGTTTTTGAGAAATTTTTCTTTTAAACAAGAAACAAATATGAAAATGGATCAACTATTTTGAGAAGAAACATAGATAACAATATCTCTTAAATGAATGACATTGATCACTGTTAATAGGGTTATGGTGGTTAACGCCACTTTCAACAATATTTCAGATATAACGTGGCAGTCAGTTCTATTGGAAGAAACCAGAGTACCAGAGAAAACCACCGACAAACTTTGATCATATAATGTTGTTTCGAGTACACCTTGCCTCAGCGGGATTCAAACTCACAACGTTTGTGGTGACAGCGATTGCATAAGTAGTTGTAAATTCAACTACCATACGATCACGACCACGATGGCCTCTCACTGTACAATTTAAAGTATATACATGAAATTGTAATACATGTAGAATTTAAATAATTCTAATTGTTTTATCAACAGACCTTGATGGAGCTACGTATACAAGAGGCATTTCTACGTTTCATGGCATCTATACTGAAAGGATACAGGAGTTATCTAAAACCTATCACACGAGCCCCTACACTGGCTACAACTGATGTAACATCACTGTTTGATATGCAAGGTAAGGCTAACATTAATTAGTAAGAAAGGATAAATGGATGTATTTGAACATTAGAGAGTATCCAACGTTACACTTCAACACAAATTAAAGTAGAGGAACAGCATTTTTATTGCTGTTCTACATTTTATAGTCACAGTAGGGCCTTCAACAATGAGTATAATTCATACCCTAAAATGTTTGTGAAATGATCTCAAGCCAGCAGTTGGGTGGTACTCTTTACTTCTGTCAATAAACACTGATGTTACTCGGTGTATATAATTTTGATGTTACTCGGTGTATATAATTTTAATGTTACTCAGTGTATATAATTTTGATGTTACTCAGTGTATATAATTTTGATGTTACTCAGTGTATATAATTTTGATGTTACTCGGTGTATATAATTTTGATGTTACTCAGTGTATATAATTTTGATGTTACTCAGTGTATATAATTTTGATGTTACTCGGTGTATATAATTTTAATGTTACTCAGTGTATATAATTTTGATGTTACTCAGTGTATATAATTTTGATGTTACTCAGTGTATATAATTTTGATGTTACTCGGTGTATATAATTTTGATGTTACTCAGTGTATATAATTTTGATGTTACTCGGTGTATATAATTTTGATGTTACTCGGTGTATATAATTTTGATGTTACTCGGTGTATATAATTTTGATGTTACTCGGTGTATATAATTTTGATGTTACTCAGTGTATATAATTTTGATGTTACTCAGTGTATATAATTTTGATGTTACTCAGTGTATATAATTTTGATGTTACTCAGTGTATATAATTTTGATGTTACTCAGTGTATATAATTTTGATGTTACTCAGTGTATATAATTTTGATGTTACTCAGTGTATATAATTTTGATGTTACTCGGTGTATATAATTTTATTTCCCAGATGCTGGGTTATCAACACAAAAACAAAATATTTTGCAAATACTGTCATCATTGTGCTTGACATCTCATTAACCAACACAAGCTTGTTTTGATGTCATGTCATCACATCACTGATTAGCTAAGCAATGTAAGGCTTATTTTAAAACTATCACATTCTGCTGGTTATTACTGAATCACATCATCATATTATTGCTTAAATTACACATTCAATGCAGAAATCTGAATTTACAGAGACAGTAGTAAAAGATGCGTTAGAATTTTGTTATTTATCCTGGATTATTAAGACATAATTCTCAGATGTATTTTCTGTTTTTAGGATTCCTGAAAAGTCGAGATAAAGCCAATTCCAAGTTTTACCAGAATTTAACCAAAACACAGACATTTATACGCTTTATTGAAGAGAGATCATTTGTGTCAGATAATGATGCTAGTCTAGCTTTCTTTGATGAATGTACAGAAAAGGTTTGTTAAAAATTTGCAAAAAATCATTTTCAATATAGAAAATGCCTTTATTATCCCCTCGCCAACGAAGTTACGAAGGGATATAGTAACGCTACCGTCTGTCCTTCTGTAACATCCTTGTGAACACTGTAGAATCAACATCCTTCAATGGATTTTGACCAAACTTGGTACATACTTAGTCCGGAAGAGAATCTGGAACCCTATTGATTTTCAAGATCAAGGTCACTGGGTCAAATTTTTAGGCGAGGGGATACGCCACGTTTTGTGTTGCCCTTGTTCTAAATGTATTACAGTGGAACTTGTACAATCTGACACCTGAGTTTTCCAACATCCTTTGACAGCTGACTAAAATTTATGGACGCAAAGTATTTCTGTTAACCGAGTATTCTGACAACCTGTACAATCCGACACATTTTCATGGTCCTTTGGTGTGTCGGATTAGACAGGTTCCACTGTATAATATTATAAATACCCAATTTTCATATTGAGATGGAATAATAATTATCACCAAAAATAACCCATATTTTAACCACATTGGTTAAATTAAAATCTTATCAAATAAAGTCAAGCTATTTAAGAATTCAGTGTATTTATTAAGTGGATGTCATTCATCCAAAATCAGAAAAATTGTGGTAAATCAACAAGAACAAATAAAGCAATGAACCTCTTCAGAAGAATTATAATACAAATTGTATAAGTATGAATTTACTGTTTAGTGTTAAGTTGATATTTACTGTTTTTTATGTATATTTGTTATCTTCTAAATTTCTTGCATGGGAAATAAATATGAATGTATTGTTTATTTGTTTTACAGGTTGAAGAAACAAAGGATGAACCAAAGTTGATTGAACTTGATCCATCTCACAACAGGTAAGAAAAAGAATAGGTATAGTATTATAGGTGTTTCAGTTTGATTTGGCAGTCTGTTTTTATTGGTGCATAACACTAGATGTCAATGGAAAAATCTACAGACTTTGGTTCTAACAGGAACCACCTTTTCATGCATTTAATAATCTTGTTTTTGTCATGAATATTGCTCATATTATTATGGTGTTAAACAACAATCAATAAATATGTTATATATTTAAAAAAAAAAAATACCTCTACCAATTCATCTAGGATATAAATAACATTACAATTCCAGTAGATATTTGTTATTCTGACCTGTAACGACCCTATTATTTCTACCTGGCCACTAGTTTATATTACATATAAATAAATCACTACACAATTAAATACAATATTGGACTTGTCTATTTATAGTGAGAGAACAGTGTTTATAATGCCACCAGAACCAGTAGGATTACCTGAAGGAGCTAAATATAGGTAGGTAGAGTTGTTACAGAGGGTTATCATGTGAATGTACTCAATTTTCTGAAATTAGTGTTGAAATCTTAAAAACAAAGCAAAATCAAAAGAAGGTTCTATTTAGAGGGCATTATTCAATTAGCATATTTTCATTAAATACAAAATATGAGGAGGTTTATTCTTGTAAATAGAATTTTGGAAGTGTTAAATTTGGTAATAATTAACTTTTCATGATGAGAGTTCTAGAAAAGATGGCATGAATATTATTTTACATGGGTGAGGACTAAGTAATGGCAATAAAGGGGGTGTCAAAGATGGTTTTGCTTTTTGATTGTTATATTGTCTCCTATATTGTTGATGAGTCGTAAAGTTAAAAAATTCATAACATTTAAAAGTAAAATTACAAAAAAAAATTTTGATGATGAAGTTGATTGTAAATAAAATACAAATAAGTTATTGTTGGAAATAAAATAAAAAATATTGTTGATAATAAGTTTTTGTTATATTTACAGTTACAATGGCTTTCCTAGACTGAAAACAGAATTGTTTTTGAGGAAGAATGGGTCTGATTTGTCTGTTCAAGCAAAAGGTCCATTATGTCCAAATAGTCCTATATCACGCAGATCTAAACAGGAAATTAGAACTTCACAAAAAGTAAGTCTATGAAATGACTATTACTGAAGGAGTCGGGTATGAGTTTGGGTCACACCAAGGAGATAAAGATATCATCTTACTGAGTGATAACAAATGCAGTCTCATGTCAAAATCATCTAGTCAACCTGCCCATGCGGTCACCTGTGTTAAAAAGTCACCTTTTCTTGTCCTGTCATAGAAAGTTACATATGAATTGAACATCTTTTAAGAGAACACCTGTCTTATAAGGTCAGTTTGACCCAAGCATGACCTCTTAATACAGGTTTGACTGTAATTGCACATACATAAGTTGTATCCATTCCTTCATAGATCTGGTCATTTACAAATCGTCTACCTATTAGCCAGATTATCAGTGATTTCTCCCTTATCATGTATATCTATTACAGGTGTGCAGTGTATGAACTAACCAAAAAAAAAAGACAATGGACATGTGGTCCAGTTGACCAAAAAAAAGCAACAGATAAAAATGTGTTGTTTCCGTGCCAGGGAACATGTTTGTTGCTCAACATCAGACTTTTTGAAATTTGTTTTCATTTTGCTGGACATAGGTCCAGCACCCAGAAATTTTCTGCTGGACCCTCTGAATTTTTGCCGAACCTACATTTTTTATGTAAAATTGTTTTATTTAAAGCCTGGCAAGCAATGTCATACCGTTATTATTATTTTAGTCTAGCAGAGCACTTTCTGTATTTAACTTTATTAGTACTGGTAGAGGCCTAAAAATAAGAAAACCAGTCACCATCCAGAATAAACCAAAAAGTTGAAGCCATGCACCAAAAAAGAGTAGCCAAATCCAGCTAGGGATACCCTCAAACTTTGAAAAATTTACCAGATTTAAAACATAATTTTTAAATTTTTTATTGAGATTACAATAACAATATTCTAAGTCATTAGACTCTCTCAATCTCCAGTTTGCCCCGGCTGAGCTCCGTCATAATGCTTCAGGAACGACCACATTTTTATGATCGACACATTGCCATGTTGCCGGAACTGTAAACAAAATTCTAAATAGAAACGGATTCAGTGAAGGGGACGATACAAATCAGGGACGTCGTGTTTTTTATTATACCCCCCGCAACGAAGTTGTAGGGGGATATACTGGTTTCACCATGTCCGTCCGTCCATCTGTAGACAAATCCTATGTCGTACGATAACTTGAGTTGTGTTTCTTAGAATCTTTTAAAATTTTATCAGCTGCTTACTGGTGAAGAGAGGAGGATCCCTTTCTTTTTTGATGATTTTCACTTATGCGTTCCAGAGTTATTGGACTTGATATGACGGAAAATAGGATTTTTACCCTATGTCGTATGATAACTGGAGTAGTGTTTCTCAGAATGTTTTGAAATTTTATCAGCAGCTTACCGGTGAAGAGAGGAGGGTCCCTTTCATTTTTGGTCGGAACAATCAGTAATGTTTTGGTTATGGAAATAGGTTGGATAGATGTGGGGAGCGGGGGGTATATCTTAGTGAGCTGTGCTCACAGTAATACTAGTTTTATTAATTTTTTGGAGGCTTTTCACTCGAAAAGATCATCTTACGCATCACAATATATTCAAATATATTTATTTTCATGACAGTTACCAATAATATTTACCAAAAACAGATAAAATATCACGTATTCAATGCGGTTACGAATTCCGAGTTGACCGAACTTGTTCCGGTATTTACAATACGACCTGCGCTTCCGACTTCCATTAAAAAAGTAAACACATCATTCAAAAATGTTTGGCGGACATGGGGACCGGCATTACCGACGTTATTGGCGGACCTCATGATTTTTTGCCCCCTAGGTCCGATAGGTCCGACGAATTTCAAAAACTCTGCAACATATCCTCATCTCTACTGTATCACAAACCAAAGTGAACTAAAGTTGGTTCATAGCATAACTGTTAGTATCATTATAATAAAAATGTCAAATAATATACATAAAGAAAACATAAACAAAAGTACAAACATGGCTTATATTACCTGTAATAAGGTTAATTTGTTTAGGCACATGACTTCAGACATGTGACTTGTACTATTCAAGCATCTTCCATTTATTAGACATATGACTAATACTGTTCAGATTTAGTTCATGATGATTGTCTTATAAAAATGAATTAATACATATATAATAAAGAACAAATGGGAATATTTAATGTACCTTTTAATAGTACATTATTATGTATGAACATCTAAGAAATCTATTAAACTGAGTTTTTGTTTTTTATTTTTACAGAAGGCACAACAGTATGCATCAAATGCTATGTTATGGGCCAAGTAAGTATAGTAGAAACAATAACTAGAACATTTTTTGTAAATGTTGTATTTTATGATATAATTGAACTTACAAGTCTTTGTTATATAAATGTCACTAAACCTGTTCTATCCCCTGTGTTATAAAAGTTGATTCAGATAAATGCATTGAAGAGGTCAAATTTCAGTAACATATAAAATACCAAGTGTTGTGAAGATGTCAAGAATAATAATGTTGTTTGTTTTTGTATACTAGTGTATCTTGTTTATTCTTGTAGATGTTTATTGAGCCACTCGTATAGTTTATGGTTTATACATCTACCTGCTTTTATTGAGTTGAGTAGCACAGTAGAGACGGCCATGAAAATGGCTTACGATGTTTTACAGAAAATGCAGCTTGCTAAACTGGAACCTCCTGATGAAGTAAGATATAAAGTGTTAATTACTTGGTGTCCCTTCTGTAAGCTTACCATATTTCAATCTTCATTGGTTTTGATTAATACATTGCAAGAATTATCTAATTCTACTGAACAAATATTTATATATCTAATTTAGTGTGCACAATATGTTTCTGGAAAAACCGTCAGGTATGCTCCGTCAAAAAATTGGAAAGCCAAATTTAAAAAAAAAAATTTGGGAACAAGAAAACCAAAGAGCCTAAACAGGATTACTAAAATTGACTGAGGTTGCCTATACCCAAGAGAGGAGAAAACTGATTTTTAAGGCATTAATAAGTTATTTCTATATTTTTTTCAGTTCCTTTTTTAAAAATGGTTAGATAGTGAAATTTGAAATTGAAAATGACCAGACACTAACATTAGTAAAGCTTTGGTCAGTAATATGACTTTTCTTGCTGCAGTTCACATTAAGATAATATTGTTATATTGTAGGTATGCTACAGGGTGATGTTACAGCTGTGTGGACAACACAATATGCCTATAATGGCAGTTAAAGTTCTGTACCAGATGAAGAGAGCTAAAATACAGCCTAATGCTATAACATATGGATATTATAATAAAGTAAGAAATACTGTAAGGTTTATCATCCTTCATCCTTTATCAGGGTAACTCATACTATTGTAATCTATTGTAAAGGTCCATAATTGATTACTATGTATTCATTTTTATGCATTGAAAACCAAATTTCGTGCTTTTCGTTGGTTCAATCAAACCATGAAATTTAGTGCACAACGAAAAGCATAAAT
The DNA here is from genome assembly GCA_963680875.1 of Bathymodiolus brooksi. NCBI lineage: Eukaryota > Metazoa > Mollusca > Bivalvia > Mytilida > Modiolidae > Bathymodiolus > Bathymodiolus brooksi. The sequence goes on from OY804577.1 coordinate 117,349,846, forward strand.
AGCAAGAGAAGTTATTTGCAAGCTTACCACAAAGTCAAATATCAAGGAACATCTCAGTTACTGTCAATCCATGAAAATGAACACGAGTGAAAATAAATGAAATCACAGAAGTCAGAAAATATAAAAACTGGAAATATTTCAGTATTCATTTAGAATTCAGTGTAGTATCATTCCAGTTTCGAGGGAGATCTATTCTGTACTTGTTATCATTTTCAAACTCCTTGTGTTTAATTACCTACTGAGCACACAGCCTATAAATTAAATGGATGATGATAATTCATTTTGCAACCTTTAGTCTTTTATAAACCAATTGCCTAATCGATAGTTGATTGGATTAACGTTTGCAGATTATAAACATATAATCAGCTCCGATTTCTGGACCCATCACTAGTAAGAAACAGTGTTCCTGTAGACATTTATACATGATCAGATAACAGTTTATATGTTCTAGGTTCATTAAGAAGGTTGTATTTGTTGCTATCACACCTGTATAAATATAGAGAAGAAATGGTAATTAGTTGAAAAAAAATATAAAAACAGAAATGGGTATTGGGAAGTGTTAGTTTTTTTTTTTTATGGATGATGATATTTAGACAAATAATATATTTTGGCCACTTGCCCTAGGAAAAAAATTAATTAAATACTGGATGCATTTTTCTTCTTCCTAACAAATATTTATGTTACTCAGTCTTTGATATAGTTTTTATGTAGATGATATCAGTATTTTATTTTTACTTTTGAAGGCTGTATTTGAGGGAACATGGCCGACTACTAGAAGTAAAGGGGCTGTATTATGGAAGAAGATCCGTAATGTAATCATCGGTGTGGCACAGTTCAGAAGAGGCATCAGGAGGAGAAGTGCTTCCATTAATTCCTATTCTGAAAGTGAATATGACGGAACCAGTTTAGATAGTTTCCTAGAAGAACATCCTCAAGATGAAAAGATATCTATCCTTTGTAAAAAGGAAAGCATTTCTGAAACAGCGAAAATACATATTGAACATGATATGATCAAATCTCAAAGTAACAAGGAAGAAAGTTCAAGTCAAGGTAATCCAGTAAAACAGGACAATTCTTTAATCTTTAAATCCACATGATTTTAATAATAAAAAACTTGACTAATTAAAACTGCATCAATGGTGTAATGGTTAGCATGCTCACGTCAAGTGTGGTGAATAGTGGGTTCAAGCTCCTCTCGGATTAATCCAAAGACTAAGATTGGTATTTGTTGCTTCTCTGCTAAGCATGCAGCTTTAAGGAATAAGAGTAAAGACTGGTTGGCTTGGAATCAGAATAATATGGCTTAGTAGAGCAACATTAGATTTTTTTTATTGATATTTATCTATCAAGAGTTCATTATAGGATTAAGCACTTCTTTTCAGGAGTTCATGCATGTGTACATGGTGCCGATGCACTCATAATAAACGTCCTTGGACGTTTATGTAAAGTTTGTGAGTGCATCAGCTTCTTTTCAGGAGTTCATGCATGTGTACACAGTGCCGATGTACTTATAATATGTAAAGTTTGTGAGTGCATCGGCACCGTGTACACATGCATGAACTCCTGAAAAGAATTGTTTGATCCTTATAATTCTTCAATGCAATACTGAACATAAAAATATATTCTTGCATATCCCTGGTCTAAAAAACACACAAATTAAAATTCCGCGAAATGTTGTTGGCACATTAACAACATGACGTCATATGAAAACTTCCAGCTTAAAACGTAAAGATCAGACGTCATTAGGCTTGGTGTACACTTCAATTTTGATAAATTTTAACTATAAAATGTTTGCAAGGTAGGCATTTTAATATCGGTCGCCATATTGTTTATCCTGGTTATACAAAAAAAGGTTCATCGAGTTATGAACAAATAAAAAACAAACAGGTGACAGTGCTCTTGTCCAATCAAAAGGCACCAAAACGATATATACATTAATTCTATAAGAATTATTAATATGTTAAAGAGTTACATTCATAACTGATTTTAGTTTAAGAGTGGTTTGTTTAAGTTGTAGGGACAGATGATTATGTACTGTTAATTATCAGAGTATTCAAGTTATATGAGGTCAAGCTAGGTAATGACTTCTACATCATACAAAATATGTACTCTTTGATATATCCTATGAAGCCAATTATCCGAGTTCTTGTTACCAAGGTTATATATCTGTACAGGGAATTGATTTAAAGTGCCTTCATATTTCTTTTTTAAGAGAAAAAAGAGATTGAATATTTTTATTAGAGAAATATATCATGTTGCCTGGAATATTAATAAAATGATTGAGGATATGTATATATAAATCTAATTCTAACACTGTTTGGTATATATATATAAGAATTATTAATATGTTAAAGAGTTACATTCATAACTGATTTTAGTTTAAGAGTGGTTTGTTTAAGTTGTAGGGACAGATGATTATGTACTGTTAATTATCAGAGTATTCAAGTTATATGAGGTCAAGCTAGGTAATGACTTCTACATCATACAAAATATGTACTCTTTGATATATCCTATGAAGCCAATTATCCGAGTTCTTGTTACCAAGGTTGAGGATATGTATATATATATATATATATACGTCTGAAAATTAAACCAAACAGTGTTAGAATTAGATTTTAGAGCTGTCAAATTTTTGTTCTTCCCTCGACGGGATTTGAACCCACACCATTGATACACTGCAGCACCATTCGCTTAGCCTTACGTCCAGCGCCCTAGACCACTCGACCACATCCACTCCCTAAAAAAGGAGCTTCAATAATCGTAGTGTTACCTTTTCTCGTAAGGCAAATCTAGGGATAAACGTAAGACATGTGTATAAGCGTGTGTAGATGGTACATATATACTTAATATTATAATTTGACAGCAATCTAATTCAGCAATTTTTAATATATTGTATAGGATAATGAAGAATTCATTATACAGTCACAAGAAAATAAAGTATATTATACAAATGTCTAGAAGCAAGTGACAACCATACAATATATCTGTCCCACTGGATCTCAAAGTTACTTTAAAGGATACTAGGTTAATACTAAATATTATATACGTCTGAAAATTAAACCAAACAGTGTTAGAATTAGATTTTAGAGCTGTCAAATTTTTGTTCTTCCGTCGACAGGATTTGAACCCACACCATTGATACACTGCAGCACCATTCGCTTAGCCTTACGTCCAGCGCCCTAGACCACTCGACCACATCCACTCCCTATATATATAGTTTTATGCTCGAAAAAAAGTAATATTTTAATGGCAACTATTTTTAGGTGGTATATCTGATAAAGGATATAGTTCTATGACCCATGATGAATTAAAGACTATAACTGAACATACTCAGGAGGAGATAATTCAACCCCCAGAGAAAACAAAAAGAGAGGTCAAAGGGTCACTGAGGTTCAACATACCAAAGCGAAAGAAAAGTGATAGCAAGAATGATAATGGTTTGTTTACATTTACATTAATTGGAGAATTCAACACTTTTGCAGTAATTAATGAGATAAAATAGTATTTAGACTTATTTCCAAGACAAGAAAACAATTAAAACAAAATTTCTGGTTAAAAAAAGAAGAAAACGCCAATGGACAACGAGTCGTGAGGGATCTATTTGTCTGTCTGTCTGTCACATTTCTTTTTTTAATGTATAGCTTGAATAATAATTAACAGGTTATTTATCCATTTTCTTGGACAAGTTTGAAAATACTTGCGTTGAGACCCATGTTTTAGAAAATATTCAACATAACATGGTTTGCGTATTTCCTTCATATCCTAATGTGTTTGACTGTGGAGGGTTTTATTGAATTGGAGGAATTAAGTGCCCTTTATTAACACACAGATTAATATGTTTCATACAAGATTATGTCAATGACATTTGAAAATGATATAATTGATGTGCTTGTAGCAATTACCTTTTGTGTTCGGAATAGACAGGTAATCAGTTTACATATTCTAAATTAACTAAGATTTCCTACATTTTAAAGCGGTTTATACAGGATTCTTTTTACATATGCTGAATTAACTAAGATTTCGTACATTTTAAAGTGGTTTATACAGGATTCTGTTTACATATGCTGAATTAACTAAGATTTCCTACATTTTAAAGCGGTTCATACAGGATTCTGTTTACATTTGCTGAATTAACTAAGATTTCCTACATTTTAAAGCGGTTTATACAGGATTCTGTTTACATATGCTGAATTAACTAAGATTTCCTACATTTTAAAGCGGTTTATACAGGATTCTTTTTACATATGCTGAATTAACTAAGATTTCCTACATGTTAAAGCGGTTTATACAGGATTCTGTTTACATATGCTGAATTAACTAAGATTTCCTACATTTTAAAGCGGTTTATACAGGATTCTGTTTACATATGCTGAATTAACTAAGATTTCCTACATTTTAAAGCGGTTTATACAGGATTCTGTTTACATATGCTGAATTAACTAAGATTTCCTACATTTTAAAGTGGTTTATACAGGATTCTGTTTACATATGCTGAATTAACTAAGATTTCCTACATGTTAAAGCGGTTTATACAGGATTCTGTTTACATATGCTGAATTAACTAAGATTTCCTACATTTTAAAGCGGTTTATACAGGATTCTGTTTACATATGCTGAATTAACTAAGATTTCCTACATTTTAAAGCGGTTTATACAGGATTCTGTTTACATATGCTGAATTAACTAAGATTTCCTACATTTTAAAGCGGTTTATACAGGATTCTTTTTACATATGCTGAATTAACTAAGATTTCCTACATTTTAAAGTGGTTTATACAGGATTCTGTTTACATATGCTGAATTAACTAAGATTTCCTACATGTTAAAGCGGTTTATACAGGATTCTGTTTACATATGCTGAATTAACTAAGATTTCCTACATTTTAAAGCGGTTTATACAGGATTCTGTTTACATATGCTGAATTAACTAAGATTTCCTACATTTTAAAGCGGTTTATACAGGATTCTGTTTACATATGCTGAATTAACTAAGATTTCCTACATTTTAAAGCGGTTTATACAGGATTCTGTTTACATATGCTGAATTAACTAAGATTTCCTACATTTTAAAGTGGTTTATACAGGATTCTTTTTACATATGCTGAATTAACTAAGATTTCCTACATTTTAAAGTGGTTTATACAGGATTCTGTTTACATATGCTGAATTAACTAAGATTTCCTACATGTTAAAGCGGTTTATACAGGATTCTGTTTACATATGCTGAATTAACTAAGATTTCCTACATTTTAAAGCGGTTTATACAGGATTCTGTTTACATATGCTGAATTAACTAAGATTTCCTACATTTTAAAGCGGTTTATACAGGATTCTGTTTACATATGCTGAATTAACTAAGATTTCCTACATTTTAAAGCGGTTTATACAGGATTCTGTTTACATTTGCTGAATTAACTAAGATTTCCTACATTTTAAAGCGGTTTATACAGGATTCTGTTTACATATGCTGAATTAACTAAGATTTCCTACATTTTAAAGTGGTTTATACAGGATTCTGTTTACATATGCTGAATTAACTAAGATTTCCTACATGTTAAAGCGGTTTATACAGGATTCTGTTTACATATGCTGAATTAACTAAGATTTCCTACATGTTAAAGCGGTTTATACAGGATTCTGTTTACATATGCTGAATTAACTAAGATTTCCTACATTTTAAAGTGGTTTATACAGGATTCTTTTTACATATGCTGAATTAACTAAGATTTCCTACATTTTAAAGTGGTTTATACAGGATTCTGTTTACATATGCTGAATTAACTAAGATTTCCTACATTTTAAAGCAGTGTATTCAGGATCTGTTTTATGTAGTGTTTAGTTTTATACCACATTGTACTGTATTGTATGCATTGTATTTTGATTTAATTTGTGTTGTAATTAATCCGTCTTCAATTCTGTTAATTTCTTGAATAGAAGATGACGAAATGAAATTTCCTGAAGCAGATCATAACCCCTCAGCAGATTTCCGCCAGAGGATGGGCAGTATAGTGAGGAAATCTCTAGGGAGTGTTAGTAGTTCTGGTAGTAAAGAAACTCTAATAGGAAGTACAGGTCAGCATTGTTATAGAAAAACAATAAAGAAAATGTGTTTTAAACCAGCTTGAAATATGTTTGTCATTATAAAGATGTGTTTACAGTCAAATTTTTCCTTTGAATTTGACCTGTGCACCTGTTTTGAACACAAATTTGACAGTCTTAAATACAGCATCAAACAGGTTCCATCAAATATTTGAAGGTAGTTGGATTGATATTTAGACTGTCAAATCTTTTGTTACATGAATGAGGAAAGGACCGGATTGTGATTGTGGTCATTTGTGACACAGGTAGTCTGTAACGGTTAACCAGGTCATGATAGCGACTGTAAAACTTTTGAAGTGATGACATCAACTTAACCAAGTGCTAGGAACTGATGTGGTATATTTATTGAATCAACTAGTGCTACCTTTCTTGGAATGGAAGGGGTTATCGTAGTCGTGATTGCATAGTAGTTGGATTTACAACTGCCTGTGCAATCAGTGCCTATCTTCACTCAAGTTGTGAGTTCGAATCCCACTCATGGCAATGTGTACTCAATACAATTTTATGTGATAAAGTTTATCAGTGACTTGTGGCAGGTCACTGGTTTTCTCCAGGTACTCTGATGTCTTCCACCAATAAAACTGACCGCCACGAGATAGCTGAAATATTGTTGAAAGTACCGTAAAACACCATAACCCTAACACCTTTCTTAGAAAGTTTTATCAGGATATTGTTTAATTATAGTCTCATCTGTAGTGATATTTTATGGTAGCTAATTATGTATTTAAACTTTTGTCCACCTATTATAACTTTTGAATAGTAAAATATTAATTATATTGTTGTGTTTACAGTGTCCACGTCATCAGCTGGTCTTTTAATTCTGTTGTTGTATTTACAGTATCCACGTCATCAGCTGGTCTTTTAATTCTATTGTTGTATTTACAGTGTCCACGTCATCAGCTGGTCTTTTAATTCTATTGTTGTATTTACAGTATCCACGTCATCAGCTGGTCTTTTAATTCTATTGTTGTATTTACAGTATCCACGTCATCAGCTGGTCTTTTAATTCTATTGTTGTATTTACAGTATCCACGTCATCAGCTGGTCTCATAATTCTATTGTTGTATTTACAGTGTCCACATCATCAGCTGGTCTTTTAATTCTATTGTTGTATTTACAGTATCCACGTCATCAGCTGGTCTTTTAATTCTATTGCTGTATTTACAGTGTCCACGTCATCAGCTGGTCTTTTAATTCTATTGTTGTATTTACAGTATCCACGTCATCAGCTGGTCTTTTAATTCTATTGTTGTATTTACAGTATCCACGTCATCAGCTGGTCTTTTAATTCTATTGTTGTATTTACAGTGTCCACGTCATCAGCTGGTCTTTTAATTCTATTGTTGTATTTACAGTATCCACGTCATCAGCTGGTCTTTTAATTCTATTGTTGTATTTACAGTATCCACATCATCAGCTGGTCTTTTAATTCTATTGTTGTATTTACAGTATCCACGTCATCAGCTGGTCTTTTAATTCTATTGTTGTATTTACAGTATCCACGTCATCAGCTGGTCTTTTAATTCTATTGCTGTATTTACAGTGTCCACGTCATCAGCTGGTCTTTTAATTCTATTGTTGTATTTACAGTGTCCACGTCATCAGCTGGTCTTTTAATTCTATTGTTGTATTTACAGTATCCACGTCATCAGCTGGTCTTTTAATTCTATTGTTGTATTTACAGTGTCCACGTCATCAGCTGGTCTTTTAATTCTATTGTTGTATTTACAGTATCCACGTCATCAGCTGGTATTTTAATTCTATTGTTGTATTTACAGTGTCCACGTCATCAGCTGGTCTTTTAATTCTATTGTTGTATTTACAGTATCCACGTCATCAGCTGATCTTTTAATTCTATTGTTGTATTTACAGTATCCACGTCATCAGCTGGTCTTTTAATGGTTAGTTCTCAACATTTAGAGATTGAGGATACATTACATAATCTGGATAGAAGTCTAAATCATAGTTTAAATCTAGAAAATAATAGTAATTCACGGAAAAGACATAAAAGTGCAGGTGATTACCATACAAAACCAAGGTCTAATAGTGTGTATACAAGCTGGAGACCACGTCACGTCAGTGGGGATGACAGGATTCAGCTTCGAATCAGTGATCTATCTAATAACGAGGATAGTTTATTTCCAGAAGAAACAGATAAATTAGATGGTTCTTTTACAGAAGAAACAAAAACAGTTGATGATACGAAAGACAGTGGTGTTGTGCTTGATGGCGATAATACTCTAACAAATGAAAGTGAAAGATTGAGTAGTAGGCCAACTTCTATTCCAATTAACACGCCTACAAATAGTGTAAGGCCAACATCAGAAGACTGTCATTCAATAGGCACTCCGGTCACAGAAAATGACCCTTTAGGTTTCTTTAATAATCCACTAACGAACCAAATAGATTCTTCAAAGACTAATTGTAATGTAACAGGTAAATATTCTCCGTCAGAATCACCACACAATCATTCTGATTTGTCTGTTGCGCTATTTTCTAACAACATAGATAGTACTGCAAAAGACTCAGAACCTATGTTTACAATAGGGCAAGAAAAATCACAGTGCAATAGACAAGAAAGTCAAGAAGATCGGACGTTTAGTTTAGGTTCTATACATAGTTTAGATGGTACTAGTGACACACAGCCGTTGTCACCTTTAGAAAGAGTAGGAAAACGTTTGAAGGATGTGGGGAGAACTAATTCTTCACCTGGATGCTTATTAGATAATGAAGACCAATCTGGAAAATCTGGTGTGTTGCCTGCTAAAGGCTTTCTTTCCTCTTTACAGTCTCCTTCAAAAAAATCGAATGATTCATTAGATAGAACACCTGATGTTGAACACAATTCTGAATCCAGGTTTAAACGTTTAGGAAGTTTTCGTAAACACAAAGAACGATTGAGTGGTGCTTTTAAATTTGGAGCAGGTGCTCTAGCAAATAAATTTAGTGAGTTAAAACAAACAATAACTACTCCAACCAAACTGGGATCAAATACATCCATTGATGTTCCTGAGGAAACAAGAGGAATGGATGTACCAAAACGTCACATTGCCAAGGATGTGTTAGATGGAAATGTTAAATCTGTACCTAGTAGACATGGTGAGATCATTTTTATCAAAAATTTGTTTTATCTCGTATACAATTTTCCTACACATCATATGATTTCACTAGTTAAATTATGACATTACAATTCTGGTTCCCCCCTCCCCCCAATACTATCAATACCTAGAATTTATCATATCTATTCATTGTTTACCATCAGTGCCATTATATTACATTTTCCTATGCATTTCCTTTATTACATGGTTGCATGTTATAATAGATCATTTGCTCCTGATTTGAATCTAAAATTATTTGGGGTGTATTCATAGGAGTTATTTCCCTTATAGTGGGGAAAATGGTTCCTGTTCCATGCTAGAGCAAGATTTTGAATATAATTTTCTTATAATTTGTAGATGTTTGAACCTTGTAAAAAATCAGAGGATATTAATTTTGTAGCAAATAAAATATTCACAAGCTGTTGCAACATTTAAATTATATACAGAGAATGAGAAAAAATACATGTTTTTTCTGAACTTTGAATGAGATAGACACTTTTGGCCTGCCTTAAAGGTAAGCAACTCGTACAAAAACGTGGAAAAATGCATAAATTTAAAATCAAACCGGAAATGTGCAAATGGTCTATTGATTCAGGAATAAAGACAATAATTTTCTTAAATACTTCAAGTTGCTGTCTATGATACCTATATCAAATGACTTGTGATTTACTGAGGGTTGTTACAGAAGTAATAGAGGTAGTTTTAACAGTACTTGTTTAATTAGAGGTAGGCTGTAAAGAACATGATGGTTTGTCTAGTTGTTTCCATTTGAAATTGAAAGTCAATGATATACATGTATTAAGTGTTCAGTCATGTTTCCGATATCACAAATATTTTTTTTTTAAAGAAATAAATACATTTTGTAGGATTTACATGTCATTAAAGTGATCTTGTTGGAATTTAAATGAATTTACATAAATGACTGATCTTTCAAACTTTGAATGCCAGAGGTACAATGTATATTGCTCTTTAATGTAATAATGTTGGGTTTGTAAGATGTATTAAAAGTGATAAAATGCTTGGTCAATAGTTCCAGTGATGGGAAGTAGCTTACCAGTATCATTTTTAGAACACTATACTGCCATGACAGAAATTGGTGAGAATAAAAATATTTTAACCGTTTTTGATGTTGATTTTAATGGGTGATAATACATAATTGTAGCTGTCATATCCTTATTCCATGTTTGTAGTTAATGGTTTGATGTGGATTATATTGAGCTTTTTAAAATGTAGATGCTGTGAATTTACCAGAAAAAACCCCACTTATATTTATATACTACATATTATTTGTTTATAGAGAATAGACAAAGTGTAATTAACTAGATGTGTGTAGTCCTTTCCTATATAACTTGTAGACTATTTAGTTCAGCACGTTTGATTTCTGAATTCTCGTAGCCTACAACAAATTTAAGGTTGTATAATACTATGATAATGTTAAATGATTTTTTATAAAGTTAGTTTTCCTTCAGTAATGGTATCAAAATTCAGATCATTATTGTCATTAGGACAATTATCATAAAAGGGTAAATAATGTTATATCCAGTGGAATTTATTGTAAGTCTGTTTTGTGTACATTTTTTTTCATTGAAATACTCAAAAAATTCCTATCTGTACTGTAGTATTTCAACAGATTTGTTATACCTCTTGACGTTTTCAAGATATAAGGGTGGTAAAGATGGGATCAATACCCAAAATGTTGACTTTTCATGTGAAGTCTGATTTAATAGGGCTTTTTCTGTAGATTCGATATGAATATTCCTGAATTTGACACCTGGCCACAAGACCATGTGATCACATCATGAGTTTATGGACACTCCAACCCCCTTGAAAAATCGTGGCTACGGGTCTGCATTTGTGAGTTGAACTTTGTCTGTGGCTAGGTTGTACTTTACACAACCTTTTGTGAAAAATTTAACAGTAACTTGTGGAAGTTTTTTTAGTCTTCTCAGGATGACTCTGCCAATAAAATTGATTTCCACAATATTAATAAAGTATTATAGAAGTGGCATTAAACACCAATGCTCCTTTAACCTCATCCTACATTTGTTTTTATTAAAAAAAATACATCAATGTTTTAAACTGTCCACCATATAATATTAAATATGTTCTATGAATTTGTGACATTAAATCTTAAATGTAATTGTTTATAAATAATCTACTTGTGTTACCTTTATCAATGATTTTACTCCAGGATCATGTACATTACACACATGTACAACATTTACAAACAATATTAAGATAATGTTCACATGTGTATTCAGTGAGTTAAGAGGAGAAATGATTGTTCATTTTGTTGATATTGGTGGAATTGATGACCATCAACAGTTTAAACTTTCTTTTCATAATACACTGTTATACACAATGACTTATCGTTTGAAGGATCCTTCAATAATAAGTAAATTTGGCACTTAGTTTTATACAATTACTGTTGTAGTATGAGGGATCTTTCATTAATAATTTAGTTCTGACACTTTTATACAATTACTAGTATGGTATGAGGGATCCTTCATTAATAATTTAGTTCTGACACTTTTATACAATTACTAGTATGGTATGAGGGATCCTTCATTAATAATTTAGTTCTGACACTTTTATACAATTACTAGTATGGTATGAGGGATCCTTCATAATTCTTTTGATTTTGATATTGATGGTTAACAATCGAAAAATTATTGACCATGCTGACTGTTAACAAATGGAAAGTTTTATTTGATTAAAGTACAGAATATGACCTATAATTGTGTGTATATTTATTTATTTATTTTGATGAAATTCTCAAAGCTATTCTATGTATTTAAATTACTTTATATAAAACACACACCTAATCTCATATATACATTGTATTCTAAAATATTTGAAGAATAATTCTTTGCCGTGGTAGAACTCTTGTCTAAATATCAAACTTCAGATTTAAAAGTGTATTTATTTACAGACTGATATTATTATATTACTGATAATTATTCTATTTATAGCAGCTTTAGGAAGTATTCTTGTCTATTTATAGCAGCTTTAGGAAGTTTGGTACCATCCTCATCCTTCATGGAGCAGTACATTCCCCTAAAAGAGTTTGGCTTACATAAAGCAGTTCAGTTTGCCAGCCTACAGAATAAGATGAGTGATATAGCTATGGAGGTAGAAATCAGTAGTACATGTCGTTGTTCTAAGTGTCGTCTGCTGTTATATGATGAGGAAATCATGTCTGGATGGTCAGCTGATGACTCTAATCTTAATACATCGTAAGTATATTCAATAGGCTATCTTTTATATTTCTTCATTTCAAAGAAATTTCCACAATGAAAGACTTCAATATGAAAGCATGATATATAGAATCTAACACCGGCAAAAGTGCAAGACAGGGAAATCTCCGACACCCTCGGTTTGATTTTATTTCTCACTTTTATCAGCTGTTTTTAATTTCGTGTTTGTTTATGTACTTTTAGCAGACGATCATGTAAACAATGTGAGTTATTTCCCCTTCATGTCAATCAAATAAGTAGTTCCGTATTTTTGTGTATTGCGTGAAGTTTATTATGTAGTAATAATATGGCTGATTGTTAGGATTTGCGTGTTTATAGAAGTTTGAAAACTATACAGTGAATTGTTTATTTTAAAAAGGAAAAGCATGGAGAATGGGGGGGGGGGGCAGTTGACATAAACTGTACAGCATGCATTTGCCGGTGAAGCGCACATGATTTTTTTGTTTTGCACTAGTGCAAGATAAGAAAATCTCACATCACTAAAAATAGGAACTGGTCTGTCTCAAAAGTGAGAAATATTTGTCTTTAAGAAAAGTACTGTTACCAGTAGTGGTGTAATGGTCCACTGGTTTACTGATGCAATTTTTCTGTTGTGAATCTTGAATCGATTCGAGTTCCAAAATGTGAGCTTTACAAGTGAGTAAAAGTGTAATAAAGATACTTCAAAGAAATTCTATGTGTGGATATATTTTGGTTCAGTTAAGAACCAGAATCTAACAAGTGTTAAAGCAATTAACAAAGAAAACCAACATATATATATATACTCTTTTGAATGGGTTACATAAGTTATCCTACTTGTTGGTAATAAATAGTCTTTGTAAATTAAACTAGAAATTGGACTTGGAACAGATGGTAAGCAACCAAACATCAATCAATGAATATAGAAAGAACACATAGGTTAAATACAACTCTAAAAGAACCATTCTAGTCAAGGGTGTCGTTATGTTAGTCCTACATTATGTATTCGTGATAATGTGAATACACATATATGTATTTAATGATTTCTATAGAAGAAACGTTACATTCTGAAAAAATGGTGAAAGTCAGACTTTGGAAATCCTGTTTTACATGTGACTGTACTTTTTCTTTTCAGCTGTATATTCTGTGGTACAAAGCTAGTCCCCAATCTACACATATACATGAAGGTTAGTAGAAAATGATGTTCTGTCCTACAAAGAGAACATGCTTGTAATAAATTTTAGCTATAATCAGTTGTGTTTACTACCTTTTTCAATTTAAAAGGGATTCAAAAAGGGATTTTCTTGCACTTTAGGGACATATGAAATCACAGATTTTCAACTACAGTTGACTCTCGTTATCTCGAATTCGATGGGACCATGGAAAAAATTCGAGTCAACCGTAGTTCGACTCAAGAGGAGCTATGAAGATACCGGAAGTATGGTTTGTTTAACAACGAAAGGGATACAACTCGAGCGAAATTTTGAAGAGCTAAAACCAGCATCGCATGTCCCTATTCTCGGAACGATTTTAAACATTCGATGTTTTTGTTGCTGTTTTTTTTCTCTCCGTTAAATTCTTTGAATCTTGCGAAACAACTGATAACTTCTAGATATCTTTTTTTGTGTGAATGAATATGTTTATCCGTTTTGTTTATGTTTTTCATCTGTTGCATTGTTATTAAATTTCACCCATCATGACGTATTTTTCTTTGTGCAATACTGTTTATTTACAATAAATGGTGTGTTTTTATTATTCAATAAAGTGTAGAAGAAAACTATTCTACTTTAATCAAAATTAATTTCCGACAAATAATTCAATAGATAAAACGTTTCCTTTGTGTACTTTTCATAATCATTGATGTATGCCGACCCAAGCGCACTTATTATGAATCGATAATTTTTGATTGTACACATCTAACCTGTGTCATAATACCAAGCCAATTCAAATATTATCACTAATTAATTTGACAGATTGTGAAATAAACATGTGAAATAGCCTAAGGTAAAAATGTCAAATTCAATGACCGGATGTTTCACCTGTGATCCGATTTTAATCCTAAGGTAATACACATGTTTTGACAGGTAAATTTGACTTAACGAATGTAAATAATATGGCTTTCTACATCTTGGGACCAAAACTTTTATTCGAGACAACCGAAATTTCGACTCATCCGAATTCGACTCAACAGGAGTCAAATTATATATATTTATACACAACGAAGTTCGGGACTTTGATAAAAATTCGACTCAACCGGAAATTCGAGTCAACCGAATTCGAGACAATGAGAGTCAACTGTATGTTGGATTTCTGCAGTATTATTTTTGATGGATGCCCCTGAGATTGACCCAGGGTAGATTGGGAAACGAGATGGCTAGTTTCAAAAAGTAGCAGGAGAATGGCAGGCATAATGAGGCAAAATATTAGGTATTAGCCTGGGATTTTAGCCATAAGATCTGAAGTAAATGGTGCAAAATCCCTGTTTTATATATTTTTTTTTTTCCTTTTGGAAACTGCAAATTAAAAAGAATGAAATGTTTGAAGAAATAATAACAATTGTCAGTCACACATACTGATCAGTGTGTCGCACTCTGTAGAATTATATATCACATTAGTCATCATTGATTGAGTGGTGTTGATAGATTTTTTGCGTTTGTAAGCCACTGCCATGCTCTTCGGTTAAAGCTTTATTTTCTCAGCCAACAAAAACACAAGAGGTAAATTTTGACATCTTTATTCCCCCCCGCAATGAAGTTGTAGGGAGGTATACTGGTTTCACCATGTCCGTCCGTCTGTAGACAAATCCTATGTCGTACGATAACTTGAATTGTGTTTCTTAGAATCTTTTAAAATTGTATCAGCTGTTTACTGTTGAAGAGAGGAGGATCCCTTTCTTTTTTGACGATTTTCACTTTTGCCATTCCAGAGTTATTGGACTTGATATGACTGAAAATAGGATTTTTACCCTATGTCGTATGATAACTGGAGTAGTGTTTCTCAGAATGTTTTGAAATTTTATCAGCAGCTTACCGGTGAAGAGAGGAGGATCCCTTTCATTTTTGACAATTTTCAATTTTGCCGTTCCGTCGTTCCAGAGTTATTGGACTTGATATGACAGAAAATAGGATTTTTACCCTATGTCGCATGATAACTTGAGTAGTGTTTCTCAGAATGTTTTGAAATTTTATCAGCAGCTTACTGGTGAAGAGAAGAGGGTCCCTTTTATTTTTGGTCGGAACAATCAGTAATGTTTTGGTTATGGAAATAGGTTGGACAGATGTAGGGAGCGGGGGTATATCTTAGTGAGCTGTGCTCACAGTAATACTAGTCTTGTATTTATATTTGTATTTTTATCACCACTGCAGATATTTTACTGTCTGAACAGTTAGATGTGAAGTATTTTCAGTAACCCACTGCTGGTAATGTTCCAATTCTCTTCACTCAATGTCACATGGAAAATTGAATGAAAATTCCTGGAACTTGTGGATAATTATACCCCCCACAACGAAGTTGTAGGGGGGTATACTGGTTTCACCATGTCCGTCTGTAAACAAATCCTATGTCGTACGATAACTTGAGTTGTGTTTCTTAGAATCTTTTAAAATTTTATCAGCTGTTTACTGGTGAAGAGAGGAGGATCCCTTTCTTTTTTGACGATTTTCACTCTTGTCATTCCAGAGTTATTGGACTTGATATGACGGAAAATAGGATTTTTACCCTATGTCGTATGATAACTTGAGTAGTGTTTTTCAGAATGTTTTGAAATTTTATCAGCAGCTTATTGGTAAAGAGAGGAGGATCCCTTTCATTTTTGACGATTTTAACTTTTGCCGTTCCAGAGTTATTGGACTTGATATGACGGAAAATAGGATTTTTACCCTATGTCGCATGATAACTTGAGTAGTGTTTCTCAGAATGTTTTGAAATTTTATCAGCAGCTTACCGGTGAAGAGAGGAGGGTCCCTTTTATTTTTGGTCGGAACACTCAGTAATGTTTTGGTTATGGAAATAGGTTGGACAGATGTAGGGAGCGGGGGTATATCTTAGTGAGCTGTGCTCACAGTAATACTAGTCTTGTATTTATATTTGTATTTTTATCACCACTGCAGATATTTTACTGTCTGAACAGTTAGATGTGAAGTATTTTCAGTAACCCACTGCTGGTAATGTTCCAATTCACTTCACTCAATGTCACATGGAAAATTGAATGAAAATTCCTGGAACTTGTGGATAATTATACCCCCCACAACGAAGTTGTAGGGGGGTATACTGGTTTCACCATGTCCGTCTGTAAACAAATCCTATGTCGTACGATAACTTGAGTTGTGTTTCTTAGAATCTTTTAAAATTTTATCAGCTGTTTACTGGTGAAGAGAGGAGAATCCCTTTCTTTTTTGACGATTTTCACTTTTGTCGTTCCAGAGTTATTGGACTTGATATGACTGAAAATAGGATTTTTACCCTATGTCGTATGATAACTTGAGTAGTGTTTTTCAGAATGTTTTGAAATTTTATCAGCAGCTTATTGGTAAAGAGAGGAGGATCCCTTTCATTTTTGACGATTTTAACTTTTGCCGTTCCAGAGTTATTGGACTTGATATGACGGAAAATAGGATTTTTACCCTATGTCATATGATAACTTGAGTAGTGTTTCTCAGAATGTTTTGAAATTTTATCAGCAGCTTACTGGTGAAGAGAGGAGGATCCCTTTCATTTTTGACGATTTTTAATTTTGCCGTTCCGCCGTTCCAGAGTTAATGGACTTGATATGACGGAAAATAGGATTTTTACCCTATGTCGCATGATAACTTGAGTAGTGTTTCTCAGAATGTTTTGAAATTTTATCAGCAGCTTACCGGTGAAGAGAGGAGGGTCCCTTTTATTTTTGGTCGGAACACTCAGTAATGTTTTGGTTATGGAAATAGGTTGGACAGATGTAGGGAGCGGGGGTATATCTTAGTGAGCTGTGCTCACAGTAATACTAGTCTTGTATTTATATTTGTATTTTTATCACCACTGCAGATATTTTACTGTCTGAACAGTTAGATGTGAAGTATTTTCAGTAACCCACTGCTGGTAATGTTCCAATTCTCTTCACTCAATGTCACATGGAAAATTGAATGAAAATTCCTGGAACTTGTGGATAATTATACCCCCCACAACGAAGTTGTAGGGGGGTATACTGGTTTCACCATGTCCGTCTGTAAACAAATCCTATGTCGTACGATAACTTGAGTTGTGTTTCTTAGAATCTTTTAAAATTTTATGAGCTGTTTACTGGTGAAGAGAGGAGGATCCCTTTCTTTTTTGACGATTTTCACTTTTGTCGTTCCAGAGTTATTGGACTTGATATGACGGAAAATAGGATTTTTACCCTATGTCATATGATAACTTGAGTAGTGTTTCTCAGAATGTTTTGAAATTTTATCAGCAGCTTACTGGTGAAGAGAGGAGGATCCCTTTCATTTTTGACGATTTTTAATTTTGCCGTTCCGCCGTTCCAGAGTTATTGGACTTGATATGACGGAAAATAGGATTTTTACCCTATGTCGCATGATAACTTGAGTAGTGTTTCTCAGAATGTTTTGAAATTTTATCAGCAGCTTACCGGTGAAGAGAGGAGGGTCCCTTTTATTTTTGGTCGGAACACTCAGTAATGTTTTGGTTATGGAAATAGGTTGGACAGATGAAGGGAGCGGGGGTATATCTTAGTGAGCTGTGCTCACAGTAATACTAGTCTTGTATTTATATTTGTATTTTTATCACCACTGCAGATATTTTACTGTCTGAACAGTTAGATGTGAAGTATTTTCAGTAACCCACTGCTGGTAATGTTCCAATTCTCTTCACTCAATGTCACATGGAAAATTGATTGAAAATTCCTGGAACTTGTGGATAATTATACCTCCCACAACGAAGTTGTAGGGGGGTATACTGGTTTCACCATGTCCGTCCGTCTGTAGACAAATTCTATGTCGTACGATAACTTGAGTTGTGTTTCTTAGAATCTTTTAAAATTTTATCAGCTGTTTACTGGTGAAGAGAGGAGGATCCCTTTCTTTTTTGACGATTTTCACTTTTGTCGTTCCAGAGTTATTGGACTTGATATGACGGAAAATAGGATTTTTACTCTATGTCATATGATAACTTGAGTAGTGTTTCTCAGAATGTTTTGAAATTTTATCAGCAGCTTACCGGTGAAGAGAGGAGGATCCCTTTCATTTTTGACGATTTTCACTTTTGCCGTTCCAGAGTTATTGGACTTGATATGACAGAAAATAGGATTTTTACCCTATGTCGTATGATAACTTGAGTAGTGTTTCTCAGAATGTTTTGAAATTTTATCTGCAGCTTACCGGTGACGAGAGGAGGATCCCTTTCATTTTTGGTCGGAACAATCAGTAATGTTATGGTTATGTAAATAGGTTGGACAGATGTGGGGAGCGGGGGGTATATCTTAGTGAGCTGTGCTCACAGTAATACTAGAAAATTATTTTACACTATTTTGATTTTATATAAAAAGTCATTATTATTGTTAATTACCAAACAATCATAAAATTTGAGTAATGTTATGTTGCTATAGCAACTTGTAAATGCCAAACAGTAATAACAGGACAACTCTGAAACGAAGAATTTACTTTCAAGTTTCCTAGAGTATTCTGTGGAAAGGACTGGATCATGATCAGCTGTGGGTTACTGGCGATTGATGTTAAGTGGCCATCATACATTTTCTTATTGATATTATTTTAACATCTTGTAACCATACATTTTTTTGTGATGAAAAATGACATAAATTTTAAACTATTTGACTGTTCATCCATGAACATGTGTATTTCAGGATTGGAGAGGAAATAAACAATCACAACTGTTGGATATTGATGATGATAAAGAAAGTGATGTTCGCTCTAGTCACAGTGGCCAGGATCCATGGGTTCTACAAGATCAAAAAGACAGTGATCACCGGTCATCCCTATCTAGTCTAGATAATCAGAATGGATTTTTCTTTGGAGAAGAGCAGCTTGAAGAGGATGACAGTATGTCACCCAGTCAAACAAGTCCGTCACTGTCACCTTCAAAACATAAGAAATCCAATCCTTCCCACCTACGGGCTAAAAAAGATAGTCACCTAGCAGAGGCAGCAGCTAGAAGTCCTAGTAGCCCTACATCCTCTACCACTAGTATGTTACCCTAAAGGGTTCATTATTAAATATAGTGGGTACAAGAAAGGCACTCAAACTTTATAAATATTCATTTTCATTTTCATGTTTCACCTATGGACAATGTTGCAATGAAGCTTTTTAATATTTAGGTGAAACATGTCAAAATCAGAATAATAAAGTATAATGAATTAAATATGTAATAATTCCATTTACAAAGTGCCTTCCTTAGACTTACTATATGTATCCTCATGCATTTGTTTTGCTTTATTTCCACACAATTTGCACTTAGATTTTATATATATTGAATTTTTATAGATTTTTAATTTTTTTTTAGTTATTATTTAATTTTTATTTTGTAAAGATTTTTATTTCAAATATAATTTGTAACCAAGTAACTAGATATTATTATTTACAATTTTACACGATGAGTACATTTTCTGTTTAACACTTTTTATGTGTTGATTTTGAACAAAAATTATGCTCTAACATAATTATTACTATTGTATTTTTGTTATCTACATTACTGAAATTATATATTTGAACATGGAAAGACGTAATGAATTTCGTTTTAGCTTATCTGGCGAAAGGCACTGTCAGCTTTTATCATCATGATGTGTCTGTCGTCATCACTAGTTTTACATACGTTGTATGTTAATCCTCTCCTCTGAAACCACAAGGCGAAATAACATATGGCCTTTCAAAAATATATACGACAGCCCTGCCCTCCATCAACAGTTGAAAGAAAAAAAAATTGCTGCATGTCGGTGATATTTGGCATACCTAAAATATTATGTTCTATCTTATGGACCAAAATATTTGTCTTTTTAGAGTTTTCTGTCAATACAAAAACAAATAATGTTCACTACTATTCTTATACTGTATTAGATATCAAAACAAACCTTGGTCTAAAATGTTTAGGATTTCATACTGTAAATTTGTCTAGTTTGATTTGATGGCATATAAAGTTGAAGGTTAAACTAACAAAACATGACCTGTTAAGTTGTAATAAAGGTGAATATCTAAAGGTGAAGGTTAAGCTAACAAAACATGACCTGTTAAGTTGTAATAAAGGTGAATATCTGAAGGTGAAGGTTAAGCTAGCAAAATATGACCTGTTACGTTGTAATAAAGGTGAATATCTAAAGGTGAAGGTTAAGCTAACAACACATGACCTGTTAAGTTGTAATAAAGGTGAATATCTAAAGGTGAAGGTTAAGCTAATAAAACATGACCTGTTAAGTTGTAATAAAGGTGAATATCTAAAGGTGAAGGTTAAGCTAACAAAACATGACCTGTTAAGTTGTAATAAAGGTGAATATCTAAAGGTGAAGGTTAAGCTAACAACACATGACCTGTTAAGTTGTAATAAAGGTGAAGGTTAAGCTAACAACACATGACATGTTAAGTTGTAATAAAGGTGAATATCTAAAGGTGAAGGTTAAGCTAACAAAACATGACCTGTTAAGTTGTAATAAAGGTGAAGGTTAAGCTAACAACACATGACCTGTTAAGTTGTAATAAACGTGAATATCTAAAGGTGAAAGTTAAGCTAACAAAACATGACCTGTTAAGTTGTAATAAAGGTGAAGGTTAAGCTAACAACACATGACCTGTTAAGTTGTAATAAAGGTGAATATCTAAAGGTGAAGGTTAAGCTAACAAAACATGACCTGTTAAGTTGTAATAAAGGTGAAGGTTAAGCTAACAACACATGACCTGTTAAGTTGTAACAAAGGTGAATATCTAATTTACCTGAAATGTTTTCCTTTAAAAAAATCCATTGCTAGCATTGTAAAACATCAAATAACTTTTTTTCTGAAGGTTCGTGTAATTTAGAAGATTTAGCAGCTAAGGGACTTCGTAGAAGATGTGCTAGTGAATGTTTTACTAGTGCTACAGATAACATGACATATGGTTCATCCTATGATTCAACAGAGGACTACCAGGCTAGGTTCATGAGGTCTCCGTTACGTATATCTATAGGGGAGGAGGAGATCTTACCATCAGGGCCTGATCCTGCTCCTGAGATGAAGAAAGATTTTATGGATAGGTATGAAATATATGTAGTAAATAAACCACAGATTTAATATTAGGAAAATATACATACAGTCAAACCTGCCTTAAAGGGCACCTCTATATAACAAATCACTGTCTGTAAAGGGCAGTCTCATTTTTCCCATTTAAATGAATAATGCATATAATTTTAACCTGTATATAAAGGGCAACTGCTCATAAAGGTCACATTTTCAGGTTTCCTTTAGTGGCCTTTATATACAGGTTTGACTACAGATTCATCCATTAAAGCACTACATTGTAATATCTGTTTTTCAGGATTAGGACTTCATTACATGATACTTTTTCTGATTTTGTGTATTGATTTGTGAAATGAAGGAAGTAAATTATATACAGAAATAGAGCATGTGTTGTTCCTTCTTTCTTTGTGCACTGTTTCTGCATCTTAATGTCATAATTGTTGACCCAAAACTTCATGTAACACTTCTGTGACAGAACTTCATTGTTTTGTTATCAGACTTGTCACTATTTAGAAACATTTAAGATTTGAAATGCAGCATAAATTTTTTTTGAATTGGCTTTTGTCAAAAATTTATAGATTATTACATGACATTTTCCATATGGATCCTGAGATTTCAATATCGAACAACGAAGAGCTTTTGTCTGAGAAGCTGTAGGGACAGAGGGATGATGTGTGGGAAACTGTAGGGAGCCTGTAAGGACCAATACATGTTTTATGTTTGTTAATGTGTATCAGCATGAGGCCAATTCAGCCATATTACCTTTCCAAAAAAGTATTTATTATTATAGAATATATGATAAACGTTAATATAAATATACAAAAACTAATGTAATATAAACTTGTCTTTATAGATGTACATCTAATATAGACCCTATATCTGTACCCTACCTCAGTCCATTAGTCTGTCGCAAGGAGCTGGAGAACATACTGTCTAATGAAGGAGACTTGTCGTTAACGTCTGATAATTTCCTGGATGAACATCCAATCATATTCTGGAATTTAGTAAGTACCACATGTTTATACATATTTCTGTATAACTCTTGTAATTTGCTTAATTCAAAATTGAGATCAGTACAATTACAAATTTGTTTTTATTTTAACCTTGTCACTCAATGGGGTGATTGTTTCATTCTAGTTTCTATAAAAATTTAATTTATTTATTTTTAACCTTGTCATTAAATGGAGTGGTTGTTGCAGTCTAATTTCTGTAAAACTTAAATTTATTATCCCCTCGCCAACGAAGTTGCGAAGTGATATAGAAATGCTACCGTCGTCCTTCCGTAACATCCTTGTGAACACTCTAGAATCAACAGCCTTTAATGGATTTTGACCAAACTTGGTACATACTTAGTCCTTAAGAGAATCTGGAACTCTGTTGATTTTCAAGGTCAAAGGTCAAGGTCACCAGGTCAAATTTTTAGGCGAGGGGATACGCCACGCTTTGCTTTGCCCGTGTTTATTTTAATGTCACTCAATGGGGTTGATTGTTGCAGTCTAGTTTCTGTAAAAAAAAAATTATTTATTTATTTTAACCTTGTCACTCAATGGAGTGATTGTTGCAGTGTAATTTCTGTAAAACTTAAATTTATTTATTTTAATGTCACTCAATGGGGTGATTGTTGCAGTCTAGTTTCTGTAAAAAAAAATGATTTATTTATTTTAACCTTGTCACTCAATGGAATGATTGTTTCAGTCTAATTTCTGTAAAAATTCAATTTCTATTTCTATAAACATTACAAGATGCTTTAACATACTATGTGGAACAACTTGTATTACATTATGTAGTACACAATTGATTAACTCAGTAAAATCGGTGAAATGAATTTACATTTTCCAATAACTGTATTAACTGATAGGAGCAAATTTTTGTCTAAAAAAAAGTGGTACATATACGTGTTTCAATTGTACATGTACATGGTTTAATGGTTCATGTACTTGGTTCAATTGTACATGTACATGGTTTAATGGTTCATGTACTTGGTTCAATTGTACATGTACATGGTTTAATGGTTCATGTACATGGGTTAATGGTTCATGTACGTGGTTCAATTGTACATGTACATGGTTTAATGGTTCATGTATGAGGTTCAATTATACATGTACATGGTTTAATGGTTCATGTACTTGGTTCAATTGTACATGTACATGGTTTAGTGGTTCATGTACTTGGTTCAATTGTACATGTGCATGGTTTACTGGTTCATGTACATATTCAATTGTACATGTACATGGTTTAATGGTTCATGTACTTGGTTCAATTGTACATGTACATGGTTTAATGGTTCATGTATGTGGTTCAATTGTATATGTACATGGTTTAATGGTTCATGTATGTGGTTCAATTGTATATGTACATGGTTTAATGGTTCATGTATGTGGTTCAATTGTACATGTACATGGTTTAATGGTTCATGTATGTTGTTCAATTGTATATGTACATGGTTTAATGGTTCATGTATGTGGTTCAATTGTACATGTACATGGTTTAATGGTTCATGTATGTGGTTCAATTGTATATGTACATGGTTTAATGGTTCAATTGTATATGTACATGGTTTAGGGGTTCTGTGGTTCATTGTGTAATCGAGTGGGATATGTACATGGTTTGGTGGTACATGTATTATGAATATTTACATTTCTATTTTTAGATATGGTATTTTAAAAGAATAGAAGTTCCTAGTCATTTACCAGGATTTTTATTGACTGCAAAAACTTTAAACAAGGGCAGTCGGGTAAGATTTTTATAAGTCAAAAATCGAAGTGTAATATAACTGTGTCATAATTTAACATCTGTCATGTAAATATATATACACGTTTCACATTTAAATGTTCTCAAAAACTGTTGAGAAATAAATTTTATAAAATGACTGTTTGCCATTGCTGCCTGCCTCAAAATGAAACTTAAGCTAAGCCAGTTGAGATTATATTTTTTTATTTTCTGAAGGTTGGTTTTTTCATTGTTTGTATTAGTGGCATGATTCAAGTTTCAGATATTAGTCACACCCATATACTGGTTCCCTTTATAACTTAAACTAACAGTGTAACTTATTAGTTAATTTATGATACCAATTATTCACAATATAAGAATATAAAAACATTTTTGTATTGCTGTTTTTTGTCTATTTCTTGACTGCATACAGTTATCCGACGTTTGTTTTTCCAAAGTATGGTACTTATTTTTAGCTCACCTAACCCAAAGGGTCATGTCAGCTATTGTCATCACTTGGCATCTGTCTTCCAGTCTCCATACTTCATATTGTGCATGCTAATCTCTGAACAATAAAAGGTATGAGGGTGTCTATACTTAATTTTGTTACATGTTGATATAATATTTATACTTAGAATTCATCAAGAACCTACAATAGTGACCATGTATTGTTAAGACCACAGTGGGACAACACCAGGATACATGAAGAAGTCGGATTACCAATGTATAAAGCATGGAATGAAGGTCAGTACTTGTATCATCTCAAAATTCTGATAGCTATCAAAAACATGGAGGGCAGATGTCATTGTTATTGAACGGCATCGGTAGTGTAATGGTTAGGCTAGCACGGTAAATCGAGGGGTCGAGACCCAATCGCATCAAACCAAAGACTATAAAATTAGTATTTGTTATTTCTCTGCTAAGCATGCAGCATTAAGGAGAAAGAGCAAAGACTGGTTGGCTCTGAATCAGGATAATGTGTCTGAGTGGGACAACATGTCTATCTGGAGACTGTTCTTTTAGTGAACTAGTACAAAGCAGACCTCATCATTGTTTCATTGAAAGTTAACTTGTTCTCGCCATGATATAGCTGAAAAATTGATGAGTTGGCATTAAACAACAAACAATCACTCACTTACTCACTCAAATAGTTGAGAAAAATCTGTTTAAGCTATATATTCCACTAGCTGTTGGTTGCTAGAAGTAATTAGGTGCCAACCTCTCCCCCTTCTGGGGGAGACATTATTTTCGTCCTGTCCCTCCATATGTAAGTCAACTTGTACATCTTAAATTGTAATTCCTCAAAACTTTGCCTGATTGTTTATTACCATATGAAGATTCAAATATCATAATAGTAGTTTGATCAGACCATTTATGAAGGAGTAATCACCCTTTTTAAATTCCTCTTACATTTTTAATAGGATTACCAGGTATTTTTCTCAAAAGATGGAGAATCCAAATAGATGTATATTTTCTTTTTCAGGTCATAGTTCACATACTGTTGATGCTTTAATCACAGAAGCTAAACCTTTCAACAGAGCGTAAGTATATATAACTCACAATGCTTGTCTAATAGATAAAAAAGGATACAATTTATTATTGTTAGGAGCTAACCTGGGCCAAAAGTATGTGTGAGATATTGTCATAACTTTTATTGTGTTGTCTGTAACAGTATTTTTCTGTTGCAACCGGTCATTATTTTCCCTCACATTTTGTCCATTATAAATTATTGTATTGTCAGATGCTATATTTTAGAGGACCCGGGTGGCTCAATGAGTTAGGTAGTTGGATTACGTAACAACTCATGCAAGCCTATCACCAATATGGCGTGGGTTTATGCCCGGCTTTGTAAATTACAAAAAAGGGTGCACTCGACTCGCAGCTGCAAGTGATAAAGTTTACCAGTTGCTTGCCCATGGTCGGTGGTTCTCTCCAGGTGCTTCTTCCACCACTAAAACTGGTCGTCATGATGTAGCTGAAGTATTGCTAAAAGGGGCGTGAAACACAATAAATCAAATGAAATCAGATGCTATTTAAAATCAGTGACCTAGGTAGACATGATTTGTTCTACATGGATATGAATTAATGAGTAAAGTTTGACTTGAATCCTGAACATTTTTTTTATGTTTATTTAGCAAATATTACAAATGTTTTGCAGCAGACTTTATGTTCCATGTGTTAGTTCATCCAGATATCTATTTTTAGTTTAGTCTATCTATATTTAGCTTTAATGTTTCAGTATGTACAAAGGGCTCAACATGGGGGTTTTGAAATCAGACAGTATAGGGGCATATACCTTTAGAACAACTCAAAAACATTTACTATTCTTTCTGCACTTATTATGAATATATATAATAATAGAATACAGACCAAGAATAATCAAAGGCACAAATAGAAAGACTTTTATACTAAACTACTAAATACATGTTTGATCTTGTAACGTACTAAAGAACTGTTAAGACAGAAAAATATTTCATGGCTCTTTTATGTACATGCATAATTGTAATTAAGCACAATTAAGGCTGTGCAATTGGTCAAATAAAATTTCCTAGTGAGTTCTTCTAGGTTCCGCATGTGTATGTAAATTGCATTGTGCAGGCAATACTATTTCAAGCAAATTTCAGTTTAAGTGTAAATTGATTATTTTTTTACAGAATATTACATCAGATTATAACAAGTATACAATGTAACGATCTATTGAGTCCTATTAAGATGGTGATGAACTGTCGTAGACGCTTGAGAATGAGGAGTAGACATCGCAGTATTTACAGAGATATTCTATTCTTAGCTTTAGTGGCATGTGGAAGAGAAAATATTGACTGTGGTAAGAATTTCCTTCTTTTTTTTACATAATTATTAATTTTTAAAGTAACATTGGCATGACTAACAACGATTAACATGAACTTAAATATCTTATGTTAATACTTGGCTCCCGTTATTGTTAGCATTACTAAGAAAACTTTATAAATTCTACGTCAGTTGATGCTTCATGTCAGTTAACTTCATTATGGCCAATTTCAGACTGTAGTATCAAGGGTGGTTTCTGGTTTATGGTGTTTAATGCCACTTTCAACAATATTGTGGTGGTCAGTTTTATTGGTGGAGAAAACCAGAGAAAACCACTGACCTGTTGCCTCGCCATGAACGGGGCTCAAACTCACAACTTTAGTGGTGATAGGCACTGATTGCACAGATAGTTGTAAACCAACTACCATGTGATCACAACGACGATGGCCCCTGTAGTATCAAGGGAATTGTTTATGTTATCTCTAGAACATTTATTCCATATTTCCCACTGTGTATTGATATGACGTACCTAAGTTCACAAAGGTCAGTACACAATTGTTAGCTGACAAATATTATAACTATTGACAATCTATAGGAATAAACAAGATAGAAGTAAAAATATTGTAATAATAATATTAAATACCTCCATAGTAAATCGGTGATCAAATGTTCTCTAGACATCTATTTGTCAACATGCCGTGACAGATTCTGAGGCTTATTACCCTGAGATTTGTTCACAGTTACATGTTTAAGAAACACATTTTAACTCCCAGATTCTGATGTAGGTGAGTATATTTGATAAACATAATTTAAAACATGATTTGCATTTACTTCAATTTCAGATGCTTTTGACCGGGAATTCCGTAATGCTTTCCTAAAACTCTCCCAGATGGAAATGAAACGAACACAGAGGGATGATAGACCAAGGAAAACAAAAGTTATTTGGTGCAGAAAAGTGTTTGGTGAACTTGAAGTTTGAGCTGTAGCATGTAACAGATACAATGCCTTAATGGACAGCTCAAAATTTTCCTTGTTTGATGATCCATAAACAGCTTGTTTTGATCTGACTTAAATAATGCAATATTGACACAACAAAAAGTAATTAGTGATGTAAAGATATGTTTACAAAGTCAAAATTTTCCTTCAAATTCGCTTCAACATTTACCTGTGCACCTGTTTCAAACACAAACGAGACAGTCTAGGCATGTCATCAAACAAAACGAGACAGTCTAGGCATGTCGTCAAACACAAACAAGACAGTCTAGGCATGTCGTCAAACACAAATGACAGTCTAGGCATGTCCTCAAACACAAACGAGACAGTCTAGGCATGTCGTCAAACACAAATGAGACAGTCTAGGCATGTCGTCAAACACAAACGAGACAGTCTAGGCATGTCGTCAAATATAAACGAGACAGTCTAGTCATGTCGTCAAACACAAATGAGACAGTCTAGGCATGTCGTCAAACACAAATGAGACAGTCTAGACATGTCGTCAAACACAAATGAGACAGTCTAGGCATGTCGTCAAACACAAATGAGATAGTCTAGGCATGTCGTCAAACACAAACGAGACAGTCTAGGCATGTCGTCAAACATAAACGAGACAGTCTAGTCATGTCGTCAAGCACAAATGAGACAGTCTAGGCATGTCGTCAAACATAAACGAGACAGTCTAGTCATGTCGTCAAACACAAATGAGACAGTCTAGGCATGTCGTCAAACATAAACGAGACAGTCTAGTCATGTCGTCAAACACAAATGAGACAGTCTAGGCATGTCGTCAAACACAAATGAGAGTCTAGGCATGTGGTCAAACACAAATGAGACAGTCTAGACATGTCGTCAAACACAAATGAGACAGTCTAGGCATGTCGTCAAACACAAATGAGACAATCTAGGCATGTCGTCAAACACAAATGAGACAATCTAGGCATGTCGTCAAACACAAATGAGAGTCTAGGCATGTCGTCAAACACAAATGAGAGTCTAGGCATGTTGTCAAACACAAATGAGACAATCTAGGCATGTCGTCAAACACAAATGAGAGTCTAGGCATGTCGTCAAACACAAACGAGAGTCTAGGCATGTCATCAAACACAAATGAGAGTCTAGGCATGTCATCAAACACTTTAATGGAAGGGAGTTGGACAGGTGTTTAAAATTTGTGTTTGAAACAGGTACTTATGTAAAATTTGAAGGAAATATTTGACCTTGTAAACACATCTTAACTTGTGCAGGAAATAATTCTAGTATTATGACAAGAAATGATGATAAATGGCATATTACTATAGAGATTGACAGCCAGACAGAGTATTGTAGAAATGGATCAATATTTAATTCATTTGGTAGCAATATATTTTATCTGTGATAAATTTATTCCTGCTGTGGTTTAATGACTTGCTGTATTTGTTGTGAAATTGCGTTTTTGATTGTGGTGCTTTTTGATCAGATACTTGGCATAATCCATTGTCATGTCATAATTATAGTACAGGAACATGTGATAAAGAACTATGTCATGTTTTAGTATGTTTAATTTTCATTAATTTATGACCACAAAAGTATTCATATTTGTATTTTATTCAAGCATTTGTTGTATTAAGATGTTTATTGAAGAAAGGGGAAAAAACCAGACAAGGTCAAGAAATTTAGACAAAAATAGAATTTCATCTTGATCAATAGGTTACTTTAGAACCCATTATTCTAATGGTCAGTTTCATACTACAAAATGTAGTTGCAGTGTAAAATGATTGTTTCATTGTAAATTGGAAAATATAATATATTGATATAAAATCAACAAAGATGTCAGAACTTGTTTTTAATGATTGACCGATATAATTGATATGCCACTAACACATTTTCCTAATAGAAGAATGTTGTACTCTGCTTTGATTTGATGAATGCTGGTAAAAGGGAACATGCCATGTGGATCTCAGATGTTTTTACAATTTGTATACCATGTTTAAGAGGGTAATTTTAGGATTATGATAAAATCTTATTTCTGTTATATGAACCCCCGTTTGAAAACCAGGGAGACTATTAAAGTTGAGATTTTGGGGGTTTAACTATAACAATTAATATCAGGACTTGCTTGAACTATGACCATCAAAAGTCAGGATTTTGAGTCTTTCAATCTCCTCCCCCTTGAACAATCCTGGCAGCAGGCCTGTTAGAGAAATGTGATGGAACTAGACAAAAACTATCATGTCAATGTAAAAGTATTAATACAAAAGTATTGACAATAATTTTTTTTTTTTTTGTGCATGGTCGAACTTAATTTAAGGTCAAAGATGCTAACAAATTAGGGTCAAATTTTTTTTTTCTGTATTATTTAAACCATGATATTGTTGCAGTCGTGATCAGTTTTAATCAGTGGACGTTGGTTTAACAAATGGTACCAAATTAAATAATAATGTCAAAAGTTAGCACTATTTTGTATTATCGCTATTTTGTTTATTTTCCCTTTGATGTTTAAAACCGATATATTTCATATCACGTAAGCGCATGAGATGATTCCAATTATTGTTAATCACTAAGCATTGTCAAGGACGCACATAGTATTATCTTGTTTTCTAATATGACGTTATAATGACGTCACATTACCAAATTCTTGATAATTAAGTGATTAACGATATAAAATATTAATTGTGTTTTAAAAAATGTCAGTATCTCAACAAAAATTATTTAATTATGAATGCAAAATAGCGATAAAATATTTAAAGATGTTTTTTAAAACTCGAGGACGTTTCGCAGTCATCTCTCATCTCAGGGCTTTGCCCTTCGATGAGAGATGACTGAGAAAAGTCCACTCCTTTTAAAAAACATTGTTAATCACTTATTATTACATTAGGCTCTATTTTACTGTTTTTCTATTGGCCAGAAGCAATACACGTGACATTCCATTTTCTAACATATATTGATTAGCAAAAAGCAATTTCTGTGCAATAAATAATCATATTGCACTCTCGTACAAAATCAATGAATGAAATTACGTGGCACGAGAGTGCAATATGGTTTTTTATAAGATTTCAAAATTTTCAAAGTTTCAAAAATTTCAGTTTTCAAAAAATTTCAAAATTTTAATATTTAAATAATAATATTGAAAAATGATAAAACAATTATAGCCTACCATTTCGGTCAATACTATGGCCTTTTTAAAAAAGAATGAAGATTACCTAAAATTGAAATTGGCTGGTTAATAAAAGTATTAAGAAATGGGCGTTTTCATATGTCCTTGGTTAAGTCAAAATTAATGGCCCAAGGAAGGTTGTATTGGCCCGAGGCAACGCCAAGGTCCAATACAACCTTCTGAGGGCCATTATGACTAACCTTGGACATATAACCGGTCCATTCACCCATTTATTAATACTATAATATAATTGTATGAGAGTGGGTATTTTATTTAAACTTTGTATAAAACATAGAGTATAAACAAGTATAATAATTATGTATGGTATTATTGGTATTTTATGTATGTTAGGTTGTGTAAATATTGTATAAATTATCTCTATAAATTGTTGATATAAAGTGTTGTTTATATGAAATTTCAGGCTTTTTAAATTTTGTTATTGTTTTTGTTTTTTTTTTATTTGACTTTATTTTCTACATTTACATGATCCTATTTGCATTTATTGATTTTTTTTCATTACAATGAGGCAGGCAGTAGGACATTTAGTTTAAAAAATGAACTAAAACCAGCATAATTCATTTTCACAATTTGTTTATATATTCCATGAAGCACGAAGGATGACACCTAGCTCATGTTACAAAAAATAAAATCCTTCCCCCCATCACACTTTTTAATAGAATAACCCTCATTTATAATTTGATGTTTTCAGTTTTACTTCGTTGATTGTAAGTTTTGAGGTCGTCTGATTCAAGCTTTTCCATTTAAATAAACCTCTAGAATTTGCATGCCAGTTTCCATGCTTTGGGTTGGGTTTGAAATAAAATGTTGCCTAGGAAATGCTTGCTGATTTTTATATGTATTTGGATTCTTGAGCTTTCATAGTTTTAGTCAACCTCTATTAAACAAATATTGAACGATTGGTATTTTTTGCGTAGTTGATTATACATTTTGTTACATTGTTTATTGAAAAAATACAAATTATAGCTTTTCTTTTAAATCAGTAAATCATCAAATTGACTCCAGATAACATTTTTTTTAAATTATAAATACAAGTAAAAAAAATTAATTGAAATGAAATTTTTTTTTTTTAAATCCAAAGAAGTGAAACACAATTAGAATATTTATGTTTGATGTATAATGTATAAAAAATTATATTATGTTAATAAGAAATAGATTTAAATTGGGTTATAAAAAATAAAACAATAATGTTGACATATTAAAAGTAAAATGTATATGTTTCTGATATATATAAATATATCGTAGTTACAATCACTGTTTTATAACATGGTATATTCTCAGAGATGAAAGCTTTCCTCTGATCAGTCGATTTCCACCTTTTTTTTAGGAAAATATTTTAAAAGAAAATGTGTCAAACTTGGTCCAAACAGCTGAAAAAGGAGGTGTATGGGCACTGTATAGGGGTTTTATTAGTCAACTCTTTCATCTCTGTTCTCTGAGCTGAGACTTGATATATATATCTGTAATGATTGACAACTTCTGCTGTAACATAACAGGGGCCCGGGTGGTTCAATGAGTTAGGTAGTTGGATTACCTTACAACCCATACAAGCCTATCGCCAATACAGCATGGATTCGCGCCCGGCTTTGTATATTACAAAAAAGGGTGCACTCGACTCGCAGCCGCAAGTGAAAAAGTTTACCAGGTGCTTGTCCGTGGTCGGTGGTTCTCTCCGGCTTCTTCCACCACTAAAACTGGTCACCATGATATAGCTGAAATATTGCTGAAAGTGGCATTAAAACATCAAAAATCAAATAAAAAAATCTGCTGTAACATGATGACATGATATGTTTGTCTTCTTATTATATTGGGTCACCATGGTGATATATCAGTTTACAGAATGTTTCTATTGGAATCCATGCTGTGTTCACTTGTTCTAGTTAATCATAGTTTATCACACACAAATAAGAACAAAATGACAAGGTTCAAAATACCAGGTCAATTATTATACTCCCAGGTATAGTCAGATTATCACTTCCATATAAACAATGGAAGTTTATTTACTCTCAAACGAAAAACATTACAATCATTTCAAATCTTATACAGTCATTACGGGTAATTTTGTGCACTGTCAATTCTGTACACTACTATAAATAACATAGATAAAACTTGTTGTGCCGAATTGGACAGTGTGTAGAATTACCCTCCAGCATTGTACATGTAAGAGAGTGATAATCTCTATGATAGTTACAATATTTAAACCTTAATAACAGTAAACAAAATAGGTAGATTTCTTGATATTGTGTGGTTTTGATAATACTAATAAATAAAAAGACATGTGTTGTCTGCTTTCTTGTATTATAGAGAATAAACACTTACTGAAACCTTGTCTACTAGTATAATACTTAACTCTCAATAAGTCATTTTAATAATGTTACATTGGTTTAACCCTGGATTACCAATGCGTCATGGTTGTTTTCAGTGAGTTACCAGGTAATAAGGTGATTGTTTATTTTGTTGGTATTAGTGGTATTGTTTACATTACTGTTTAAATTTGTTTTTTCGTAACATCATTACCAGAAAGAGCTTAACGATGATTAGTGTAACATGCACATGTTGATCTTTCTGATTTTCAAAATAAAATTTAAATAGAATAGTGCACAAATATGTTTTTTGTGTATTTAAAGAACAACCTATAATATTATTTTGTAAAGTTTTCTTTTGTAAAATCAAAACAAAAACGAAAATATCATTTGATTGTAAAAGAAATCTGTAATATTTACCAAGATGTGATGCTTTGTTATAAATAAGGTTTTGTTTCTATGTTCTACATTCCTGTTGTTAAGGGTGGGGTTTATCCATAATTTATAGTCATTTCTTGCTTTATATTCTCGTATGTTTTATGTCATAATTGCTCATGAAATAAATACTCTTGAAAATATGCAGTTTTATTTTGTCTTGCCCATGATCAAAAAGTAAAACGTACAGCCTGTTTATGATTTTTTTTTTTTTCGAAATATTTTCAACTGGGAATTATTAAATAACCAACAGAGAACTTTTTATTAATTGAGCCAAAACATATTTGGAACACAACTTTTAGACTCATAATTCTGGGAAAACTTGATGGACCAGGCTATAGTACTAATGTGCACATCTTCATATTAGGATCTTGCAATGTACAAAGTTTCATGAACTTCTGATTAATCATGTAGGAGAATTTGCGATGACAAAGTGCATACTGAATTGTCCCAAATAACAGGGGTAAAACTCAATGGACAATAAAATCCTTTATACTGCAAAGTTCACATATCATGATCTTAAATTCCACAAAGTTTGGTGGAAATCGGACAAAAGATGTGGAAGTTGGTCCGGACAGACAGACACAGGCCGATTCCTATATACCCCCCAAACTATGTTTGCGGGGAGTATAAAAATGTTTGGTGTTCACTGATCATAATAATTATTAACAGCCTTAAAAATCAAAATGATTCCTAGTACTAGTCTTTATATAAGTAGGTGCCTGTATGTGTAAAGATGAAAAGAAAATAACAATATTCATAAAATAGTAGCATGATTTTATTTGAATTTCTTTAAACAAACATCAACAAAAAATGTTCAAAGGCAAACTCCCTAAAATAAACAGTTTGATTATAATATAATAATAAATGATATGACAATTACCTAGGTTACAGTGTTTATAGTGGACAAAGATACTTAATATTGTTCTACGTGTGACATCAGTCAAGTATGTAGTAACATTCCACTATAAATACTGTAAAGACATAATCTACTATAACAAATACTGCCAGCTTAAAAAGAGGCAAGACATAACTAAATACTGATATCACAGCTTATAATATAAATATCACCACCTGGTTAACAAAGACAGCTTTCACTTCTACTTCTACTCAAGTTGACCGAGGTATACAAGCTTGAGTTAAGAAAGTTTTCTTACATACAATGACCAAATAAATACCTTTACAGTTGTAACTATTAAAAAATTTCATCTAGTAAGTAGTTTACTTCAGTGTATAACAAAGGCAAAAGCAGGATAAAAAAAATACAAACTTGGCATACTTAACTATGTTATTTTCTTTCTTGCTTGACAGAATTAGTATCCAGTCAAACCTGCCCATACAGTCACCCCTATTAAGCAGTCACCTGTATTAAAAGATCACCTTTTTCTTGTCCTGTCAGATAATTTAATATGAATTAAATATCTTTTAAGGGGTCACCAATCTTATCAGGACACTTTTTCCTTGACCCAAAGGTGACCTCTTAAAGACAGGTTTGACTGTATAAAGGTGACCTCTTAAGACAGGTTTGACTGTATAAAGGTGACCTCTTAAGACAGGTTTGACTATAAAGGTGACCTCTTAAGACAGGTTTGACTATAAAGGTGACCTCTTAAGACAGATTTGACTACAAAGGTGACCTCTTAAGACAGATTTGACTACAAAGGTGACCTCTTAAGACAGATTTGACTGTACAAAGGTGACCTCTTAAGACAGATTTGACTGTACAAAGGTGACCTCTTAAGACAGATTTGACTACAAAGGTGACCTCTTAAGACAGGTTTGACTATAAAGGTGACCTCTTAAGACAGGTTTGACTATAAAGGTGACCTCTTAAGACAGATTTGACTGTACAAAGGTGACCTCTTAGGACAGATTTGACTGTACAAAGGTGACCTCTTAAGACAGATTTGACTACAAAGGTGACCTCTTAAGACAGGTTTGACTATAAAGGTGACCTCTTAAGACAGATTTGACTGTACAAAGGTGACCTCTTAAGACAGGTTTGACTATAAAGGTGACCTCTTAAGACAGATTTGACTGTACAAAGGTGACCTCTTAAGACAGATTTGACTGTACAAAGGTGACCTCTTAAGACAGATTTGACTGTACAAAGGTGATCTCTTAGGACAGATTTGACTGTACAAAGGTGACCTCTTAAAACAGATTTGACTGTACAAAGGTGACCTCTTAAGACAGATTTGACTACAAAGGTGACCTCTTAAGACAGGTTTGACTATAAAGGTGACCTCTTAAGACAGGTTTGACTATAAAGGTGACCTCTTAAGACAGATTTGACTGTACAAAGGTGACCTCTTAAGACAGATTTGACTACAAAGGTGACCTCTTAGGACAGATTTGACTGTACAAAGGTGACCTCTTAAGACAGATTTGACTACAAAGGTGACCTCTTAAGACAGGTTTGACTATAAAGGTGACCTCTTAAGACAGATTTGACTGTACAAAGGTGACCTCTTAAGACAGATTTGACTACAAAGGTGACCTCTTAAGACAGATTTGACTGTACAAAGGTGACCTCTTAAAACAGATTTGACTGTACAAAGGTGACCTCTTAAGACAGATTTGACTGTACAAAGGTGATCTCTTAGGACAGATTTGACTGTACAAAGGTGACCTCTTAAGACAGATTTGACTATAAAGGTGACCTGTTAAGACAGGTTTGACTATAAAGGTGACCTCTTAAGACAGATTTGACTGTACAAAGGTGACTTCTTAAGACAGGTTTGACTGTATAAAGGTGACCTCTTAAGACAGGTTTGACTGTATAAAGGTGACCTCTTAAGACAGATTTGACTGTATAAAGGTGACCTCTTAAAACAGGTTTGACTGTATAAAGGTGACCTCTTAAGACAGGTTTGACTGTATAAAGGTGACCTCTTAAGACAGGTTTGACTGTATAAAGGTGACCTCTTAAGACAGGTTTGACTATAAAGGTGACCTCTTAAGACAGGTTTGACTGTATAAAGGTGACCTCTTAAGACAGGTTTGACTATATAACTCATGAGAACTTGATAAGTAAAATGAGGACAAGAACAACATAAATTTTAATACTGTCTTAAATCAATCATCATTTTATATATACACAGTAAATAATTCAAATATGGTCTTGTACTATTGAGATATATACAAAGTACTCCAATAGATATTATCCATTTTATTTATCACATACAGTCAAACCTGCTTTAGTGACCACCTCTATTAAGCAATAACTTGTATTATGTGATCTTAATTTTAATTTCCCTTCACAGTGCATTTTATATTAATAAAACCTGTATTTAGCGACCACCTGTCTTATGTGACCTTATTTCAAAGTTCTCAAGGAAGGTCACATAAGACAGGTTTGACTGCAGAACTATTTACTGGAAAGCCTGTCTTTATTGATCATAACCAGTCAGATTTTATTCCTCAGTCAGTTTGATATAACTTTACAGGTTTTATTCCTCATTAAGTGAAATATAATTTTAAAATTCATAAAAATACAAACATTAAACACTATTTATCTCACCAAATCCTATCAAAGATAGAAATTTTAAAAAAGTTTTTTTTTTTTACAATAATTGAGACTAGGTCAGGCATTGGAGACATCAGGCCTTTTATTTCATTAATTAGGAATTATGAAAAGAAGTTTAAAGGATATGAATGTAAATGAACAGGAGAGACTATCCAAGTTTACACAAATTATAGTAAAGCTGTTACAAATTATTATATCCCACCTATGATAGTATCCGGGGGATAAAATTTGTGTACAATTTTTATCCATCTGGGAGATAAATATTTAAGAAATTTTATCCATTGTGTAAAAATAATATCCTTTCCATAGGATAGTATTTCTTAAAAACTTAGGATAACATTTCTCTGATATAATATCCCAGATGGATAATAGTTGTACACAAATTTTATCCCTTGGATAATATAAATGGTATTAAGTAGAAAAGGAATTTTATCCCAGAATACTTTAATTTATGTAAACAAGGGACATAATAAAAGTAAGAGATCAATATATATTTATAACATTAACATTTTTATTGTATTCACTTCCATCCATGATGTTAGGGTTGTAATGTACTAATCTTTTTCACGAATAAGATTTCTTTAATTATCAAAAGACATATTGAATAAAACGTTTAAGTAACTGAGAATATTAAGGATATAATATAAATGATATAATGTCCCATAGGATAATCTTTCATTAATTTTATATCCTAGGATATAATCATTGTTATTCATTTCATCCCTTTAGGATAATAAATCATTTAAAGATTTTATCCACAAAGGACAAATTAGCTAAACTATGTTATCCATCAGAGAGGATAAAATATTGATGACAAGGATGCTTTTTACTTTTTCTTTTTATCCATTTAAAACCATAAAAATATCCTTCAGGATATCAGGATTTTTTTCCCTAAAATTAAATCCCCTATGACATTTTATACTAGGGATGATATTTATGATTACAAAGCAACAGCACCTATTGCTGTATGCACAGTCACAGGAAATCCAATATAAATATCCAAGATGAGATAACTGACAAATCTGGGTGAGTATCTTTATAACAACAGATTATATATACTAACATCAAGATGTCTTATAATTTGTGAGATGATTATTTGCCAATAGTAATGGAGATTTCTGATTACTGCTAATTCTGTAGTAGAATATCAGCTAATGATAAGACGGATACTATAAAGTAAGGCTAAAGCTTACAAGATGTCAGGTAATACCTGGTGAATGTAGTTGGTGCCAAAAACATTTTATAAACAAGACATTTATTATGCAATTTTTCACCAGTATGAACCAGTATTTACTAATATTGGGACTTAGGGACAGTGGTTTTTGGCACAGACTAAATGATCTTAAATGTTGAGGACAGTGCTGACTTAACACTCGATCATGTATCTCTGTATTAAGCTTGGCTATTGCATCTAGTTCATGAAAATTAATGAATTTCAGGACAATGCAGGCACTGCTTAAAAGATGAACAAAAAGTCACATGTTTAATTTGTTTATACATGTTGTGTATCACTTTGACCACTTGACCATCGTGGCCCAAAGTGATGTGGTTATAAACAATCCATCACCTTGACAACTAGCCCATCATGGCCAAAAGTAAAGTGGTTATAAACAATCCATCACCTTGACCACTAGCCAACTGTGGCCCAATAAAATGTAAAATCATATATGAATTTAAACATACATAAACATGTCGACAAAATGTTTATATAATGATAGATATAAGAATAAAAGTAAGCATGTATAATGAAGTATGGGATCTTTGGTGAATTAGGCAACATAATGTTATTAACACAATAACTATTTAATATCTACA
This sequence comes from Bathymodiolus brooksi, assembly GCA_963680875.1. NCBI lineage: Eukaryota > Metazoa > Mollusca > Bivalvia > Mytilida > Modiolidae > Bathymodiolus > Bathymodiolus brooksi. The sequence goes on from OY804577.1 coordinate 117,389,176, forward strand.
TTTAAAGCCAAATCCAATCTTTTCAGTTATAAACATCATCTTTTAAACTATAAATGAGATATGTCCATACATAATGCCCTGGTGTTATACATATATTGCAGTACCTAATAATACAAAGGGAGATTTTGTCTTGTAAAGCAAACAGATGATTGGTAATACTTGGCAGTGTACATAAAAGTCAAAACAATCAACAAATATGTTGTACCTTCTGATTAATAAGTTTTTAAATTTTAAAATTTCAACATCAAATTCTAAAAGTATACAATTTGATCAATTTTAAATTGGTCTATTATAATATAACAAAGGATGCTTAAATACTGTATAAAAATTTAATTTTTTTTTTTAAATTAAAAAATCTGTCCATATTCTAAACAAAAAAAATAAATGAAACTCTGAACATAAAAGTTTGTCTACAAATGTTGACATTGACTAGAAATACCAGTTTTCCTGTTGAAACTGAAGCTAACTATGTTCAATATATAAATTATTTTGCATTGACAGAGAATAAAAAGCTAGGTACAAGGAAATTTGTAGTTTCTGATGAAAAGATTTATATTCATATTCTATGGAACATATTTAACAATGTTCAGTGGTAGCAGCTAACGTGGATTTCTAATCCACAAAAAATATTAAAACTCTGCAAGGAACTACCCAATGACTTCATGTACAGTTCAATCAAAGTTTTTGCTTCTAAAAAAAATATGCATTCTTTTTCATATTTTAAAATTTTGTCCTGCTTCTGGCTACCATCTTGGATATCCAATCCACAAAAAAACTTTAAAAGGTTTTAATCATTTTCCCATAGAGTCCTATGTTAAAAATGAAGTGGAGGCCGCATAGTTGACTGATCAATACCAAAGTAGTAACACTTGGGAAGTATCTAGCAAGGATCATCCCAACTTTATTTGGTTTCAATTGGATCAGCAGTTCTTAAGAAGAAGATATTACCCATTCAAAAACTTTCATGGTCCATAGCAGCCATGATTGATCGTCAATTGGAACCAAAGTTACATGTTATAAGGAACATTTCAGCCATGTTTAGTTTCAATCCCTTCAGTCATTCTTGAGAAGAAGAAGATTAAATACGAACAAATTATAAATGACGGATGCCATAGTGATGCGAATAGAACACAAGTCTTCAGTTCAGTTGAATTAAAAACTTGAATAATAGATGTTCTTATAAACCAATATCAAAATTAAAACATTTAATACAAAAGTATATACCATGTCATCTAGACTATACATAAGTCTATGTTGACTATCAGTCTAGGTAGAATATAATTCTTATTGTAAACTCTATCATACACTCATAATGGAAAAAAAACTACTCTTTAAAGTAAAACATCCTTGACCTATAGCCCAAATATTTTTATAGGTAAATAAAACTAATCAAGACAAGGGATGTACCAAATAGTTCACTATCTTGTCTCCTATGGTCAAAATAAACCCCTAATATAATATTTATAGTTCCTATAATATATGGCTTCCTGATATGTCTGCACATTGATCTGTTCAGCAGGAGGCTTATCAGACCAGCATATCTAACTGACTTACACCACATTTAGCTATATTTCAGTTTCAATATAAAACATAGACATTACCACAAATATTTATGTAACAAATAAAATCACGGAGAACAGCCATGTAAAAACATTATAATAATAATAAAGACATTATTAATACTATATGGTTATAATACTAAGACTTTAATACAAATATCATTTAAACTAATTCATGCTGACAACTAATTCAGAGAAGTATCATTTTACTATTAAAAAATTTATATACAACTTTTTTTCACACTCTAAAAGTAAAACTGATCATTTGAGAAAAAAAAAAACCTTTTTAAATAAGCCAACAAACAAAATTTAAAAGCAATTCTTGTAAATAAGCTTGCTTAAACAGTTTATTGTAAGTAGATTCTATCTTCTTTAATTTAAAAGTAAAAAATACAAAATTCTTTTTTAAATTCATCCATTCACGTGAATGACAAAAACAAAGATAAAATATTTTTTTAAACTTTATATATGAAAAAAAAATATATAGATTCAGTATTAAAATCCTGGCTCAAGATATTACAATTAATTTTTAGATATTTTCATGTAAAAACAAGATTGCTATGCCATAGCCAATGTCCCCCGCCTATTTACATAGATCTGTGTATAAATTACTTTCATTAGTTCCTATGACTGAAATGGACTAATCTTTAAAGAAGCTTCTAAATTTTGATTGGCAGATTGACAGTCAAACAGGAAAGACAAATACCCTGTATTGATGAGTGGATTTCAAGGAATTGCAGATTAACAAATTTGAATAGCAAACAAAATAATGAAAAAGTTCCATGTTTTTGTAACAATCATTCAAATTATTTTATCACTATCACATTCCTCATGTGGGAAAAACCCTACATATCAATTTGAAATATGAAATTGGAGCACTTCGAAATTTTATGCATTTTGGCGGCCATCTTAAAAATGGCTGCCAAAATGCCCGCCATTTTGAAATCACATTGGTCAAGATCACATTCCTCTAATAACCCCTAAATATCAATTTTCTTTGTAATTGGAGAATTAGAGCACTTCGAAAAAAAATTATGTTTTTGGCGACCATATTGAAAATAGCTGCCAAAATGGCCACCATAATGGCTACAATGGCCACCATTTTTAAATCGCATTTGTCACTATCACATTCTTCAGGTCGAAAATCTTCTAAAAAACAATTATCGTTGAAATTGTAGCACGTTGAAATTTTGATGTGTTTTGGCAGACATCTTAAAAATGGCCACCTTTCTCGAATTTTGCCAAATTTCGAACTTAAGTTAGAGATTCCTAATATAATGCTTGTGTGTAAGTTTGAAATCAATTGGTCAACAAATAAAACTCTTAGAGCGCTTACAACATATCTCGGACGGACGGACGGACGCCCGACATTTCCATATCCCCCGTTCCGCTTTGCGGGGGCGGGGGACAATTAAATATTTTTTACAGTTTCCCACCATATATAAATTATCTACACCCTGTACTAAACATTCTGTATATCCACACAGTGAAAACAAGATAAATTTTCTCCCAGAAAATAGGTATATAATGTACAAATCTTTTAAAAGTCCTTAAAATAGAGTCTTTCTTAATTCACACCTACAAAGTCAGTATATCTAAGTTGGATCTTCTCCGTAGTTTTCTTCGTCATCCTCCCCATACATCTCTTCTTCAGATGATTCCTCGTTCATATCATCGATGTCCTCACCACCACTGTAAAGATTTTCATCTTCGTCTCTTGTGTGTAAAGTATGTCGTCTGTGTACTGGTTCTGCCAAATCATCATCATCACCCCTGAAATTTAATTTAAATATAAAACATTAGCAAATGACATCTAAAATCCACCAGTCAGTACCAACCAAGTCTGACAGCTAAGTATATCCAATTTGTTTAATATCATAGGTTGGTTGCTTGGCTTATGGTGTTTGATGCCACTTTCAACAATATTTCAGTTATATCGTGGCAGTCAGTTTTATTAGTGGAGGACTCGGAGAAAACCACAAACCTATGGCAAGTCACGGAAAAAACTTTATCACATAATGTTGTACACCTCGCCCTGATCGAGATTCGAACAACATTAGTAGTGAAAGCCACTGATTGCATTAGGTAGTTGTAAATCCACCTATCATACGATCATGGCCATGACAGCTCCGTGTATATTATATAAATGTTATTAAACAAATATTGGTGAATACTACAAACTTATGCAATTAATTTTCTGTAAGGGACAATATTCATGTAGTAACATTTTATTGTATAGTAGAAGTTTGAAAATGATGAGAGTAGCATTTCAAGCTGTCGATGATGTCAAGATATAAAGTGATATATCAGGGAATATTACACACTAACTTTCTGTTACATTCTACATGAATCGGAAACATCGATTAATCAGTCGGACGTCATCATACGATCCGATGATCGATTCTTAAACCTTGTGGTCGATTCTGATTCTATAGTGTCTAACATATATATGCTTAACTTTGTTCTTTGGTTGTTGTTTTTTTTCTGTCTCCATACTGACAAAAATATTGTTTTAGTTTTATCCCAGCTGGGTTTTTTTTTTGCCCTCATACTGACAAACATCTGGCAATTTTGTCCAAGCGTACTTTTGACACTCAGTCAATACACATATTTGAACTAGTCTATTATTTATCTACTTCCCGGAATAGTCCATTTTATATCAGGTGTTACACATATGGAAAACGATCTTTTGTTAAAAATGTTCTAAGTTGCATGTTTACAAATGGAAATATTGTAGTTTGTAAATATATTATTTGATTTTATTCAAATCTTTACTTTTGTCAAACACATATTTGGACTAGTCTATTATTTATCTATCTATATCAGGTGTTACACATATGGAAAACGATCTTTTGTTTTGTTCTATTTTAAAGTTAATGTTTACTAATGGAAAAATTATAGTTTATAAATTTATGATACAATTTTATTCATATCTTTACTTTTGTCAATCATACTCTTGAAATAAAGGCTATTTGATTAATTATAGTCAGTAAATACATTTAGCAGGCAATTGTTACCGATGATCGATCATCGATCGATGTTGATATAACGATCATCGATCTTGAAAATGTTACCGATTCCCATCACTAACTCCTACATAATAACAAGATGAACTGTGAGCTAATGCTCACTAATGATACCCCCGCTCTTCGGCAAACAGGAAGTAGGAATTTGATGGTCCAAAAACACTTCCCACGATATGGGGTACCTATATGAAGCTTGTGACCAAATATCAGATCTCTGCAATCAATAGTTGCTGAGAAAAATGCGACGAAAAATGAGCATACATGTTCAATGTGTATAAAAACCAACTAAGTCGGCAAACAGGAAGTAGGAATCTGACGGGTCCAAAAACGCTTCCCACGATATGGCATACCTATATGAAGCTTGTGACCAAATATCAGATTTCTGTCATCAATAGTTGCTTAGAAAAATGCGACAAAAAATGAGCATATATGTTCAATGTGTATAAAAATCAACAAAGTCGGCAAACAGGAAGTAGGAATCTGACGGGTCCAAAAACGCTTCCCACGATATGGGGTACCTATATGAAGCTTGTGACCAAATATCAGAGCTCTGCCATCAATAGTTGCTGAGAAAAATGTGACGAAAAATGAGCATATATGTTCAATGTGTATAAAAACCAACTAAGTCGGCAAACAGGAAGTAGGAATCTGACGGGTCCAAAAACGCTTCCCACGATATGGCATACCTATATGAAGCTTGTGACCAAATATCAGATTTCTGTCATCAATAGTTGCTTAGAAAAATGCGACAAAAAATGAGCATATATGTTCAATGTGTATAAAAATCAACAAAGTCGGCAAACAGGAAGTAGGAATCTGACGGGTCCAAAAACGCTTCCCACGATATGGGGTACCTATATGAAGCTTGTGACCAAATATCAGAGCTCTGCCATCAATAGTTGCTGAGAAAAATGTGACGAAAAATGTGCATATATGTTCAATGTGTATAAAAACCAACTAAGTCGGCAAACAGGAAGTAGGAATCTGACGGTTCCAAAAACGCTTCCCACGATATGGGGTACCTATATGAAGCTTGTGACCAAATATCAGATTCCTGTCATCAAAGTTGTTGAGAAAAATGCGACGAAAAATTAGCATATATGTTCAATGTGTATAAAAATCAACAAAGTCGGCAAACAGGAAGTAGGAATTTGATGGGTCCAAAAACGCTTCCCACGATATGGGGTACCTACATGAAGCTTGTGACCAAATATCAGATTTCTGCCATCAATAGTTTCTGAGAAAAATGTGACGAAAAATGTGCATATATGTTCAATGTGTATAAAAACCAAATAAGTCGGCAAACAGGAAGTAGGAATCTGACGGGTCCAAAAACGTTACCCACAATATGGTATACCTATATGACGCTTGTGACCAAATAGTTACTGAGTAAAATGCGACGAAAAATATTTTGGACGGACGGAAGGACGGACAGACGTAAAACAGTATACCCCCCTCCCCCTTCGGGGAGCGGGGGTATAATAATACTATATTATAAGATAAAATTTTATGGTTAATTAATAAATATATCAATTTTATAAATACCCATTTTATGGTTAATTAATAAATATATCATTACGTGATGATTTCCGTATTGGCCTAGTTATTAGTCCAAGGGTAGCTGTATTGGCCTGAGGCGAATAATAGGTAATTCTTGTGCTAGACACATTTACATTTATCTATACAAGGAAATTAGAACACATGTAAAACATATATGCACACATTTTTTAATACATTCTTTTTTTTTATTTTGCTGTCCAGCACAATAAACAAACAATTTAATTTGTCACATTTACGTTGTGTATATCGTACAATTTATAAGCATATCTGATGTGCAGCACTTTTGCCTGTAGTATATATTAAGGAGCATTACAATTTCTTCAGAACTGTTACCCCTGCCAAGAATTTGCTTTAGGCCAGTTCTATGCCCTGATACCCACCTCAAGTTTATAGATTCTCAGACACCACCCCAAGGCCATTAAACAGGTGGAGTCTTTATATCTGATTGATGTTTTTAATGGGATTAAACAGGTGGAGTCTTTATATCTGATTGATGTTTTTAATGGGATTAAACAGGTGGAGTCTTTATATCTGATTGATGTTTTTAATGGGATTAAACAGGTGGAGTCTTTATATCTGATTGATGTTTTTAATGGGATTAAACAGGTGGAGTTTCTGATTGATGTTTTTAACACCAAGTGAGCAATTTTTCAGATAAATCATAAAAACAGTTACTTTTTGATGAGATGGTAATGATTTCATTTTGTACTAGATAAACGTGCTGAGTTGGATATTTATATCACTAGCTAACTCACAGACAGGACGTGGGTAGACATGTCGCTCCACTCACATACATTATCCAGACTCCAAGCCAAACAATATCTTACTCCTTAGTGCTGTGTGCTTAAGCAGAGAAGCAACAAATACTAAACCACTGATCAAACCTACGACCTACCACACTCATGGCATGCAAGCTAACCTTTACACCACAGAGGTGGTAGGTCAAATTTATATCAGGACACTAAAGAAAGGAAGGTTAGAAAAATGTGAAATATATTTCGTAAATTAAAAATCATTTTTCACAAGATATTGAAATAACAGTTTTTTTCTTTTCTTTTTATCAACTGACTGCCTCCATATTGACAACTACATATGCATTGCACATTTAATTATTGTTTTTTATGTGTTGAATCACCAGACAAGGTACCACTCTTAGCCTAAGCTGTTTATTTATCTTACAGTGTATTTACTGCTGTAAACAGTATATAAATGACTTAAACACAGGTGTACAAACTTCCTTATTTGTCATTGGTAACCTTAACTCTTACTGCTTCCAATATTTATTTCTAAATTAGATTGTAGAATTATAATTAAATTTGTTTTATTTGCAGCTACATTTCTGTTAATCTTAAAGCTTTATATAAAAAGTTTAAAATGACAATTGTTCATATAATAATATAATATTGGTATGGAATAAAAAGAAAAACAAAGAACACCACACCATCAGAACAATTCTAAAATCTTATGTCAAAATTGTAGAGACAAAATTGATAGCCCTAACACACAAATATATTTGTCTTTACACACACAATGTTAACTTCCCTGTCAAGAAGTCAGCAGGAAAATACAAACAATAAAACACATTGTTCAAAATTCTTATTCATTTCCATTACATGTAAAACAACAGGACAGCATTCAAAATTTATCCATTAATTCTCATAAATCTAATCTAGCATTAATCAAGCTCGACCATGAGCAATTATGATATTTTATTACCACCCCCTCCCCCGAAACAATGATTCTCAAAATCATGATTTTGAACCTTAGAAGACAGATATTGATATATTGACTATTGGTCTAGACAACAGTAGTTAGGGGGAAATATTAACCCATGGCCCTATAGTAAAAAAAATATGGTACTTACAGGGGCGGATCCAGGATTTGTGGTTAGGGGGGGGGGGCGTGAGTAGGAGAGGGGTCTGGGGACTGCTTAAGCCCCGAAGCTGGTCCAAGGCAGAGCCCTGGTAAGGGGCACGGGGGTTAAGCCCCCCGGAAGCTGTGGGGGTTTGAGGAATTACAGACATTTATTTGAACGACAATTTTGAACCAACCACACCATTTTTATCAGACCCAAAAAAAACTTGACTTTGAGTCTTAACTTTGTCGGATAATTGTTAACAGTATATTTTTGTCAGATTATAAGAACCTAAAGTAAAACTTTTCTTTAACAACCGTGATGCGAATTGTTCAACTCATGACTAATCGATCACGATATTTTAACCCTTCAAACTGAGAAGTATTGGTTTAGTTTTAACACATTCCTCATTTCACTAATTGGTCTGTACTTTCGGTGCTTGTTCTTTCGGGTGGTTCTAGTTAATACTGCCCGTCCGGATGGAGCTTTTCTTTTCGTCGTTTGATTCATTCATTCAAAACGTATGATTCGACCGTTCTTATTTATAGACAAACAAAAGTGGAAATTGTCAATACATGAACTTGTTATTGATTTTTGATAAGCTAACGTAACTAAATTAGATGATCAGAATCGTTTCATGCAGCATTAATGTTATCATATTCGCCTTTGTTTGTCTATAAACAAGAACGAATCATACGTTTTCAATGAATGAACCAACGGCGAAACAAAAAGCTTCACCCGGACGGACAGTATACTGATCATTTATCAATGGGTAGAGCTTTTTAGAATGATATCCCAAATTTACTCCTAATATCATTACTATTCATTTTGACTTACAGGTCACGAGTTAACCATTCATGAAAAAGTTGTTTGTTGAACTGCTTAATTAACGTTGTATAACATATGCTTTGCGAATTTTAGGGGTGGCGCACACCCCGCACGCCCCCCTCTAAATGCAGCCTCTGACTTATATGACAACAGTAAAAATTGTGATATACTATGACTGTTAAAATTAAGATATACTATGACCACTAAAAATTCAGACATACTGTGACTGATAAAAATTATGATATACTTTGACCGCTAAAAATTATGATATACTGTGACTGCTGAAAATTATGATATACTATGATCTCTAAAAATTATGTTATATATGATCGCTAAAAATTAAGACATACTGTGACCACTGAAAATTAATATACACAATGAAGGCTATGAAGTATAGAAAACATTTAAGATATATTCTATATTTATTACAAAATAAAGTAAACAGAAGCAATATCTAACTGGAAATAACTATTGTTTTTTATAGAACTAAATGTTAATAATAATTATTATACTTCATGTATGTAAGCTGTAATTTTATTGGATAAGACGACGGTAACATTCTGCTCTGACACATGGCTCAGCAGGTAACAATTTTTTTACTGTCACCCTTTCATTTAGAGCCTCAATTTGATGATTATGAATCAATTTAAACATTAAAATGAAAAAAAACATTAAAATGAAAAAAAAACATCATTGCAAACGAGAAAGTGAAGACATTCAGTATAATAAATTAAATAACATATAGTTGAGAGGGTGATAGATCAGATTGTTACCATGAGAAAAACATTGTCAACTTGTTTTTCTCAGGGTAACAATCTGATCTATCACCCTCTCAACTATATGTTATTTATATATTGTTGTTTGGTTAAATTCAGGACTGGGTTACACAAACCTCAATCAAAAGTCTAAATTAAGGTTAATTTCATGTACATTTCAAGTAATTTAAAAATTTTACGTTATAATTGACACTTAAATTTAATTAAGGTTAATTTCATGTACATTTCAAGTAATTTTAAAATTTTACGTTATAATTGACACTTAAATTTAATTAAGGTTTGTGTAATCCAGTCCTGAAGTCTACATTAAATAGATATAATATTATAATAGCAGATTTCTGAATGGCTTTTCTAATAGAAAAGATATTGTACCACTCACCCATTTAATACAATCTAAACATCAGCAGGCCTGAAGCCAGGATTTGTGAGGGGGTTTAATATACTTACAATGTGAGTCATAGCTTAAGCACAATCCTGACTTTAATAGTCTTTCTTGGTTTTCAAAGTTGGGATATATGAACCTCCTCTCCCCCTCTTTTCTCACCCCCTGCCTATTGGTGTGATCAGAGTAATAAAATTATCCGGTTTAACCTGAACTTTAAATATAGTCCCAATGTAGGAAATCTTGTTAATTTAAACCTGTACAAACCAACCACCTGTCTATTCCAAACAGAAAAACTTATCCCAAGGTTTGTTTTAAGACAGGTTTATAATTTTCTTATACATTTTTTGTATAAAGAACGACAGACACATAGTGATGACTAAGAACAATCTGCTCAGATGAGCCGAGATTTCATCAAAACAAACAAATTACCTCTTTTTCTCCTTTGTTTTCCTGCAACCAATTATATTGGGTTATTTCTAAATATGATAAAAATTACTTCTACAGGGGAAAATGGAATGCAGCTTATACAATATTCTAAATAATATTTGAAAAATTATTATTTTGAAATAGGAAATAAATGCTAATTGTATATATCCTGTTGATGATGTGTTACAATGTGATTGAATGTTGGTAATAGGTTAAACCATCTAGCCTAGGAAGCTTAAACTAAACAATTAAAATTTGTTGCTTTAATATATTTTTATTATCACACGATCTGGTTAAATATAATAACATACAGTAGATCTGGGTCTTGTGCCGTGGCTCCAAGGCTTTGTTGTGTGTCAGACAGTGGTGGGAAGGACACCATGTTATCTGTTGTATACTTAGTACGGGTCCTTATCAAGGCCTCACTGAACTTCTGTCCCATGTCCTCTAACATAGAAGTTGTTATATGTTGGTCCTACAAATGTTATAGAAACAAAGGCATTAATCACACTCTTTAATGAAATGGGCTTCAACATATTAGATATTAGATTTAATATCATGCCAAAATATTGTAGGAGAAAGATGATCAGATCGATAGATAGTAGGTTGAAATTCATAAGGTATACTTCTCTTATGATTGGACAATATCATCCTCTCAGGTAAATTGTCATTTTACAATATCGCATGATATTTCGTATTTATTTTTCTGAAGATAACAATAGTACCCCTTTTTTATTGATTATTGTACAATAACATTTTCCACAACTAGATAACATTTTATAAGAGCTTTCATTGGTTCACACAGGTATTTTTAAGAATGTCCTCTATCATGTCTATGCTGATTCTTTTAACAGTTTTTTATCATTCACTCTACATGTATCTGGTACCAGTAAGTAAGTGATTGTTGTTTAACGCCAATTCAGCAATTTTTCAGCTATATCATGGCGAGAACAAGTAAATCTTATTATGCCAAAGCCTACAATAACACCAAAGAAGTTTACTTGACCCCTATATTACATGTTTACTTGACCCCTATATTACATGTTTACTTGACCCCTATATTACATGTTTACTTGACCCCTATATTACGTTTACTTGACCCCTATATTACATGTTTACTTGATCCCTATATTACATGTTTACTTGACCCCTATATTACATGTTTACTTGATCCCTATATTACATGTTTTCAGGTTAACATATTTATTTCTGTAGTACATAATCGACTAGAAATCTACACACTATAAATGTAAAATTCTACCTTAGACAACTGACAACTTACCTTAAATTTTCCATCTCTATCTATGCCACAGTATGTACTCTCCATTGTATAGCTACGTAACACACCAATCTGTCTCCACACAACAACTCTAGCTGTTGTCTCCTTAGCCTTCTCTACAAGAAAGCTACAGTTTGGCCAGGAAAACACAGGTGATGTCAAATGTAATATTCTTGGTAGAGTCTAAAATCAACAAAACCTATTATTACTAATTCTAACATGATGTCCTTCATTGACTATATAAATAATACAATGATAAAACTCGTGATATATTTTAATTCCCTCATGCGTATTGATGTACAAATTACAAATTCTCTAGTGAATTCATGTATTCATACAGGACTGTGGTGCACAACAAACATAAAAATTCCCGTATTGTTTTTACCTATATTTTTTCCAGACTAAATACTTAAGACAACCATCTATGGACTTTGATTTTTGATATTTAAAGTCTTCCGGTGACATCGTTTACAAGGAACGCTGATGACATTAACACACATGGTTACTGATTTATTTCACGATTTTGTGAGCATTTTACTTGTTTAATTTGCCAAATTCAAAATGTCATCAAATTGGAAAATATCAGTAACTTCATAGCATCACAGTCTAGTTATACATAAAAGAAAAACAACAGTAAACATGAAGGTTAGTGTATTTTGTGCATTTCCATACCTGACTTCCACTTCAAAAAATAAGTTAGATTTTTTCCTACTAGAATCAAAATAATTCATGGAAACGAGAGTTTGTATCCATTTTTAACATGGGTAACATTATTTTCGTTGCATTTCATCCCTCGCTATCGCTCGGGATAAAAAATTTACAAAAATAATGTTACCCATGTTAAAACTGGATACAAACTCTGGCTTCCCTGAATTATTTCTTAAAAATATGACGGTGAGCTGTAATGTGACTGTGATTTTTTGCATTAGATCACAAAATAGAATATATAATTCTAAAAACTTATTTCAATGTCGCAAATCTAGAAATTGGGTATTTACTTCAATTTTGATGCATACTTTTATTTCATATTGAAAGACAACGTATTGTGAGATGCAATAGAAGGTTCCATTATTTTGAACAATGATTGGTTTTATTCCTATAAGAACTACCTTGTAGACTAAGATTGGTTAGATTTTCACAGATCTACATATTTTCCTTACGATCAATTTGATTACCAATGTATTGATCGTTTGGAAAAATACAACAATTATTGAACAAATCATTTATTGTACTCATAAAACATTGATGAATATAAATCTATTCCTTGGATAGGCACATTTTAATTTAGGGGACAAATTTATCATTCTTCATCTAAATCAAACCGCATTAAGAACATACTGGTAACTGAACCTCATAAACATTGTCTTCTAAATCAAACTATATTAAGAATATAACTGAACCTTATAAGCAGTATCCTCCAGTCTATTGCCAGTACAAGCAGGGTTTTCTGTATCATTCTGTATCCATGACATTGTAGGACTACATCCATAAAGAAAGATGTTCTTCCTTCTAGAATGGCCATGATAATCACAGTAGACCTAAAATATATGTATATGTTCTTTGCAATTAATGGCTAATTAAAAAAAAAGTATAATAAGTTTATATTTAACAAGGATTGTCGACAGCCGATGTCTATGAGCAGTTTTTGTCAAAAACTTAACAGCTTTAATATCACTTTTTCAATTTTGCAGGATTTTTATAAGTGAAAACTTTGCAAAATGCTTTAAATTTCAGCAGCAAAACAGTTTTAAATTAATATCCACAATATGTGTAACTTGTAATTTAATCTAAGATTCAGGTAATAATATACATGTCACATCTATTTAAAGCCATAAATATGAGTTTTATGTAATACTTAAATAAAATATTGTAAATTGATTCTGCAAGCCAAAACCTTTGATAAGGGTGAACTGAATAGTCTTCAAAAGCAATTATTTGTGGAAGAATAATATATCTTAAACTGAAGGTTGGTTGGTTGATTTTATGGTGCTTAATGCCCCTTTTAAAAATATTTCAGTTATATAGTGGCAGTCAATTTTATTGGTGGAGAAAACCGGAGTACCCAGAGAAAACCACTGACCTGTCGACTGACAAACTTTATCACATAATGTTTTTATCTGAAGGAAACTACATGATGCACCAATGCTGATTTATTTATTATCAATAAATACCAGAACATTGAAATGATAAATAATAGGATTTAGCTTAGGATAGGGGAGATAGCTGTGTATATACTAAAAACAAAAAATGGAGAGAACCAGTCAATTATGATTACAACTTCCATTTTCGTCAAAAGAAGCATAAAAACATCTGTCCAAATTGTAGGGTGCAATTTTAAGCTGAAAAAATGTAAATAGGATAGAGGCAGGCAAGATTGATATAATAACTTACCAGTGGAGACTTGTTGATCATCTGTAAATATTGTAGAAGTCCTTTACAATGATAAATGGTAGGATGTAGCTTAGGACAAGGATTATCCCATCTTCTGTTTAAATCTTCTGCTGCTAAAGAACATCTATGGCTGTAAAAATATTGATATTTGATCATTACTTTTTTTTTATTATTTGACATTCTTTCTCAGTTAATTTTACGTAATTCCAGCAAAGTTTAACATTTGGTCTTAAAACACAAATTTCCTGAAAAAAAATCAGTCTTGACATGAGCTATAACTTTTTGTAAATCTGGAAATTATTATCAAAGATTTAATTTGTGTGATTTTTTTTCTATTTCATGAAGTATGTTGAACTGTGATGTTTGACTGACAACCCAATAGCTTCTTTTAAAAGTCAAAACTCTTGTGCTGTGCACATCAAATTTACTAGACTGAAGTCATAAACTATCAGAATTGAATGATACAAATACATACTTTCCATTTATAACCCCATCAGGATTTAACATAGGCACTATCTTAATGATGAAGTTTTCTCTCAACTGTTGAGCTGCTGGTTTCTTACTGACTAAGAAATCAATTGTTCCTGAAATATGATGAAGATTTAAAATTGGTTGATCATGATATGTGTTACCTATCCAAATCACCTTCAGAAGTTGAAAAAGAACAATTGTGATAATCTCATCTGTGTTCAGATATTAACCCAATTTAAACTGAAGGAGGGGTTCTGATCACATGGTTCACATCGAGTCTGTTTATGACAAACTAGAAAAAGGGTTATACCTCTAAAATGTATTTTAAGCTACATAATATATTTCTAAATGATTAACATGACAAATAAGAAGTACATAGAATTTAAATTGTAGTATTAGTCTACATGTATGAAACGACCTCAGATGAGATGTATTTACAAATTGAGGCGGGACAGACGAACGAAAGAACAAGCAAACTGACACGCCGAAATACTATGCCTCCATACTATCGTTTTCAGGCCATAAAAATACCAAGATCAATAATCATTACTAACATGAACATAGTCTCTCATGTTTGTTTAAAAACATTAAGATTCACTGTAAAATGATTCAGATTAAAGTAAAGTAATAATTTAAAACAATAACGAAAATGATATCATATGAGAAACAGACACTTGCATTATTATTATTTAAATATTTCTTATTGTACTGTCTAATTGTCTCCATGTTCAATGTTACAGTAAGTCATGGAACATACCTTTCATTACCCAGCTAGAGTTACTTTCCCCTGGATGAACTCTTCCTGATAAAAATATGTATGGTCTGCTTCCTGCAAAATAAAATAATAATAATTAGATACATATATAAATCCCAACTACTATATAATATCTCCCAGATAAGGCTCTGATAATAATGGTAATAAAATAAGTAAAGTACAGAAACATTTCTGACAAATCATAATTTCTATTTTACTGATGAGTAGACTGCAAAAGTAACTAACAAGTACAGAGAAACTTGTATATATCAGTTTGGTGTACCAAAAAGAACAAATTCAGTTACCAGTATGTAAAATAATGATCATATTTTTTTCCTTTTAAACAATATTTCCACCATTTATTTGTTACATTTTTCAAACCATTTTTAGTTCCATCATTGTAATCAGTTTACTGAAGAAATGAAGAAAGATTCCAATTTACCCTGAAGGAAATGCAATCCAGACAAAATGATAAAGTTTTACACACATTGGGGTCTGTTAAGACTTCTAAATCATGGCTTGAACCAAATCTTTAGTTAATAAGTGTTCTGTATAAACAAATATGACCAAAGTCTTCATACACTTGGTAAAAGCATTTCTACTGCAAAACAACAAAGTATGTTATCAGATAAAACTCCCAATATTTTCCCACATAATCTGAATTACCTCTTATCATAACTAACAACTATAATAGATTTTCCCCCCACTTACTTAATTCTTCTACATGATCTTTACTGTATGATTTTGGCTGTGCTGTGATAGTTAATACTGGAACACTGTTCCCATTTATGGTGTGACAAAGTATTTGGTTACGGAAAAATATTTGTGAATGGTCAACACTTCTGTCCCATATATGTATGTGGGTCTGAAATACAAATTCAAACAATTTAATAGTTGATTAACAAAGAAAAATAAACAGTCTATAGATATTTTTACATCTACGTTTTTTTCCCCGTATCAATCAGGATTATTCAGATATCAAAAAGAAGGAAATTAAATAAAAATGATTGAATATCAGAAAAAATGCAATACACACATAGTGGTGGTTATTTATTTACAATAACAACATGTATAACAATACAATTACATTATATGTTCCTCAATACTCTGTTCGCTGTGCCCCCCCATTCGTAGCAGATGACCCTATCTTCCATACAAACATATGAAAGAACATATTTATCTTACATTTGATAGAACACATTAGTATAAATGTAGGACCTAGTCCCTCTTCTCCTGATAGAAAGAGGTGTCAATCTGTTGTGTTGGATGCTCAAATATACAACATACCCTAGGGTAAGGAAGAAAATAAGTGCCTCATGCTTAGAGAATGTATGCTCCTTGCATACAAATGACAACTTGCAGTAGTTCCAAATGAGTAACAATTTCAAGATAAAAATTTATACATGTATATCCCTTTACTTTTGCCAATCAATACATCTTTTCATGATAGGTCCATGTCAGTGCCATGTATATCCCTTTACTTATGCCAATCAATACATCTTTTCATGATAGGCCCATGTCAGTGCCACCTTTTCACTTCCACTAAATTGTAAAACTGTTCTCATCATGTAGGGGTGTAACGATACACTTTTTCCACAAACGATACGTATTGCGATATTTGATATGTATTACGATACGTATCACGATACGTTTTATAGGAAACTGTAACTATTCCTTGAAGTCCATGCCGGACGACATGAGCGCTGCCATGTTTTTTTTTATATGAGGCCGCTTAGGCCAATTTTTTTTTTTTTTTTTTTTTTTTTTTAACTAAAGAGATATTGCAAATCAGGGTTTTGCTATCTTTCCCATGAAGGTCAGAAAATATATCATAAAGGTTTAAAATTTTGCATCACTCTTATTTCCTTTGATAAATGCAAACATTTCTGTAAATGAACAGCCAGAATGATTCCACGGGGCACACCGCCGGTGGCCATTTTATACACACTGTACATCACGTACACGTTTTAGATCATGGTCCTTTTACCGATATCGTAAGCTCTTTGGCGATCTAGATCAATGACCTTGACAAATGGAAAAAAACATCGAAAAAGCATGGCTGCATTTCATCTCCGCGAATTTTGAAAATGACTGTGATTGTTTCTGATAACAAAAATCTCCATATCACTGAGTTAGAAGACACACGGCCGGTGTTTATTTTATTTTATTTTATTTATCAGTAATAAAATATAACGACCCGGCAGTAAAAAAATTGACCCGGTCGGGTTAGGGGAAACCGACAATCATTTTTCTTTGGCATTACCACAGTCGTATATATATTGATTTTAAAAGTGTAAATTAATCAATTCACTTTTCTCAAAATATTAATTAAATGATCACCAAAAGAAGAAAACGGAAGTTTAACACTACTTTTTTTCAAAAAATGAGCATCATATCGTTTGCGGCCTCCACGTATTGTGAACCGAACAGTCTCCAAAATAATCGTGATTTCGGTACATACGGTGAATCGTTTTCCCCTTATCATCATGTATATAGCTGTCAATCAATCAACAGCTGTAACAAATAAATCAAATTGTCTTCCCTTTCTT
This sequence comes from Bathymodiolus brooksi, assembly GCA_963680875.1. Lineage (NCBI taxonomy): Eukaryota > Metazoa > Mollusca > Bivalvia > Mytilida > Modiolidae > Bathymodiolus > Bathymodiolus brooksi. The sequence continues at coordinate 117,407,035 of OY804577.1, forward strand.
TAACTAACTTGTAATGTTAGTTCTAATATGCATTTAGAAGACAGGGTCATCTACTACGAGTGAGAAGACAGGGTCGTCTACTACGAGTGAGAAGACAGGGTTGTCTACTACGAGTGAGAAGACAGGGTTGTCTACTACGAGTGAGAAGACAGGGTCATCTACTACGAGTGAGAAGACAGGGTTGTCTACTACGAGTGAGAAGACAGGGTTGTCCACTACGAGTGAGAAGACAGGGTTGTCTACTAAGAGTGAGAAGACAGGGTTGTCCACTACGAGTGAGAAGACAGGGTTGTCTACTAAGAGTGAGAAGACAGGGTCGTCTACTACGAGTGAGAAGACAGGGTCGTCTACTACAAGTGAGAAGACAGGGTTGTCTACTACGAGTGAGAAGACAGGGTCGTCTACTACAAGTGAGAAGACAGGGTCGTCTACTACAAGTGAGAAGACAGGGTCATCTACTACAAGTGAGAAGACAGGGTCGTCTACTACGAGTGAGAAGACAGGGTCGTCTACTACAAGTGAGAAGACATGGTCGTCTACTACGAGTGAGAAGACGGGGTCGTCTACTACAAGTGAGAAGACAGGGTCGTCTACTACGAGTGAGAAGACGGGGTCGTCTACTACAAGTGAGAAGACTGGGTCGTCTACTACAAGTGAGAAGACTGGGTCGTCTACTACAAGTGAGAAGACAGGGTCGTCTACTACGAGTGAGAAGACGGGGTCGTCTACTACGAGTGAGAAGACTGGGTCGTCTACTACAAGTGAGAAGACAGGGTCGTCTACTACGAGTGAGAAGACAGGGTCGTCTACTACGAGTGAGAAGACAGGGTCGTCTACTACGAGTGAGAAGACAGGGTCGTCTACTACGAGTGAGAACAGAGGGTCGTCTACTATGAGTGAGAAGACAGGGTCGTCTACTACGAGTGAGAAGACATATAGAATCTAACACCGGCAAAAGTGCAAGACAGGGAAATCTCCAACACCCGAGGGTAAGATTTCAATCATTCTCTGACGAGTGATAGAAATTTGTATATTATTCTTTTATGAAAAGAAAGTTTAAACAGTGTCTCTTTATTGGACAATATAATATGTTTAACTTACCTGTAATGTGGTGTATGTATAAGGGAAATGATATGCCATATAACAGATGTCTTTGTTGTGTTTGAATTTGACAGTGAATGTAGCCGTGTAATATGTCTTGCCCTTCACTCCTCCTGTAGCCTGAGCACTTCTTGTGAAATGATTTTTATAATAACAAATGTCTGTGCCGACCCTGGCCCAGTAGGGTCGACCTTCAATTGATTCTGTTACAGAAAACATGACTGGTTTCATCCCTAAAACACAATCAAATTTTTTTTTTTTTTTTTTTAATTGAAAATTACATAGACTAAAATAACTTGAGGATTGTATCTAGAAAGTGAACAATATTATTTCAAATTCAAATAAATTGCATGCATGCCTTATTCAAAGTAAATTTGTCAGTATGTTCAACACGATTAAGTTCTATGTATATTATGCATAGAGCTCAGGGAAAAAACTTAACAAAAATAATACTACACATGTTAAAACTACAACTTCCATGAATTATTTCTTAAATACATAAGGTAAAAGAAATTATAATATCAGACATGCTTGGATAAAATTGTTATTGTCTCTGAAATGAAGGACTTGATTAAAGAAGAGAATTCTTATACTCCAGTGTATGATGTTATATAAATATTGTATATAATAAGTATATAATAATGATGTACACTAGTCTTAAGACATGTGTCTTGCTAAAGGTAGAAAAGAATACAAAAAGTGTCTTACCAAAGTTAAACTGACTGTTGAGTTTTTCACAGTTGACAATATTAAATCTGTATGGTATATCAGCAATCATGTTACTGACTTCAAAATAAAACCATTGGTGATGATGGTTAGTGTTAACGTCTGGGTTCAGTATCAGGTCATACTCAAATTCTCTAACCTAAATCATGGAAACAAAAAATTGTTTATAACAATGTCTTGCGTACTTAACCAACAAATACTAATATAATTTTTTTTCAGTAGTACACAAGGCATCATGTGTTCTACTTCACATTTTTAAATGCAATGTAAATTTTCTATTGGGAAAGGAAGCGACTTCTCAATTTACTCATCATACAACAAATTTTCCTTTAACAATTAATTTCTGCTTTAGGTTAGGGTAATTTGAAATCAATTTGTCTTCCAGTACTTTTACAAAGGTTACAGAATACTTCAGTAGAATTAGCACAATCAGGGGTCGCACTGGGCTTCGCCAATGTCGCATTTGGCGATTTTTGTTTCTATCTGGCTCAAAAAAATGGTTGCTGGCGATAATTCTGGCGCCAACATTTTCATTATCAAAAATTATCTAAATTCAATTAAAGGTAATTAAATGGTAGTTTGCAGGCACAGGTAAGCTACTGTTACATGATTGATACTTGAATACCTTGTATAAACATTCTGAGTGACACTTATAATTGTTTATTGTAAATAGCCGGAGGTACGTGACCTTTCACACCTGTCACAGGTAGATGTAATTAAAGAAAATTTAAACCACAGGTATTTGGATCGGTGCTAACTTGCCCGATTGTTTTATGAATGTAAATAAAATCAATAATGCTTATCATTTGGAGATAAAGATCTTCAATCATCATGATCATGGTCATGGATGTTTACAAATTCATGCACATGGCTCAAGGTTCAATTTACGTATGTGTGAATAATAAATGTTTACTTTCAGACTGACATGACTTTACATAAATAAATTAAGTCTTCATATCGATAACATGCACTTAATAAGCCATGAAATAGTAGATATCATCTGGAATCAAAATATTTTCGTGTCAATCATGATAAGTCACAATCTGTAACAGATGTCCGGAATCATTTTTTGTTTACACGCTGTAGGTCAACTTCCGGTTGTTGTTCTCAGATGAAGTTTCTGTTTCATTTTCAGCATGAATATGGCCCCAACGTTTTGTCCAGTATAACAGAAAAGATCAAAATAAACATAACAATTTACCCTTTTGACATGTAACCAATAATAGAACAACAGTATCATGACTTCAAAGCTGGCGTCATGAGTGATAAAATTTGCATGCTTGACAAAGAACGATTTTGTACGAACAAGTTATGGCATCTAAATTTTCTGGCTCCAACTTTTTGGAACTGGCGACAGAATTTGATACCTGGCGATTTTTCTGGCGCCAACATTTTTGGAGCCAGAGCAGCCCCTGATAATATCATAGTGTTAATTAGAAAACTTTTTTTTTAACTTAATACCTGTAATAGGTATACATTTGTACATGTTTTTTTCCATATTTACTCATTAATTAGCCTTGTTAATTAATGTTATTTACCCATATAGCTTTCCTAAGATTTCCACATTCAAATTGAGCATTAAATCTTAGAGAATTAGCTCCTACTGCATCCAGTTGATTACCAATTCTGTAAATATAAAACATTACCATATATAACTAGAGTAGAATCTTGTTGTGTGAAAGCCAAAAGGACAGATGGTTTAACATTGATATATCAGAATATTCTAGTTAACCATGGTAAATTAAGATGAGAGCTACTACAAATGGACTAAATGTTAACTTTTGAGTTATTCAAGCTAACAACTTATCTGAGATCTAGATAGTGATTTTTGACTGTACATTAAATCACAGTTCAGAATCATAGTTACTGTTCCTTACACAATATTTACTCTTCTGAAAATTTCCAATGTTAAACAATAAATAAAAATCACCAAAAATTAGCATGGACTGTCTTTCGTCTTTAAACTTGTAAACATTTTTAAAGATTATGTTGTTTATGTTTTCTTCACTTGTTTATCAACATATACATAGATGCCAACCCTTTCTTGGTGCAATCAGTAACACAAATTTGAGATGTCAGTAATTTGTGATTTTTTTCAGTAATCCTAATTTTTCATAAAGTTTTACCATATAATCATATTACAGACTAGACGCAAAGTGACGAGCAAATGATTTCCTTTATTTGTGACAACTAGATGTAAAATTGATAACAACAAAACACAGGAGCTGGACGTCTGATCAATAAAATAGATGTAGGGTACAAAAAGGGTCCCGTCCAATATATGTTTTTTTTATATATGAGAAGGGACCCTTTGTGTACCCTACATTTATTTTATTGATCAAACGTCCAGCTCCTGTGAAGAAAAAGAAATAAAAAGATAAAAGTTGTAATACATATATGTCGTGCATTTGTCACTTGAAGCTCAATGGGTAATTCATTAGTTTAAACTAGAGGCTCCCAGGAGCCTGTAATCGCTCACCTGGTTTTCAATTTGACATCTAAAGTTGAAATAGAAAATGGGGGTGTTACACATAATTTTGAAAGTGGGCCACCCAAAGATTATTTCAACTCAAATTTCTGAGCAAAAGATTTTGATGTGATTTTTATCTCATAATATTCCTAAATGGAATAAACTGGCTGAAAAAATTTCACAGAAAAACCCAGAATATATGTTAAACTACTCATTGTCATGTAGCTGCAGTTAAAATTTGAGTTCATGTGTAATACAGCAGAAAATGACAACTAATGAAATTTCTATTTTTAGTAACAGCAGCCATTTTGAATGGAGGGCAGGGCTGTCGGACACACTATTGAAAGGGGACCACCCAAGGACCATCCCAGCCAAATTTGCTTTAATTTGGTTCAGCGGTTTCAGAGGAAAAGATTTAAATGTGATCGTTTATCAAAATATGCCTAATTTCTATAATTGGTATTAATTGGTTGAAAAAAATAATCTACTCATTGTCATGTAGCTGCAGTTAAAATTTGAGCTCATTTTGATTTATAATAAAGCAGCAATGGACAATTGAAGAAATTTCTATTTTTAGTAACAGCAGCCATCTTGAATAGAGGGCAGGGCTGTCAGACATAATTTTGAAAGGGACCCAACCAAGGACCATCCCTGCCAGGTTTGGTGTATTTTGGTTCAGTGGTTTCAGAGAAGAAGATTTAAATGTGATCTTTTATCAAAATATGCCTAATTTGCATAATCGGTATAAATCGGCTGAAAGAAAAATTTCATAGAAAAATCCGGAATATATGCTAAACTACTCCTTGCCATGTAGCTGCAGTTAAAATTTGAGCTCATTTTGACTTATACTAAAGCAGCAATGGTCAATTGAAGAAATTTCTATTTTTAGTAACAGCAACCATCTTGAGTAGAGGGCGGGGCTGTCGGACACAATTTTGAAAGGGACCCACACAGGGACCATTCCTGCCAGGTTTGGTTTAATTTGGTTCAGCGGTTTCAGAGGAGAAGATTTAGATGTGATCTTTTATCAAAATATGTATAATTTGCATAATCTGTATAAATCGGCTGAAACAAAAATATCACAGAAAAGCCCGGAATATATGTTAAACTACTCATTGCCATGTAGCTGCAGTTAAAATTTGAGCTCTATTTTTAGCTTGGCGGCCATCTTGGTTGGAAGTCGGGATCACCTGATACAATTTTGGAAGGGGGCCATCCAAGGATCATTCCATCAAAGTTTGGTTTAAATTGGCCCAGTGGCTTCAGAGGAGTTGATTAAAATGTGAAAAGTTAACGGACGGACAGACGCCGGACGCTCAGTGGTGACAATAGCTCACCTGACCCTTTCGTGAGCTAAAAAAGGATGAAACTTTCTGATTTCCCGATTGCAACTTCGAGTAATCAACATGTTTTTTTAGACTTGATGTGGCACCGACAATCATCCCGACCACCGTGATGAATGGAAAAGTCTTGTTTGCAATATTTGCAATAGGCATAATGTTCCCGTGTCGATTTCATACGGCAATACAATATTCGGTACAAAATCGTTGTCCCAGTTTCCTTTTCTTTGCTGCAGAAGCTTCACTTGTTCCCTCAGACATCGTGCAATTGACAAAAACGTGCTGTGTTCATTAACTACTCGGGATCGAACAAGAAATGGATAGATCGTTTTCTACTATTGATAGTCCTGAGAAACCCAAAAGTATTTAATTATCAGAATCCCTCAAGCTCTTATCATTACACGATTTCAACAGACAATGAAGCGTCTAAATGATCACAATGATATTCAAATGGGGAACGGTTCCGGGTCGGCAATAATTGGAAATCCGTAACAAGTAGACTGTTGAGCGGAAAAATCGTAATGGTTGGAATGTATGCATATAGCAATTTTGAAATATTTAATTAATTTTATTTTATTTAATTCTTTGCTTATTTAACAAGGATTACTAACAGCCAGTGGCTACAAGTATACAATCATTATTTGATACTAAATCTCATTTTTAAAATACAATAGTCCCTCTCTTATAAAGCCACTCCCACTAAAGACCACCCACTTATCAGGCCAGATTTCAGATGCACTGAGATAGTAAAGTACTACTAAATTATCCCCCTCAAGAGAAGCCCCCCCCCCCTATAATCTTTAAGGACACTTTTTCCTTCCAGAAGGGGTTTTCTTCTGAGAGGGTGATTATTGTAATCATGTGTATTGCCTAGATAAAAATACTGACCTCAGCTCGTCTCTGTTACTAAAGTTAGAATTCCTGTTACAATAAGATGACCCACATCTCCTTATAGTAGAATCTACATCATAAACATCTCTATCTATCACATGTTCTGGGTGTATCATTCTGTCTATGTCTTCAAATACTTTAGCCCTGCCATATAAAAAATAATATTAAAATAGTAAATAGTTTCACTTTCTATATTTTTCTCTCCCCATTATATTCAATTCAATTTTGTATGAGGGGTCGTCGTGGTCACGATCGTATGGTAGTTGAATTTACAACTACCTATACAATCAGTGCCTATCACCAATAAAACATTATGAGTTTGAATCCTGTTCGGGTGAAGTGTACTCGATAAAACATTATGTGATAAAGTTTGTCAGTGACTTGCATCAGGTCGGTGGTTTTCTCCACCAATAAAACTGACCGCCACGATATAACTGAAATATTGTTGAAAGTGTCATTTAACACCATAAACCGTTGACGCATGTTTCACAATTTTTTCCTGTGATCTTGGATTTACACTAATTTGTGCATTTACAGTATTACGATCATATGAAATAGATATTTAAACCAAAATTCTTCCCTTGGGCTGTTCACATTTTGCTTTAAGTCTTTTTTTATCAACTTTCTTTCACATCATTGTGACCATAGTAAAGTGTTTGAGGAACCCAGAATTCCTGGAAAAAAATCACTGCATGTTGTTTACAATGAAAACAAAAATTGATTGAAAGTTTAGCAGTATAAATACCATTTAATTACTATATATACTGATTGTGAATCTAGTCTCACTGGTGTCAACCATGTATCATATCTTTGCTACATCAGATTTTAACAATAGTTTGCAAATTTTTTATCTCGGTATTGTCAGTTTCAATGAACTGCTCGTCACACTGCAAATTTGTTGATCAGTGTGATGTCAAACACATTATGGAATAAAATCAACAACATCAGTTTTGAAAGTCTCGACATACATTATCACAAGTATCACAGCTCATCCTACCCGACTTGCTACGATACTAGCTATAATGTCATTCTCAATTTTCAAAACTGCAGTATGTATTTTATGATGATAATATGCACGGTAGTGCTACATCCAATTCTGTAAATGTCACACTGAAAAATCCTACCTCTGAACACCAAATTTCCTTCTATACAAAGGTTCCAAGTAAGGACAGCCTCTAGCTCCCACCAAGTCTGGATAAGCCACTTTCTCAAATCTAAACACCCCTTTAGTGTGTGCAGCTCTCTCTTGATAGACTAAAACATCATGTAAATACATGTCAGTATCCTCCTCCTCACTGCTAGACCCTGTCTCATCAACTTCCTTGTGATCTTGACATAAATGCATGGTTTCAAACTCATTTTCAAATTCAACTAAATCTGGGCAACTTGCATTACTAGTTTTCTTTCCCTTTTTATCTTTGCCAGTTTTCTTTGCTCCTTTAGATTTTTTGGCTGTTTTAGATTGGCCGTTTAATGGTTTTTTGATAGCACCTTTACCCATCTGAGGTATTTCTAGAGAAAACAGACTTGATCCTGTTTTCATATTAATGGCCGTGGCAGAATCACATCTGGCAGTCCGATACGAAGCATCAGAATAATCAGTGTCATAACTACTATAACCACTTGTCCGAGATGAATAAGAAAAAGTTCCTTCCCTTTGATACATTTGTTTGGCTTGTTGACTTTCAGTGGATATAAAAGAGTCATAGGCACCAGTTGGTATATAAATAGAAGTTGGAGGACCAGTTGTTTCAATGTCATCATCATCTTTTATCTGTAAATATGTAATATGTATCACAATAATTTCAAAAGAATTTGTAATGGAAATTGATAGCCTCAATAAAATAAAAATTAAGAGTGGTCAATATCATAAAAAGATCTTAAGATTAAGAGTTATGAAACAATTAATTCTACTAGCTGTTGTTGAAGTGAGTGAGTCACCAAATGAGCATTTTTTTCATCTTTATCATGACAAGAACAAGTTACATTGTAATGAAATGATCATGATGTCCACTTTGTACTAGACAAACATGCTTAGTTGGATATTTATTTTGGTAGCTCATTGAAACAACAGTTTGCAGGTAGACATGTTGCTCCACTCAGATAGTTGTTGGTTGCTCTTACTACTCAATGGTGCATCCTTAGAGCAGCAAATATCAATGTTTATAGTCTTTGGTTTCACCCTGAACAGAGCTCGAACTCATGATCTACCACACTTGAGGTGTGCATGGTTTGACCCTGCACAGAGCTCGAACTCATGATCTACCACACTTGAGGAGTGCATGGTTTGACCCTGAACAGAGCTCGAACTCATGATCTACCACACTTGAGGTGTGCATGGTTTGACCCTGAACAGAGCTCGAACTCATGATCTACCACACTTGAGGTGTGCATGGTTTGACCCTGAACAGAGCTCGAACTCATGATCTACCACACTTGAGGTGTGCATGCTAATCAATACACTAGCAATGTGGTTCTAAAAAATAAAATTTGTAATGGAGATTCATAATCTCAATAAAATAAAGAGCTCATCCCTTACTACGCTGCATATATTAAAGTAATCAAAATGGCTGGTGCTAATACATCCTTTTCATTGCATTGGAGTCTAAAGATACATAATTTTTAAAATGTTATCATTTCTATATTTCTTAGAAAATAGAAAAAACTTTATGTATGAAAATTATTTTCCAGATGATGATCTTTCCAAATTATTACATGGCAGTCCGATATTGAAGTCTCAGGATGATACCAGAGTCAATATTGAAAATGTTATTTAATACTATAGAATATAAATATGATCTTCCTAATTAGTACTAGTCCTACCTCAATATCAAATAGTTCAGGGAAAAATGTATCATACATTCTTAAATCATCTGGATTTCTCTTGAATGACGGTGGAGCCTCCCCTTGATCATCCTCAGTCTCCTCAGAGTTATCTGTCTTGAATCTCTCATCATCGCTGTCAATGTCATCATCATCATCTAGAGAACTATTATCACTGTCAGGAGTCTCACTAGCACTGCCATAACCCATACTACCTTCTATAAATAGACATATACAGTCAAACCTGTCTAAACCAAACCCCTTTGGGACTGAAGAATTTGTTCAGTTTAGACAGGTGTTTGGTTTACACAGGTTAAAATTACATAGACATTTAGTAGATGGGACTGTAAAGTCTGTCTGGTTTAGACAGGTTTTCGGTTTACTCAGAGTTCGGTTTAGACAGGCTTCACTGTATAGATATATGTACTAATACTGTAGTCAAGTTAACAATGATAATAGTAATTTAATTCAACTGTATCCCTCACCTTATTAATATGAAACCGGCACGGCCATGAATGCTCGCGAATCTGAAAATTATCTGGCAATTTCACGCTCATCCAGTGCATCAAAAATTGCCGAGATTTTTTGGGCCGAATCTAGTCTCATTCAATCGAACTGTCGTTCCTTACGAAATCTCAAAAGTTAACTTCCGCGTAGAAGCAAAAATTCTTGTCAGTATGTCAGAAGAGATTTAATAAATTAAAAAATATCAATATAAGTAAAACCACAGGGGCTCGTGGCACCGACCACCCTCCTTTTTCTAACTTTCTGTTTACAAATTTATTTTCAATAAAATTTCTTTATTTCTTTATTATTTCATCTCTTTTTCCTTATTTTAACTTGTTCGTGTCAATATTCATACAATCTTAAGTTAACATCAAATTGCATGTGTCGACCCTACATAGATACTAATAACCACAAGGCATGCAACTCGGCAGGTTTAAAAATCGTACCCATGCTCGCTTCGAGTACATTTATTGCACCTTATTTCCATTATGTCATTCAAACTAGGGTCAGAAACGTTCCAAACATTTAAATAATAATTTTTTGAACTTTTCTGACCCTATCATTGAAGTTAATGCAGTGGTACGTCACTTCCGTCAGCCGTGGGTCCTTATACGAAAAATTTGGTAATAAATGTGTGAAAATCTTAATATTCTGGAGAACTGAGCTATCGTATGCACAAAACAAAAACAGGGGCAAAAAGATGCGTCTTTTAGGAATGGATACATGTCCTAGTTTGAATGACATGATGGAAATAAGGTGCAATAAATGCTAACAAAATTACTTTTATTACACACGGGTTCCGGTGGTATCGGACGTACGAGAGAGGGTACAAGACTTAGGATCACCTTTGCACTTTATGTTAAGAAGATCTTCATTAGTTGAGTGTGTTGGTGTGTTACACGGAACGTGTTTACAATGCGCAGAATGGTTTTTTATTCATCAGTATGTGCAGCCATGTTTGTCAAAAAATCCTAAGTACACATTTTATACCATAAAGAGCTCGCTGACACTGGCATATAAATTGTCCAGTTATTCAATTATCTACTAAGAAAAATTCAAATGAGTGCTTAGGTAGCCCTTTTTCTGCTAAGGACGACATAACATAGACTTTGTAAAGGATGATTCCAGAACCATTCCTACCAAGTTTTGTTCAAATTGGTCAATTTGTTCTAAAGAACATTAAATTTTGAAGAGTTTAGACAGACAAAGGAGAAAAATGAAGACAAAATAATTACACTAACTCACAACGTCCTTCAGATCAAGTCAGCTGGAAGAAAGTGTTTTTGTAACTTGTTAACAAAGAAACAAATAAAGTTTAAGTTTTACTTTTTGAAATATTCTAACAATCAACCATACAATTCATTATAATAAAAGATAGGACAAAACTTAGAATATACAGTCAAACTTGTCTATAGCGACCATTGAAAGGAGTTCTGAAAAAAGGTCGCATAAGACAGGGAGTCGTTGAATAGAGGTTATGATATTTGCTCCCAAAATCTTGAGAGGAAAAACCTAGTTCGGGTATATAATCCGCATCAACTTGTAACCCGTTCGTGTGGAGGACAAATGCATGAATAGAGCTTAAATTCTGGCAAGAAAAATGTATAATGAAATAAAAAAAATATGTTCAATTATCGTTAAATATTTCCGTCCTTTGTGGGTGAAATTAAAAAAAAAGAATATTAAATGATCAAGTTTTTTACTTTCTTTCAACAGCTATTGTTATCTTAATTGTTATCATAATGAGAATTAATCATTAAGATTAGAAGAATGAAATTTCCTGACAAAACATTTTCAAACTTCAATCACTCGCCGAAAGCTATAAATAGCCTAATCACACAATCAGCATGTGTTTACCTTGATCTGTTACCGCACGTTAAACGAATGTTGACAGAAATATATGCTGGGAACCAGTACTTCATACAATAATTTTCAAAATCACGATTATTTATTTATAAAACTGAAAGATTAAAATGGTATTTTCTATAATAAGCAATTTTAAATATTTAATTATAAATAATAAATAAACCCAAATAAACCAAAACAACAATAATAAATCATCACGTGAACAACTTACCTGTAAAAAAAATGGCGGTCTTACACAATAACACTAATCGTGACTTCATTTTATCTGAAAACATTTTATATGAAAAATCTATTATTATGAACTAGTAACAGGTATGGACTTTGGGAGTGAGATGTTGTCAGTAGATCATGCAAATATCAGCTAGAGGGATATTGGCAACAATCACTGCATCAGCTGGGCAAAACAGACATTTTTTCCAAAGTCGGGACTGTGTATTATTATTTATTATCTAACTTCCGGTTTGATAATAATCTTCTAATAGTCGTTATATGAAGGATTTTTACCCAATGAACACGGTGTTTAGTCGTGTTAGACAGTGGGTCGTTATATAAAGGTCGAAATTTAAAAAAGATTACATGAAGATCAATATCAAGCTACAAATCTACAAATCTTCATTTACAATATCAATACCTACCTTGACTGGAACTTTCAGGGTAAAGCTCTGATTCTGGAAGTTCAAATGATACAGGACTTCTAATATCACATGGTAGTTTGTTCCTAGGGCAACATTTCCTCATTATCACACTGGCCAGTAATATCAGACTCTCCATCTCTCGACAATCTATTACATCCTGGGCAGTATCATATAATATTTGAATACCATTAGCATCAGCCAATGACTTTCTTCCAGATTCTATCAGAAATTAAATAAAATCAAAATTTATTATAGACAGTCTTGTTATTGCCAATTCTAATGCAATTATAATGTAACGCGTATTTTCATTGGCTATCGAGAGCCATCAAATCTGCAGTTAACATGCCTGAAGGAATGCTATATTCCTACGCCGAATGCACTTGTTTGTAAACAAAATGGCTGACCCAGATATTTCCGACTATGAATGTGACGCTTACGACCTATTATTGATGCCAATCATCATTCCACAGTTTGACTTGCAAGCTGAGTTTCCAGATTTAGACTCCGAGGACTCAGAGGGAGAAGAAACGGGCAAGGACATCACTGGAACAGATATTGAATCGCAATATCAGGAAGCCAAAGTGGCAGCAGACAACGTCCTTCCTGTTCAGATTGAACGTAGGTTCAATAAACTAAGTACATTAATTGTACACAGCTTAACCCCAGATTGAACTTAGGCTCAATAAACTAAGTACATTAATTGTGCACAGCTTAACCTCAGTCCCTTTCTTTCTGTCTTTCTGCATACATTTGTTTATTCCAAATATAAAGGTACTGACCATTTGACGTGAAGTGGTTCGCTGCAGTGTGCACACTTCAAAGTTTTTCTCTCAATTTCAGTTTTGAAAATATAAAAATTCTCTCAATATTTGGATACAATAAGTCCTACAAATGGTCATGATCAATGCTTAGATAAATGAATTGAAAAAAACAAACCAGTAAGTTTCTATTTTTTTTTTTACAGAAAAATTCAACTGCAGTGCAAAAAAAACCCCACTTCATAAACAACAAACAAACATCTGAATTTCAGGAAAATATTGCATCATTTTCTTCTGACTACAATGTTCGTCATGGCCATTTAACAGCCAGTTCATGGCAGTTGTGCATTGAGGTTTTCTCCCACTGTTTAAGGCCATACGGTTCCCTTTGGATGCTTTTTTTGTTGTTGTTGCAATGTTGGTGTGGACACATATTCTACGATGAATTACAGAAAAGTAATGACTAAATTAAAAGAAAATAATGTTACCTAGTATGTTATACAAACTATGACTTCCATGAATTATTTTAATTCTAGTAGGAAATATCTAACATATATTTTGAATGGAAGTCAGTAATCATAGAAATGCATGTAATAACAAATCCACTAACCTTCATGTTTACAGTAGTTTTCCTGCATTGTCATTGATAACTATACGGTGATGTAACTAAGTTACTGATATTTTCCAATTTTATGGCATTTTGCATTTAGCTACTTAAACAAGTAAAATGCTCACAAAATCGTAAAATAAATCAGTAACCAGCTTGTGTCAATGTCACCAGTGTTCCTTGTAAACTACATCACCGGATGACGATAAGTTACAAAAGTCAATTGTGGATTTGACGGACAATTCTTTTAGCAGAAGGAATTTGAAAAGTGCATATATTTCGTCATTTATTTGTATATTTTCAAACTAGTGTGTATACATTGGGAGAATTTCATAAGAATAGGAATAACAGTACTGTATTTGAAGAGTTGTCAGTGTTAATTGTGGATTTGACGGTCGCAAATATCCATTTTAATGGCTCCGCTTCACGTCGCCAGTAAAACTACATTTGCGACCGTCAAATCCACAATTGACACCTCCAACTCTTCAAATACAGTACTGTTATTCTTTAATTAATTAAAATAAATGAAAGTTCTGCTGGCACTTTTTGATTAACTCCCAATACCTCATGAACATAAAATATCTTAATATGCATAAAAATTAGATGTCATAGCTTGCACAATCCAAAATCTTAATATTCCTATGTTACAAAGGTCTATAATTTTGATAAACTACGACAGATCAAAAGCTTTTTTCTTCATGACACTCCCTCTAGTGGTTAGCAATAAAACCTTATTGTATGCACAGCATATATGTAAAAATATGTAAAGTTTGGCCTGGACAAGTCTAAAACGTAGAAATTTTCTGCTTCAAGGGCCATAACTTTTGTCAAGCAATGTGAAGGATAACCCTTTTGATTCATCATACTCCTCCTAGTTGTAAAAATAAGAATTATGATATTAGAACCAGTACCAGCCAGACAAATCATTGACCAGATATACTAAAACCAATGCCGATATAATATCCACCTACAACCAGATATGGTCAAACCAGTACCGATATACCCCTACACTTCTTTTTGGAGGTATACCCCTACAACTTCCTTTTGGAGGTATATCCCTACAACTTCTTTTTGGAGGTATACCCCTACAACTTCCTTTTGGAGGTATACCCCTACAACTTCCTTTTGGAGGTATACCCCTACAACTTCCTTTTGGAGGTATACCCCTACAACTTCTTTTTGGAGGTATACCCCTACAACTTCCTTTTGGAGGTATACCCATTCAAGCTTCTTTTGGAGGTATACCCCTACAACTTCTTTTTGTATTTTTATGTTTTATTGTTTGACAAAACAAACAGATGACTGGGCTACTGATAAGTGATATCATTTTCAAGTTTATAATACATCAATGTATTGCTTCATGGATAACGCCCTATGTTCTACTTAGGCAGCCATCTTTTTGGATTCCCGATCCACAAAAAAATCCCATATACTTTGTAATTCAGCCAAGCCCTATCAAATGGTTTGGTAGGTACAGAGAAGGAAATATTTTCTCCATATGATCCTATGTTATACTGTTCTGTAGTGGAAATCATCCTAAATTTCCACATAATGACATATAAATATATATGTAATAAACAATAATAAAACAATCTTGGAGACACATTTTCTATTATATTAATGGATGATAGCTTTCCTATTGTTTGGTTATGATGCTTAGCACCACTTTCAACAATATTTCATTTATATCGTGGCGGTCAGTTTTATTGGTGGAGAAGTACCTGGAGAAAACCTGCCGCAAGTCACTATCGAATTTTATTACATAAAGTTGTAACGAGTACACCTCGCAATGAGTGGGATTCAAACAACTTTAGTAGTGGTGATAGGCACTGATTGCATAGGCAGTTGTAAATCCATCTGCCATACGATCACTACCACAACGGCCCCCTCTTTCCTATTGTTAACACTTACTTAAGTTAATGACATTTTTCAGAATGTTAAGGATAGCTTTCCTATTGTTAACACTTACCTAAGTTAATGACATTTTTCAGAATGTTAAGCATAGCTTTCCTATTGTTAAAACTTACCTAAGTTAGTGATATTTTTCTGAATGTTAAGGATAGCTTTCCTATTGTTAACACTTACCTAAGTTAGTGATATTTTTCAGAATGTTAAGGATAGCTTTCCTATTGTTAACACTTACCTAAGTTAGTGACATTTTTCAGAATGTTAAGTATAGCTTTCCTATTGTTAACACTTACCTAAGTTAGTGACATTTTTCAGAATGTTAAGTATAGCTTTCCTATTGTTAACACTTACCTAAGTAGTAGGTTCAATAAACTAAGTACATTAATTGTACACAGCTTAACCCCAGATTGAACTTAGGCTCAATAAACTAAGTACATTAATTGTGCACAGCTTAACCTCAGTCCCTTTCTTTCTGTCTTTCTGCATACATTTGTTTATTCCAAATATAAAGGTACTGACCATTTGACGTGAAGTGGTTCGCTGCAGTGTGCACACTTCAAAGTTTTTCTCTCAATTTCAGTTTTGAAAATATAAAAATTCTCTCAATATTTGGATACAATAAGTCCTACAAATGGTCATGATCAATGCTTAGATAAATGAATTGAAAAAAACAAACCAGTAAGTTTCTATTTTTTTTTTTACAGAAAAATTCAACTGCAGTGCAAAAAAAACCCCACTTCATAAACAACAAACAAACATCTGAATTTCAGGAAAATATTGCATCATTTTCTTCTGACTACAATGTTCGTCATGGCCATTTAACAGCCAGTTCATGGCAGTTGTGCATTGAGGTTTTCTCCCACTGTTTAAGGCCATACGGTTCCCTTTGGATGCTTTTTTTGTTGTTGTTGCAATGTTGGTGTGGACACATATTCTACGATGAATTACAGAAAAGTAATGACTAAATTAAAAGAAAATAATGTTACCTAGTATGTTATACAAACTATGACTTCCATGAATTATTTTAATTCTAGTAGGAAATATCTAACATATATTTTGAATGGAAGTCAGTAATCATAGAAATGCATGTAATAACAAATCCACTAACCTTCATGTTTACAGTAGTTTTCCTGCATTGTCATTGATAACTATACGGTGATGTAACTAAGTTACTGATATTTTCCAATTTTATGGCATTTTGCATTTAGCTACTTAAACAAGTAAAATGCTCACAAAATCGTAAAATAAATCAGTAACCAGCTTGTGTCAATGTCACCAGTGTTCCTTGTAAACTACATCACCGGATGACGATAAGTTACAAAAGTCAATTGTGGATTTGACGGACAATTCTTTTAGCGGAAGGAATTTGAAAAGTGCATATATTTCGTCATTTATTTGTATATTTTCAAACTAGTGTGTATACATTGGGAGAATTTCATAAGAATAGGAATAACAGTACTGTATTTGAAGAGTTGTCAGTGTTAATTGTGGATTTGACGGTCGCAAATATCCATTTTACTGGCTCCGCTTCGCGTCGCCTTAAGTAAAACTACATTTGCGACCGTCAAATCCACAATTGACACCTCCAACTCTTCAAATACAGTACTGTTATTCTTTAATTAATTAAAATAAATGAAAGTTCTGCTGGCACTTTTTGATTAACTCCCAATACCTCATGAACATAAAATATCTTAATATGCATAAAAATTAGATGTCATAGCTTGCACAATCCAAAATCTTAATATTCCTATGTTACAAAGGTCTATAATTTTGATAAACTACGACAGATCAAAAGCTTTTTTCTTCATGACACTCCCTCTAGTGGTTAGCAATAAAACCTTATTGTATGCACAGCATATATGTAAAAATATGTAAAGTTTGGCCTGGACAAGTCTAAAACGTAGAAATTTTCTGCTTCAAGGGCCATAACTTTTGTCAAGCAATGTGAAGGATAACCCTTTTGATTCATCATACTCCTCCTAGTTGTAAAAATAAGAATTATGATATTAGAACCAGTACCAGCCAGACAAATCATTGACCAGATATACTAAAACCAATGCCGATATAATATCCACCTACAACCAGATATGGTCAAACCAGTACCGATATACCCCTACACTTCTTTTTGGAGGTATACCCCTACAACTTCCTTTTGGAGGTATACACCTACAACTTCTTTTTGGAGGTATACCCCTACAACTTCCTTTTGGAGGTATACCCCTACAACTTCCTTTTGATAAGTGATATCATTTTCAAGTTTATAATACATCAATGTATTGCTTCATGGATAACGCCCTATGTTCTACTTAGGCAGCCATCTTTTTGGATTCCCGATCCACAAAAAAATCCCATATACTTTGTAATTCAGCCAAGCCCTATCAAATGGTTTGGTAGGTACAGAGAAGGAAATATTTTCTCCATATGATCCTATGTTATACTGTTCTGTAGTGGAAATCATCCTAAATTTCCACATAATGACATATAAATATATATGTAATAAACAATAATAAAACAATCTTGGAGACACATTTTCTATTATATTAATGGATGATAGCTTTCCTATTGTTTGGTTATGATGCTTAGCACCACTTTCAACAATATTTCATTTATATCGTGGCGGTCAGTTTTATTGGTGGAGAAGTACCTGGAGAAAACCTGCCGCAAGTCACTATCGAATTTTATTACATAAAGTTGTAACGAGTACACCTCGCAATGAGTGGGATTCAAACAACTTTAGTAGTGGTGATAGGCACTGATTGCATAGGCAGTTGTAAATCCATCTGCCATACGATCACTACCACAACGGCCCCCTCTTTCCTATTGTTAACACTTACTTAAGTTAATGACATTTTTCAGAATGTTAAGGATAGCTTTCCTATTGTTAACACTTACCTAAGTTAATGACATTTTTCAGAATGTTAAGCATAGCTTTCCTATTGTTAACACTTACCTAAGTTAGTGATATTTTTCTGAATGTTAAGGATAGCTTTCCTATTGTTAACACTTACCTAAGTTAGTGATATTTTTCAGAATGTTAAGGATAGCTTTCCTATTGTTAACACTTACCTAAGTTAGTGACATTTTTCAGAATGTTAAGTATAGCTTTCCTATTGTTAACACTTACCTAAGTTAGTGACATTTTTCAGAATGTTAAGTATAGCTTTCCTATTGTTAACACTTACCTAAGTTAGTGATATTTTTCTGAATGTTAAGGATAGCTTTCCTATTGTTAACACTTACCTAAGTTAGTAATATTTTTCTGAATGTTAAGGATAGCTTTCCT
Organism: Bathymodiolus brooksi; assembly: GCA_963680875.1. Classification (NCBI taxonomy): domain Eukaryota; kingdom Metazoa; phylum Mollusca; class Bivalvia; order Mytilida; family Modiolidae; genus Bathymodiolus; species Bathymodiolus brooksi. Next base: position 117,425,950 of record OY804577.1, read on the forward strand.
ATTGTTAACACTTACCTAAGTTAGTGACATTTTTCAGAATGTTAAGTATAGCTTTCCTATTGTTAACACTTACCTAAGTTAGTGACATTTTTCAGAATGTTAAGGATAGCTTTCCTATTGTTAACACTTACCTAAGTTAGTGACATTTTTCAGAATGTTAAGTATAGCTTTCCTATTGTTAACACTTACCTAAGTTAGTGACATTTTTCAGAATGTTAAGGATAGCTTTCCTATTGTTAACACTTACTAAAGTTAGTGATATTTTTCAGAATGTTAAGGATAGCTTTCCTATTGTTAACACTTACCTAAGTTAGTGATATTTTTCAGAATGTTAAGGATAGCTTTCCTATTGTTAACACTTACTAAAGTTAGTGATATTTTTCAGAATGTTAAGGATAGCTTTCCTATTGTTAACACTTACCTAAGTTAGTAATATTTTTCAGAATGCTAAGGATAGCTTTCCTATTGTTAACACTTACCTAAGTTAGTAATATTTTTCAGAATGTTAAGGATAGCTTTCCTATTGTTAACACTTACCTAAGTTAGTGATATTTTTCAGAATGTTAAGGATAGCTTTCCTATTGTTAACACTTACCTAAGTTAGTGATATTTTTCAGAATGTTAAGGATAGCTTTCCTATTGTTAACACTTACCTAAGTTAGTGATATTTTTCAGAATGTTAAGGATAGCTTTCCTATTGTTAACACTTACCTAAGTTAGTGATATTTTTCAGAATGTTAATTATAGCTTTCCTATTGTTAACACTTACTTAAGTTAGTGATATTTTTCAGAATGTTAAGAATAGCTTTCCTGATGTTGACATGTCTGTGTTTGGTATCCAGTTGATGCCATTCCTGGTACAGATTTAGTAAATGTGGAACATGTTCTCCCCCTATAGTACGAGCTGCATTGTTTCCTAAAAAATATCAACAAATATAGTTATGGGTTACATAAGAGGTGTTTAACATCATCAACAATATTTCAGCTATATCGTGACATTCAATTTTATTAGTGAAGAGTACCCAGAGAAAACCAACGACTTGCCAAAATGTCATTGACAAAATTGATCACATAAAAAGTTCACCTCACCATGACACAGATTCAAACTCCCAACTACAGTCAAACATGTATATAAAGTCAAGGGAACCTCAAAATGTGCCCTTTATAAAGATGTTCAAATTATATGCACTATTCATTAATGGTAAAAATGAGACTGTCCTTTATAGACAGTGATTTGTTATATAGATGTGCTCTTTATAGACAGTGATTGTTATATAGATGCGTGCTTTATAGACAGTGATTTGTTATATAGATGTGCTCTTTATAGACAGTGATTGTTATATAGATGCGTCCTTTATAGACAGTGATTTGTTATATAGAGGTGCTTTTTAAGGCAGGCTTGACTGTATATCAACAGACTGTCCTTTATAGACAGTGATTTGTTATAGAGAGGTGCTCTTTAAGGCAGGCTTGACTGTATATCAACAGACTGATCTTTATAGACAGTGATTTGTTATATAGAGGTGCTCTTTAAGGCAGGCTTGACTGTATATCAACAGACTGTCCTTTATAGACAGTGATTTGTTATAGAGAGGTGCTCTTTAAGGCAGGCTTGACTGTATATCAACAGATATGAAATTTATTATGTTAGAGTGAGATTTGATTAAAACAGGTCATTGCTATAGGTATACAATAATCATTCATGGTCTAGAATGTGTGAAGGAATAGTTTGAACCGAGGGTTCACATTTTAAGTCAGAAATGAGGCTTGCCGAGTTTCTGATGAAAGAAAATGTGAGCCCAAGCCTGAGTGAAATTTATTATGATAATCAAAAGAGCCAATTAGTTATACTACATATATTGAAACATATAAATCATATTTTCACACCTTTTCTACATTATAACCCCCTTACAAGATAATTAAATTAGTAATACTCAGACAGAGTTCACCTCTTAAATTCTCCTTAGAGAGGCACCTCTACAAATCGTTAATCAAATAAAATAAAAAAGTAAGCATGCAGGGTTTTCACTTCATTTTATTTTAACAGGGTAATATTCAAATTTAACAGGCCCCAAAAGGTTAGGGGAACTGGGTGGGTTTACCTTCCCATAAATTTTTTGAAGTCAAAATTGTATCATGAAAATGATGATTTTCTCTCCTTTTTACTTTTTGTTGTTTTACAAATAAGTATGAAAACAAAAGTCTGCGTAAAGGGCTTATATAATTTATTCATCAATATAGACGAAGTCGAGTGTACATCTGTCCATGGCAGCTCAGAAACAGTGATTTGGACACGATACGGCATGCAATTATTTATTATGTGGAGAGGACCCTTGTAAATTGTTATAATTTGTGTCCAATCCAATTGTTATAATATTTAGCAATAAAATATGTTTAATCTAATCTAATGAAATCTAAACAAATATCAAACTGAATGCGAACTCAAACGAAGATTACTCTAACTAATTGTCTCTAACCTTTCTTGTTTGATGGACCCTGCCCAAAAAAGTCTGTTATTGTTCGTTTCATTGTTTCATATGATATAACGATGTAATAAAATTGGATCCGATGAAGGGAAAATCAGCCGTAGTTTAAAACACTTCAATGAAACAGAATTGTTTACTAATGAAAACAAGAAAAAGAGAAGTGCTATAAATAAACTAGAATGTTAAATATAGCAACATTTATTTATATCTAGTGGAATTTCAATTCACCAGCTGTATAAGGTGGATTTCGGTGAAATAAAAATTATGTATGAAAAAAAATAATTTCAAAGGCAATTTGAACCGGCCGAAATTCATTATGAGGTGGACATTTTGGCCAGGGGCCAGTTCTTAACGAAAACACTGAGTATGCATATGATACACCCAAAGACAGTATCCCTTCCACAAATACTTACTGGATTTGGTCAAGTTGTACAAGATTTCTAAGGCTAGTTTAAGAACAGTAGTATGTTTTCTGGCACATTGTTGTATCACTCTGAACATTGGAGGAATAGAATTGTGTTTTCCTAAATATGATGCATTTACACCTGTAAATAAATATAACATTATAATAAATTAATGTTTTAACAGTAATATTCTAGACTTCAGGTAGTGGGTTTTATCCTGTTTATGTATTGCACAATATAAATAATAAACATATATACTATAGTCCATTTGAATGCTATAGACCACCTAAAAAAAATTAATTACAAATTCATTTTAATTTTTTCTCTTCTTTATTCTTCAAATATATATTTCAAATGTGTCTACGAACTCTGACAGTAACTCTATCTTAAATATTTGCACTTATATGTGTAATTTTCAGTGGAGTAAGCATGCTTTAAAGAAGTGCTCTCATACTGTAAACAAAAATAAAAACATGTGCTTGACATGCAAATTTCTATATATCATATGACTGACCATTTATATATCAAATGGGCTTGCATGAATAGAGTTGTCCATTTAATTCAAAACACATGTACATCAAGGTCATTGTCACTTGATCTTTAATTCTCATGGACACATTCTCTAGTTTAAATATATATTGAAGAATACATAGAGCTTGACTTACATGCTTTTTATTCAAGCAAGAGGCACTGTTGGTATTTAAAGTTCACCTTGATTTCACAAGGTTATTTTCCATTGTTATTTCCAATCATCCTTTACATGTCATCTTCTTTGATATTTAAATGACAAGTCACATGCCAATAGTATATTTGCATGGGGAGCACATGTTCTTATTTTTGCTTACAGTTTTAGGCTGTTCTTTCACTCCCCTAGAAATTACACATATAAATACAAATATTTAACATAGACACCTAATGGGAAACTTTTTTTTATCTATGGATGAAATTTTTTTAAAAGTATTTGTCAGAGTTCGTAGAAACATATAAAATATATATGTGAAGAAAAAAGAAAAGAAAACATTAAAATGGATTTTTAATTAATTTTTTTTAGGTGGTCTATAGCATTCAAATGGACTATATCGTTGATTTGTTTTGCAACTAGAGGCTCAGCACTGATCTGAGCCGGTGTCGCTCACCTTTCATTCTGCTTTGAGGAAACTTAATACAGAACCTTCCATAGGTGCTTCCCACCAAATTTCAGCTCATTTTGGCCAAGCAGTTTCAGAGAAGATTTTTAGAAATCGACAAATCTAAAACAAGAATTGCCTGTGGCAGCCATGTTTGTTAATGGATCAAAACGAAATAAGCAATCTCTATAGAGGACCTTCCATAGATGCTTCTTACCAAGTTTCATATCATTTGGCCAAGCGGTTTCAGAGGAAAATTTGTTTTAGAAATTGACCAATAAGAAACAAGAATTGCCTACGACGGCCATATTTGTTAACGGATCAAAATGGAATGATCATTTCCCATAGAGAACCTTCCACAGATGCTTCCTACCACGTTTCGGTCCATTTAGCCAAGCTGTTTCAGAGTAGAAGATTTTTAGAAATCGACCAATCAGAAACAAGAATTGCCTGCGGCAGCCATGTTCGTTAATGGATCGGGACTAAATTAACAATCTTTATAGAGAACCTTCCATAAATGCTTCCTACCAGGTTTCGGTTCATTTGGCCAAGCGGTTTCAGAGAAGAAGATTTTTAGAAATCCACCAATCAGAAACAAGAATTGCCTATGACGGCCATGCTTGTTAACGGATCAAAACAGAATGAGCAATTCCCATAGAGGACCTTCCATAGATGCTTCCTACCACGTTTCGGTCCATTTAGCCAAGCTGTTTCAGAGTAGAAGATTTTTAGAAATCGACCAATCAGAAACAAGAATTGCCTGTGGCGGCCATGTTTGTTAATGGATCGGGACTAAATGAGCAATCTTCATAGAGAACCTTCCATAGATGCTTCCTACCAAGTTTCGGTTCATTTGGCCATGCAGAAAGAAGAATTGCCTGTGGTGGCCATGTTTGTTAATGGATCGGGACAAAATGAGCATTCTTTATAAAGGACCTTCCATAGATGCTTCCTACCAAGTTTCAGTTCATGGGGTTTCAGAGGAGAAGATTAAAATGTGAAAAGTTAACGGACGACGGATGCCAAGTGATGGCAAAAGCTCACTGCCTTTGGCAAGGTGAGCTAAAAATGGATTTCTCATGAGCAATATCACATCGAACATGAAGCCTAATATAAGAAGCTAATTTACAAGGAGGAGAAACATGTCTGAAGTTAAAAAGCAAGAAATACTGGAAGCAAAGACACTTCTGTATCCTTACAGTAGATTGGGTCTAAGTTGAAATTTAGAAAATAATGTTAAAATAAAATAGTGAAAACCTTGAAAATCTGAAAAAAATGGAATCATGTATAAACCCAACTTTAAATAAAGTCCTTAAGTAGGAAATCTTTGTTTAGCCTGTATAAACCCAACACCTTTCTATTCCAAACAAAATAGCTGGAGCCAAGGAGAGTGGGTTTATATAGGTTTCATTGTAGCTATAGACTTACTGTTGTTTGTGTAGGACTTGAACACTTGTAGTAAACATTGCAGGTTTTTGAAGTTACAAATGTTATTCTTTACCAATGACCATGTTATCAGTAATGTTCTGTGTAAACGAGCTTTGGTAGAAAATTTCCGGTCTGAATAAAAATAAATATACATGTATATAAATATTTAAACATACAAATGTAATTCAACATGTATATTGCAGAGATACCAACCCCAACTGAGGAGAAATAGGAGTAACCAGCTCACGAAGCGAAATGTCCAGGTCCATTTGCGAGTTGCTTTTTATGGTCGGGGGTTTGGTTCGCCGCTGAAGGCCCCCAGAAGTTCTCGGGGTAAATTATGGGCATATCCTGGCATATAATTTTACGTCTCAAATAGTTGGTTTTTGTTTCTGTATTTTTTGCTGCATAAAGATAACAGACTAACCTGTTCAGTGTTGTATGATGAAAACTTCAAAAAATGATAGCTAAAAGGTATAATCAATTAAAGGGTTCCAAAATTTTGAATGCTAATGACCAAAATACTTAGAATAGAGAGGAAATTATCATTTATAAATATACATGTATGTTGTTAGAAAATTAGGGAAATAAGCAATTTGATCATTTAATCAAAGCTAAATGATACATCAATGGAATGTTATATTGTATCAAGAATTTGGTAAACAAACCTTCCGATTTTACTACACTTAGGCCCTTAACTGATGTCAAAGAGTTTGTAATCTTCCTATTTGTTTCTGAAAGTTCGGAATGTTTGTTTGATTTGACGTGTTTTGGAAGATCTCCCTTTCCTTCATGAGCGACCACAATTTCAATGCAACATATTTTACAATACGAATATGTTTCCCCTTTTCTGGAAGTCATAAAACATGAGAATAGTTGCTTGTGTTCTTCAATGATTTCCCATTGAAAATTTGGGGTAACTCCACAAAAAGCAGGGAGGTTGGCATCTCTGATTTGACAAATAGCGATATTTTTGCGACATCTGACAACATTCATTTATATTCCTATACAAAATATTTTTATTAATCTTACAAATAATTTAAATAACTAGAGATGAAGTTAAGGTAAAAGTTTTCCAGGTCAAATTGCTTCAAACTTTATCTGTCCACTTGTTTCAAAAACAAATTTGACAATCTAAACACCTATCAAACTGCCTTCCAATATTTGATGGTCCCAATAAACGTGTTTGACGACATGTTTACACTGTCAAATGTGTGTATGAAACAGGTGCACAACTAACATTTGAAGCATATTTGGCATCTTATATTTTTTTAATTTTTACATAATACATGTATACCCAATGACAGTACCAAATCTCCATGAAGATGTCCTGTTTCTTTTATATGATAAGTTTACAGTTCAAAATGACGATGCTTTCATTTTGAAGTGCTAATTTTCAGTATATTTCCCTACATATACAATGTACTTTTATCTTGAAGGAATATTTACTGGAAACACAGAACTGATACACTACCCAATTTCAGGCATGAATCTAATGGAATTGTTAGAACTTTCGCATCCTTTGAAACTTTAATATACATCATATGACTATACCTCGTACAATAGAAGTAACATACCTTTAGATGATAACTTGGCTAATACTTGATGTGACAGTAATAAGACCTCATCATTAGTTATAGTATCCTCTGCCTCTCTCACAATACACTGTAGGACAATATTAGTAGTATTGGCACTTACAAGGGCACTTGATCTCTTCCCTACTTCTATAAATAAACAAGATATGCTATTAGTAATATCAACTTTCGTTTCTTTTTCATTCAATAAAGTCAGTGACTTGCGACAAGTTGGTGGTTTTCTCCGGGTTCTCCGGTTTCCTCCACTAATAAAACTGACCGCCACAATATAATTGAAATATTGTTGAAAGTGGTGTTGAAACAAACCATCCAATCAATTGACGTTATTTTACAGTATATCAAAATTACATGTAGCTATCTAATCCCTAGTCTCTCTTTTAACTTCTTAGGAAATATAAACACTTGATTCCCCACTCCTTACCCCTCCCTCCACTGTTTATAAGTTGGGGGGATAAAACTGAATACCAATTAAGATTTAAATGTTATGCTGTGTAGTAGTCCAAACAAAACTTTGTCGGGCAGTCATGGTCGTGATCGTATGGTAGTTGGATTTACAACTACCTATGCAATCAGTTTGTCAGTAACTTGCAGCAGGTCAGTGGTTTTCTCCACCAATAAAACTGACCTCTACGATATAAATGAAATTTTGTTGAAAGTGGCATTAAACACCAGAATCCTATCCAATCCCCCAAAAAACTTTGTTACTTCAAATGTAAAAAAAAATACATTAATTTTATCATTAAAATTGATTCCTTCAATTTAATTATTTATCTATAAAACGAGGGTTGCAGACAGCCTGCAGCTACTAGTGGTTTTCCTCGAAATTGATTACTTTGATTCTCCAAAACATAAGTTGGCAATACATAGGATGAATTTGTTTAATACATTATTTGGCCTAGATAATTGCATTGCATTCACTATAAAAAGAAGTAGCAATAGACTTACGAGTTTTTCCAAGTAGTTCTAGTAGAATATGTATTATATTTACAACAACAGCTCGATCGGAACAATTCTAAAATAGATAGAAGTATTTTAAATGATATAAGGTCCTATATTTACTTCTTGGTTTGACCCTTATAGAATAAGTCAAGTTACATTATTCAAATATTGAATTTTTTTCAAATATATCATTGCGAGAAACAAGTTTGATGATATCTTCTTTTGTACTAGACCAACCTGATGGGCTGGATTTATATAGTACTAGCTTACTGAAACAACAGTCTGCATGTAGACATGTTGTTCCACTCTGACACATTATCCTGACTCAAGAGCCTCTTACTCATTAATGTTTGATGTATAGTGGAAAAGCATGAATAGAAACTTTCAAATCTTTGGTTTGACCCGGCTGTGAATCAAAACCAATGATTTTCTCCACTAATGGCAAGCATGTTAACACCAAACAGACAGTCCCTAGATAATTTCAATAAATATATGGTCTGGTCATAAACGTAAAGACCCTTTAGTTTAATTGCTACTAAAAATTTGTAAATTATTTGGCTTTCAAATCTTTCGATTTTGAGTGTACCTGATGACGGTTATTCCAGAAATGTGTGGTGCACATTTGTAAATTTGATATCTACGTTTTAATTGCTGTAGATTTATTAAATAAGTAAGTAAATCATCAACACAACATCTAAATGTAGTGAAAGAAGCAAAATAATTAAATGTGTATAATTGACAAAATTGGCCGTTGTGGTCGTGATCGTATGGTATTTGGATTTACAACTACCTATGCAATCAGCGCCTATCACCACTGATGTTGAGTTCGAATCTCGATCAGGGTGAGGTGTACATTATGTGATAAAGTTGACTTTCGACAGGTCAGTGGTTTTCTCTGTGTCCTCCGCTTTCGTCTACCAATAAAACTTACCACCACGATATAAATGGAATATCGTTGAAAGTGGCGTTAAACACCATCAAACAAAATCAAAAAGATAACTTCAATCAATAGGAACCATTGGTTCAGTTGCTTCCGTATTAGCAGCAACCCTCTATCAAGGAAAACATGATAGGAACCACAAGCCATGGAAGATCGTATCAACTGAGAGATATATACTCCATATACAGGTGCTGCTGGAATGTTGCTACATATTTAAATGGAAAGTTAATAATGGAAAATTTAGAGTCACGATGGCAAACATTAAACTTTGTGAGGACATCAACTTAGTCATTAAGACCTTTTGATTCCGTAACTTCTTTATTAGTGTAGGGGGGAGGGGGGTCGTCGTGGCCGTGATCGTATGGTAGTTGGATTTACAACTACATATGCAATCAGTGCCTATCACCACTGATGTTGTGAGTTCGAATCTCGATCAGGGCGAGGTGTACAGCATTATGTGATAAAGCTCGTCAGTGACTTGCGACAGATCGGTGGTTTTCTCCGGATCCTCCGCCAATAAAACTGACCGCCACGAAATAACTGTAATATTGTTGAAAGTGGCATTAAACACCATCAAACAACAAACAAAAATACATTACATCACTTAAATTTACATACTTTTAATGTTGACAATATAAGATCTAGCTGTGCTGCATTTTTCAAAATGGAATCTCGATGAATTTTCTCTGCAATAAAAAGAGAATACCTACAAATAACTAAAATGTGCATTATTTAAATAGGAAAAGAACTGCTTCAGAAACCATAAGGTATGCATAAAATATATGCTGAAAGTAATCTTATGGTATCTCATGATCAGGACGAAATGAGCAATCTTCATAGAGGACATTCCATAAATGATTCCTACCAAGTTTCCGTGGTAGCCATATTTGTTAACCGATCGGGACAAAATGAGCAATCTTCATAGAGGACATTCCATAGTCATAGATGCTTCCTACCAAGTTTCGGTTCATTTGGCCAATCGGTTTCAGAGGAGAAGACTTTTAAAAATCGGCCAATCAGAAACAAGAATTGCCTGTGGTGGCCATGTTTGGTAATGGATCATAGCAAAATGTGCACTCTTTAGAGAAAACCTTCCATAGATGCTTCCTACCAAGTTTCAGTTCATTTGGCCGAGGGTTTTCAGAGGAGAAGATTAAAATGTGAAAAGTAAACGGATGACAGACGACGGACACCAAGTGATGGCAAAAGCTCATATTGCCTTTGGCAAGGTTTGCTAAAAGTAATATTAAAATGTGAATACCTACTTGTAATGTATAGAATAAATATGTTACACTATATCAGCATTAGTTAATTTCTAAGGGAGATAATGGCAAGAGTTATCTTTCTTTTAACAGAGGAGAAGAATTTTTTAGAAATCAACTATTCAGAAACAAGAACTGCCTGTGGCAGCCATGTTTGTTGACCGATCGGGACAAAATGAGCAATATTTATAGAGGACCTTCCATAGATGCTTCCTACCAAGTTTTGGTTCATTTGGCCAAGCGGTTTCAGAGGAGAAAATTTTTGAAAATCGACCAATCAGAAACAAGAATTGCTTGTGGCAGCCATGTTTGTTAACGGATCGAGACAAAATGTACATTCTCTAGAGAGGACCACCCATAGATGCTCTCTACCATTTGGCCAAACGTTTCAGAGGAGAAGAATTTAAAAAATCAACCAATCAGAAACAAGAGTCGTCTGTGGCGGTCATGTTTGTAAATGGATCGGGACGAAATGAGCAATCTTTACAGAGGACCTTCCATAGATGCTTCCTACCAAGTTTTGGTTCATTTAGCCAAGCAGTTTCAGAGGAGAAGATTTTTAAAAATCTGCCAATCAGAAAGAAGAATTGCCTGTGATGGCCATGTTTGTAAATGGATCGTGACGGAATGAGCACTCTTTATAGAGAACCTTCCATAGATGCTTCCTACCAAATTTCAGTTCATTTGGCTGAGGGGTTTCAGAGGAGAAGATTAAAATGTGAAAAGTTAACGGACGACAGACGACAAGTGATGGCAAAAGCTCACATTGCCTTTGGCAAGGTGAGCTAAAAATGAGTGTGAGACAACAATACACACACATCAAAATTCAACAACTTTAATTTTAATTTAATCAAACTTCTAAAACAAAGTTATACTATTAATGTATGTACATGTATACAGCATAAATATATATGAAGAATGGTTATAAATATGGATTCAATGTATTAACTGATAAACCATGAAACAAACACAACAGGCAAGTCACTGATAAACAATCTATCAACAGAATAGGTATATAAATGATCATGTTCAACCATCTGAAACCAGTGTTGTTTTATTAATCATGATAAACACAGTTTAGCAAGGAACATTCTTATTCTTTTACAGAAAAGCTATGGAATAGAAGTATCAGTGACTTGACTTACCTTGAGTGGATACTATTTGATATATTTTAGAAGTAACATATCTAATCTGGTGAAGGTCATCTGTACACGATGGATTCTTAGCTGCTTTTCCACCAACTTTATCTAACTGTTGGAAAAGTCCTAACAACCTTGTACTGATAATTAAAAAAAATACCCTTTTAAAACTTTATCTAACTGTTGGAAAAGTACTAACAACCTTGTACTGATAATTCAAAAGAATAGCTTGTTTAAAACATTTGAGATTGTCCCCATTTTTCAACACAGCAAAAAATCTCTATCATTTAGGTCAGTAGAATTTTTAGTAACCTGCATTCTAATTTTTTTAAACTTAATTTGGAATAAGATATTGAAACTTGAATTTGTATTCATGTCTATCCGATTGTTCTCGTCATGATTGTGAAAAGAAAGCTAATTTAAACATGCATGAAGTTTGAAACTTTTTTTCAAATTAAAACATAATGGAAATTTTCCAATAAATTTTCATATGAATAAATTAAGGCATAAAAATTCATTAAAAAAATTAATCCATAGAAAAATATTGACATTCACATTACAAAATTGTCTCCTTTATCACAAGATAAAGATTGTCATGGTAACTAACAACAATGATACAATACAACATGTAGCTAAAGTGATCACCCAAGTCTTACTCATGATATATATGTAGGCTACATAAAAATTATACATATTTGTTGGATTTCCAATTAACTATGCAATCAGTGCCCATCACCACTAACGTTGTGAGTTTGAATCCCACTCAGCTGAGGTGTACTCATTATATAACAATATGTGATAAAGTTTGGCAGTGACTCGGGGTACTCTACCAAGAAAACTGACGCCACGATATAGCTGAAATATTGTTGAAAGTGGCGCTAAACACCATAACCTAACCTGACCTAAATACATATTTGTATTTTCTTTCCTAACAAGAAGTTCCATTTGTGGGGCATTTCTTGTAAGTCTATATATTAGTAATAAAATACCAACCCTACACTTCTCTCCATCACTGGCTGTGTACTTTTCTTTCACTTTTCACATTGTCATACATTATTCGACTCGGTATTCCACATTTACAATGAACCTAGAAATATAAAACTGTAAGGTCATCAATGGATCCCTATTGAGGCAAAATATTGTAAGTTGACTTAATGTCTTGTAAATAATGTAATAAAGGCTTATATTATAAGACAGGCCTCGACATTAACGTTTGTCCGATACCAGTAAAAACTGACGTCAGACAAGTAGATCTTGTATTACGGTTGTCCGACGGGACAAGTGAAAAAAAACTGAGATTCCCAAATGTGCCGGTACGACGGAAAATCTATTTCCACTGGTATATAATATTGGGTTTGTTGTATGAAAGAGCCCTGTTTGATCTCCAATTTGTCCATAATTTATTTTGATTAAAACTAAAGTGAAACGCCAGATCAAAACTATTTTATTGTATCATTTATCGTTCCTTCATGCTTTGATGAAGTTCAAGGACATTGACAAAATTAAAATCGCAATCTTAGAAACGCTTTAATGAAAAGAAATATTAATATTTGAAATATAAAAACAAGAATGACTCCGGAACGGACACGTAAAAATTATCGGATATCAATTTGGCACCAAATTTAAACTTATCTTTTGTGCAAAATACGATAGAGGACTTGATTTAGGCTTTTGGGAAATATTGAAACCTTTGAAATGGACAAATATTACAAGCTTTTTCCTGATCTGGTTGAAAAGATCCACTAAAATTTTTATTTCTCTGTGAATTTAAATAAAATACTGTGCTTTATTTATATCACAGGCACTTCTTTCTGGTAAAAAAAATATACCTAGATACTGGTATATATAGTATCTAGGTATTTTTTTTTTGCCAGAAACAAGGATTTATATAACACAAATATTTTATTACAATTTGTGTGGTATTGGATCACCATACCTGTTAACCTCTGGGAACTGCTTGGGAGGAGATCTCCCCCCTACCAACTCTTCTAAGGGGGAGATTTTGTGCGTCGCCTTTAAGCGCACAAAATTGTACCTTGTAGTTGCATACATGTGATAGAGTTGCTATGCTACAACTGGAGATTTGTAAATTTTTGGCTGGAGATTTGGTCTCGTAACTGGAGATTTTTTATTGACGTATTTGATGCATGTTTTTATTGTTAATTGATGTTTTCTTTTTGTTTGTTTCAGTATTGAACCAACTGCATCCCATTTCAATATATATTGTTTACATTTCTGTCTTATTAGTAGTGTGTCATATGATGAATGAAGGATAAAAACTGCATTTATAATTCATTCATAATCATAACCCGACATAAGGTTATAACAAAGCAATAACAATGAAGACAGAATGCTCTAAACAATAAAGTCATAGAGCACTAAAATTAAAAAGTCACTTTGCTGCTGGTGCATTGGGTGATAGCATACGTTTTGTCATTTTTGTGGTTTATCAATTCCATCCTGGAACTTAGTCCTTAAATAATACTTTGATCGGCTTTGGTCCCAAACAAGCCATAACAACTCAATCCGAGATGAATTCATTGCACGTTTGATCGAAATAAGAAGTTTTCCTCGGCATCAAAGGTTGTCCGACTCCTGTTTGCACAACGGTTTATAACTATTTTTAATTGCCGCTATCACACTTCTAATCATCTAAGCGTGTGCCACAAACCCACTTCCTTATCCCCAATTAACTGTCAATCAGTGGATAATTGTTGTATAATCATCAACACCTTAATTAATCTCCATGACCCAATTTACCTGTAAAGGTGTCAAACAGATCAATAACCGGATATCATTTAAACACCTTTACCATTCGTATCTCTCGGCGTTTTTCATCAGCGCGGAAGTTCCAAATGGGGAATTTCCAGAAATATTGATCGCAAAATGTAGGTCAAGATTTTATTGTACTTGATTTTTTTGTTGGGGGGAGACCGTGCGGGAGGAAAAGGTGTGTACGGGAGATTAATGTCTCCCGCGCACGAGACCCAGTCCATGCGGGAGATAAGGCTCTTACGCGGGAGACTCCCGTGAAAAGGGGGAGGGTTAACGGGTATGGATCACAACACAGTAATATTTCAAAAGGAAAAAAAAGGGGGGGGGGGGGGGGGGTACATATAAAAATCACTGGTATGCAGGACTCCAATCAAGGTAGACAGAAATAAAAATGTGACATTGAATATATGTCCTTAAGGTAGTTATGAATGAATAAAAAACCCAGAACAAATCAGTTCAGGCAGCTTTAACTATTTACTAAATTTGGGCAGGGTAACATCAGAGGGGTTGCGAAACAATGTTTGAATTAATCGCAATTGACTTCTCCCAGAAGTCTCCCCACTTCTCTCTGTTGTCTCCCACTTCTCCCTGTGAGCTCTCTGAAAGAGAAGTCACTTCTCCCTCTAATTTGAAAGTAGTGGGAGCCCTGGATAATTATTCTCTAGTTTTTGTAATTTTTATTAATTTTTTCGGACAACTAAAAGATTGAGTTGGACAAGTACTTTTTTAGTTAGTTGTCCGAAGGGACAAGTTGAAAAATATGTTAATGTACAGGCCTGTAAGACTATGTGTCTATTGATTTAATGAATACTTTAGTAAAACAAAATAAGGTTTTATGATTTGTCTCAAGGGTAATCTTCTTTAACCAACAGATTCTGCCCCTTAGTTCAACATGCAGTTAGTTTACTACAAGAATTCAGTCACTAACACTACTATCACACTATCCATGTTTAAGTAGTCGTTCATTGTTATGATAGGGTAAATGCCAGCAAATGTGGACTTCCAGAAAATCTAGACGATTTCCACTGTCTGGGAATTAAATCAAATCCCTGCTACCTTGTTTACAGTAGCAACTTAACAGCTGGTTTTTGAATGGTGGACGACAACTTGTGGTTTTTATATAAGTTTGATATCAACTAATAATATGGCTAAATTATTAATTTTTGTAAAACATTTTGAAAATATCTGGATCCACGTGGGGCCATCGTTGTCATGATCGTATTGTAGTAGCACAATATTTGTACTTCATGGGGATGTCATTCATGATGCATTCGAGAGCCTTGGATTATGGTCTCGCATCGTAATTTTGATAATAAGGAATTTTCAAGCTATTTTTATTTGTACCTGCAAGTCACGTGCAACTACACTTCCGGTATATATTTCCCAAAGTAAAAGTAGATTGACAAAAGAAGGCCCAAACCAATAAATGCTTACAAACAATACCTTTCAATAAAATAAGTGCTCTTTTTATCATAACCCTGTGGGTAAAATTCTGATCACATGACCGTGTTGGAAGTTAGAAATTTTGAGGCTCTAAAGGAGCTATCGATTTAACCTCACGTCCTTGTGTACTACATAAATCATGTGACACTCAGAAAAGCATGGATTGTAAACAAACAATGAAAAACATCAGGATTTATATGTAAATATTAAAAGTCGAGTCGACAGTTAATGCCCCTGAGATAGACTTTAATGAATATTAAATACACAGAAAAAAAATTATAACATTTTCATTTAACGTATCACAAATACCCAAGACCACCATATATACTTTGCTTAAAATTAGACAACAGTTTTGATAAAGACAGCACAAACGTATACCTGTTAGTCGGAAATATGCTTTGTTCCCTGAAGTGTCATAGTACACACACTAACAAAGGTGTCCTTATTTGCCAATAGAGCGTGTTTTTTAATGGAAGCAATATATAGTATGTGGCGAAAAGTATAGCCACATGTAAAAAAAATCCCTATAAAATCAACCAAACCATATTTTTTCAAAAAATTATTGTGAAGTCATTTCTGGATAGATATTAACAAAATATTTTACACCAAAACATTCAGAATTGTCTATATTTTGACAGTTTATTTGCTCATTATGTTTATATGAGTGGTTTTTATTTGTCTTCTTCTTCTTTCTTCTGTATGAGCTTCCTCTTTCAGGAACACAGAAATCCATGATTGCTTAAAAGTTTATAATTCACTATATACAGTAATAATGTCTTTTAAAAATCTAAAAAACTAAAGGAGCTACATAACAGGATTAATGGATCATGTGCCAGCAACCATTTTAACTAACTCAAGTCTCTTGTTGTGTAGTTTATAGCAGTAGTTTCTACACAATGTTTCTATTTCATCAATGTTTTGTTGGTTTCCAAGCTCTTCAGTAAAGTTGGAGCAATCCAATATAAGCTTGGTAATTGACAGTCTATTATTAAACATCTCCTTCTATTTTCTAGGTCCAATGTAGATAATTTAAACATAACAAATAAAAATTGACTTTGATTTTCCTATATATTTCAACTAAAAATAAATCCTAAAAATTAACAATCCTGTATAAATTATGTACAAATAAAAACCACTCATATAAACATAATGAGCAAATAAACAATCAAAACATAGACAATTCTGAATGTTTTTTGTGTGAAATTTGTTAAAATCTATCCAGAAATGGCTTCACAATAATTTTTTGAAAAAATATGGTTTTGGTTGATTTTTTTACATGTGCATGATGTGGCAATACTTTTACATCAGGTTCAGGATATTTGTATTTTTTTTTTGAATTGGCTGTAGACCGTAGACATTGCAATTTGAAGGACAAGAATTGCAGAAAATTTCAAAGAAGATAGCGAAAGTGGAACATGCTTATTTCTCTGCATATTACTGTAAAATCAATTATGCAAAGTTTTGTTAGCAGCAAATAAACCATTATAAAAAAAAATGCCAAACCATTTCCAAATACCCCCCAAACGGACAAAGATTGAAACTTTGTATAATGGTTGCTGATAATCAACAAATTTGGAACATTTTGTTTCCAAGGGGATAAGTTTCCCGTTTGAATCAATGCCTGTAAAGAAAGTGAGGAATTCGTCAATAGTTTGTAAACTTTGTTAAATAACCACCGAAGTTTGTCAGACATGTTGTTTTACCTGTCACCAAGAGTGGCGCTACAATCGTATTATCTCCCGTTAACTAAAGATTACAGTACGATCACTAGCTTAATTAAACGACGAATGATATCCTGTCTGTAAAATTTTAATACGTAGGTATTACAGGCAAATTGACACACAAGCATATCCCCATCAGTCTTCTTTTAAGATTGAATGCAATCTTTTGTAGATTTATTGACGCGTAAAAGCGTTTTCCGATGTATATTTAGCACGAATCACGCAAATGAAATGCAATACGGTTATTTCGAATCATGTCAATTCCGACCACGTTCCGTCTTTTTCTTGTCTTGACGTCTGAACAAATCGGCAGGCGACTTCCGGTGTTTACGCTATTACTGTGACAACGTCAGCATGTCATAGTCGTAGATGCGGTAGATTATAAGTAATTGTAATATGGAGACACCAAGGAAACCACTGAATAAATACTGGTGTTTGGTACCCCACTATCTGTCTGATATCAGAAATATATACATAAAGGCAGATCGTTTTCCTTTGATGATGCCGACAGCCGCAAATAAAGAAAGAAAACAAATTTAATATTAAAGAAGTATTTGTCTCTGCATTAAAGTCTTTGATACAAATGAAATAATTTAATTGATATATGTCTTTTACACAAAATGTTAAGATTTTTTTAAGTTGAGGATCGAACGTTAAAACGGCACATATCGATTGGAGTTTTTGTTGTGTACCATTGACACCGGAAGTTCAATGCCGATTAGTCCATCGAAATCACGTGATCTGGCGGATGAAAATAACAAAATTTTGACGGAATGGAAATGATTCGAAACAACCGTATTAAAAAATATGTATCTTAACATTAATTTAGAAGTAAAAGTTTATTCTGAATCTTTTACATAACATAGAGGTACGTTAAGGGGACAATTTGAGCCTAATTTATTTAAATTGTTTATAAGCGATTTATCAAAAATGCTTGATAATACTATAGTTGTCAAACAGTAACATTAAATACTTAAAAACTCAACTGCCTTAAGTATTCAGATGATACCATTTTACTTTCTGAAACTGCAGATGGGCTTCACGTGCTGTTTGTCTAAAATTGATATCTACGTTTTTATTATATCAATAATGTGAATTAAGGGGCCTTGAAGTCAATATTTAAAGAAAACTAAGACAATAATCCTCAACAATACTGGTAGACTTGAATCTTGTACATTGTACATTTGTCTATGGAAAAAATGTAAATAATGTTAAAACAAATATTCTCATCTAGGAGTTGTGTTAGCAACACGGATAGTTTCTTCGAGGCTACTTCTACCTTCCCTAGGAGCCTATTTTAAATTCATGAAATGCTTTGAACACCATACATCGAGAATAAAAACTCTGCTACATGTATTTGATCATACAATATGCTAGTGAAATATGGGGTATGTTTTCAGCTGATAAACCAAACAAATTAAAATATTCATATTTTAGTAAACTATGTAATGATCGAGCAGTTGAGAACCTTCATATCAAATTTTGCAGACCTAAGTACAGCTTTAGATGTCAATCGCAGCTCAACAATATTGCTGTTTCTGAGTTTGGAATTTCTGTTGAGTACCATATAATATTTTTTACATTTAACAAAAACTAAGTCCAATGGTCTTGTAGTAGAATCAGACGTTCTGTATTCTGAAGACAAATCAAGCTGCTTAAAGACCATATATAAGAATGTGTGGTATTGGAATTTTTTTTTTTCAAAAGCCACAAATCAATAAAAACGACAACACCATGATAAAAGGGGCAGTTGAAAAAGACATGGATCAACACAAGTCACAGATACTGATCACAGAAATCTAAACCAAAGGAACAACAGGAAGGGCAACAATTGAAGAGCCGGAGATGAACGAGGGTGCTCCGGAAGGGGGATCAGGTAGTTCTAATAATAAAACCCTAAATGCTCGCTTACTCGCAAGGGTTATAACGGGATGCCATTACATGTAATGGAGCAGCCGCCGAGATTTGTTGCGCTCGCTTACAGAGCTTCTGACGCCTGCATTTATCAATAATAAGACATAACCTTTCCTTTTGTCCATTATTATAACAAGTTTTTATCACCTACCAGTATTTTAGAATGTAATTCCCACATAAAAATCTTCTCTCTGAACATTTTGAATTTCGTCATTTCCGCCCTCACTATTTGGATGTCGATACCATATTTGGCGATTGAGGCGTGAATGTTTACATCAGCGTGTAGTAAGAAATACCATATTTAGAAAAGCTCCGCCTTCCGTAGTTTCCGGTTATGGAAAACGATCGATAAATTTGAACAAGGTTGTTGCTATCTTTGAAAAGCATATATTTCTCAGCCAAACCGATTTAACAAGGACTGGGATCATCAGTAATAGTTATAATGAAATGTTTGAAGCGTAAATAGTGAGTTTTTATGTTTCAACTGCAATTTTTTTTTTGCTCCATTGTGACGAATGGGACCGCGTTGTAGCTCTGCCGAGACACAAGTTTGTCACAGGAGCTACATTATTGCAGCTAGGGATCAGGGTACTTCATAAAGGCGACCACAAAATTAAAATTAGTCTACGTTTGTTGAATACAAGTTCATTTAGATCACGATTTATTACTAATTCTAAATCGTTAGAGCTGGTTATTGAAATTTTAACAATATACGAAATCATTGCCACCACCCAAATTTCCATACTTGTATTGGTACATTGTATATTCTTTATATATTTTTATTGTTGCACTTGATCTCCTCATGAATATACATGTTGATATATTTGCCGCTGGACGTCACGCAACCAACAATCAATCAATCCATCAATCCCTATCACCACGTCATTTTGCCATTAAAGTTGTGAGTTCGATTTTCATCCATATGATGGCGAGATCAACCAGATATACAACCTTATGTGATGACAGTTGATCAGTGAGTTGCGACAGTTCTGTGGTTTTCTTCGGATACTCCGGTTCCGCAACCAATACAGTTAATATAATTTACTATGTATTAGAGACGACAACAATAACAGCTTTAAGTTTTACATAAAAACACAAAATACAAAAATATATATACGTATATAGGAAACGCGGGAAGGTACATGAACATGATCATGCAAATGATTTTAAAGAGTACATTGTCAATTGTTAATAAATTAATTTTAGAGTCACATGTCATTCTATACGTGTTTTGATTGGTTTAAAAAGTTGAGGTTATTTTCATATGTACTGAATCTGAAAATAGACGTCGTTCTCAAAGCGTCGCGTGCCGTTGTCATCAGGCGATTTTCTTTAAATGAGGCACCTTTGGGGTTATTTAAATTTATTTCCGATTATTTGCCTTATTTTGAAAAAATGAATATATTTTTCAATATCATAACAAAAAAAGTTTGAATTAATTTATAAGGATTGATTGAAATTATTTGTTCTGTTCATTCGAAATAACCTCAATCAGGTTGTACACACCCTTTTCACGGTGTGTACAACCTGATTGAGGTTATTTCTTCATCACGCCGGGTATTCTAACGGGATAATGTCATTACTTCGACACTCAATACTCCGACAGTCATTACTCCGACACTTATTACTCCGGAGGTGTACCCTTATATATCGACCTGATTCAATATGGAGATGATGTGATGATATTCGAAATTTTGTTAGGTTTCTCTTGAACTCAGAATTACTTAAAGTAATTCTGAGTTCAGGAGAAACATCAAGAAAGATAGTTTTCTCTTCCATAAACAGTTTTAAATTTTACATAAGTTCTCAATTTACCATCAGAACATGTGTTCCTATCTATGGCCCATTGATGCCTATGTGCTTCTAGAAGTATTTTCTTGACTGTTTGTTTTGAAACTTTTTGATTAGTTGACAGTTGTTTAAGCTTAGGAATGTTATTCAAAATTTGTTGTAAAGCACCATACCAAGAGGATATCCGGTTTTCATATAATTTTCTGGACTGTGTGTAAGCATCCTTCAACAAAGAAAAAGTGTCCAAAGTTTCTAATAAAAAGTTCCCATATTTCAGAGTAATATAGTAAAACATGTTAAATGGTATGGTCAAAAACATATGTCCTAAGCGACGTCGCTAAGTAAACATTGACGCGCAGGAACACTGAAAACATAGTTCATCTAAATTTTCGACTATATCTTTTATTTTCGTCAATGAAATAAATATAATAATCAATTGCACGTCGTGAATATTGAATATATGATCACTCGTGCCGAAACGCATTCAGATTAAACTCGTGCGCGTAGCAAGTTCCGCACACTCGTTTAATCTGATGCGTTTTGTGGCACTCGTGATCATATTTGCAATATCAACTCCGTGCAATTATCCTATAGTTGTTTGGAGTTGCGATTAGATAGGATATGATGATACAGTCCGGGATGCATGGTCGGAGTATTAACTTGAGTGTCGGAGTAATGACTGTCGGAGTTATGAGTGTCGGAGAAATAACTGTCGGAGTAATGAGACGACCCCATTCTAACACACGAAACTGGAGCTGGCACAACGAACGTGGAGACCGTTGAAAAAATAACAAACAAGGTAGGTGGATGAAAATGTTGTTTTTTCTTATATGGAAAACGGTTTGGTAATAAATAAAGGTGTACACTTACTCTTCATATAATCATACATTCAAGGATAAAATTACAGCGTAAACAAGTAGATGTTTACTTGGCAACACGATAATTTCATCGACGTTTGTCCATTTTTGGGGATAGTTTGAAATTATATTGCTTGTATTTTAATGCAATAAGCGTTATTTCAAAAACAAATTGAATCTGGCTCGTTGCAAATGTATCATGTAACATCTGTCAAAAATTCACTCCAAACCATTCACGCAATTTCGTGCAAGACAACAATTTATAGGTACATGGTATGTAGATTTGGGCACAACGGACCGCGTGCATATGGCATTCTGAACGCGGAGCAGTGAAAAAAAAATGGGCACAACGAACGCGGAGATGGCAACATAATTGGGCACTACGAACGCAGGCTAAAATATATTTTTCTTTTCGATTTAAGCATTATTATCGACTAACAATAAGTGCAATTTACATTTTAATATGAAAAAATGTTATTATTTCAAATTCCTTGCTAAACGAATCAAAAATAGAGTGCAGTATTGTCGTTTTTTCCATGATTTCCTGATGTTTTTTGTAGAGACCGTATTTGTAATCAAATATTTTTGGTATATATTGAATTCCTTTTTTTCGTTTTTCAGAGATGCCATACAAATGGAAAATCAACGGGTCCAAACTTACAAATGCTATTATTGCGCCACTAAATTTGATACCATCAACAATATAGTAGAACATTGCCAAGAAAAACATCAACAAAATGTTTTAAAGTACCGGCAACTAATTCTAGATGAAAGGTCGGGTGTACTGAAATATCAAACTAAGCTTCACGAGGGAATAGTGCCACATGAACTTGAGAAATCCGGTAACAGTCTGTGCATTCAGAACAATTTTATTTTTATTTTTGACAACGTATCAAAAAGAAAAAGACTAAACACACCCGTTAAAGAAAATTGTCTGAAGAATCTACAAAACACAGACACAGTCAAGATTATGCTTCAGACCTTGAACGTAACATTATTGATAAACACACCCGTTAAAGAAAATTGTCTGAAGAATCTACAAAACACAGACACAGTCAAGATTATGCTTCAGACCTTGAACGTAACATTATTGATAAACACACCCGTTAAAGAAAATTGTCTGAAGAATCTACAAAACACAGACACAGTCAAGATTATGCTTCAGACCTTGAACGTAACATTATTGATAAACACACCCGTTAAAGAAAATTGTCAGAAGAATCTACAAAACACAGACACAGTCAAGATTATGCTTCAGACCTTGAACGTAACATTATTGATAAACACACCCGTTAAAGAAAATTGTCTGAAGAATCTACAAAACACAGACACAGTCAAGATTATGCTTCAGACCTTGAACGTAACATTATTGATAAACACACCCGTTAAAGAAAATTGTCAGAAGAATCTACAAAACACAGACACAGTCAAGATTATGCTTCAGACCTTGAACGTAACATTATTGATAAACACACCCGTTAAAGAAAATTGTCAGAAGAATCTACAAAACACAGACACAGTCAAGATTATGCTTCAGACCTTGAACGTAACATTATTGATAAACACACCCGTTAAAGAAAATTGTCTGAAGAATCTACAAAACACAGACACAGTCAAGATTATGTAATTGCTTCAGACCTTGAACGTACCATTATTGATAAACACACCCGTTAAAGAAAATTGTCAGAAGAATCTACAAAACACAGACACAGTCAAGATTATTTAATTGCTTCAGACCTTGAACGTAACATTATTGATAAACACACCCGTTAAAGAAAATTGTCAGAAGAATCTACAAAACACAGACACAGTCAAGATTATGTAATTGCTTCAGACCTTGAACGTAACATTATTGATAAACACACCCGTTAAAGAAAATTGTCAGAAGAATCTACAAAACACAGACACAGTCAAGATTATGTAATTGCTTCAGACCTTGAACGTAACATTATTGATAAACACACCCGTTAAAGAAAATTGTCAGAAGAATCTACAAAACACAGACACAGTCAAGATTATGTAATTGCTTCAGACCTTGAACGTAACATTATTGATAAACACACCCGTTAAAGAAAATTGTCAGAAGAATCTACAAAACACAGACACAGTCAAGATTATGTAATTGCTTCAGACCTTGAACGTAACATTATTGATAAACACACCCGTTAAAGAAAATTGTCAGAAGAATCTACAAAACACAGACACAGTCAAGATTATGCTTCAGACCTTGAACGTAACATTATTGATAAACACACCCGTTAAAGAAAATTGTCTGAAGAATCTACAAAACACAGACACAGTCAAGATTATGCTTCAGACCTTGAACGTAACATTATTGATAAACACACCCGTTAAAGAAAATTGTCAGAAGAATCTACAAAACACAGACACAGTCAAGATTATGCTTCAGACCTTGAACGTAACATTATTGATAAACACACCCGTTAAAGAAAATTGTCTGAAGAATCTACAAAACACAGACACAGTCAAGATTATGCTTCAGACCTTGAACGTAACATTATTGATAAACACACCCGTTAAAGAAAATTGTCTGAAGAATCTACAAAACACAGACACAGTCAAGATTATGCTTCAGACCTTGAACGTACCATTATTGATAAACACACCCGTTAAAGAAAATTGTCTGAAGAATCTACAAAACACAGACACAGTCAAGATTATGTAATTGCTTCAGACCTTGAACGTAACATTATTGATAAACACACCCGTTAAAGAAAATTGTCAGAAGAATCTACAAAACACAGACACAGTCAAGATTATGTAATTGCTTCAGACCTTGAACGTAACATTATTGATAAACACACCCGTTAAAGAAAATTGTCAGAAGAATCTACAAAACACAGACACAGTCAAGATTATGTAATTGCTTCAGACCTTGAACGTAACATTATTGATAAACACACCCGTTAAAGAAAATTGTCAGAAGAATCTACAAAACACAGACACAGTCAAGATTATGTAATTGCTTCAGACCTTGAACGTAACATTATTGATAAACACACCCGTTAAAGAAAATTGTCAGAAGAATCTACAAAACACAGACACAGTCAAGATTATGTAATTGCTTCAGACCTTGAACGTAACATTATTGATAAACACACCCGTTAAAGAAAATTGTCAGAAGAATCTACAAAACACAGACACAGTCAAGATTATGTAATTGCTTCAGACCTTGAACGTAACATTATTGATAAACACACCCGTTAAAGAAAATTGTCAGAAGAATCTACAAAACACAGACACAGTCAAGATTATGCTTCAGACCTTGAACGTAACATTATTCATATAGATGACAGCTTAATTTCATCTGTTAACAAGCTATCTTATTGCAGACAAAGCCTCTAATAAGTGTGATGATGATGACGAGCAAGGGGAGGATTCTGAGTTACTCCAATATTTGTATTCCATGCTACCAATTGTTTTGAGAAACCTCGAGGAAGTTGGACAAAAGGAATATTTTACAAAATTTATCAACTTAATCCATTTCGGCAATTTTCCTTTGGAAAACATTTGTTATCTTCTTTTCCTGGACCTTGTAGACCGGCATTCTTATGACACTACTATTCGTATGCGATATTGACCCGAAACAGTTAAATTCTGGCAGATCGGTTATCGCTTGTTTCATGGCAAGTTTTTAAGATTCATGTCCGGACTGCGAAGTTTGGGTCAGGTTTTGGACAAATCATCAGATAAAGGTTTATTTGATCCTTTAGAGTCAAAAGGGAACTTTGTAGTTCCAAGTAGAAATAATCTGTACAAACAAGATGAAAGACCACCTCCATTCTATCCCAGGATAAACGAAAGCGCAATACTGTCAATCAGTTCCCACTACGGTAGCAAACCATTAAAATTGTCTGTTGATGGGAAGAAGATTAGTCGGGGAAAGTGTAAAAACATCGGTGATGTGGATTGTTGGGGCTATGAGGCTAGCCCTTCCCTATCGGAGAGAAAGGATGAACTTCAAAGGAACATTGGCATTATTGAATGTATGCAGGAAACACTAGACATTCTAGAAGAAAAGGGTATCAAAACTATCAATGGAATACCATGCCAAACTGCTAATGAAGTAACTTCTGCCATGAAAACAGTTATACGTTGTTTAGGTTTAAAAAAAACAAGGAATTAAGAGAAAGAACTGCATCTCTTGAACATGCAGAAGAAAAGGTTAAGAAGTTTGGAGAACCAGAATGGAAATCTTCGAGGTTCTAACCAATAATTTGTTCTATCAGAGTTTCAAAGAGTGAAATCAACCCGCGTGTTCATGAACCGAACAAAAATTGCGATCAATCCTTAAATCAGTGGCGTAGGAAGGAGTTAGTAAATGTGCACGCACTGTGGTTTGGGTCTTTGTTCCAAAATATATGGGTACCGGGGAATAGCCCTTGAAGAAATTTGTAATATGTGATATATAGATAGCAGGAAAATCTATTTAAAACCACTTTAAATATCCTTTAATCATGTTAATAATGTAGTGGATGTTTACACATTTCACAAGTCAAAAGCATTTGTCTGTGTTTTATTAAACTTGTCTACGACTGGATGCTGAATGTGTCTGTGAATATGGCGGTAGCAATGCTAAGGCAGATAGTCTTTCCTGTCCCATGGTGGAGAGTATATATGTCTTTGCACGTTTTAAAACGTTGAACGATCTTTCAGCTGTTGCTGTAGAGGTTGGCATTGTAAGCAAATTTTCAAAATACAATAGATATTTGGATACAAGTCTTTGTTTGCAAGTTCCAATGTCTCACAAAGATGGCGTTGGTTTACCTGGTCTGTGGGGTATAATTCCGACCTTGCTTGTCATCTTTTTAGTTCAAGGGTAAACTCTTCATGGGTTTGCAGATCTGTCCTATAATCTTTATAAATATGCAATTCATCCTCCTGTTTTAGGTTGCACAAATTGATCGGTATCAATAACTGTGCCATAAATTGATCTTCGTTTTTCACCAAACAGCTCATTAACTCGTTTAACAAGTGATCCGGGAACTGGTAATACAGTGCAATCTGCCAGTAATCCTTGGTGTCTGCTACCTGTCGTTTGGCAAGATTTTCGTTGTCTTCCGGTTGTCCGCGCTTCAAACAAGACAATACTATATCTACAGCTCCACCATATAAAGTGTTGTAAATACTAATGTCATTTCTTTCAGACTCAAAATGTCGAGTCAAATCACAGGAGGTGTTCGGTAACATGGCTGTAATCGGAACAACAGGGTGTAAAATGTGACTTGAAGCCACTAGTGGCAAATTAAAGTCAAATCGCAAAAAGGGCAGATATATGGACGCCTGATTTGCCGTCACAATTGGTTTGTAGATACTCTAGGGCACTAACTATAACAGGAAATGTACCCTTAAAAGGTGATAGTTTATTCCCGCACTACTAAACCACCGCGTTTCACACAAACTTTTTTAGTTTACTTTTCCCGTCTAACGGCATCGTTCCTACATAATTGTTGCTCAAGTTTATCAATTTTTTAGAAGAGTAGTGGAAGGCGAATGTGATTTCTTGCACAGTAACCATCATGGTCCTTACTGATACATCTGATGACGAATGTACATAAGCTAAGATTAAAACATGTGTGCCTTATAATGTGCGTATTGCGTTGTTGGAATCCGTTCCCTAATCCTGGCTTGAACACCTCTATGAATAGCCGACATGTCTGCTGCTCCATCATACCTTTGTGCTCTCATATTATCAATAACTATGCCAAAATTCTCAAGACTAGCTAACGCAATTCAGCAAGAATTTTACCGGTAGTTTCGCTTGCTTCACAAAACCAAGACATTCCCTCACGAAGAGTGACTTTACCACCAGCACATTCTACAAACCTTACACACACGGAAACTTGTGCATGTGTTAAAACTACAGTTGCTTCATCACCAATTAAAGCAAAGTATTCAGAGTCATTACACCCTCTTACAATGTTTTCAGGTAACATTTCACCGCTAATTCCGATTATATCGTTCTGTATATCTGGAGATGTATTTTATCTTTGAATTAGTTACTGGGTTATTCAGGTGAGACTGTAGTATTTCGTCGTGTATGGACACATGGCGGAAAATTGCCATGCAATTCCTTTTATTCTTCGGTATGCACAACCCCGACCCAAATGCAATATTTTGACGACCACAAAGAATCAATACATCGATTATCTCCGGTTTCTGGCAATAACATAGTTGTACTGGACTACGTCTCTGACGTTTTGGACTGAACATCAAGAACATGAGTAGTTGCCTGTTGACTAGCTATATGAGAACTCAGTACTTCATGTCGTTTTATATTGTTATAAATGTTTGACCAGTCGTTTACCTGGGTAGATAACAATTTGTTTTGTCTCTACTAGCCTTACTGCCAAATACAACACAAGAAGGGCAATAAACAGTATAGATTGAAATTGAATATCGAAGCCAATGAGTGTTTTCAAAGCCACTGAATGCAACATTTCCTTTTGACTGCATAGATTTACAGCATTGGATTAAAAGTCGTACAATTGGTTAATATTGTGGTTTATTTGTATATCTTACTATAAAATGTAAATTTATATTTTTTGCTGATATTTTGTTTTGCACGCAAGTGCGTCATTGTATCAATGGTAGCTACGTCACTGCTTAAATACACATATAAAAACAAAGAAACATTACAATGTTATCTATGAACGAAAGCCAGTCAGTGATCGGAAGAGCGAATTTAAACAGAATAAATCGAATAATGTCAAGACTAAAAATATAAAAATATAATTGTATTTGTAAATACGTCGGTTTTTTTTCAATGTTATGTGAAGGTTTCCTCAAAAATGACTCTGAAAATAAGGTAATATTTCACTTTTAAACCATTTGTGATCATTTATAATTTCTACAATTACCGAACATTTATGATATTATAATACAAGTCAAATTAATACAGTAAGTGTGGCTATATGTTTAATGATATATTTAACTTTAACTTAAACGTCATATGACGACTTTACTAAATCAACACCAGAGGTCTATCGTTCTGATTTAAGGGACGTTGGAGTCCGGGGGCGGACACCTACCCCCACACTTGTAGCCGGGGGTGCAAGAGAGACACCTACCCCCACACTTGGAACCGGGGTGCAAGAGAGACACCTACCCCACACATTTTGAAAAGGGGGGGGATGGAGCAAACTATTTATTTGCACCCCACTTTTTTGGACAAAAATTAAGAAAAAAATGAATTTTAAGCCAGAAGGCAAAACATATGTAGTCGACTAAGAGGTACAACAGTCGATATGAAGCCAAATGAAAGATTATACCCACTTTCCGTCCTTTCTTGCAGCTTGCACAACTACAACCTGTCCGTCCTCACTAAAAGCTTGTCCTCTCACTTTTAGGTCCACCTCCGAATCTTACCTCCTCCCGCACCCCGGTCCACTCCTACCCTCTGGAGGATAAAGAGTTTTCAATGTTACTTATAGATATTATTTTGTGTTTATTTTCTGTTAAGGTAAGATGTAAAGTAAATTAAATATTCCACATACATTTGTGTACTATTAATTAAACATGCTAATATAGAAGGATGTACAGGGGGCCAGAGTTCACGATTCACGCCCTCACGACTCGAAACTCAATTCTTCTTGACTTCCTTACAAAACAATGGTATGTCAGGGTATTGAATCAAAAATAATTATTTTTGGCTAACCTTAAATGATTGCGGATAGTTATATCGTATGCGAATTATGGTTAGACATAATTTTTACGCCAATATCGCGCCATAACATGACACAACGTTCCTACTCTGCCACATATTCTGCTCTTACGTTTTGCGATTTATCTGTCTTTTTATTTTTTTATTTTTTTTTATTAATTATTCAAAATGATATAAGACTTTTCATATGTTTCGTCCGAAATTAACGACCTCATCATATATTTTGGGATGAAAAATCGCTACCTTTTCTGGTGGTTATTCAACCCTAGGAGCACGAATATAAGAGGTTACACCCAGAAAGTATACCATTCTACTATTTAGTATATATTTTTTCCAGAGGTATTAAAGTGAGATATGGATTGTGTTGCTTATATACTAGTATTATATACATTCAGTTTAAGTAAAGTGATGGCCATAAGTCTAATCTGAAAAGTAACTTTTGTCAGAGTTTTCTCATCCTTTTTGTATTTATCTGTTGTTGTTTTATCATTTACTATAACCACGCATCTCGTTACGACAGTTGATTGGCCCATTTTTGAAGGAGTTACTGTCCCTTTTCATTTAGAATATTTCATGAAAAGTTTGAAAGCGCAACTCCTGTTCATACATTTTAAAAGGGGAATTCCTCAATACTTTGTGTGCTTGCATATTACCATATGAATATACGCATATTCATTTTGTTACGGCAGTTTGATCGAATATTTTTTGAAGAGTTATTTCCCTTTTAGACTTTCTCAAAGTCTGATGAAAGAATGTGGGGAGGGGGACATTTGTCCGACTAACACAATGAGTATCTGTGGTAAAACATGCAATAAATGCATTGTCCGAATATTCAAGTAAATATATCGTGATCCTTTTAATGTTCAGTGATTTGAGCAGAAGTGAACAGAGTCTTAAAACCCACATAGGCATCGGTCACCTTTAAGGTCGCTACACTATTCATAAATATGTTACTTATCTGAGCGGCCCACTGGGCATTGCCCTGTCCAACTCTGGGTGATTGTCCGTTTGGTTGATATTGGTGGAATTGTTGACCATTACTGTATCAACTTTCTTTTCATAATATCTAGCTATATACGAATAATTGATATATATTAAACCCTTATACTAGTATTAGAAAATATTCAGATTATAAATAAATTAACAATACTGACAAATTATCAAGCCAACTCGTTCTACAGGTAACACACAACCTTTGGTAATACACAGGTAACTCAACATGGGGTCTGGGTCTTCAGCTGAAGGGGAAAATACATCAAAAGATAAGAAAAGAGGAACACATGCAAGGGAGCCAGAAGAGGAAGAAGTAAGTAGGATGATATTTTCGTGAAGTTCCCCTTTATCCGATTGTATTATTCCAATTTAATAGTCAGTTTAATTTATCTATATTAAGAACGTGAACTATATATATATATATATAGCGTCGGTTGCTCGTTTTTGTTTTGTTGTTGTTTTGTTTGTTTTTGTTTTGTTTTCTTTATTTTCAATATTTCAATTCAATATTCTCCACCCAGAAACCATTAATTATTTTAACGGAATGGTCTATAGCCGCCACGGAAGATATAGAACATAAATTCCTCATCTAAATCTAAAACCAGTGATAACCTGCTAACGGAATTCCTTGTAGATGATCCAGTTTATATTTTAAGACATCTAGATCTTGTGTATGAAATACACGTTTTTGGTGAGAATATGATGCATTGGAATAGATGTAATAAAATGTAGAAAGAACATTTATATGAGTCTGTACACGCCTACAAATTGTCCACAGAACGTCAACACATCCCCACATCCTTGTTTTTGGTTGATCCTATATCCAATGATATACAAACGAGAAACTTAATCAGGTGAACTATTACACGCAGCCTCTGGTTATAACAGATGATAAGACCTAGTTTTAAGGAAATTGAATTAAAACTTTAGTAGACGGTAGACATTATAGACAGTACAGGATAATGGAGCTGCTTCTCTTCATTCTTTCCGTGTTGTGTGTATATGGAGCTGGACAGGAATGTAACGTTGATGTTGTAAAAGAAGAAATGTTTCTTCTGAGAGAGGAATTACTAGAAATATCACAGGATCTACAAGACATGAAGATGAAAGAAGAGGAAACGGGTATGTAAATTATTGTAAATTTTAACCAAATACATACACACACAAACTAAATAATATGTTTTGTAATTACGTTTCAATTTACTAATGGACGTCTTTTTGGTGCCCTTTTACTTCACTGGTTTATCATTCCTTCCGTTCATTTGAATAACTTCGACTTTATTGCTCTTACAGTTTATTTAGTTTTCAATGGCCTTATTACCATTTTAGTTTAATTTGGTTGACGTCGGACATGACTCTTTCCGTTCATTTCCAAAATACTGCTAAGGTTGGCGTTAAACACAAATCAATCTATCAATCAATCAACCGTTTGTTGCGTTGACATCAGCGTTATTACTCTTTGAGTTCTTTTGGAATTCGTTGGCTTTATTGCTGTTTATCAAGATCAATGTTTACTTCACACCGCCATTGTTACTCCTTCAGTCCATCTGATTTTCGGTGGCGTTTTTTTTTTTTTTTTTTTTTTTTTTTTTTTTTTTTTTTTAACTTTTTGAAATTTGCAAAACTAAACCAATAGAACTAAAGATCGGATGACAAGATGAACTTTGCATACAAATAAAATTGAAACAAAAATAACGTAACAATGAATGAAATATCTGCATATACTAACTCTCAAATTCGACATATAATACTTATATCGCCACTTTACACTATATACTTATTTATATTGTTGCGTTGGGTGGATGTTTCTTTATTTTAAAAAGAAGCGAAAATCAAAAAATGTTTCAGATTTTCAGAAACAAATTTTTGAATTTTTAGCATTTAGTCTTTTCATTAAAAAATATCTAATTAGAATCAGGACGTTTCAATCTATGACACAGTTATCATACTTTAGAAATCTTACTAACGATAGACAAGATGCATAACTATTTAGTTATTACACGTTTAAGCAATTAAAATGAACAGAACAGAAGAAAAAGGTCAAGATGGCGATTTGGTCAATTACCATACATTTGTTGTAATGTTTTTGCTGGTGCATTGTAGTGTAACGTTACTGTAATGTATACCATGTATCGTTAATGTAATGTAATGTAATGTATACCTCCTGACCTGAGCTTCACGGTATTCTTGTATTATAACATTTACAGACAAGATTCAATATTCTTTGTCTGATATACTTTTACAAAGCTAATTGTCTTTGAAGTTTAAATTCATGAATTAGGTAATAGGATCACATTACATTCTAAAAATGTTCATGACTAATTGATATTAAATCGGTTAGAAGTATCAATTATGATGTTTTGGTCTGAAGAGCTATGGTCTTCAACCAACTAACAACTAGCTTCCTAGCTAGTTGTCAGTTAACTACAAGCATTCATTGACCCTGCGATTGTACTGTCCATGTTAATGTTGTCATTCATTTTTGTGATAGTATGTGGTCTTTTTGAGTGGAAGAGAATATGTGCATGTTTTTACTATCGTTTGTTTTTGTATTATCGTAGGAGATCCAGTTATCAAGGGGGGAAGGTTGGGACCCCACTAATCGGTTTAACCCTAAGACAGGAGCTGGATTTCCCACATCTAATGTCGTGGGTTCTTTTTGTGTTCAGTCAGTTAAGGTTAGATGTAATTGTTTTGTTGATATTGTTGGAACTGCTTAAACTTTCTTTTTATAAGTTTTTAATTAATTGTAGGTGAGAGGAGAGCAAAAAGAGAAGCAGCTTTATTAGTTGGTCAGGGAATGAGGGGGCCTCCTGGTCCTGGTGGTAAGATAATAATTCTTTTGTATATATTATAATACTTCATGTGAAAATACAATTTTCTTATTGGCTTAGACTAGAAGAACATTGTAATCTAACACATGACACACGGCAAGACTATATACTGTTACCCTAACTCTTTTTTTTAGTAAATAATACACTGTGTAAAAGGGAAGAAAATAACAGTAAAAAAGAAAACAAAACATATATCGACAAATCCTAGCATATAAAGGAAGAAAAAACATTCAACTAGATAGATTAAATAACACATAGATAAGAGGGCGATACAGCAGATTGTTACCCCTTGAAATTTCATTGTCAACCTCAGTCTCGCTTCAGTTGGTAATCAATGAACTTATATGGGTAACATTCTGCTCTACCGCCTTCTCATCTGTGTGTATATAGTATAATTTGACCAGAGAATGATGGGAGGTCCTGGTCTGG
This sequence comes from Bathymodiolus brooksi, assembly GCA_963680875.1. Taxonomy (NCBI): domain Eukaryota; kingdom Metazoa; phylum Mollusca; class Bivalvia; order Mytilida; family Modiolidae; genus Bathymodiolus; species Bathymodiolus brooksi. Next base: position 117,459,711 of record OY804577.1, read on the forward strand.
ACGGTAAGACATATGTATATTATCGGAAAATATATTTATTTGTTCGAGCTTTAGAAATAGGCTGGAAAAGCGAGTCTTTCTCAATATTTCATTTGTATTTTTTTAAGTTGCAATTTAGAATTCATAAATCTATCAGTGAAACAATTAAATTATTAATAGAAAATAACCCCCAAAAAATGTGAAATGGATTCATAAGGAAATTAGTAACATAATAGTCTATTACGGATTTAGTGTGGTTACACAAATTTGCATTTATTCTTCAACCATGAATGTCAGCATATATTCGGATTACTTACGGGGTATATATATGTAAGTCTTCACATGTCTGTACTATTTAGTTCGTCGCTATCATAAATGATTACTAACATGTACTATTTAGTTTGTCGCTATCATAAATGTTTATTAACATGTACTATTTAGTTTGTCGCTATCATAAATGTTTACTATATAAACACAGTCATGCACTTTACTTCCTCTGATAATATGAGGTACAAGAACGTTTTTATTTTATAGGCCGCCCCGGAGCAGCGGGATCTGAAGGAACGCCTGGATCGCATGGCCCACAAGGATATAGGGGAACACAAGGGGATAAGGGTCGTAGAGGACATCCTGGTGAAACGGGACAAAAAGGCCTTGTAGGAGAACAAGGTCCACCGGGACACCCAGGAATACCAGGATGGCCGGGCTATAAAGGCCCAAAAGGTCCGGAAGGTCTAACCGGTCCTAAAGGAATTATAGGATATAAAGGTTTATCAGGACCGAAAGGCAAATGTGGTCGTGCTGCAGTTAAGGGTCACAAAGGTCGTCGAGGTCTAAGTGGAAATGACGGTCATTTTGGAGCCATTGGAGAACAAGGCAGAAAGGGATACAAGGGAATGCCAGGATCGACAGGAAAACAAGGAGATCCTGGTTTCAGAGGAATGCCTGGATTTTGGGGGTTTATTGGACGTAAGGGAGAACCTGGGTTACCAGGACAACAAGGGCCTAGAGGCCCTAAAGGGGAATTCGGATCAGTGGGAGAAGCTGGGCAACCGGGACCACGAGGTGCTATCTTTATATGAACATAGACAGTCATCAGTGATCGGTTTAACTTTTATTGCGATCTTAATTATATACATTTTTCATTATTAATTAATTGTACATTTGTAATTCATAACTATGATCAAATCAGTCTTTTATATTTGTCATTGTGTTTTGCATAAATAAAAAGCTGAAATTAATAATATTAGAATCTGTAATAATTCTACATATACCTCCAAAACAATAACACTTTGCTGTTTTCTTTATTGAATAATTATGGTGTTGTGTATATACAACTGGTTTGATTTTAATAATTCAAAACGTATTACATGCATAGATGATTACTTCAGAACGATTGCCATGCATATATTTATGCTGCGTTCACACGTACATTTAATGCGAATTAAATTTGAATCTAATGCGAATCGAATACGCCGCCGGCTAATCGCGTTCACACGTAATTATTTTTTTAATGCGCATCGAATTCGAATCGGCTAATTCGTATTATCCAATTCTCTTCAGGTATACGTTTTCGTTAATTCGAATTCGCTAATTCGTATTCGATTCGCATTAAACTGTCGTGTGGACACATGCTAAATCAAACGAATTATCCGAGTAAGTGCTATTAATAAATGACGTCATTTTAATATTGTGCAATGTCGTTTTGTTTTAAATTAAAAGTTAATTGATATTGCGAATTAAAAGTTAACATCGTTCGGACAGTGAAGGGTAGACTATATTTGATGCGCGTTGCAATTCGCTTTAAAATGTACGTTCGGACAAGAATACGTTTCGAATGCGCATTAAACTAATTCGCATCCGATAATGCGATTCGAATTCGAATTACGTGTGAACGCAGCACTAACATTATTATCGTGTGTAAGCTTTCCTTTGGTTGTTCAGAACTTCAGAACTGAACTTCAGAACTTTATTGATATTAAGTCTTCAGACATATACAAGATATGTTACATGAGACATCAAATAATAATAACGAATACAAAATACTACCTAAATTAAGATATATATGTATATGACATAAATTACAATAGTTTTGAAAATTCTCTGACAAATTTACAAACATTTGTCAGCAATTGTACATGACATATTGATAGCATTCCTTTCATTTTATATACATTTGGGTTATCATAAAAATATGGCGGTATGTATTTACAACTCAACAGATTTATATCAGTACTTTAACAAGTGAATGAATAATGAAACTCATCACCAATGCCATCGTTACAAAATTTACAGAGTCTTTTTTCCTGTGGGATATTCACCCATCTTCCTGTTTCTATTGGAATTTTCATATTGCAAGTTCTTAGTTTACACAACCAGGTAAAATTGACTTGCGATAATTTTAATAAATACGGTTCTAATTTAAATTAATTTTTGAACATACCATAAAATTGTCCTCTTGAACTTTTATTCATATCAGAGAAGCATGACTGTATAAATTGGTCTTGTAAAATACGTTTAAATTGCAATTTGATACATTGGTGACTAGATTCTAATTCTTTTGAATCTAAAAGATAATTCATACCTGTAGAGTTACATATTTTAAAAATATGATCAAGCCATTTAAAACGGAAATCTTTTGACTCTTTCAAGGTAAAAAGTAGTTGATATACATTACTAGATAATTTGTTTGAACTCTTTAATTTTAACAAGAATCCAATCATTCTGACATTGATGTGGATATTCAAAGGATATCGTCCTAATTCCTCGTAAACCATATAATTTGAAGTCGTTTGTCTTACTTTTAATATTTTCTTACAAAATCGTAAATGAACCTTTTCAATTTCAGCACAATTTTCAAAACCCCAAACTTTACAAGAATATGTAAGAATAGGTAACACTATGCTGTCAAACAATTTTAGTTGTAAATCAACAGGTATACACAAATTTCGTACTTTTCTATAAACAGAATATCAAGCTTTTTGTGGTTGTTGCACTAACTTATTTTTCGCTTTTATAATTAAACGTAATACCAAGGTATGAAATATCTTCGCATACCTCTAATTTAGTATTATCAAACAGAAAAAAAATATCAATTCCAATGCTCATTTATTAATAATTTAATTTGATTTGAATATTTCAATCTGATTGGCTAACCCGCCTGGAGAAAATTTTGGTTATACTCGATAACCTGGGTTGGTATTGTGACGTCACCAACGTGTTCATCCGCCAACGACAAATTCAAATACTCACATGAAATAATCGTAATTAAAATCGAGGAAGCATTAAATTTTGTTGTAAAAATTAAATTATAAGGAATATTTGAAATTGTGGAACAGTTTATACTTGCATAACCTGGTTTGTGTCAGTTTACGCTTTTCATTCGCGGTTTATTAAGCGTAAACTGACCCAACTCAGGTTATATCGTATAACCTGTTCAACAATTTCAAATATTCCTTAATTATTGATTGTTGAACAGGTTATACGATATAACCTGGTTTTAATGCCATAATGGACCGGTCCATTATGGCTTTCTTCAAAAAGAATGCAGATTACCTAAAAATTAAAAAAATTTCATAAAATTTCAAAATTCTAAAATCAATTAAGCAAAAAAAAAATTTAAGGTTAAAAAATTTCAATATTTCAAAAATTTCAAAAAATCCAAAATTTTTAAATTTTCAAAAAATTTCAAAATGATAAAATTTTCAAAAAGTTTCAAAAATTTCAGTTTTCATAAAATTTCAAAATTTTAATATTTTATATAATAATATTGAAAAATGATAAAACAATTATAGCCTACCATTTCGGTCAATACTATGGCCTTCTTCAAAAAGAATGAAGAATACCTAAAATTGAAATTGGCTGGTTAATAAAAGTATTAAGAAATGGGTGTTTTCATAATGGACCGGTTATATGTCCTCGGTTAAGTCATAATGGCCCTCGGAAGGTTGTATTGGCCCTCGGTGTTGCCTTGGGCCAATACAACCTTTCTTGGGCCATTATGACTAACCTTGGACATATAACCGGTCCATTATGAAAACACCCATTTATTAATACTATATTATTAACCAACTTACAATTATGGCTATAAATGCCTATGTTTTATAAATCTCCTAGCAGGGCATTACGAGATTTACGGGGCATTAATACAGGGCATTATGGAAAAAAGAGTGGTTCATTATGAAAAAAATGGCGCCAAATTTTAACACGTTCATTTGAGTTTTGCTTCTTTCGTTTTTGACTAAAAAATCGTCATTTTTTTTTTAAAACAGATAACAGGTGATTTTGCGAAAATCGTGATGAGTGAAATACAGACTCCTTGGGCCATTATTACAGACCTTGGACACATACCAGGGCCATTATGAAAACACCCATTTATTAATACTATAATAAAATGACCGTTATTTCAAAAGAGAAGGAAAGACGAGTCCGAGAGATAGGGGAAACCATCAGATCAATAAAGCTGGTTTGGAGTATATTTTTTTAATTGTTAATAATTCGGCTTTTAAAACTATTTTCTTTAACATCAATATTGTGCAATGTCGTTTTGTTTTAAATCAAAAGTTAATTGATATTGCGAATTAAAAGTTAACATCGTTCGAACGCCCCCCTCCCAGAGGGTGTGCCGGGGATAGAATAGGCACCAGGTTTCTCCGCCCTAGAGGCACTAGTCCTCTAAAAGGGGTCAACCCCGCGGGAACCCCGGGGTATAGAAATGGGACCGAGAGCTTCTTCGGCTTGAAGGGGCGTCCGTCGGTTGTGCGGGATGTCTAAATTCACAACCAACCCGTCCTTCGAATGAGACGTAAATAAAACCGTGTTGAGAGATTGCCACCCTCTTCGCACGTTAAAGAACCCAGTGTAACAGCATTATGCTCATGATGAGTGGGTCCATAGGAGACCTGTTGCACTGGCTAAATTATCCGCCCCTACCCATCACCTTTCCTTGTTTCGAGTCCCGTGGCGTTTAAATTTTTTAATGTTCTCGTCCTGAATATAGCTGAAAAATTGCTCGCTGGACGTTAAATACCAATCAATCAATCAATCAATCAATCGTTCGGACGTAGACTCTATTTGATGCGCGTTGCAATTCGCATTCAAATGTACGTTCGGACAAGAATACGTTTCGAATGCGCATTAAACTAATTCGAATCCGATAATGCGAATCGAATTCGAATTACGTGTGAACACAGCATACATAATATTTAATACTTCAAATACAAACGTAGATATATCTAATTTTAGCGCATACGACCCTGGATTAACCTTCATCATGTAGGCTCAAAATCAAAAGATTGGAAAGACAACTGAATTAAAAAATCGCTAGAAGCAATAAAATACAGAATAACAGAAAGTACACGATGGAAGAGAACCTTAGTTTTAATAATATTATATTATTTAGGAACTGTAAATTTGTAAATTTCAATAATATATATATCTAACAAACCATGCCTGTGCCGAAACACTGACTTCAAAATATACAAGTGAAACATAATACCGTATTTAGGGTTGCATAATACGCATTGGTGCATAATGCGCACCCCCTCTTGGCCTTGAAAATCTCCAGAAAAAAACTAGTTCGTGTCTATAATGCGCATGGACTTTCTATCAAAGGTAAATATTTACAAGTACAAAACAAAACTGCACTAGACAGTTTTAATTCTTCAATAAATAAAACATAGTAGATGCAATTAATTATTTTGTGGAATAGTGTCCAACCAATTTAAGAAATATTTAACTTTGCATGTTGACAATAGTAAACAAAAAAACATGGCGGACATGTGATTTCCCTGTCTGGGAAAGAATGAAACACATTGTTCCTGTTTATAATGCTCACACCTCCTACCAAATAAAGAATCTGGGCAAAATACTGCGCATTATACAACCCTAAATACGGTATCACAATGATATATCACAATGATATTATGTATGGAAATATCGGGCAAAACAAACTCCCACAATACCCGGAAGTGATAGGATCAGTATTTATACAAATAAAATACTATAAAATAAATTATTATTGGTATTTGTCGTCACGTTCAGCAATGTTTCAGTTACATCGTCAATACTAAACCTGGTTGGAGAGGGAAAATATGGACACTTAATACAGCAACTGAACCTAGAAATCCCGAACTTGGGAAGGTGTGACTGTCTGGAAGACTTCACAATTGAGGCGAACCCATGGCAATGTGGTAATATTTGTTATCAGTTGTCTCACAATCCTTATTCATTCGGCTACCAACGCCTTTAGTAATATTTTAATGCAATAAATTAAGCAATAGGACCGGACACATGTTATTGCAACTTATATTAAGTACTCTCCTTATATGTACAATACATACAGGGGCGGATTCAGGGGGGGGGGGGGTGCACCCGGCGCGCGCCCCCCCTAAAATTGGAAAAAATATGCTTTTTCTTGGCGTAAAATCGTGATTTTTCACATGAAATACCCCAAAAATTTCGCGCCCCCCCCCCCCCCCCCCCCCTAAAATTGGAAAAATATGATTTTTTGGCGTAAAATCGTGATTTTTCACACGAAATACCCCAAAAATTTTCGCGCCTCCCTCCGCTCGGCGCAATTTTGTTAACTACGCCCCCTAACTTGAAATCCTGGATCCGCCCCTGACATATAATATATAATGACAGCAAGACATGTACAACATAGTATTAGGAATAAGGGGTAAACAAAAGAGTCATGAATTAATGGGGGAAAACGAGAGAAAAAAATACAAAATACAATCTAAAGCTGCTGACTTGGGGTATCGAAATCTTTTTGTCTGTTTAATAAAAAAGAAAAGAACTTTCTCAAACATTTTTGAATTAGTTTGGTCATAACATGTATCATTTCCAAACAACAGTATTTCAATATTAATTTGGTTGGGGTTATGGCGTTTCACGCCACTTTCAACAATATTTCAGTTTTATCGTGGAGGTCAGATTTACCGGTGAAGGGAACCGGAGTACCCGGAGAAAACCACCGACCTGCCGCAAGTCGTTGACAAACTTGATCACATAATGTTGTATCCAGTTGTATCCAACTACCATACGATCACGACCACGAGATCTGCATTTAAAAAACTGCATTGGTATCTTAAAATTGTGGGTAATATGTTAAATTTTCTATAACCTTCGCCATAATATACGGGTGGTCTAAATGATTCCGCTTTTATGTTTAATTTAAATTATGAAATCGTTCGTAAATTTCTTAAAGTTGCACTAAGAATATTTCAAATTCTGACAGTAGATGGCAGAAAGGATGTTCCCCTTAATACGAAGGGGAGTGACGAACACAACATAAGGGGAGTGACGTACACAACATGAAGGGGAGTGACGAACACAACATAAGGGGAGTGACGAACACAACATAAGGGGAGTGACGAACACAACATAAGGGGAGTGACGAACACAACATGAAGGGGAGTGACGAACACAACATAAGGGGAGTGACGAACACAACATGAAGGGGAGTGACGAACACAACATAAGGGGAGTGACGAACACAACATAAGGGGAGTGACGTACACAACATGAAGGGGAGTGACGAACACAACATAAGGGGAGTGACGAACACAACATGAAGGGGAGTGACGAACACAACATCAGGGGAGTTACGAACACAACATGAAGGGGAGTGACGAACACAACATAAGGGGAGTGACGAACACAACATAAGGGGAGTGACGAACACAACATAAGGGGAGTGACGAACACAACATAAGGGGAGTGACGAACACAACATAAGGGGAGTGACGAACACAACATAAGGGGAGTGACGAACACAACATAAGGGGAGTGACGAACACAACATAAGGGGAGTGACGAACACAACATAAGGGGAGTGACGAACACAACATGAAGGGGAGTGACGAACACAACATAAGGGGAGTGACGAACACAACATAAGGGGAGTGACGAACACAACATAAGGGGAGTGACGAACACAACATGAAGGGGAGTGACGAACACAACATAAGGGGAGTGACGAACACAACATAAGGGGAGTGACGAACACAACATAAGGGGAGTGACGAACACAACATAAGGGGAGTGACGAACACAACATGAAGGGGAGTGACGAACACAACATAAGGGGAGTGACGAACACAACATAAGGGGAGTGACGAACACAACATAAGGGGAGTGACGAACACAACATGAAGGGGAGTGACGAACACAACATGAAGGGGAGTGACGAACACAACATAAGGGGAGTGACGAACACAACATAAGGGGAGTGACGTACACAACATGAAGGGAAGTGACGAACACAACATAAGGGGAGTGACGAACACAACATGAAGGGGAGTGACGAACACAACATCAGGGGAGTTACGAACACAACATGAAGGGGAGTGACGAACACAACATAAGGGGAGTGACGAACACAACATAAGGGGAGTGACGAACACAACATAAGGGGAGTGACGAACACAACATAAGGGGAGTGACGAACACAACATAAGGGGAGTGACGAACACAACATAAGGGGAGTGACGAACACAACATAAGGGGAGTGACGAACACAACATAAGGGGAGTGACGAACACAACATAAGGGGAGTGACGAACACAACATAAGGGGAGTGACGAACACAACATGAAGGGGAGTGACGAACACAACATAAGGGGAGTGACGAACACAACATAAGGGGAGTGACGAACACAACATAAGGGGAGTGACGAACACAACATGAAGGGGAGTGACGAACACAACATAAGGGGAGTGACGAACACAACATAAGGGGAGTGACGAACACAACATAAGGGGAGTGACGAACACAACATGAAGGGGAGTGACGAACACAACATAAGGGGAGTGACGAACACAACATAAGGGGAGTGACGAACACAACATAAGGGGAGTGACGAACACAACATGAAGGGGAGTGACGAACACAACATAAGGGGAGTGACGAACACAACATAAGGGGAGTGACGAACACAACATAAGGGGAGTGACGAACACAACATATGGTTTTACACATGTAAATTTAATTGGACACCTCAAAACCTAATACAATGTATGTAACATACATATAAAGACAATACAAACTTGTCATACAAAAGACGGATTGACTTATCGTTGTCAAGTGAACGTTATTGCAGCACTAAATATGCATCTATGATACACACGGTTCCACGGTGTTGGTCTTTCAATGGACGTTGTGAATACGACTGGCAAAGATATTAAATAGATACTGAATCAAGGGTCTGTAGTAGTTAATTTTAAGTTATCACTTCGAAAGATTTATGGTCGTCATCGTGACCTGATTGACCGTTACGGAATGTCTGTTTCACAAATGACCACATATATATTCCATTTGTTGTAATCACAATCCTGTCCTTTCTTCATTCGTGACTTATCACCGGATTTGTAGCAAGAGTAACACGACGGATGTCACTAGCGGAACAGGAACTGCTAACCCTTCCGGAGCACCTGAGGTTACAAATATTTTAGTGGGGTTCCTGTTGCTCAATCTTTAGTTTTCTGTGTAGTGTTTTGTAGATCATTGTTTGTCCTTTTGCCCTTTTTCTTTTGACCATTTTATTTTCTGCCCATCTTCGAATTACGGCTTCTGAGTACCTCTGTGATATCTTCAATCTTTCCCACAGGGTTAACGTCGAATTACTGCTTCTGAGTACCCTTTGAGTATCTTCAATATTTTATATATGTACATAATATATATACAGGTGATAAAATCTACTCATTTTGAATATCTATATTCTGGTCTATGCTGTATGATATGTCAACAGACAGGTTACTGTAACATATATAACAAGGACAATAAACTCCTCACTAGTATGATGGTCTGTAATGCATTATATATGTACCAACAGGTTAATGTACCAGATATACCAAGTGATGAAATCTATCCATCTCCACATCCTAATCTGGTAAGGAGGAATGACATATATCAACCATGGAAATACAAAGATGTCGTTCATCATGTCCTCAAGGTAGGTCTACAGTATATTTTATGTTTTGATTAGTATTTATTATAACTATGCTATACGTACATTTATCTAGTATACTTTTAATGCCATAATATAGTGGTCATACGAGCAGGGTTGTTTATCAACTGTTTATTCAAGCAGTTTTTTTTATTATGCTGATTATTGAAGCAGATTTGTTTATCATTATGATGATGCATGCAGGTTTGTTTATTATACTATTTATTCATGCAGATTTGTTTATCATGTTTATTCATGCAGGTTTGTTAGTCTAAGTGATACTGTTTATTCAAGTAGGGATGTTTATTATGCTGTTTATTCATGCAGGTTTGTTAGTGATACTGTTTATTCAAGTAGGGATGTTTAATATGCTGTTTAATGATGCAGGTTTGTTAGTAATACTGTTTATTCAAGTAGGGATGTTTATTATGCTGTTTAATGATGCAGGTTTGTTAGTAATACTGTTTATTCAAGTAGGGATGTTTAATATGCTGTTTATTGATGCAGGTTTGTTAGTGATACTGTTTATTCAAGTAGGGATGTTTATTATGCTGTTTATTCAAGTAGGGATGTTTATTATGCTGTTTATTCATGCAAGTTTGTTAGTGATACTGTTTATTCAAGTAGGGATGTTTAATATGCTGTTTAAGGATGCAGGTTTGTTAGTAATACTGTTTATTCAAGTAGGGATGTTTAATATGCTGTTTAATGATGCAGGTTTGTTAGTAATACTGTTTATTCAAGTAGGGATGTTTATTATGCTGTTTATTGATGCAGGTTTGTTAGTGATACTGTTTATTCAAGTAGGGATGTTTAATATGCTGTTTAATGATGCAGGTTTGTTAGTAATACTGTTTATTCAGGTAGGGATGTTTAATATGCTGTTTATTGATGCAGGTTTGTTAGTGATACTGTTTATTCAAGTAGGGATGTTTATTATGCTGTTTATTCAAGTAGGGATGTTTATTATGCTGTTTATTCATGCAGGTTTGTTAGTGATACTGTTTATTCAAGTAGGGATGTTTAATATGCTGTTTAATGATGCAGGTTTGTTAGTAATACTGTTTATTCAAGTAGGGATGTTTAATATGCTGTTTATTGATGCAGGTTTGTTAGTAATACTGTTTATTCAAGTAGGGATGTTTAATATGCTGTTTAATGATGCAGGTTTGTTAGTAATACTGTTTAATCAAGTAGGGATGTTTATTATGCTGTTTATTGATGCAGGTTTGTTAGTGATACTGTTTATTCAAGTAGGGATGTTTATTATGCTGTTTAATGATGCAGGTTTGTTAGTGATACTGTTTATTCAAGTAGAGATGTTTAATATGCTGTTTAATGATGCAGGTTTGTTAGTGATACTGTTTATTCAAGTAGGGATGTTTATTATGCTGTTTATTGATGCAGGTTTGTTAGTGATACTGTTTATTCAAGTAGGGATGTTTATTATGCAGTTTATTGATGCAGGTTTGTTAGTGATACTGTTTATTCAAGTAGAGATGTTTAATATGCTGTTTAATGATGCAGGTTTGTTAGTGATACTGTTTATTCAAGTAGAGATGTTTATTATGTTGTTTATTGATGCAGGTTTGTTAGTGATACTGTTTATTCAAGTATGGATGTTTATTATGCTGTTTATTGATGCAGGTTTGTTAGTGATACTGTTTATTCAAGTATGGATGTTTATTATGCTGTTTATTGATGCAGGTTTGTTAGTGATACTGCTTATTCAAGTAGAGATGTTTATTATACTGTTTATTCATGCAGGTTTGTTAGTGATACTGTTTATTCAAGTAGGGATGTTTGTTATACTGATTATTCAAGTTAGGTTGTTAGTCAAACTGTTTATTATTGTTTATTACACTGATTATTCAAGTACATGTACGTTTATTCGCTTTATTCTTGTTTTCTCATTTGTAGGAATTTGGTAAATACAACGTTGAATATCAAAATGCTAGGTTACAGTAATGCACTTAACGAAATCAAGAGATATTTTTTAATTCCGATATAGCTTTTGGTGAATAATGTTGTAGATAATATTCAATTTAATTTCAAAAGAAAAAACTAATGTTAAAAGACTCATCGTGCAACAGTACTAGTAACTCTATAAAACTCCGTGTTTCATTATCTCCGCTGTTCAAGAAGTACATCGATCATCTATCTACCTGCAGGGAATATTGTCATCGCTGTTTTAGGCATGATGATAATGATTCTGGTACCTATTTTATTATATATTCCATGCCCACAAGGACCTTTTGATGACCTAGCCCATAAAATATTTCAACCCCGCCACTACAACTGCCGGTACCAAGCCAGAAAAATGAGACGTCATTTATTTATGCTATGGGTTATCGATTCTGCTTCTGATTTTTCCATTGGATTTTGAAACATTTCCGACAGTGCGGTATTTTTTTGTTTTTCATTTGATTGTTCTGTTTTAAGGCATCTCCACGATTACGGATTTCCTTTGATGATCTAGTCAGCTATTTGATACAACCTTTCCGGCATGAAATACAGAGACTGAGGGCAATATTTGTTTGGATGTGTACTCAAGAATTAGACAGAATGTCATTTGAAGGATTTTCAGATAAAATGACGACAGAAGATCATGCTGTTACACCACTGGGATATTTCAAGTTAATAAAGCACAACAGAGCATCGTATGCCACATTATTCGCACTTCTTTGCAGGTAAAATAAATGGGGTTTTTCAAACAAATAATTTCTATTAATTGAATTGTGTCAATCAATCAAATGGTGCCTACTATGTCAGGTGAGACATGACAGAAGGGAAGGTACTAATCTTTGGTTAGGTATTATCAACTAGTACATGTTTGTAATTAGAGTACCACGACGGGTGCCACTTGTGGAGCAGGAACTGCTTACCCTTCTTGAGCATATGAGGTCACCCCCGGTTTGTGGTGGGGTTCGTGTTGCTGATCTTTAGTCCTCTACATAGTAGAGTATAGGTTCTAACTTTTAGTTTGATGTGATATTCTGTAAATACATAATGATAGTACTAAATGTACTAGTATTTCAATCCAAGCTGCCAACTAGTGTTGATATTGTCTAGTAACAACATTTAAATCTTAGAAAAGACTGTGTTTTTCTTTTCCGATTTTATGAAATAAAGTAGATTATCACCTCTTATATTTGGTTTGATATTGTGAACTTTTGCATGGCAGGGAGAATTGTGCTGACCTTTCGTTTGCTGTCATTAACAGGTTAAACTCTGCGATATTTGCTATGCATGTCCCAAACCAGAACCTGAAGTTCCAATGACATATGTCATGGTCTTTTTTGTGTTCAATGATTGAGGTGAGAGATGATTTTTTGTTTTGTTGATATTGGTAGAATTATTGAAGATTAGCATGTAAATGTAATGCAATTGGTAAATTAAAATGAAAGTTGAGATTATGTATTATCTTTTTTGAATAGGAAAGCTGGTATCAAATGTGTCGTAATAAAGGGTGTATCAAAAAGTATGGGATACAGTGTTGGTGATAAGAATTTATCTAAGCTAAGAACTAAATGGAATGCAGTATACATCAAGGACAGCTGGAGATTAATACATCCTCTTTGGTCATGTAAATCTGTAATAGGAAAGGCAGACTATAATGCATGGACAGGATTTAGTGAAGGAAATGAAGAAGCGGTGGAAGGATGGACAATTCAGAAAATTAATGATTTCTTCTTTCTGACAGATCCAATGGACTTCATACATTTCTGCTTTCCAGATGATCCAGGATGGCAGCTACTTGCAAACCAATTCAGCGAACAGCGTTTCATTCAGCTGCCATTTGTACAAGAAGCCTACTTCCGGATGGGATTTAGACTGATATCTCAACATTCGTGCATGTTGAAAGCACAAAACGGACAAGTCGAGATAGTGTTCCGGATGCCAGAAGATCAAAAATTTCAAATGAACTTCGAACTTTTCTATAGCAAGAAACAAAGTACAAATATCGAAGGTGACAAATGTCGTCTTGATCGTTTTGTTATAATGAGTCACGATGGCAAACGATATTCATTCTTAATCAGAATTCCACATGTTGGCACATTCAAATTCTCAGTGTTTGGTGGATCACTGAAGCATACAGTTGTTCCATGGTTGGCTGATTTCCAAATTAAATGCGAAAAGCCGAGACTTAACACACAACCGATACCAGTTGCTCCATGGATTGGCTTTGGTGTAACTTATGCTCTAGACAATAGTGGTTTGGTAAACCCTACACAGCTTTCTGGTGTCTTATACATGAAAGCATTTCATGACACCGTTCTGTCCTTTGATGTGACACGACCCGTTCAAATAGAGGTGAAACTCAAACACAATATTCTTAGACAGAGAGAACTGGAACATAGGATTACTTGGAAGAAATCGCCATCACGATTTGATATCTTTGTAAAGATACCACAGTCTGGAGACTATGTTATTCGTATATTTATCAGAGACAAAGGTTCAAGACGAAAATACAGAAATTGTATCAATTATCTTATAACAACAGATGAACCAATTTACAAGATAAGAAAAGGATATGAGGTATTATCTACAGTATAATTAATTATCAAATCACTGAAGCAAATTAACATTAGCTGATTATGTGCCATTTGTGGTTTTTGTATAAGTTTAATATCAACTAATAACAAATTTCAATTATCAAAAAGAGTTTGAAGATGCCAAATTGCAATCAGAATCCGTAAATCGAAGAAGGACAGACAACACAATGGCCAAAACAAAAAAGGACAAAAGGACAAACAACTATCTACAAAACACTACACAGAAAATTAAAGATTGAGCGACGCGAACCCCACTAAAAACTGGGAGTATAACTAAGGTACTCCGGAAAGGTTACCAGTTCCTGCTCCACATGTGATACCCGTCATGTTACTGTTAAGCGACACGAACACCATTTGTCAATGATCAACTTCCCTTTCATCAGTAGCAATATTCCAGCATCACCAGCGTATTCAGTTTACATTTTACAACTCATACGTTATTCTAGAGCTTGTGCCCAGTACAGTGATTTTCTGGACAGAGCTCACCTTCCTACGCAATAACTACTCAAACGTCATCGCTACAAAAGTTATACGGTCGTCATCACAATCTGGTTGACCGTTACGAAATATCCATATCTCAAATGGCATTGGATCTTTTACTTTTTACGTATATGCTTTTTTTCCTCTATCACTTCCAAGACTTTTACCGAGCTGACCTGTATATATGAGTAACAAGGCAGACGTCATACCACTTCGCCAGTATCTTAGTTCGCCCCCTGTTTTTTGTGGGGTCCATGTTGCTCATCTTTTTGGTGTTTTTTTGTTGTTGTTCTATTGTGCGTCTTTGTTTTCTGCGTTCCGTGTTGTGGTGTCCATTTCGATATCCGCATAAAAACGGTGTTCGGTTTTTCTTTCCCTCCAGTTGTTTGTATGGGGCTCATTATTTACGGTATTTGCGTATAGTGGCGCTTAAGAAATATAGTGTTGTGTTTTTGTTTTTTTTCGTCTTGTGTACCCTATGATGTCAGTTTCTCTGGATTGTCCATTTTGATTGCAACTTCGGTATTCTCTAACGTTTATTTATCTTGTGTACGCTATGTTGCCAGTTTCTCTAGATTGACCATTTTGATTGCACCTTCGGTATTCTCTAACGTTTATTTATCTTGTGTACCATATGTTGCCAGTTTCTCTGGATTGACCATTTTGATTGCACCTTCGGTATTCTCTAACGTTTATTTATCTTATGTACGCTATGTTGCCAGTTTCTCTGGATTGACAATTTTGATTGCAACTTCGGTATTCTCTAACGTTTATTTATCTTGTGTACCATATGTTGCCAGTTTCTCTGGATTGACCATTTGGATTGCACCTTCGGTATTCTCTAACGTTTATTTATCTTGTGTACCCTATGTTGCCAGTTTCTCTGGATTGACCATTTTGATTGCAACTTCGGTATTCTCTAACGTTTATTTATCTTGTGTACCATATGTTGCCAGTTTCTCTGGATTGACCATTTTGATTGCACCTTCGGTATTCTCTAACGTTTATTTATCTTGTGTACCATATGTTGCCAGTTTCTCTGGATTGACCATTTTGATTGCACCTTCGGTATTCTCTAACGTTTATTTATCTTATGTACGCTATGTTGCCAGTTTCTCTGGATTGACAATTTTGATTGCAACTTCGGTATTCTCTAACGTTTATTTATCTTGTGTACCATATGTTGCCAGTTTCTCTGGATTGACCATTTGGATTGCACCTTCGGTATTCTCTAACGTTTATTTATCTTGTGTACCCTATGTTGCCAGTTTCTCTGGATTGACCATTTTGATTGCAACTTCGGTATTCTCTAACGTTTATTTATCTTGTGTACCATATGTTGCCAGTTTCTCTGGATTGACCATTTTGATTGCACCTTCGGTATTCTCTAACGTTTATTTATCTTGTGTACCATATGTTGCCAGTTTCTCTGGATTGACCATTTTGATTGCACCTTCGGTATTCTCTAACGTTTATTTATCTTGTGTACCATATGTTGCCAGTTTCTCTGGATTGACCATTTTGATTGCACCTTCGGTATTCTCTAACGTTTATTTATCTTATGTACGCTATGTTGCCAGTTTCTCTGGATTGACAATTTTGATTGCAACTTCGGTATTCTCTAACGTTTATTTATCTTGTGTACCATATGTTGCCAGTTTCTCTGGATTGACCATTTGGATTGCACCTTCGGTATTCTCTAACGTTTATTTATCTTGTGTACCCTATGTTGCCA
Organism: Bathymodiolus brooksi; assembly: GCA_963680875.1. NCBI lineage: Eukaryota > Metazoa > Mollusca > Bivalvia > Mytilida > Modiolidae > Bathymodiolus > Bathymodiolus brooksi. The sequence goes on from OY804577.1 coordinate 117,476,411, forward strand.
GTTTCTCTGGATTGACCATTTTGATTGCAACTTCGGTATTCTCTAACGTTTATTTATCTTGTGTACCATATGTTGCCAGTTTCTCTGGATTGACCATTTTGATTGCACCTTCGGTATTCTCTAACGTTTATTTATCTTGTGTACCATATGTTGCCAGTTTCTCTGGATTAACCATTTTAATTGCACCTTCGGTATTCTCTAACGTTTATTTATCTTGTGTACCATATGTTGCCAGTTTCTCTGGATTGACCATTTTGATTGCACCTTCGGTATTCTCTAACGTTTATTTATCTTGTGTACCCTATGTTGCCAGTTTCTCTGGATTGTCTATTTTGATTGCACCTTCGGTATTCTCTAACGTTTATTTATCTTGTGTACCATATGTTGCCAGTTTCTCTGGATTGACCATTTTGATTGCAACTTCGGTATTCTCTAACGTTTATTTATCTTGTGTACCATATGTTGCCAGTTTCTCTGGATTGACCATTTTGATTGCACCTTCGGTATTCTCTAACGTTTATTTATCTTGTGTACCATATGTTGCCAGTTTCTCTGGATTAACCATTTTGATTGCACCTTCGGTATTCTCTAACGTTTATTTATCTTGTGTACCATATGTTGCCAGTTTCTCTGGATTGACCATTTTGATTGCACCTTCGGTATTCTCTAACGTTTATTTATCTTGTGTACCCTATGTTGCCAGTTTCTCTGGATTGTCTATTTTGATTGCACCTTCGGTATTCTCTAACGTTTATTTATCTTGTGTACGCTATGTTGCCCGTTTCTCTGGATTGACCATTTTGATTGCACCTTCGGTATTCTCTAACGTTTATTTATCTTGTGTACCATATGTTGCCAATTTCTCTGGATTGACCATTTTGATTGCACCTTCGGTATTCTCTAACGTTTATTTGATATGGACATCTTGTTGGACCATTATGCATAAATAAATACAAATAACATAAATAAAACATGAACCTCTTACAAAACAAATGGGAGATAAGACCTTTGTTTCCACCTTTTGATTTTATTTAAGGTACACGTGCTAAGAAGACAATTGGTGGAAAGCCTATGTGGTTTTGTGACCAATAATTCCTTAAACGGAACTTTTCGTCGGATTTATGGCCCTTTCGAAGCCACCATATCCCTTTGACCAAAACGAATCAAAGTTACGTCTTCAGATGTCAAACTTATTTCATGATTTGACCATCGCTCTATGTATTACGGATTTAGTTAGAAAACAAGTTTCAAGAAAAAGTGTCAAAATATCCCATGATAGTTAACCTTGAGAAATGTTTCTGTGTTTATATATTGTGGTATGTTGTGGTGAAGACATCATGATGATGATTGATGTGCACCAATAACCTGTTGTACCTTTAGTGTTTGTGCAGTTATTTCAATAACATAGGTTTCGGTTTTCGGGGAGATGACACTAATGAAAAAGTGTTCGATACACTTGGGTGAATTTGTATAATATATAATTGACGGATACATGGTATGAAATATCGTTACAGTATGTCCTAAGCTTTTGAGGTATTGATATTTCGAAAAGTTGCGGAAATGATAATAATGATAAATCAGAAGAAATCCAATTAAGTCTTTCTCTTGCAATAAAACTGAAATTATAAATTCTATGACTACATTTGAGAGCTTTATTTGTCACAGTTCTAAAGTTAAAACCAATATACGAGAAAAACGTGTTTAATTTGTCTTAAATATGTACATTATGTTTCCAGGATGCTGCAGAGAGAAATCTCAGAAACACTGTCAAAGATGCCACTAGTCAAAGAAATATAAATGTGCTGAAAAATACCATAGACAAATTTAAACAGGCAGGGCTTGATGACAAAGGAGAATATTCTAAAGCTAGTGTTAGGCTAGAACTGCTAGAAGTAAAACAAGGTACTATGTTTATCTTAAATGTTGAATTTGTCATTTGAATTCCAATACACATATACATGTATTCTACACATATCAAGTAATTCTTCTACATTAGGTAACGAGACAACAAACTGCCATTCATCACAATAACTGCCAGCTTTCCGTGTAAATGATGTCTCATTAGTATATACAATTTATATATTAATTGTATAAACTCTGCTTCGAAATTTTGCTTCTTTGATATAAACGGTTAATAAACGTTAGAGAAAATTGAAGGGGTAATCAAGAATGGACAAAATATACAAAACACAGAAAACTACAAAGAAGAGCAACACTGACATCACACAGAAAACTACAAAGAAGAGTAACACTGACATCACACAGAAAACTACAAAGAAGAGCAACACTGACATCACACAGAAAACTACAAAGAAGAGCAACACTGACATCACACAGAAAACTACAAAGAAGAGCAACACTGACATCACACAGAAAACTACAAAGAAGAGCAACACTGACATCACACAAAAAACTACAAAGAAGAGCAACACTGACATCACACAAAAAACTACAAAGAAGAGCAACACTGACATCACACAGAAAACTACAAAGAAGAGCAACACTGACATCACACAGAAAACTACAAAGAAGAGCAACACTGACATCACACAGAAAACTACAAAGAAGAGCAACACTGACATCACACAGAAAACTACAAAGAAGAGTAACACTGACATCACACAGAAAACTACAAAGAAGAGCAACACTGACATCACACAAAAAACTACAAAGAAGAGCAACACTGACATCACACAAAAAACTACAAAGAAGAGCAACACTGACATCACACAGAAAACTACAAAGAAGAGCAACACTGACATCACACAGAAAACTACAAAGAAGAGCAACACTGACATCACACTGAAAACTACAAAGAAGAGCAACACTGACATCACACAAAAAACTACAAAGAAGAGCAACACTGACATCACACAGAAAACTACAAAGAAGAGCAACACTGACATCACACAAAAACTAGGGGTGAATCCAGATGTTCACGAAGTCATTTAAGCAAAAGTTATATTCTGCTACTCTTTCTCGTAAGCTCTTTCAAATGTTTTAGTTCTTGGGCTGTGGAAAACTAGCTAAAGTATTTTTTTTAATCAGTTTACTTCATGTGGACAGGAAAAAGCAAAAGAGACAAACAAGTGATAATTAAGCAAACAACATTTTAACGCCCTCGTCACAGTTTCTATGCCTTGTACACAAGACTGTATATTACAAGACACTGCACGAGTTATGCACGGTATGCAAAGTAGTATGATACCACAGGGGTAATCAGAAACCGTAAATCGAAGGACAGACAACACAATGATCAAAAGAAAAATGTAATATAGGTGATTAAGATAGTTAATGAAAAAACGTGGAAATATTGAACCTTACTGTGTGTCCAATAATTTCTGAAAGAATTTGTTAGTATTTTGGCATAAAATCAAAAGAACTCTATTTTGTTTTGCTCTAATTTACCAAAAACTAATTAGACAAAACAATTGTAAAAATATTAATCATTAAACAAAATAAGATGTAAAATATCAAGGCGTTTTTTACCACATTTTTCAGTAAATGAAGATATTCGATATTTTTCCTGGTAATTTGGTTAAGGCTGGTAAACTACGTTGATTATCTATGATGTTGTAGAATATCTTGTAAATTCCTATTACAAAATGTTTTGTTTTGTTTTTGAATCCAGTTTCAGAAGTAAGTTGACCATAAAGTTGTTCAAAAACATACGTTTCTGTTTTAGGTTTATTTGACGGAATAGATGCCAGGAATAAGTCATTATTAGTGAAGTCAATCCAAAACGCCAAGGATGGTGGATACAGTAAAACTCTGGCGAAACTTATTAAAAAAGCAGAAGAAACGTTAGAAGAAATCAACAAGCTAGGTTTACATCTTATACCAGACATGAACAAGAAGATCGTCTCCGAACTGGTATCTTATAAAGTTCCTCATCAGATTGTCTTTGATATGTGCTTTGCTACCTTTTTATTGCTTGGTGAAAGGGAAGAAATAATCACAGTAAGTTGAAATAAATTAGTCGCATGATGAAATAATTATATAAAGAAATCACGCAATCTTTTTGAAGTATTATGAGATAATGTGGTCATTTTAAAGGAATCATCTGCGATCCTGTTGAAGTGGTCATGTGATGAGATCATATGGTAAAGGTAAAATACAAATTAGTGAGAACAAAACATAAGAAACGAAAATCTTGATAAAACAATTTTAGAAACGCGATATATTCTGGTCATTGGTAAAAGAAATAATTTAACATATAGCGTATTATAAAATATGTTAATTCAGAACACGTGATATTGGTATTGATAATACAATATTAATTTTTATGTCAGAACTGGGACAATATGAAAGGGCTAATGAAGAAGACGGGGCGAGATAATATGATGAACCGTTTCAAGAACTTCAGACTTGACGAAGTTCCTACTAGAGAGATAAGTGTTGCACAGAAGTTGGTGGTTGATTATGATGAAGATCAGATCAGAAAGATAAGTGTGGGAGCTACATCATTGTTTAACTGGGTAAGTATTACACATATGATCACTGGCGTAGCTAGGTATAAAATGAAATGTAGGCATAACTTGCGGCGAGGGGTCTTGGGCCGCTTAAGGCCCCCATCAGGTCTAGGGCAGTATCCTGGTGGGGGGTTCAGGGGGGCTCCAACGGAAAACGATTTTAAGCGTAAATAGATGTACAAATGGTGAAATCTGAACAATAAAAGACATGAAGTATATTCTTATTTTATCATGGAAACAATACAAAAATCGAAGTTGTTAATATATTTTTGCTGAATATAAGAACTTTTGAATGAATGTTTCTACACCGCTTTTCAGAATAATTTTAACAGTTACAAAAATTCAGCATCACAAAGCATTGAATCTATAGCGAAGATTATCATAAATGCAAAATGTATGAAAAAAACATTCCCGGAAACATTCAAAGAATAAAGTTTCAGAGTTCATGTAAGCACATGCAGCCATCATGTCCAGCAACACGGACTGGTAATTAGATAAAGTCCAGTCGTCTGTTTTTTTCTCACTGCAAATGTGTTGATAACATCTTCGACGCTTAGATTTCTTGTTCTGTGGATGTGTAACAACAATACATTTGATAATCTCTCATCACCCATTGTAGCTCTAAGACAGTTTATTACGCGGCGCATCGCACTGAATGAACGCTCGCTAAACGCCGAAGACACTGACATTGTTATCAATATTGTAAAAATTGCATAAATATTAGGGTACAAGTCTTGGTTTGTGACATTGAGTGTCTCCAGTAATGTTTGTGGTTTTTCCCATCAACAATATTCCAGCGTGTTTTCCACCTAGCAACTTCATCAAGAAACGTTTGTCTATCGCCAATATCCGTATGAAAAGAATCAAAGATTGAATTAGTTGTCTGTACTGTTAATGTGTGGAGCTTATCTTTTTAAACATTTCATCCAAAGTTCTAATTTTAAGTTTAGGTTTAGAGCCAGACATGTTTACACTGCAAGCCAATAGCTCGACAACAGTTCTTTTGACGGTCAATGACAAACTAGTAAATGTATCAATTCATTTCTAGATTCAAATGTTAAAAAGCGTGTGAAAAAAATATTGTGTTTTATTTTATGTCAAGACAAAACCTTTGAAGATAAAATGAACTGTCAATTTCAAAGAGTTAGGTAAGGTCACAGTACTCATTGCAAATGTTTATCTTTCAACTTGTGGAAGCTTGTCATCAGTACAATAAACATAAAGCAGACATAGTTAAAATATGTAATGCGTTGTTTGTCATTTTTCATCAATAACAAACAAAAATTTGGGGGGGGGGGGAGGGGAATTATGTGTAGGCACATGCCTAAAGTGACTTACGGTAGCTACGCCCCTGATGATGGGTGTATTTTAATGCTGATAGAGATCAGATCAGAAAAATAACCATAGGAGCTACATCTTTGTTTACCTGGGTAAATATCACAAATATGCTAGGTGGTTTTTTTTACGACGATAAGGTTCATATTAGAAAAATAAGCACAGGTGCTACATATTTGTTTAACTGGGAAAGTACTACAAATATGACAGATGTCTTTCAATGGAGATATAAATTACACCAGAAAGATCAATGGGTAAGTATTTGATCAAATTATCAGCACTATATTAATATGTAAGTACTTGGGCCTAATGTTTGTACTGTGTAAGTTTGTAAGCATGTTAGCTAAATTGCTAGTACTAGATAAATAAACGTTAGAGAAAAGTGAAGGAGCCATCAAGAAAGGACAATCCAAAGACACTTGCAACGCTAAAATAAGACAAACAAAATAATAAACATAACACAGAAAACTAAAAAGAAGAGCAACAAGGACTCTACCAGAAAATCATGAGTGAGGCCAGGTGCTTGCAAAGAGTTTCTACCATTTTACTCACATAATCAAGACGCGTTTGACACTTCTACACGCAAACAAACACAAATCAGTCAGTAAGTACATGGTTACATTACCAGCACCAGATCAATGGGCAAATACTTGATTAATAAATTGATTGATTGATTTATTGATTGCTTGTTGTTTTACCTTCATACCTGAATATTTCATATTTCTGAAGTCATCATAAGAAATGTTATATTTTTGTTATTACAGCTCATCGAAATTCTCCAGCTGAAGAACCATGGAACTTTCACAGGAAGGAGCAGCAATTCATACTAAGGACATACATTAGAGGCATTGCTATATGACATTACAATAGGACATTGCTATAGGACATTACTATAGGACATTGATATAGGACATTGCTATATCATTAAGGAATGTTACATTCTTATCTGTTGAAGACGTTCTCTTGACAGTCATATTTTAAATTGCTGTATGTGTCTCTGGACTGTCCATTCTTGATTACCACTTCGGGGTTTTTTGTAATCTTCAATGACCGGGTAATGACTCATTTTCATATTATATTTCAATGTTTGACAACTACTCTCTGAAGTTTGGTTGTTCATTACAATTCGTAATGTTGTTTATATCGGGTAGAACCATAAATGATCACAAAAAGTAAGCCATTTTATAGCTAACAGTTAAACTGTTGTAAGATTTCGCAGAGTAAGCATATATGTTCTTTTTAAAAATATTTTTTGTATTTCATGTGTATTTAGCGGTAAAATCGAGTATTATATTATATGTGTTAGGGAAACTGAATGATCATATTGACCTGTTTTCTATCTGAGAAAACCAATGCCTGTACCAAGTCAGGGTCATTACGGTTTTCACAGTTTTCCGGTTGTTGACTGATTTTGTCTGTTTATATAATTATGAGTTTTGACTTTCCCTTTGTAAGATTGTTCGGAGTTCGGTAATTTTGTTATTACCTTTATATACATCTTTGTACAAACTTTCTTATTTCTTTACTGTAGCCTACTGGGTTCATGTTGCTCAATCTTTAGTTTTCGTTGTAGTTTTTTCTAGATTATTAAGTATCCCTTTGTCCTTGTTCTTTTTGTCATTGTCTGTCTTTCATCGATTTACGGCTTCTTTAGTATCTTCAAACATTGCTTAAAATGGCATAGAATCAATTAGATGGAACAAGCTTGTTCTCGCTGTTTACACTTCCTTTAGTATCTTCAAACATTGCTTAAAATGGCATAGAATCAATTAGATGGAACAAGCTTGTTCTCGCTGTTTACACTTCCTTTAGTATCTTCAAACATTGCTTAAAATGGCATAGAATCAATTAGATGGAACAAGCTTGTTCTCGCTGTTTACACTTCCTTTAGTATCTTCAAACATTGCTTAAAATGGCATAGAATCAATTAGATGGAACAAGCTTGTTCTCGCTGTTTACACTTCCTTTAGTATCTTCAAACATTGCTTAAAATGGCATAGAATCAATTAGATGGAACAAGCTTGTTCTCGCTGTTTACACTTCCTTTAGTATCTTCAAACATTGCTTAAAATGGCATAGAATCAATTAGATGGAACAAGCTTGTTCTCGCTGTTTACACTTCCTTTAGTATCTTCAAACATTGCTTAAAATGGCATAGAATCAATTAGATGGAACAAGCTTGTTCTCGCTGTTTACACTTCCTTTAGTATCTTCAAACATTGCTTAAAATGGCATAGAATCAATTAGATGGAACAAGCTTGTTCTCGCTGTTTACACTTCCTTTAGTATCTTCAAACATTGCTTAAAATGGCATAGAATCAATTAGATGGAACAAGCTTGTTCTCGCTGTTTACACTTCCTTTAGTATCTTCAAACATTGCTTAAAATGGCATAGAATCAATTAGATGGAACAAGCTTGTTCTCGCTGTTTACACTTCCTTTAGTATCTTCAAACATTGCTTAAAATGGCATAGAATCAATTAGATGGAACAAGCTTGTTCTCGCTGTTTACACTTCCTTTAGTATCTTCAAACATTGCTTAAAATGGCATAGAATCAATTAGATGGAACAAGCTTGTTCTCGCTGTTTACACTTCCTTTAGTATCTTCAAACATTGCTTAAAATGGCATAGAATCAATTAGATGGAACAAGCTTGTTCTCGCTGTTTACACTTCCTTTAGTATCTTCAAACATTGCTTAAAATGGCATAGAATCAATTAGATGGAACAAGCTTGTTCTCGCTGTTTACACTTCCTTTAGTATCTTCAAACATTGCTTAAAATGGCATAGAATCAATTAGATGGAACAAGCTTGTTCTCGCTGTTTACACTTCCTTTAGTATCTTCAAACATTGCTTAAAATGGCATAGAATCAATTAGATGGAACAAGCTTGTTCTCGCTGTTTACACTTCCTTTAGTATCTTCAAACATTGCTTAAAATGGCATAGAATCAATTAGATGGAACAAGCTTGTTCTCGCTGTTTACACTTCCTTTAGTATCTTCAAACATTGCTTAAAATGGCATAGAATCAATTAGATGGAACAAGCTTGTTCTCGCTGTTTACACTTCCTTTAGTATCTTCAAACATTGCTTAAAATGGCATAGAATCAATTAGATGGAACAAGCTTGTTCTCGCTGTTTACACTTCCTTTAGTATCTTCAAACATTGCTTAAAATGGCATAGAATCAATTAGATGGAACAAGCTTGTTCTCGCTGTTTACACTTCCTTTAGTATCTTCAAACATTGCTTAAAATGGCATAGAATCAATTAGATGGAACAAGCTTGTTCTCGCTGTTTACACTTCCTTTAGTATCTTCAAACATTGCTTAAAATGGCATAGAATCAATTAGATGGAACAAGCTTGTTCTCGCTGTTTACACTTCCTTTAGTATCTTCAAACATTGCTTAAAATGGCATAGAATCAATTAGATGGAACAAGCTTGTTCTCGCTGTTTACACTTCCTTTAGTATCTTCAAACATTGCTTAAAATGGCATAGAATCAATTAGATGGAACAAGCTTGTTCTCGCTGTTTACACTTCCTTTAGTATCTTCAAACATTGCTTAAAATGGCATAGAATCAATTAGATGGAACAAGCTTGTTCTCGCTGTTTACACTTCCTTTAGTATCTTCAAACATTGCTTAAAATGGCATAGAATCAATTAGATGGAACAAGCTTGTTCTCGCTGTTTACACTTCCTTTAGTATCTTCAAACATTGCTTAAAATGGCATAGAATCAATTAGATGGAACAAGCTTGTTCTCGCTGTTTACACTTCCTTTAGTATCTTCAAACATTGCTTAAAATGGCATAGAATCAATTAGATGGAACAAGCTTGTTCTCGCTGTTTACACTTCCTTTAGTATCTTCAAACATTGCTTAAAATGGCATAGAATCAATTAGATGGAACAAGCTTGTTCTCGCTGTTTACACTTTCTTTAGTATCTTCAAACATTGCTTAAAATGGCATAGAATCAATTAGATGGAACAAGCTTGTTCTCGCTGTTTACACTTCCTTTAGTATCTTCAAACATTGCTTAAAATGGCATAGAATCAATTAGATGGAACAAGCTTGTTCTCGCTGTTTACACTTCCTTTAGTATCTTCAAACATTGCTTAAAATGGCATAGAATCAATTAGATGGAACAAGCTTGTTCTCGCTGTTTACACTTCCTTTAGTATCTTCAAACATTGCTTAAAATGGCATAGAATCAATTAGATGGAACAAGCTTGTTCTCGCTGTTTACACTTCCTTTAGTATCTTCAAACATTGCTTAAAATGGCATAGAATCAATTAGATGGAACAAGCTTGTTCTCGCTGTTTACACTTCCTTTAGTATCTTCAAACATTGCTTAAAATGGCATAGAATCAATTAGATGGAACAAGCTTGTTCTCGCTGTTTACACTTCCTTTAGTATCTTCAAACATTGCTTAAAATGGCATAGAATCAATTAGATGGAACAAGCTTGTTCTCGCTGTTTACACTTCCTTTAGTATCTTCAAACATTGCTTAAAATGGCATAGAATCAATTAGATGGAACAAGCTTGTTCTCGCTGTTTACACTTCCTTTAGTATCTTCAAACATTGCTTAAAATGGCATAGAATCAATTAGATGGAACAAGCTTGTTCTCGCTGTTTACACTTCCTTTAGTATCTTCAAACATTGCTTAAAATGGCATAGAATCAATTAGATGGAACAAGCTTGTTCTCGCTGTTTACACTTCCTTTAGTATCTTCAAACATTGCTTAAAATGGCATAGAATCAATTAGATGGAACAAGCTTGTTCTCGCTGTTTACACTTCCTTTAGTATCTTCAAACATTGCTTAAAATGGCATAGAATCAATTAGATGGAACAAGCTTGTTCTCGCTGTTTACACTTCCTTTAGTATCTTCAAACATTGCTTAAAATGGCATAGAATCAATTAGATGGAACAAGCTTGTTCTCGCTGTTTACACTTCCTTTAGTATCTTCAAACATTGCTTAAAATGGCATAGAATCAATTAGATGGAACAAGCTTGTTCTCGCTGTTTACACTTCCTTTAGTATCTTCAAACATTGCTTAAAATGGCATAGAATCAATTAGATGGAACAAGCTTGTTCTCGCTGTTTACACTTCCTTTAGTATCTTCAAACATTGCTTAAAATGGCATAGAATCAATTAGATGGAACAAGCTTGTTCTCGCTGTTTACACTTCCTTTAGTATCTTCAAACATTGCTTAAAATGGCATAGAATCAATTAGATGGAACAAGCTTGTTCTCGCTGTTTACACTTCCTTTAGTATCTTCAAACATTGCTTAAAATGGCATAGAATCAATTAGATGGAACAAGCTTGTTCTCGCTGTTTACACTTCCTTTAGTATCTTCAAACATTGCTTAAAATGGCATAGAATCAATTAGATGGAACAAGCTTGTTCTCGCTGTTTACACTTCCTTTAGTATCTTCAAACATTGCTTAAAATGGCATAGAATCAATTAGATGGAACAAGCTTGTTCTCGCTGTTTACACTTCCTTTAGTATCTTCAAACATTGCTTAAAATGGCATAGAATCAATTAGATGGAACAAGCTTGTTCTCGCTGTTTACACTTCCTTTAGTATCTTCAAACATTGCTTAAAATGGCATAGAATCAATTAGATGGAACAAGCTTGTTCTCGCTGTTTACATTTCCCGGTCCTTTCCTCATTCATGACTCATCACCGGATTTGTTACTAGATTAATACGACGGGTGTCAATAGTGGAGTAGGAACTGCTTGCCCTTCCGGAACACCTGAGTTCACCCCTGGTTTTTAGTGGGGTTCGTGTTACTCGATCTTTAGTTTTATGTGTATGTTTTGTATCGTTGTTTGTCTTTTTGTAGTTTTTCTTTTGGCCATTGTGTTGTCTGTTCTTCTTCGATTTACGGATTCTGATTACCCCTTTGGTATCTTCAAACTCTTCTAACCAGATCAAAAACTGTCTTTAAATAGATCAATATGACCGATTCATAGCAAACGATGACATGTTTATGACGTCGACAAATGTTACAAATAATTGGAAAACAATTTGTCATAATTGTTTCATATTCATTAAGATGTTTTGTATAGCGCGAGGTGGTCATTAACTTCTGGCCATATTCCTAGCACATGTTACAAGGGTTCGCATCCGTTACTCACTTCAACAGTTATTGTTTCCAGACGTCTATGCAAACCCTGTATTTCATTGGAAAGTTAGTTGTAATTGTGCGGGCTTTCATAAAAAAATTAGCTTAATCCTGGTAGTCATGATGTAATTGAGGAAACATGCCGAGAGTGACGGGTGACCATCCCATCAATACTGGTAGTCATGATGTGTTATTGAGGAAGCATGCCGAGAGTGACGGGTGACCATCCCATCAATAAAATTATACCTTGTATATAAGCAAAATTTTGCAAGAGAACCTTTCATTGTCAAATTTTGCCGACAGCTTGGTCCTAATTGTTTTGTTTTTGATGTGATTATTGGTTGATTAACGTCCAGTGGCAAAAATTCGATACATTTTCAGGACGAGAGCAAGATTAACAATATATATTAATATAATGCAGAAAGAAAGGAGAAGTATGAACCGGGCCAATGACTTTTGACTACCACTGGAAAGGTATTGAGATTTGGACAGGGGCGACCAATTTAGCCTTGTTAGTGGCTACAACACGACTACTCTTTTTAGAAATCTACAAATGATGTTTGTATTCGTTAACGGAAGGTAGCCGTCTCCGAATACATTACCCATTACCCTCAATAATCCACGGCCATACTATATAGTATGACATGATAACTCCTATATCGATAGGTCACCAAACCCAAGCATCATTTAAGGAGTACCTTGTAGTTGAGATACTGTTTTATTTTTAATATTTTATTTTATACATCTTTGTATCTGACACAAGTTATTTCAAGTCAAGTTTTGGTTAATTATTATATTATATTTTCAAACCGAGGAATGATTTATATATTCGAAAAGCGAATTCCAAGATAATTGTGAACAGATATATTAATATACATCAACATGAGAAATACAGATTAATTTACATGTAACTGTATAAAAGGTTATCTGTGTCTTTTATATTCTTACTACTGTAGTAATAGAAAGGTAAACATCAGATTCAGTGCGTACGACGCCTTTCTAGAATAACCTTCACCAGGTACGCATAAAGATTGAAAGCCAATTACTTTTCAGTTTGACTTAAACATAATTTTCCTGAACTTTGAAAGTTTTACGATCACCACCATGACTTGGTTGACCGTTATGGAATATCTGTGTCACAAATGACCACAGATATGTTCCACTTGTCCTAAACACTTCTCGGTCCTTTCCTCATTCGTGACTTCTCACCGGGTTTGTAACTAGATTAACACGACGACGCTAGTATGGCAGGAACTGCTTACCCTTCCGGAGCACCTGAGTTCACCCCTGGTTTTTAGTGGGGTTCGTGTTACTCGATCTTTAGTTTTATGTGTATGTTTTGTATCGTTGTTTGTCTTTTTGTAGTTTTTCTTTTGGTCATTGTGTTGTCTGTTCTTCTTCGATTTACGGATTCTGATTACCCCTTTGGTATCTTCAAACTCTTCTTGCATTATATCTTCATTGATGGGCTAGTATCTTTCTGGTCAACAAGTGTTTTACTTTGTTTTTATCTTTTCAACTCAAATTTTGTAATTTTATGTTATTTTATGTATATGAATTATGTATGTAATACTGTATTAAATGTTTATGTTCCAAATTGGTCCTTCATTATAACAATAAATGTATTGTAAATTACGTAGACATGAATACACTTTTGTTTTATTTTTGCCATTTTATTGTCCTTCTTAGATTTACAGTTTCTGTTACATCTTTGTCATCTTCAAACTTTGTTATTTGTATTTATTTACTTATACTGGTGTCCAACACGATTTCCATTTCAGATGATGTACGTGTCGTTTGACAAAACATACACATAAAACTAAGGATCGACGAGTGTCACTAGTGGAGCAAGAACGGCTAACCCTTCCGGAGCACCTGAGATCACCCCGGCTTTTAGTGGGGTTCGTGTTGCTCGATCTTAAGATTTCGTGTAGTGTTTTGTAGACCGTTGTTTGTCCTTTTGTCCTTTTTCTTTTCGCCATTGTATTGTCCGTCCATCTTCAATTTGCGGATTCTGATTACCCCTCTGGTGTATTCTAACTCTTCTTGATACTACAATAGGCGTTGGAATATTTTGATTTGTGAAATATGATATAGAGTACAATCCCTTTGGTAAAGATTTTGGAACTTTAATGAAATGTCGTTTTATTTGTGATAGATCGGTAATTTACACACTATTTCCTCTGGTCACTCTGAGTGATATTTTCAGTATCAAAGAACAGCCTCTGATGCTGAAAATTGGTGTACCTGTCTAGGAGTTATTATGTAAAAACGTCATTGCATAATGTTATATTTTTAATGTATACTTCCTGAACAAGGGAAAGACGATTTCTCTTTTAGGGGCTGTTTTTTCAGTAATTCCTGTCTCCAAATTGTACAGAAAATAAAAAGTGACCTGAAAAATGCAAAAAATAATTAATCTTAACTGGTAGTTTTCAATGATTTTTTTTGGGGTGGGGTCTTTCATATCTCTAAAAAAGTAATCTGATTTTGGATTCGTGTGAAAAAAAAATATGGCTAGGGGAGAGAGGGCAGACATAGCTCCCCCTGAAAGATAAAAGATTGGTCCCCAAGTTAGAGATCACTTGAAAATAACAACATAAACAATAATGGAATACACCTAATCAAATATTTGTCATGTTGAATTACAATCACTCTTATTATGTTGATTATTCAATATCAAGTATTTAAATATATAACTGATCAGCAATAAAATAATGAATGGACCAATTCATAAATTCAACTTCCGCTCTCGTCAACTTCCATATTGTCTCGGCCTATTCCATCCTTTTGTAGTTTAATTTAGATTTACTTTTACTATTCAATTGTACTGTTTGGTGTCGACGCATTATTTGTTATGTAAGTTGGTCTTAAGATGTTTTGCTACATGCTAAACTAGCAAATAATGTTCAGGGAGTCTAATGATTGGTTTTGACAATTGTGTCGTGTTATAATAAAAACGTACATATCAATTTAGTGCACACTATGTGTTTCTGGAATAACCTTCAAGTAGCTCAAGGTCAAATATTTGAAAGCCGAATAATTTTAAAGTTTTGGGGATCAATAAGACCAGCTAAGATCGGCTACTGTCACATAATATGCCCGAGGGAGGAGATCCTTAGTTTTATATAATATATGTTGTAATTTCAGCGTTGTTGGTTCATTGTATTTGATTCAACTGTTGTGTTAAGGTGTGCAGTGTGTAAATATTTAAAGCAAAAACTAAAAAGTATATTTACCCCTTTCCTGAATTTAGATGATGTACGTCCTGAGCTTCTTTTGGAATGCAACACCTGTCTTTTAAATTGACCTTGCCTTGTTTGTTTGTTGATAGACCTTTGTTGTCTTCCCTTATTTGACATTGAACGTTTTCCTGTTGAACCAGACATGCCTCCTTTTCTCTTTCTACTTACAGATTGCACTTTAGCGGATGTTTGACGAAGCGGAAGAAAATATACTTTTGTAGGTTTTAAAGAGAACCGTTTCAAAATTTGCGGTAAGGTTGAATATATATGTGTAGGGATACGTTGAGCCATGGTTAACCCCATATCTTTTACATTAACTTTTCTATTTAACTTTCTACCATTTCTGTTTATAGAACGGTTTGAACTTCTGTTCCGTCCAGTTGTAGCCTTTACGATAGGTTCAGTATTTTGTGCGTTGTTCCTATTAAAGTTTATAGCATTTACCAAAGGAGGATATTTGTCCGTGAGACTCGATATAAATGTAGATAAATCAATACCTACTTTTAACCCTCGCCCAAACAAAGAAATTATCTGAGAGTTTGTCGCTTGCTTCTCATTTTTTATATCAGCTCTGTTTAACTGTATATTTTGTCTCTTTGGTAAGGCAGAGGCTAACATATTTTGGATAGGCTCTAGTTTTCTTCTTGAGCCTCTGTTGTTTCCTTGTAAATTACCGGAAGTTGATTCATATCGGTAGGGATATTCCTGCAAGTAATCAGATAAATAAATGGGTGCACTTCCGAAGTGGTTGTCACTTTGTAATCCCGAAACTGCATCTGACAACATAATAGATGTTGATACTCCTTTTGGAACCGTATGGTATTCGTAATCGGTGCTTCCAGACGCATCAAATTTAACAGTTGATGTTAACATATCTCCACCTATTGATTGATGCCCGTCGTTTAATATACTCCAAGTAATAATCGAACCTCGGTCGTTAGATATATTCTGATCCTTTGTCTGATTTGTATCTGCAGCTGTTTGTCCCTCAATATTCTTCTGACCCCTACCAGTTGTCAGAGCATTACTTTTTGTTTCGCTTCTACCAACCGACTTACTTCCCACGTTTTGTTCGCCTCCAATTAAATTTCCTCGCTGTGTCTTACTGCCACCAGTTGTCTGATCTACAACACTTTTTTTACCTCCACTATTTGTTGGGCTACTAATACTAGAACTGATCTTATAATCGTTATTTGTGCTGTCATATTGAGGCTGATTATTTGAAAGGAAAATATAATTTTCATTCTTTAAAGAAGGTCTACCTCCATTGATCATAGACAGAATATAACCTATGTTATCGTTAGAGATTTCAGGTTTGTCTTGTTGAACGTTTCTGTTAGTATCTTTAGTAGATAACTTGCCAGTTATTTGTCCAGTTGCTGGATAAGTAATATCTACAAAAGACTTACTAGAGGGGTTATTCAGCATTCGTACTATTTCCATTGTTTGATCAGGGATACGACTTGATGTCGGAGGGACGTTGTTTAATGGTTGATTATTTTTGTTCACCGGTACAAGAGAACTCTCTGTTATGACTAAATCTAGCATACCGGTCTTCGGATTTTTTTCGATAGCATAAGTGAAATCACTTCCTGGCCTATTGCCACCATTTACCCCGTTAGAACTTCCTAGAAATGGACTTCTGATTGGGTAGTGGAAAAGATTTTGTCCTTGACCTATGATTTTGGTTGTACTGGTCCCTGCTCCAGACATTGGTGGTTTTCGCATTTGTCCTTGTGTTGGGTTTGGAAGGGCTCCATTTTGCACGTTGCCAGCATTATTCATAGACAATCTCTGGCATCTGACATGGGTGGTAACCACCGCAAATACAACATACAGGAACAAAACCCTATATCAATACAAAGTCACAGTGATTAAGTTTTAGTTTATACAATCACTAGGAATTATGCTCTTTATTATTTACCTATAAGAAATAAAATCCTTATGCATACAAGTTGTAAATTTATTCTTGCTGTGAATACAATACAGAAACACGCACTACATTAGACATCTATTTTTTTTATTTTATAACTTAAGTACTGTTCATTTGTTGTTTTTATTTTATAACTTATTTTATAACTTAAGTACTGTTCATTTGTCGTTTTTATTTTATAACTTATTTTATAACTTAAGTACTGTTCATTTGTTGTTTTTATTTTATAACTTAAGTACTGTTCATTTGTCGTTTTTATTTTATAACTTATTTGATAACTTAAGTACTGTTCATTTGTTGTTTTTATTTTATAACTTATTTTATAACTTAAGTACTGTTCATTTGTTGTTTTTATTTTATAACTTATTTTATAACTTAAGTACTGTTCATTTGTCGTTTTTATTTTATAACTTATTTTATAACTTAAGTACTGTTCATTTGTTGTTTTTATTTTATAACTTAAGTACTGCTCATTTGTCGTTTTTATTTTATAACTTAAGTACTGCTCATTTGCCGTTTTTATTTTATAACTTAAGTACTGCTCATTTGTCGTTTTTATTTTATAGCTTAAGTACTGCTCATTTGTCGTTTTTATTTTATAACTTAAGTACTGCTCATTTGTCGTTTTTATTTTATAGCTTAAGTACTGCTCATTTGTCGTTTTTATTTTATAACTTAAGTACTGCTCATTTGTCGTTTTTATTTTATAACTTATTTTATAGCTTAAGTACTGCTCATTTGTCGTTTTTATTTTATAACTTAAGTACTGTTCATTTGTCGTTTTTATTTTATAGCTTAAGTACTGCTCATTTGTCGTTTTTATTTTATAACTTAAGTACTGCTCATTTGACGTTTTTATTTTATAACTTAAGTACTGCTCATTTGCCGTTTTTATTTTATAACTTAAGTACTGCTCATTTGTCGTTTTTACTTTATAACTTAAGTACTGCTCATTTGTCGTTTTTATTTTATAACTTAAGTACTGCTCATTTGTCGTTTTTATTTTATAGCTTAAGTACTGCTCATTTGTCGTTTTTATTTTATAACTTTATTAAGTACTGCTCATTTGTCGTTTTTATTTTATAGCTTAAGTACTGCTCATTTGTCGTTTTTATTTTATAACTTTATTAAGTACAGCTCATTTGTCGTTTTTATTTTATAACTTAAGTACTGCTCATTTGTCGTTTTTATTTTATAACTTAAGTACTGCTCATTTGTCGTTTTTATTTTATAACTTAAGTACTGCTCATTTGTCGTTTTTATTTTATAACTTTATTAAGTACAGCTCATTTGTCGTTTTTATTTTATAACTTAAGTACTGCTCATTTGTCGTTTTTATTTTATAACTTAAGTACTGCTCATTTGTCGTTTTTATTTTATAACTTAAGTACTGTTCATTTGTTGTTTTTATTTCATAACTTAAGTACTGTTCATTTGTTGTTTTTATTTTATAACTTAAGTACTGCTCATTTGTCGTTTTTATTTTATAACTTTATTAAGTACTGCTCATTTGTCGTTTTTATTTTATAACTTTATTAAGTACTGCTCATTTGTCGTTTTTATTTTATAACTTAAGTACTGTTCATTTGTCGTTTTTATTTTATAACTTATTTGATAACTTAAGTACTGTTCATTTGTTGTTTTTATTTTATAACTTATTTTATAACTTAAGTACTGTTCATTTGTTGTTTTTATTTTATAACTTATTTTATAACTTAAGTACTGTTCATTTGTCGTTTTTATTTTATAACTTATTTTATAACTTAAGTACTGTTCATTTGTTGTTTTTATTTTATAACTTAAGTACTGCTCATTTGTCGTTTTTATTTTATAACTTAGATACTGCTCATTTGTCGTTTTTATTTTATAACTTAAGTACTGCTCATTTGACGTTTTTATTTTATAACTTAAGTACTGCTCATTTGCCGTTTTTATTTTATAACTTAAGTACTGCTCATTTGTCGTTTTTACTTTATAACTTAAGTACTGCTCATTTGTCGTTTTTATTTTATAACTTAAGTACTGCTCATTTGTCGTTTTTATTTTATAACTTAATTACTGCTCATTTGTCGTTTTTATTTTATAACTTTATTAAGTACTGCTCATTTGTCGTTTTTATTTTATAGCTTAAGTACTGCTCATTTGTCGTTTTTATTTTATAACTTTATTAAGTACAGCTCATTTGTCGTTTTTATTTTATAACTTAAGTACTGCTCATTTGTCGTTTTTATTTTATAACTTAAGTACTGCTCATTTGTCGTTTTTATTTTATAACTTAAGTACTGTTCATTTTTTGTTTTTATTTTATAACTTAAGTACTGTTCATTTGTTGTTTTTATTTTATAACTTAAGTACTGCTCATTTGTCGTTTTTATTTTATAACTTTATTAAGTATTGCTCATTTGTCGTTTTTATTTTATAACTTTATTAAGTACTGCTCATTTGTCGTTTTTATTTTATAACTTAGGTACTGCTCATTTGTCGTTTTTATTTTATAACTTAAGTACTGCTCATTTGACGTTTTTATTTTATAACTTAAGTACTGCTCATTTGTCGTTTTTACTTTATAACTTAAGTACTGCTCATTTGTCGTTTTTATTTTATAGCTTAAGTACTGCTCATTTGTCGTTTTTATTTTATAACTTTATTAAGTACTGCTCATTTGTCGTTTTTATTTTATAGCTTAAGTACTGCTCATTTGTCGTTTTTATTTTATAACTTTATTAAGTACAGCTCATTTGTCGTTTTTATTTTATAACTTAAGTACTGCTCATTTGTCGTTTTTATTTTATAACTTAAGTACTGCTCATTTGTCGTTTTTATTTTATAACTTAAGTACTGTTCATTTGTTGTTTTTATTTCATAACTTAAGTACTGTTCATTTGTTGTTTTTATTTTATAACTTAAGTACTGCTCATTTGTCGTTTTTATTTTATAACTTTATTAAGTACTGCTCATTTGTCGTTTTTATTTTATAACTTAAGTACTGTTCATTTGTCGTTTTTATTTTATAACTTATTTGATAACTTAAGTACTGTTCATTTGTTGTTTTTATTTTATAACTTATTTTATAACTTAAGTACTGTTCATTTGTTGTTTTTATTTTATAACTTATTTTATAACTTATGTACTGTTCATTTGTCGTTTTTATTTTATAACTTATTTTATAACTTAAGTACTGTTCATTTGTTGTTTTTATTTTATAACTTAAGTACTGCTCATTTGTCGTTTTTATTTTATAACTTAGATACTGCTCATTTGTCGTTTTTATTTTATAACTTAAGTACTGCTCATTTGACGTTTTTATTTTATAACTTAAGTACTGCTCATTTGCCGTTTTTATTTTATAACTTAAGTACTGCTCATTTGTCGTTTTTACTTTATAACTTAAGTACTGCTCATTTGTCGTTTTTATTTTATAACTTAAGTACTGTTCATTTGTTGTTTTTATTTTATAACTTAAGTACTGTTCATTTGTTGTTTTTATTTTATAACTTAAGTACTGCTCATTTGTCGTTTTTATTTTATAACTTTATTAAGTATTGCTCATTTGTCGTTTTTATT
This sequence comes from Bathymodiolus brooksi, assembly GCA_963680875.1. Lineage (NCBI taxonomy): Eukaryota > Metazoa > Mollusca > Bivalvia > Mytilida > Modiolidae > Bathymodiolus > Bathymodiolus brooksi. Next base: position 117,497,109 of record OY804577.1, read on the forward strand.
TTATAACTTTATTAAGTACTGCTCATTTGTCGTTTTTATTTTATAACTTTATTAAGTACAGCTCATTTGTCGTTTTTATTTTATAACTTAAGTACTGCTCATTTGTCGTTTTTATTTTATAACTTAAGTACTGTTCATTTGTCGTTTTTATTTTATAACTTTATTAAGTACAGCTCATTTGTCGTTTTTATTTTATAACTTAAGTACTGCTCATTTGTCGTTTTTATTTTATAACTTAAGTACTGTTCATTTGTCGTTTTTATTTTATAACTTTATTAAGTACAGCTCATTTGTCGTTTTTATTTTATAACTTAAGTACTGCTCATTTGTCGTTTTTATTTTATAACTTAAGTACTGTTCATTTGTCGTTTTTATTTTATAACTTTATTAAGTACAGCTCATTTGTCGTTTTTATTTTATAACTTAAGTACTGCTCATTTGTCGTTTTTATTTTATAACTTAAGTACTGCTCATTTGTCGTTTTTATTTTATAACTTTATTAAGTACTGCTCATTTGTCGTTTTTATTTTATAGCTTAAGTACTGCTCATTTGTCGTTTTTATTTTATAACTTTATTAAGTACAGCTCATTTGTCGTTTTTATTTTATAACGTAAGTACTGCTCATTTGTCGTTTTAATTTTATAACTTAAGTACTGTTCATTTGTTGTTTTTATTTGATAGCTTAAGTACTGCTCATTTGTCGTTTTTATTTTATAACTTTATTAAGTACTGCTCATTTGTCGTTTTTATTTTATAGCTTAAGTACTGCTCATTTGTCGTTTTTATTTTATAACTTTATTAAGTACAGCTCATTTGTCGTTTTTATTTTATAACTTAAATACTGCTCATTTGCCGTTTTTATTTTATAACTTAAGTACTGCTCATTTGTCGTTTTTATTTTATAACTTAAGTACTGTTCATTTGTTGTTTTTATTTTATAACTTAAGTACTGTTCATTTGTTGTTTTTATTTGATAGCTTAAGTACTGCTCATTTGTCGTTTTTATTTTATAACTTTATTAAGTACTGCTCATTTGTCGTTTTTATTTTATAACTTAAGTACTGCTCATTTGTCGTTTTTATTTTATAACTTAAGTATTGTTCATTTGTCGTTTTTATTTTATAACTTTATTAAGTACTGCTCATTTGTCGTTTTTATTTTATAGCTTAAGTACTGCTCATTTGTCGTTTTTATTTTATAGCTTAAGTACTGCTCATTTGTCGTTTTTATTTTATAACTTTATTAAGTACTGCTCATTTGTCGTTTTTATTTTATAGCTTAAGTACTGCTCATTTGTCGTTTTTATTTTATAACTTTATTAAGTACAGCTCATTTGTCGTTTTTATTTTATAACTTAAGTACTGCTCATTTGTCGTTTTTATTTTATAACTTAAGTACTGCTCATTTGTCGTTTTTATTTTATAACTTAAGTACTGTTCATTTGTTGTTTTTATTTTATAACTTAAGTACTGTTCATTTGTTGTTTTTATTTGATAGCTTAAGTACTGCTCATTTGTCGTTTTTAATTTATAACTTTATTAAGTACTGCTCATTTGTCGTTTTTATTTTATAACTTAAGTACTGCTCATTTGTCGTTTTTATTTTATAACTTTATTAAGTACTGCTCATTTGTTGTTTTTATTTTATAACTTTATTAAGTACTGCTTATTTGTCGTTTTTATTTTATAACTTATTCTATAACTTAAGTACTGTTCATTTGTCGTTTTTATTTTATAACTTAAGTACTGCTCATTTGTCGTTTTTATTTTATAACTTAAGTACTGCTTATTTGTCGTTTTTATTTTATAACTTTATTAAGTACTGCTTATTTGTCGTTTTTATTTTATAACTTATTTTATAACTTAAGTACTGTTCATTTGTCGTTTTTATTTTATAACTTAAGTACTGCTCATTTGTCGTTTTTATTTTATAACTGAAGTACTGCTCATTTATCGTTTTTATTTTATAACTTAAGTACTGTTCATTTGTCGTTTTTATTTTATAACTGAAGTACTGTTCATTTGTCGTTTTTATTTTATAACTTAAGTACTGTTCATTTGTCGTTTTTATTTTATAACTTAAGTACTGCTCATTTGTCGTTTTTATTTTATAACTTAAGTACTGCTCATTTGTCGTTTTAATTTTATTGCTTAAGTACTGCTCATTTGTCGTTTTTATTTTATAGCTTAAGTACTGCTTATTTATCGTTTTTATTTTATAACTTAAGTACTGTTCATTTGTCGTTTTTATTTTATAACTTAAGTACTGCTCATTTGTCGTTTTTATTTTATAACTTAAGTACTGCTCATTTGTCGTTTTTATTTTATAACTTAAGTACTGCTCATTTGTCGTTTTTATTTTATAGCTTAAGTACTGCTTATTGGTCGTTTTTATTTTATAACTTAAGTACTGTTCATTTGTCGTTTTTATTTTATAACTTAAGTGCTGCTCATTTGTCGTTTTTATTTTATAACTTAAGTACTGCTCATTTGTCGTTTTTATATTATAGCTTAAGTACTGCTCATTTGTCGTTTTTATTTGATAACTTAAGTACTGCTCATTTGTTGTTTTTATTTTATAACTGAAGTACTGCTCATTTGTCGTTTTTATTTTATAACTTAAGTGCTGCTCATTTGTCGTTTTTATTTTATAACTTAAGTACTGTTCATTTGTCGTTTTTATTTTATAACTTAAGTATTGCTCATTTGTCGTTTTTATTTTATAACTTATGTACTGCTCATTTGTCGTTTTAATTTTATAACTTAAGTACTGCTTATTTGTCGTTTTTATTTTATAACTTAAGTATTGCTCATTTGTCGTTTTTATTTTATAACTTATGTACTGCTCATTTGTCGTTTTAATTTTATAACTTATGTACTGCTCATTTGTCGTTTTTATTTTATAACTTAAGTACTGCTCATTTGTCGTTTTTATTTTATAGCTTAAGTACTGCTTATTTATCGTTTTTATTTTATAACTTAAGTACTGTTCATTTGTCGTTTTTATTTTATAACTTAAGTGCTGCTCATTTGTCGTTTTTATTTTATAACTTAAGTGCTGCTCATTTGTCGTTTTTATTTGATAGCTTAAGTACTGCTCATTTGTCGTTTTTATTTTATAGCTTAAGTACTGCTCATTTGTCGTTTTTATTTTATAACTTAAGTACTGCTCATTTGTTGTTTTTATTTTATAACTGAAGTACTGCTCATTTGTCGTTTTTATTTTATAACTTAAGTACTGCTCATTTGTTGTTTTTATTTTATAACTTAAGTACTGCTCATTTGTCGTTTTTATTTTATAACTTAAGTACTGCTCATTTGTCGTTTTTATTTTATAACTTAAGTACTGCTCATTTGTCGTTTTTATTTTATAACTTAAGTACTGCTCATTTGTTGTTTTTATTTTATAACTGAAGTACTGCTCATCTGCCAATGTGTTGTCTGTTCTTCTTCGATTTACGGATTCTGATTACCCCTTTGGTATCTTCAAGTTGGTCTTGTTTAAATGGTAACACAGAAATCAATTTAAAGAAGCCATTTGTACTGCACTTTTTGTATTTTATATAAGTTTAATTAAACTGATTTTTGCACATTCAAAATACTGACGAACAATGTTGTATGCATTGCTCTCTTCATTCATTGGTCCAATCTGTATTATCATTATCTTTCAATGAAGATAGATGACCACCACCCCCCCCCCCCCCCCCCCCCCCCCCCCCCCACACACACACCAAAAAATATTATATTGTCCCGACCTAATACCTAATTTAAGGATTAGAGAGCTAAGTAATGCTTGTCTGTCAGTCAATCTATTTTTGAGTTACCTCCCTTTATCAAAGATTTCAATGTAATAGTGTAGTAAATGTTCATCAATAAATTAGTACAAAAAAATGTATATGAATCGGACAGATATAGCTCACTGACTGGTGAAATCTGAGACATCAGTGATGTTAGACTGGTGATCTGTCAACGAGCTTAGCCACCAAAACTTCCTGATGAAATGACATTAAAAAAAAAAAGAATGTCAATATCCACTGATGAAGACAGGATATACAATGTACATTGATGTCAAAAGAGGTACAGTCATCGCAATATTTAGTAGTATACATCGGATGAAAGGAAACAAAATATCTAACTCTGGTCATTTATCAATCCAGACACTTATACAATGAAATGGGCGACTTATTTGTGAAGACATATTACCATAAACCTTGCAATTAAAAATTCATTATGTTAGCAAAAATGCAACCATTTGAAACTGATGTATTCATTAAACTAGTATTTTGTAACATCATAATTAACCTATATTTATAAACTGTATGTATACTCACCAACTCAAAATACCACAATATTTTCCAAGCATATTTTTATTGGGTTTCCTTTTCCGTTTGAATTCATGCTGTAATGTAATGCAACCCTTCTGTATTACGACGCATCATGGTCCCATTATGTCTCTTATAGAATAAACATTAGATAAAACCGAAGGGCAAATCAAGATTGAACAATCCATAGACACTGGCAACATTCTAGTACACAAGATACAGAACGACGAAAATTTAAACGGGAACTATTAAGTTGACCGTGTTCTGTCTTTAACTACAAGCATTTAGGTAGACAGTTTTGAAATAAGTACCTTTGTGTTATACGTCTAAGGTTTAAATAATTTTCAGGAATGCCACATTACAAATTTCCATTTATGATAAAATGAAAATAAAACAATACAACACCGTCACAAAAGTTTCAAGATCTAATAGAAAAATCATAGAAAGAGAGAAAATCGACACCTCTAACACACCATGACCACTTACTTTCATGGCTTGATACAGGCAAAGGATCAGACAAGGTTTACGTGCTCGAACCTTCGTGAAATGATGTGCTTATGTAAGTATTTTAATAACGTGAGTCAAATGTCGACCCTCACGTATGTCTGGGTGAGTAGACTTGTTATAAACTGCCACTGGTACATAATCTTGAACGTAATATATTCATTATGTAAAAATAATAATTATTTTACTAAAACGAACTGATGACCTTAACCATCAAATAAAAGTGCTATGGAAGGCAAAAATGAGGAAACAGTGGTTAACTTAATATGATATCCTGTCATCTGTACACAAATGAAATGATACTTTGCAACCGAGAGTTGATATCTCCTCACATTTTTTAAAGATAATATGAGATAAACCTTTAAAATCCTTGACTTCATTACAAAGTTTATTACTCAGAAGATGGTAGCGTTGTAAAAACTCTAAATACAAAGCCCGAGAATAACCTATGAGCTGTGAAATATAAACTCCATAAGCGCGAGTAATTGGTAAACTACTATCAAGGCGTGGACAATTTATAAGGCCAAAAAATAATGTCGTCACTAGATATATATCAAGAAATGAGGCAGATGAAAATGTTTTGTTGTCTCTTTTATCTTTTGTGCTTTGGGAGTATATTAATAGAATCCAATTAGTAAGGTTTAGATTATTGATTGATCCTTCAACGTAAAATAAAAAACAAAATATACCACAGTGAAATATAGAACAGCAATAAAAACACTGTTCTTTTACTTGAATTTGTATCTAAGTGTAATGTTGAATAGTCTCTTATGTTCATTTACATTCATATCTTATCTTACTAACACTGTCTAACTATCGGAACAATTTCAAAATCAAATATCAAAATCTTATTAAAGACTTCCGCTCCTGTACATAGATAAACGTTAGAAAAAGCCGAAGGGGTCAAGAATGGACAATCCAGAGAGGGGTAATCAAGAATGGACAATCCAGAGAGGGGTAATCAAGAATGGACAATCCAGAAAGGGGTAATCAAGAATGGACAATCCAGAGAGGGGTAATCAAGAATGGACAATCCAGAGAGGGGTAATCAAGAATGGACAATCCAGAGAGGGGTAATCAAGAATGGACAATCCAGAGAGGGGTAATCAAGAATGGACAATCCAGAGAGGGGTAATCAAGAATGGACAATCCAGAGAAGGGTAATCAAGAATGGATTATCCAGAGAGGGGTAATGAAGAATGGACAATCCAGAGAGGGGTAATCAAGAACGGACAATCCAGAGAGGGGTAATCAAGAATGGACAATCCAGAGAAGGGTAATCAAGAATGGACAATCCAGAGAGGGGTAATCAAGAATGGACAATCCAGAGAGGGGTAATCAAGAATGGACAATCCAGAGAAGGGTAATCAAGAATGGATTATCCAGAGAGGGGTAATGAAGAATGGACAATCCAGAGAGGGGTAATCAAGAACGGACAATCCAGAGAGGGGTAATCAAGAACGGACAATCCAGAGAGGGGTAATCAAGAATGGACAATCCAGAGAAGGGTAATCAAGAATGGACAATCCAGAGAGGGGTAATCAAGAATGGACAATCCAGAGAGGGGTAATCAAGAATGGACAATCCAGAGAAGGGTAATCAAGAATGGATTATCCAGAGAGGGATAATGAAGAATGGACAATCCAGAGAGGGGTAATCAAGAACGGACAATCAAGAGAGGGGTAATCAAGAATGGACAATCCAGAGAAGGGTAATCAAGAATGGACAATCCAGAGAGGGGTAATCAAGAATGGACAATCCCGAGAGGGGTAATCAAGAATGGACAATCCAGAGAAGGGTAATCAAGAATGGACAATCCAGAGAGGGGTAATCAAGAACGGACAATCCAGAGAGGGGTAATCAAGAACGGACAATCCAGAGAGGGGTAATCAAGAATGGACAATCCAGAGAAGGGTAATCAAGAATGGACAATCCAGAGAGGGGTAATCAAGAATGGACAATCCAGAGAGGGGTAATCAAGAATGGACAATCCAGAGAAGGGTAATCAAGAATGGATTATCCAGAGAGGGATAATGAAGAATGGACAATCCAGAGAGGGGTAATCAAGAACGGACAATCAAGAGAGGGGTAATCAAGAATGGACAATCCAGAGAAGGGTAATCAAGAATGGACAATCCAGAGAGGGGTAATCAAGAATGGACAATCCCGAGAGGGGTAATCAAGAATGGACAATCCAGAGAAGGGTAATCAAGAATGGATTATCCAGAGAGGGATAATGAAGAATGGACAATCCAGAGAGGGGTAATCAAGAACGGACAATCCAGAGAGGGGTAATCAAGAATGGACAATCCAGAGAAGGGTAATCAAGAATGGACAATCCAGAGAGGGGTAATCAAGAATGGACAATCCAGAGAGGGGTAATCAAGAATGGACAATCCAGAGAAGGGTAATCAAGAATGGATTATCCAGAGAGGGATAATGAAGAATGGACAATCCAGAGAGGGGTAATCAAGAACGGACAATCCAGAGAGGGGTAATCAAGAATGGACAATCCAGAGAAGGGTAATCAAGAATGGACAATCCAGAGAGGGGTAATCAAGAATGGACAATCCAGAGAGGGGTAATCAAGAATGGACAATCCAGAGAAGGGTAATCAAGAATGGATTATCCAGAGAGGGATAATGAAGAATGGACAATCCAGAGAGGGGTAATCAAGAACGGACAATCCAGAGAGGGGTAATCAAGAATGGACAATCCAGAGAAGGGTAATCAAGAATGGACAATCCAGAGAGGGGTAATCAAGAATGGACAATCCAGAGACACTTGCAACATTGGGCACACAAGCCACAGGACGAAGACAAACAAATAAAAAACACCAAAGAAAAACAACACAACACAGAAAACTAAAAAGATGAGCAACACGGAACCCACCATGTAACTCATGAGTCAAAACACGGAACCCACCATGTAACTCATGAGTCAAAACACGGAACCCACCATGTAACTCATGAGTCAAAACACGGAACCCACCATGTAACTCATGAGTCAAAACACGGAACCCACCATGTAACTCATGAATCAAAACACGGAACCCACCATGTAACTCATGAGTCAAAACACGGAACCCACCATGTAACTCATGAGTTAAAACACGGAACCCACCATGTAACTCATGAGCCAAAACACGGAACCCACCATGTAACTCATGAGTCAAAACACGGAACCCACCATGTAACTCATGAGTCAAAACACGGAACCCACCATGTAACTCATGAGTCAAAACACGGAACCCACCATGTAACTCATGAGTCAAAACACGGAACCCACCATGTAACTCATGAGCCAAAACACGGAACCCACCATGTAACTCATGAATCAAAACACGGAACCCACCATGTAACTCATGAGTCAAAACACGGAACCCACCATGTAACTCATGAGCCAAAACACGGAACCCACCATGTAACTCATGAATCAAAACACGGAATCCACCATGTAACTCATGAGTTAAAACACGGAACCCACCATGTAACTCATGAGCCAAAACACGGAACCCACCATGTAACTCATGAGTCAAAACACGGAACCCACCATGTAACTCATGAGTCAAAACACGGAACCCACCATGTAACTCATGAGCCAAAACACGGAACCCACCATGTAACTCATGAATCAAAACACGGAACCCACCATGTAACTCATGAGTCAAAACACGGAACCCACCATGTAACTCATGAGTCAAAACACGGAACCCACCATGTAACTCATGAGTCAAAACACGGAACCCACCATGTAACTCATGAGTCAAGACGTGTTTGACACCAATATACGAAAACAAACACAAATAACATAAATAATACATGATCCCTCCTACAAACAACTGGGTGAAAACACCAATGGAACATCGTGTATGTAATTCGTTTTTTTTTCTTTTATCTTTGATAAGTTTATGAAATATTTACATGAACAATAATGGTTTAACTTATACTTTTTACATCTACTTTTGACCAATGTTGATAATATGGTGGACAATATTTTGTGGGTTTTGTTTTGTCATTTAATTTTTCGGTACATTAACACTGATGAGACATGCAGTCAGTGGTTAGAGGTATTCAGAAACTTCTTATTGTACCTATATATTTCATACAAAACTACAATATGAAGTCAAATCATGTCCGATTTTAAATTTTTTGTAGAATTTATTGTAATCTTACACTATAATTTCAATACAATTTCTATGGTTTTTTTTAGAATACACACGTCAAACATGAAACTGAATTATTTGTGTCCAATACATAATACAGCGTTAGTACTATTGTAGACAGCAAAATTTGCTTAAATAGTGAGGATTTGAAAAACAAGATTTTAAATATTATTTGAAAATAACTACCAAAAAACCATACTTTTCTGGACTTTTGTTGATAAAGATAACATTTCAGGATATTTTTTTAATAATTGTAGTTCTATATAAAATATATTGGATAAACTGGCCGTTTCCTTTTGTTTTTTTTACCACTGACTGTAGTCGAAATATACATCAGATATCTTTTTTAAAGAAACATTGCAAACAAGTTAAATGTATGAAAATAATAAAATACAATTTGGATAAAATTATTAATATAAAATTATGACAATGAGGAATTGTAATAATCTACTAATAAAATGAAAAGCAAAAAATACCACAATGTCGGAACAATTCTAAAATACCACAATGTCGGAACAATTCTAAAATACCACAATGTCGGAACAATTCTAAAATACCACAATGTCGGAACAATTCTAAAATACCACAATGTCGGAACAATTCTAAAATACCACAATGTCGGAACAATTCTAAAATACCACAATGTCGGAACAATTCTAAAATACCACAATGTCGGAACAATTCTAAAATACCACAATGTCGAAACAATTCCAAAATACCACAATGTCGGAACAATTCCAAAATACCACAATGTCGGAACAATTCCAAAATACCACAATGTCGGAACAATTCCAAAATACCACAATGTCGAAACAATTCCAAAATACCACAATGTCGGAACAATTCCAAAATACCACAATGTCGGAACAATTCCAAAATACCACAATGTCGGAACAATTCCAAAATACCACAATGTCGGAACAATTCCAAAATACCACAATGTCGGAACAATTCCAAAATACCACAATGTCGAAACAATTCCAAAATACCACAATGTCGGAACAATTCCAAAATACCACAATGTCGGAACAATTCCAAAATACCACAATGTCGGAACAATTCCAAAATACCACAATGTCGGAACAATTCTTAAATACCACAATGTCGGAACAATTCTTAAATACCACAATGTCGGAACAATTCCAAAATACCACAATGTCGGAACAATTCCAAAATACCACAATGTCGGAACAATTCTTAAATACCACAATGTCGGAACAATTCCAAAATACCACAATGTCGGAACAATTCTTAAATACCACAATGTCGGAACAATTCCAAAATACCACAATGTCGGAACAATTCCAAAATACCACAATGTCGGAACAATTCTAAAATAAACTAAAAAAATCATAGAAAGAGGCAAAAACGACACCTTAACACGAATAGTGTTTAATTAAAAAACAAACAATGTGCATAACTATTTTAATTCAGCTTAATTAAAAAAAAACTTTAATAATTTGTAAGAAAGGATGCGGATAATGTGAGAGAGACTACCAACCTTACACAAATTAAAGTATAGGAACGGAATTAATTTTTAACACCTCCATTTACAACTTTATTTCAAATGAAATTTTTTTTTGCTGTAAATTTAATTATCCATAAAACCACAATTAGTTTTGTTTTTTTTAGTACATTGTAGTAAACATTTTTTTAAATACTCACCACATTGTTGAAAATCATATCACAAATGACATGCAAAGAAAAGGTGTCAGCCCTAATTACTTACTTGTAAAAAGAAATGTGTGTCAGATATATGAATTTATGTTAATAAGTTCACTGAAATTTATGTTAATAAAACACGAGTTTATCTTCAAGACTAATTATTTGACCTGTATAATTCAAAAGTTATATTTTATATCAAAATTTCGACGAACTGTCTTCAGTTATATATTTTATGGTCTAATTCGAAAGACCTGGCTATGCGGTCATTAAACTTTAGAGTTTCGCTCCCATACTACATAATAACCAATCAGATCACTGTATTCAGAAAACTTGGACTTTTGATTGGACGATTGTGGAGTATGAATAAGATACTCAATGTATCCAATATATGAAGTCTTCAGATTGTAAGATTTTGGAGTAGTAGTATGAAATTAAATTTGTATTGGTAACACTGTTTGTATAATGTGAGATTCGTCATTTGTTATTGTTATTTTTTGTTATTAGTCTATCCTTTGCCATGTTTCTGATGTTTTGTACCTTTCCTTCTAACTGGTCACTTTATCTTTGACAGTCAGGCTCAACCCTAAATATACTACATTAGTGTATTACATTCTGACAAAGAAAAAAGTTTAATTCATCAAAAAAATAATAAAATACATGAAAACGTGAATTTCAAATAGTGCGCACGACACGCTTCTGAAATAACCTCCATCAGTTACCCCAAAGGTCCAAATTTGTTAAAGTCCTAAACACGATAGCCAAAATAGACTACTGTCACCTCTGCCTGAGAGAGGAGAACCTTAGTTTTAATAATAATTACATTATTTAAGAGCTGTAAATTTCAATAATAAATATAATAATTTTCCAAATTGAAACAAATTAACACAAATTAACTTATGGGTCCACAAAGCTAGTCCCGCCACTTTTTATTGAAGAGCCTGCACCAAGCCAGGAAAGTACGCGGTCAAGCATTTGTGTGTTAGTGGTTTTCTACTATTTTTTTTATTAGATTTTAGAAATGTTTCGACAACGTGGTATTTTTCGTTTTTCATTTTATTATTTGTAATATCATTGGAAGAAACAATTTACAAACAATCGACCAAGATTAAAAACATGCCTTCAAGTATATATATCTACACACGCTTATACACATGTCTTACGTCTACCCCTAGATTTTCCTTGCGAGACAAGGTAACACTACGACTATTGAAGCTTTTTTTTTTAGGGAGTGGATGTGGTCGAGTGGTCTAGGGCGCTGGACGTAAGGCTAAGCGAATGGTGCTGCAGTGTATCAATGGTGTGGGTTCAAATCCCGTCAAGGGAAGAACAAAAATTTGACAGCTCTAAAATCTAATTCTAAAACTGTTTGGTTTAATTATAAACGTCTAAAATATTAGCACAACGATATCAAAAGTTAAAATGTAACAAAAATAACTATAAGTCTACAAAAAGACTATAATTATAATTAATGAAAGACTTGTAACAAGAGACGGACAGACGGACGGACGGGATTACGAAATCACTTCATGTCTAATTAATTACTAGTATAATTTACGCAGAGATATAGATGAAACAAACATTTAAGTGGATAATACGGCCACAGTTAAAATAACAAAGACTGGATCTGACAAGACGAACAGACCGCCAGTAATCGTTTGGGCAAGCCTGTGCCTCACTGGTACCAATGAATGCTAAAAACCTCCACGTCACCTTAGTAGAGAGTTAAAGAAGGTCATAAACCCCGATACGAAGCACACATTTACAACCTAGTCCCTGGTTTTTTCAAAGGAGTTCAACCTGAGTAGTTCAACCTGAGTTCCAAACTGGTACCAGTTCAGGAACTGGCCTCTCCGGTAAACGTGAGAATGCCAATTGACTAAATTATATATACACCTTACCTACTTGTGGTACCACAAGAAAGTATACCAAAATATGAGCTCACGTACAATTGTAGGATTATGACCAACAGTCGTCTTGTCAGATCCCGCCAGATGAGTGGGTCTAAACTCGCTCACCGCCAAAAGACCCCCCCAACCCCCCCACAAATACTTCTGAAACGGACAAGGAACAAAATAAAAACGTCTAAGTTCTGATACTGAAGTGGGAAAACTCTTGGACCGCTGGAGGATAAGAAACTTTCTAGAGCCCCTTGTATTGTGTTCAAGTACACGTTGATTCCAATATCAGATAGGGGTGTCCCATCATTTCTAAACAGATTAATATCCCTGGCTCTCATATTATTATGCTTTATGACGTATCCTCCAACGCCCAAGACGATATTTTTGACTGCAAGGTTTACTCGTTTTCGAGCTTTTTCCATTGCTTTATTTTAACATGATATTATATTGTAAGGACATTAAAACAAGATTTGACAAGGGTCATAACTCTGTTGGATTTTGAAGACTTTTTGTTAATAATAGCTACCACTGCTTGATTATCAACATTAAAAATAATTTTTTAATTTTTTAAATGTATTCCCCAAATGTGCACCGAAATGACAACTGGAAATAATTCTAAAACGTAATATCAGCAAGGATCCCATTGTCCGCCCATTCTTTTGACCAACAACCTTGAGCCCATTTACCCTGAAAATAAATGCCGAACCCTTTATCTCTCCCGCCGGCGCTATCCGTAAACAAACAAATTGTCTCATTAGAAGTCCACACATTATCTAGCATAACTGTAATTCCATTGTAATCCGATAAAAAGGATAACCAAACTTTCAGATCTTCTCGCATCTCTTGCGATACCCTAATTCTGTGTTGAGGTTTAGTTACCTTACATGTAGCATTTATAAGGCGCCGACTAAATGCCCTAGCCAGGGCAACAACTTTACATGCAAAAATAAATAGACCGAGAAACACGTAAAGTTGGAAAAGGGGGGACTGAAAATGGCCCGGCAATTCTTCCCATTGTTAATTCTTTTGAATTTTTTGTTTGGCAAGCTCTGGCATGTCAGCAACACTTTTCAAATTCTTCGAGGTTATCGGCGATCTCGGTCCTGAATAATATAACGGAAAGCCAAATTTTAAACCTTTTTTCAATTCACAAGCAATGTCTTTATATGGATAATTTTTCAGCGATTTTTCCACCTCATTAACACAAATGGGCGAATGACCCAACGTATATAACTGAAAATTGCAAGAAAGTGAATTATGATTTACTACAAGCCGAGAGTGGGTGGTTTCCGTAGCACTCTGAGCATTTGTGAATGAACCTGCAATTATTCCCATAAGTACAACGCCCTTTGTTATAGCCCCAGCAAGTACGGATGCCCTTTTTGGACATGTCCGAGCTGAAATCCCTGTGCTCGTTTTTGTCCCACTCCATTAAGAAAGGGTTTTCTGAGGCAGATACATATAGTAGCCACAGTTCTACATCAACATCGGCCCACGATGACTGTGGAACCCTGGCCTTCCGTAGACGAAATTGTTCGTCATACGAAACCCATCCCAAGTTCGACACCCTCGAAGCCGCCAATCTAATAACATGCATATATTTAAGATATACTTATGCCTTGCCTGGCCATTTCTCGAGCATAATACTCATGAAATTGATAAAAGCTGAGGTCCAGGTGTGAATATTTTTTATTTGGTTATGTTTCTGTTGAAGAACAGTTAGTTGACCCCCCTTAACTGCTAGTTCCCCATTCAACTGCGAATCATACACCAAATCTTTACCAGATTTTAGCATAAGACTCATGTCTATGTACTCCCCGGCCCACACCTTTTCTTTGATCTTTAATTAATATTCTTAAACCTTCGTTAAATGATAAATGACTTTAAAGATTTTCGTTAATCTTACAATGACTTTAAAGATTTTTATTAATCTTATAACAACTTTAAAGATGTTCATTAATTTTATAGGTAATATATTTTACCGCGAATACGTAACATCATAGTCTCCCTTTATATTGTTAACGTCACACTATTGTTAACGTCATATATATACACTTATAAACATTGTACCTGAAGATCTGCAACAGCAGTGAAAACGTTAGTACAAGAATGTTGTGAAAAATCCGTTTTGTTCTTTTTTTAATAATATATATATATATATATATATATATAAATAAAAGAAATTATTAAAAAAAGAACAAAACGGATTTTTCACAACATTCTTGTATTAACGTTTTCACTGCTGTTGCAGATCTTCAGGTACAATGTTTATATATATATATAATCCATTTCAAAGTAAACCCGTTTTCTCACTCCTTGCTTTAATTAGTGTCACCTTGTGCTATATATTTTTCATCTGCTGATGGACTATTAGTCCCCGAGGACATCATACACCCAGTAATCAGTGTTTCGGCACTGACATGGTTTATTATTTAACACACAAATACATGACCGCACACTGTTCTGTCTTGGCACAGACACTTCAATAACTAGTTTTATGGACCCAAACCTACTCTCTTAAAGAAATGATGCGGTTATGTAAGTGCTTTCTATATGTGATTAAAATGCCAAGCCTCACATATAACCGGGCGAACACGTTGTTATAAAGAACTAAATAAGCTTGAACATTATACATAATATATTGTTATACGTATTACAGTGAAACCTGTCTAAACTGAACCCTGAGTAAACAGAAAACCTGCCTAAACTGAACCCTGATTAAACAGAAAATCTGCCTAAACTGAACCCTGAGTAAACCGAAAACCTGCCTAACCTGAACCCTGAGTAAACAGAAAACCTGCCTAAACCAGACAGACTTTACAATCTCATCTACTAAATGTCTATGTAATTTAAACCTGTGTAAGCCTAATACCTGTCTAAACAGAACAAATTCTTCAGTCCCATAGGGGTTCGGTTTAGACAGGCTTTACTGTAGTTCTATGTAAGAGATGGCCTCGACCATCATTTAAATATTAGATAGTATGCAAGGCCATCGTTACACATTTTACTGTAGTTCTATTTAAGAGATGGCCTCAACCATCATTTAAATATTAGATAGTATACAAGGCTATCGTTACACATTTTACTGTAGTTCTATTTAAGAGATGGCCTCAACCATCATTTAAATATTAGATAGTATATAAGGCCATCGTTACACATTTTACTGTAGTTCTATGTAAGAGATGGTCCCAACCATCATTTAAATATTAGATAGCATACAATCGTTACACATAATAATGAAGCTTTACTGTAGTACTATTTAAGAAAGCCGATGGCCTCAACCATCATTTAAATACTGACAAAAATAATACTTGTAAAACATGCGTCATGCTAATAACTTCTCCTGAGTTTACAAGTAATTTAACTGGAAAAACTTACTACACCAAATCGTTTGACCCTCTGGACTGTTCTACTAAAAATGTCATTTACGGCATAGAATGTACACTCTGTGGACTTTTGTATGTTGGTGAAACTCGTCAAACATTGCGAAGTAGGATGAACCAACATCGATATGATGCAAAAGATCCCAAATACAGGATTTTGTATAATCATTTCAATCAACTGGGTCATGACCGCTGTTTGACGATGAAAGTTCGAATCATCGAGAAGATTTACCATCATACAAACAGTTCCATGCTTAGTACACCTTACCGTACCGATAGAGAGTTGTTTTGGATTAAAGAGTTAGGCACTGCAATGCCTTACGGTTGCAATGATAACATCAAAGGAGTGGGAAATTTGTCAAGTCCTGGATGCAACGAAATCAACGTGATGAGCCTTTTTAATACTATTCCAAGAACTAAACGTAGCCATGGTCATAAAAGAATTCAACATCCTAATGTTAAAAAGTCCTCTAAACCAAGAACGTTACAAGATACTTTTAATGATTTACTTTCTAATATACAAAAACCTCTTGGAACGCATCACATTCGTACAATCTTATTTTCACTACCTGTAAACTACCTCAAAGATCTTAGTGATTTTGGACTTGACAAAGGAGGCGAAGATCCTTTTTCTCCTAAGAACAGATTGTCTAGTATTATATGTGACGTGGCGTCCTTTCGTCTTTTTAAACCAGTTCGATCTGAACCTCTTCATGATAACAACAGAAAATTCCTCCATATTCCGTTTGTTAACAAAGGAATCGATGCTATTAACATCAGCAACATTCTTAATAGAAAAGAGGTCGTAAAAGAAATTCCACCATATTTGAAAAATCAATCTGTTCCCATTGTCTCCTATAGCTACACTAACAGTATTGGCCGTAAAATTTTCAACTACAAAGAAGCATTGCAAGATATTAACATAGAAAAGTACCTTAAGAACCCTCTGACTTGTGACTGCTCCCACTCTCCTTTTCAATACAACCCATCTGGACATGTAATCACTGGTGATCTGAATATCATTCAACATGAGAGTCTCCGAAAGGTGATTTCTCATGGTCCTAAATTCAGAGAACCTCAACACATCAATTGGAAACATAATTTCAAGATAATTATGGATGCTGTTGAAGATTATGACAGAAGGTGGATAAAGAGAGAAGTAGACCAAGATCCTGAGTTAGAGTCCTTGTCAGACTGGGTTAGAACAATTAGGTCTCTAATACAAGGTCGGATTCACAAACTCAAAAAATGTGTTAATAGTCGACCTAAGTCCGTATTTAAAGACCAAGAAGCTGTTAAGTGTCTTTCCTCTCTTCATGACAAATATGTTATCGTTCCTGAGGACAAGGCTTCCAACAATATCGTGTTTGTATGTAAATCATATTACTTCGAATGCCTAATCAAGAAATTAGGCATAAATAGCAACACCTCTAGTAATACCACATACAAACCAACTTCGTTCGACAAAGATGAAATCCTAGCTAACCACAGATCATTCCTGACCTCTTTAAACATTCCCTCTGATAAAGAGTCTGAGGATTTACCCTATTTATATTGGATACCTAAACTCCATAAGACACCATGCAAAGAAAGGTACATAGCGGGATCATCAACTTGTTCGACGAAAGAATTGTCTATTCACCTGACAAAGATTCTGTCTGCAGTAAAAGAGGGACAACAGAAATATTGTGAAACTGTTTACTCGCGTAGTGGCATAAATCACATGTGGATTTTGAAAAACTCTAAAGATCTTTTGGATAACCTGAAATCAAGATCTTTCTCTCAGGTATCCTCCATCAAAACTTTTGATTTTTCAACTCTATATACCACCCTACCGCATGACAAATTAAAAACCCGCATAAAAGAAACAATTCATAAAGCTTTCAGTCATAGAAACTATGGCTCAAAATTTGTTGTGTTAGGCTACAATTCCACATATTTTTCAAACAAAATTCAAAAAGGTAAAACATGCTACTCCGAGGAACAAGTGATCAGTATGCTGGAGTTCCTCATCGATAACATATTTGTCTCCTTTGGAGGGACACTGTTCCAGCAGGTCGTCGGCATACCAATGGGTACGAATTGTGCCCCTCTTCTAGCCGATTTATTTTTATACTCATATGAGTCGGAGTTTTTTCAAAAGCTTGTAAATGATAAGAAGATTCATGAGGCTAGAGCCTTTAATTTCACATACAGGTATATTGATGACGTTTTATCTATCAATAATTCTAGATTTGCAGAATTTCTTCCATTGATATATCCTCCAGAGCTGGAAGTTAAAGAGACCACAGATACAGCTTCGTCCGCATCATTTTTGGACTTTTACATCGAATTTGACGACAGTGGTCACTCAGTACTAAAATTTATGATAAACGGGACGACTTCAATTTTAAAATCATAATTTTCCAAACATGTGCAGCAATATACCAGCTTTTCCTGCATATGGTGTTTACATCTCGCAATTGATTCGCTATGCAAGGGCCAGTAGCAATTATTCTGATTTCCTGAAACGCCATCTTCATCTGAGAAACAGGCTACTGGACCAGGGCTATAAAAAGATTCGCCTTATTCGATCTCTTAAAAAGTTTATATTCCGATACCAAGATCTTGTCGAAATATATTCCGTCTCTGCAGAAACGATTATAAGCGATGCATTTTCATATAGTGAAAATGAATAAAGATAAAGAAGTCAAGAAAAATGTTAACCTGGAACCCGTGTGTAACCAGCGCAAATTTTCTAAGAAAATATGAAAATTCTAGATAACTAAAGAACTTGAAATCACTGTGCTTGATGAGGAAACGAGTAGAAACGATTTATTATCTATGCAAATTGTGTGAAAACATTTTAATCGTTAATTATTTGAGTTTTATTTTTTACGTATGCAGTTCGAAACTTTAAATACTGACTTACGATACTTCCGGTGTTGATGTAAACACATTATCAGCTGTTCAGAATGCTGTTTTATCGAGTGTTTGTTTTACTACTGTCTGCCAAATTTTATCAACAATATGAACAGATCAGAAATACAAATTTGTTTCTAGTGTCAACGCATAATTACAGTCGAGATTTCACACTTAACAAGCTGTCTGAAAGTGCATATGAGGTAACATTTGCCAATGACCTATATATTGATATTTTTACCACACTTTTCTACCACCTAAAACACAACAGGATAGTTCCACTCTCAATTCCTGTTGAGTTTAAACAAAGACACCATAGACTTTTACTTATCTTGATACTCAGTGGTGACATTTCGGTAAATCCTGGACCACCCAAACATCCATGCGGCTATTGCTATAAGCCAGTTGCGAAAAATCATCGTGCTGTATTGTGCGAGGCCTGCAACTACTGGAGCCACATCAAATGTGCTAAGGTTTCACCAACCGAGTATATATCGTTGAGTAATTCTGATGAGCCATGGCTATGCGGTGAATGCAACTCCTTCAAATTCACTGATTCATTTTTTGACAATTCGTTACAAAATGCAGATATAAGCTCTCTGTCGTTATCTTCAGAAGGTTCAAATATTAACATTTTCACCGAACTAATAGATGCCAGAAAGAAACATACGAAAAACTTTCTAATTTGTCACCTGAATATAAACAGTCTGAGATACAAATATGATGAAATCAAAGATATTTTATTAGATAAAGTTGTTGACTGTCTCATAATATCAGAAACTAAATTAGATTCATCTTTTAAAGATTCCATATTTGAGGTTGATGGCTACAAACTTCAGCGGAGAGACCGTACTGACCACGGAGGGGGCATAGCTACTTTCATGCGTGCCGACATACCAGCACGGAGACGTTTTGACATTGAATGTAAGACTCTTGAAAATATTGTGTATGAAGTTACTCTTGATAAAACCAAATGGTTAATATATGCTATTTATAGACCTCCATCAATGGCTAATGATATTTTCACTAACCATATGAACATTTTATTAGATAAAGGTTCTAAATTTATAGAAAATTACATGGTTATTGGTGATCTTAACTATGATATTTTGACTCCTGATAAATCGCAGGTACTTGATGATTTATGTGATATTTTTGATTTAAGAAATATTGTTAAAAATCCTACATGTTTTATTAAAGGATATGAACCATCATTAGTAGATGTTATACTTACTAATAAAAACAATCTTTGTTTTAAGACACTTAATTTTAATACTGGAGTCAGTGATTGTCATCATATGATATCGACATTTATTAAAGGTAATACACCAAATTGTGTAAACAGCAAGATACAATATAGAAGTTTTAAAGATTTTGATGTTAATAAATATATTAGTGATCTAGATAATACTGTTTATCTACATGATTCTAGTGAGTGTGTAGATGATATAAACACTATGTATAATGATTTTGAAACTAAAGTCTCGCAGGTCATTGATCATCATGCACCCATAAAGTATAGATACCCTCGAAAAAACTCAGTACCGTATATGAACAGAGAGCTGAGAAAAGCCATATACAAAAAACAAATGCTACGATCGAAATTTGAGAAATACAAAACAAATAAAACCTGGGAAGTACAGAAAACAAAGAAATCTTGTTACCAAACTAAAAAGAAAATCTATCAACACATATTTTCAAGAAAGATGTACTGGTGGACAAAAATCTAAACATTTTTACACCACAGTCAAACCATTTCTATCAAAAAAAATCTACAGGTAGTCAACAGAAAATTGTTCTAGTAGAAAATGATAAGATTGTGAACAACACTAAAGATATATGTGATACCTTTAACACCTTTTTTGTAAATGTTGCAAATGACATTGGCAAAGATGTTATTTTTGATGGAAATAGTCACCCTAGTATATTGAAAATTAAGAACAATACACAACATAATACACTGTTTGATTTTAAACCTACAGATGTTGATAAACATCAAGAAAGCTACTGGTGTAGATCAGATCTCATCTAAACTTTTACGTGCTGGTGCACCTGTACTTAACAAGCATATAACAACACTTGTTAATAACACTATCAAAACCAGTGTTTTTCCAACCAGGTTAAAAGAAGCTCAGGTTGTTCCACTACATAAAACAAATGACCCTTTAGACAAAAAGAACTACCGGCCAGTTAGCATCTTACCCACAATTTCTAAAGTTTATGAAATGGTTTTATCTGACCAACTAACTGATTTATTTGAAAATATTTTTCATACTTTTTTATGCGCTTTTAGAAAGGGTCATGGTTGTCAGACAACTTTGCTGAGACTCCTTGAAGATTGGAAAACAGCTCTAGATAAAAATCAGTATGTGGCAGCAATTCTTATGGATCTTTCAAAGGCTTTTGACTGTCTGCCACATGACATTCTCCTTTGTAAGCTGTCTGCATACGGCCTATCTCCAAAATCTGTGGAATTACTTAGAAATTATTTAACTGGTCGTAAACAACAAATCAAACTTCAGGGAGATCTCAGCAGTTGGGCTGATATACAAAAAAGGGTACCTCAAGGCTCTATACTTGGCCCCTTGTTATTAAAATTTTTATTAACGACATCTTTTATTTTATTGAATATGGTACATTGTATTATTATGCTGATGATAACACCTTGTCTTATGTAAATGATAATTATGAGAAATTAATTGATATACTTGAAAAAGAAAGCTCAGTATTGATAGACTGGTTCAAATTCAATTGTATGCAGGCTAATCCAGTTTCAAGCCATTGCAGTTGGCAATAAGACACATGCCAAGACACCAGTATTTAAAATAGATTCAGCTGAAATTACTTGTGATGAAGTGGTAAAATTACTAGGAATAGATATTGATTACCAACTTAATTTCAATTATCATATTAAAAATATATGTCGTAAAGCTTCTCAACAGTTGAATGTTTTAAAGCGCATTGGTTGTTTCCTTTCAAAATTAAATAAATTAACAATTTTTCATACTTTCATTTTGTCTAATTTTAATTTTTGTCCTTTGGCGTGGCATTTTTGCAATAAAAGTAATACCTCTAAATTAGAAAAAATCCAGGCGAGGGCTTTACGATTTATATACGAGGACTATGAGAGCACATATGATGAGTTATTAGAAAAAGCTAAAGTTCCATCTCTGAAAGTTAGAAGAATGCGTACCATGGCTATTGAATGTTTTAAGATTTTAAGCAAACTTTCACCATCTTGTTTACATGATTTAGTTGTTTTTAAAGATTGTAAATATAATTTTAGATATTCCAATATTGTAGATATACCTAGGATACGAACATCTACCTACGGTAAGAATAGTTTTAAATATGCAGCAGCTGTTTTACGGAATGACCTACCTGATGATTTTAGAAAAATTTCCAATTTTAATCAGTTTAAGAATATTTTAAAATCTTGGAATGGAAATGTTTGTAAATGTTCAGCTTGTGCTGACTTTTAAATTTGTTTAAATTTCTACCATCTAGGTCATATCCAGTTTTTATTTATTGTGCTTATAAAATTTTTATGCTTTGCTCATAATATCAGCTTTTAGTTGTTCATAGTTTGCTACATTAGCTCTTGGTATGCTTAGCTTATAACATCAGCTTTTAATCTGCCTTTTTACTTATCTTATAACTGTTAGTATTTTACATGTAGTGCTTACTTAGTCTTGTATTTTAGCTGTATGTTGCATGCTTGTTATTTGTTATTTATTATGTGTCTGTGTATGTCGGTTAAAAGCTCAACAGAGCTTATGTTGTATGTTGTTTTAACCATGCCGACTCTAAATAAAGCTTATTTATTTATTTATTTATTTATTAAAAATATTTTTTTATCAATGTGTGACGTAAACATGTTTTTGACATTTACTTCACTGAATATGGTACTGCTTTGACAACTATTTTACCTATTTTGTTCCTGTATTTAAATACTGTTATAGTGACAGCCGGAACCTTTGAACCGTAATGAGAGCGGGAGGTTTGGCGCTTTAAAATCTGATTCAACCCACCATTTCTTTAGAAATGCCTGTACCAAGTCAGGGTCATTACGGTTTTCACAGTTTTCCGGTTGTTGCCTGATTTTGTCTGTTTATATAATTATGAGTTTTGACTTTCCCTTTGAAAGATTGTTCGGAGTTCGGTAATTTTATTATTACCCTTATCGTTACACATAATAATGAAGCTTTACTGTAGTACTATTTAAGAAAGCCGATGGCCTCAACCATCATTTAAATATTAGATAGTATACAATCGTTACACATGATAATGAAGCTTTACTGTAGTACTATTTAAGAAAGCCGATGGCCTCAACCATCATTTAAATATTAGATAGTATACAATCGTTACACATGATAATGAAGCTTTACTGTAGTACTATTTAAGAAAGCCGATGGCCTCAACCATCATTTAAATATTAGATAGTATACAATCGTTACACATGATAATGAAGCTTTACTGTAGTACTATGTAAGAAAGCCGATGGCCTCAACCATCATTTAAATATTAGATAGTATACAATCGTTACACATGATAATGAAGCTTTACTGTAGTACTATTTAAGAAAGCCGATGGCCTCAACCATCATTTAAATATTAGATAGTATACAATCGTTACACATGATAATGAAGCTTTACTGTAGTACTATTTAAGAAAGCCGATGGCCTCAACCATCATTTAAATATTAGATAGTATACAATCGTTACACATGATAATGAAGCTTTACTGCAGTACTATTTAAGAAAGCCGATGGCCTCAACCATCATTTAAATATTAGATAGTATACAATCGTTACACATGATAATGAAGCTTTACTGTAGTACTATTTAAGAAAGCCGATGGCCTCAACCATCATTTAAATATTAGATAGTATACAATCGTTACACATGATAATGAAGCTTTACTCTAGTACTATTTAAGAAAGCCGATGGCCTCAACCATCATTTAAATATTAGATAGTATACAATCGTTACACATAATAATGAAGCTTTACTGTAGTACTATTTAAGAAAGCCGATGGCCTCAACCATCATTTAAATATTAGATAGTATGCAATCGTTACACATGATAATGAAGCTTTACTGTAGTACTATTTAAGAAAGCCGATGGCCTCAACCATCATTTAAATATTAGATAGTATACAATCGTTACACATGATAATGAAGCTTTACTGTAGTACTATTTAAGAAAGCCGATGGCCTCAACCATCATTTAAATATTAGATAGTATACAATCGTTACACATAATAATGAAGCTTTACTGTAGTACTATTTAAGAAAGCCGATGGCCTCAACCATCATTTAACTATTAGATAGTATACAATCGTTACACATAATAATGAAGCTTTACTGTAGTACTATTTAAGAAAGCCGATGGCCTCAACCATTATTTAAATATTAGATAGTATACAATCGTTACACATGATAATGAAGCTTTACTGTAGTACTATTTAAGAAAGCCGATGGCCTCAACCATCATTTAAATATTAGATAGTATACAATCGTTACATATGATAATGAAGCTTTACTGTAGTACTATTTAAGAAAGCCGATGGCCTCAACCATCATTTAAATATTAGATAGTATACAATCGTTACACATAATAATGAAGCTTTACTGTAGTACTATTTAAGAAAGCCGATGGCCTCAACCATCATTTAAATATTAGATAGTATGCAATCGTTACACATGATAATGAAGCTTTACTGTAGTACTATTTAAGAAAGCCGATGGCCTCAACCATCATTTAAATATTAGATAGTATACAATCGTTACACATGATAATGAAGCTTTACTGTAGTACTATTTAAGAAAGCCGATGGCCTCAACCATCATTTAAATATTAGATAGTATACAATCGTTACACATGATAATGAAGCTTTACTGTAGTACTATTTAAGAAAGCCGATGGCCTCAACCATCATTTAAATATTAGATAGTATACAATCGTTACACATAATAATGAAGCTTTACTGTAGTACTATTTAAGAAAGCCGATGGCCTCAACCATCATTTAAATATTAGATAGTATACAATCGTTACACATGATAATGAAGCTTTACTGTAGTACTATTTAAGAAAGCTGATGGCCTCAACCACCATTTAAATATTAGATAGTATACAATCGTTACACATAATAATGAAGCTTTACTGTAGTACTATTTAAGAAAGCCGATGGCCTCAACCATCATTTAAATATTAGATAGTATACAATCGTTACACATAATAATGAAGCTTTAGTGTAGTACTATTTAAGAAAGCCGATGGCCTCAACCATCATTTAAATATTAGATAGTATACAATCGTTACACATGATAATGAAGCTTTACTCTAGTACTATTTAAGAAAGCCGATGGCCTCAACCATCATTTAAATATTAGATAGTATACAATCGTTACACATGATAATGAAGCTTTACTGTAGTACTATTTAAGAAAGCCGATGGCCTCAACCATCATTTAAATATTAGATAGTATACAATCGTTACACATAATAATGAAGCTTTACTCTAGTACTATTTAAGAAAGCCGATGGCCTCAACCATCATTTAAATATTAGATAGTATACAATCGTTACACATGATAATGAAGCTTTACTGTAGTACTATTTAAGAAAGCCGATGGCCTCAACCATCATTTAAATATTAGATAGTATACAATCGTTACACATGATAATGAAGCTTTACTGTAGTACTATTTAAGAAAGCCGATGGCCTCAACCATCATTTAAATATTAGATAGTATACAATCGTTACACATAATAATGAAGCTTTACTGTATTACTATTTAAGAAAGCCGATGGCCTCAACCATCATTTAAATATTAGATAGTATACAATCGTTACACATAATAATGAAGCTTTACTGTAGTACTATTTAAGAAAGCCGATGGCCTCAACCATCATTTAAATATTAGATAGTATACAATCGTTACACATAATAATGAAGCTTTACTGTAGTACTATTTAAGAAAGCCGATGGCCTCAACCATCATTTAAATATTAGATAGTATACAATCGTTACACATAATAATGAAGCTTTACTGTAGTACTATTTAAGAAAGCCGATGGCCTCAACCATCATTTAAATATTAGATAGTATACAATCGTTACACATAATAATGAAGCTTTACTGTAGTACTATTTAAGAAAGCCGATGGCCTCAACCATCATTTAAATATTAGATAGTATACAATCGTTACACATAATAATGAAGCTTTACTGTAGTACTATTTAAGAAAGCCGATGGCCTCAACCATCATTTAAATATTAGATAGTATACAATCGTTACACATGATAATGAAGCTTTACTGTAGTACTATTTAAGAAAGCCGATGGCCTCAACCATCATTTAAATATTAGATAGTATACAATCGTTACACATGATAATGAAGCTTTACTGTAGTACTATTTAAGAAAGCCGATGGCCTCAACCATCATTTAAATATTAGATAGTATACAATCGTTACACATAATAATGAAGCTTTACTGTAGTACTATTTAAGAAAGCCGATGGCCTCAACCATCATTTAAATATTAGATAGTATACAATCGTTACACATAATAATGAAGCTTTACTGTAGTACTATTTAAGAAAGACGATGGCCTCAACCATCATTTAAATATTAGATAGTATACAATCGTTACACATAATAATGAAGCTTTACTCTAGTACTATTTAAGAAAGCCGATGGCCTCAACCATCATTTAAATATTAGATAGTATACAATCGTTACACATGATAATGAAGCTTTACTGTAGTACTATTTAAGAAAGCTGATGGCCTCAACCACCATTTAAATATTAGATAGTATACAATCGTTACACATAATAATGAAGCTTTACTGTAGTACTATTTAAGAAAGCCGATGGCCTCAACCATCATTTAAATATTAGATAGTATACGATCGTTACACATAATAATGAAGCTTTACTGTAGTACTATTTAAGAAAGCCGATGGCCTCAACCATCATTTAAATATTAGATAGTATACAATCGTTACACATGATAATGAAGCTTTACTGTAGTACTATTTAAGAAAGCCGATGGCCTCAACCATCATTTAAATATTAGATAGTATACAATCATTACACATAATAATGAAGCTTTACTGTAGTACTATTTAAGAAAGCCGATGGCCTCAACCATCATTTAAATATTAGATAGTATACAATCGTTACACATGATAATGAAGCTTTACTGTAGTACTATTTAAGAAAGCCGATGGCCTCAACCATCATTTAAATATTAGATAGTATACAATCGTTACACATAATAATGAAGCTTTACTGTAGTACTATTTAAGAAAGCCGATGGCCTCAACCATCATTTAAATATTAGATAGTATACAATCGTTACACATAATAATGAAGCTTTACTGTAGTACTATTTAAGAAAGCCGATGGCCTCAACCATCATTTAAATATTAGATAGTATACAATCGTTACACATGATAATGAAGCTTTACTGTGGTACTATTTAAGAAAGCCGATGGCCTCAACCATCATTTAAATATTAGATAGTATACAATCGTTACACATGATAATGAAGCTTTACTGTAGTACTATTTAAGAAAGCCGATGGCCTCAACCATCATTTAAATATTAGATAGTATACAATCGTTACCATTAATAATGAAGCTATGGACAACTTTAAACACATATCTAATTGTCTATGCCATCTGTGAAAGAGGGACTACAATCTTATTGCTATGCCTATCCATCTGTCAAAGAGGGACTACAATCTTATTGCTACAAAGTCTATTCAAGACTTTGAAGTAAACTTGTTTAATTCGTTGATGCCATTCTTTGTATGATAGTTTTTTTTTATGGATTTCGGTCATTTTGAGCGATGATTGTTATCGACCCTTGTATTCTAAACATTCAATTATAACCATTATTGTTATTCAATATACATATTTTTTTTTTATATTTTGGTGATTGCATGCTTTTCTTTGTCAAATGTATTTAATATAATATCTAGTATAGAATGTATGCATTTTCTATGACAAGCCATTTCCTGGATATCCAATGATAATTCCGATGGAACTTAAGAAGGCGTGATATGTTATTATAATTATTTAATTTGCTCATTTCAAACGTCAAACAATGTAATTATTTTTTGTCACCTCGTTTGTCTTCAAAGATTTGAGAGTGATCATGTTTTATAAACATTACCTTTACACAAGATCTGTCAGGTGTGGGTCAACTATTTAACATTGTAATATATTGTCTGCTTTTTGTTACAATAAGGAAATAAGGACTATTGTTTAATAACAGCAATACGAAAGGCAGAGAGTTAAAACATGTACACCACATGTAGATATCTTGAAATCAAATTATGTTATTTGGATTTATTTACGTATATAGTTGTCCAACACGAGTTCCACATCAGATGATGTTTCCTTCGTTTGACAGTAACACGACGAGTCACAAGTTGGAGCAGGAACTATTAACCCTTCCGGGGCACCTGAGTTCACCCCAGGTTTAAGTGGAATTTGTGTTGCTCGATCTTTATTTATCTGTGTAATGCTGTGTAGATCATTGTTTGTCCTTTTGGTCATTGTGTTGTCTATCCATCTTCGATTTACGGCTTTAGATTTCCCCTTTGGTGTCTGATTACCCTTTTGGTATCTTAAAACTTTTCTTAAGTTTTTGATCCCATCGGTTATCGTGGCAGATTCCGGACAAATAGTCTCCTGGATATATCTGATCACGTGTCCGGGACGATAGTTTGCAGATTTTGTTTCTTCGAGCTTTCAAATTGATCTGAAATGATAAAACGCATCAATTGTAGCTATGAGGTATAATTAAAAAATAAAACGTATCATGTTATCCATAATACATGTAGCTATTATAATAATGTTTTCAGCATTATGCCGATCTCATGTAAGTGAGAGAAAAACAGGGTATCCAATGGGTGGTGATTTAGTGTGTATAAATAACGTTCAATTCGATTGCAAAATTTTTTTTTTTTACAGAACATGCAGATTATTTGTGATAACAGTGGCCTGTATCTGATATTAGAGACTGTATTTACAAAGCATTGATGGGGTATTATTGTACAACAGAAAATGTTAATAATAAAGAATGCTTAAAATGTGTTGTTAAACAGCGATTGTCAAATCAGTTTGAACAGCATTGGCAAACATCTCTGTCAGATTCTTCAAAAGCATTAAATTATAGGATTTTTAAAACCAAATTCGAATTCGAGGAATATTTCAATATTTTAAATATAGGTGATGCAATCAGACTGTGTAGATTTAGGACAACAAATCACTATC
Source organism: Bathymodiolus brooksi (assembly GCA_963680875.1). NCBI lineage: Eukaryota > Metazoa > Mollusca > Bivalvia > Mytilida > Modiolidae > Bathymodiolus > Bathymodiolus brooksi. The sequence continues at coordinate 117,526,244 of OY804577.1, forward strand.
TACCGATTGAAACCGGTAGATGGAGAAATATTGATAGAGGAAACAGATACTGTAATTTATGTAATTGTCAGAAATTAGGCGATGAATACCACTGTGTTTTAGAGTGTTCCTCTTTAAACGAAAAACGCAAGCAGCTTCTTCCAAAATATTTTTTGTAAAGACAAAATGTTGTCAAATTTTTTGAACTTCTATCTACCAAGAAACAATCGCTGTTACGAAAATTATGTATATTTATCAAACATATCAATAAGGTCTTTTGTACTCCTGGCTTACCCACTGTTGTTCCTTAACCTATGTATATTTTGTAAATAATTTTGTTATGTTATTATTATGTTGTTATTTTTCTCTGTACCATTGTAGTTGGCTGTATGAGAATAAAGATATATATAATAAAGATATATATATATATATATACAAACACTGATAACCACAGTGTATTATTGTATGGTTATAGGTCTCACTGTACAAAAACTAGTATACCGTACAATGTTATGGATGAAAGTTGACATTACACTGTAACAGGCACATTAATATTATTATTTAATGGAGTTTAGAAATTAATGTGAAAATAATGTACATTTTAATTGACTTTTATGACTTTTTGACATTAATTACTTTAGAATACCTGTATAGGTATAAAAAGAGACAATTGACGTATTTCTTCCCACAACATTCCGGTGGTGGTTCGTTAACACATAATATTATACTTTTAAAATATCTAGAATATGAACAATTTGCTTAGTCAGTTTTCCGGTGCGTTCCAAGAATTTCAACTTTCGTTAAATCACATATGGTATACATGGTATTAGCAGTTATAATTTATTTTATTACATAATGATTTTATTTAAACAATTGTATTGGCTATTATATATCATGCTGTCACTTGACATTCCGTAAAATTTGATATTGTTTGATTAAAAAAAAACTCGTATTGACTTGGTTTCACTTTCGTTTTCTAACGAAATCTATAAAAAGAATCATTTTCATTTTAATGTAATAAAACAATTACTGGTAAGTCTTTTGTATCGGTCAATACGAGTTTTTATGGACCTTAGAAATCAATATCGTTTTTAAGGTCCATAAAAACTCGTATATTATAAATAAAAAAACGAAAAAAATTTGACAGCTCTAAAATCTAATTCTAACACTGTTTGGTTTAATTTTCAGACGTGTATATATATATATATATATATATATAAGTGAACTTTATAGATAACCTCTTTCTACGCCCGTAAAAATAATGAAGTTAAGTAGAACATAACTCTTTGTGTAGGAAACAATCATTTGACTTTAAAGTGGAGCGGCTATGCAAAAAACTTTCTGACTTAAAATATACCGATTTCTCATGTCCAAAAAAATTTTCTTATTTTTGTTTCTTGTGAAAAAAACCCCTTTCTGGCTCAGAGGAAAAACATAACTCCCTCATAAAAGTTAAATTGTGAACTTCTTATATTCTTCATCTTCATCGCAGTGTCTTCAGTTGTGACATTCCATTAAGCGAGTCCATTACAGAGGGGTCGCAGGGCCCGGGTGGCTCAATGAGTTAGGTAGTTGGATTATCTAACAACTCATACAAGCCCATCACCAATACGGCGTGGGTTCGCGCCCGGCTTTGTAAATTACAAAAAAGGGTGCACTCGACTCGCAACCGCAAGTGATAAAGTTTACCAGTTGTTTGCCCATGGTCGGTGGTTCTCTCCGGGTTCTCCGGCTTCTACCACCACTAAAACTGGTCGCCATGATATAGCTGAAATATTGCTGAAAGTGGCATTAAACACCAAAGCTCAAAAACTCAAACTCGCAGAGGGGTGGCAGAGGTAATTTAAATGTCATGAATGTGTATATTTAAATAAGATGCTGCTATAACATATAATAATGTTTACCATTGGGGTGAGTGAGTGAGTGTTGTTTAACTCCAATTACAGCAATTTTTCAGCTATTTCATGACGACAACAAGTTAATTTTCAATGAGAAGATGATGGGGTCCGCTTTGTTCTAGACCAACACGCTGAGTTGGATTGTATAGTGCTAGCTCACTGCAACAACAGTCCGCGGGTAGACATGTCGCACCAATCGGACACATTATTCTGATTCCGAGCCAACCAATTTTTGCTCTTTTTCCTTAATGCTGCGTGCTTAGCGGAGAAGCAACAAATACTATTTTTATAGTCTTTGGTTTGACCCGACCGGGGTTCGAACCCACGATCTACCGCACTCGAGGTGAGCACGTTAGCCATTACGCCACTGATGCGGTTTTTTACCATTGGATAGAAGTACCTCCATGGATTAATAATCCACATGGATTCACGTATGTCGAAGGAAAAAATCAGGAAGGTATTATGAAAAGAAAGTTTAAACAGCTACATATGGTCAACAATTGCACCAATATTAACAAAATGAACTACCACCTCTCACCAAAACTCACTGAACATACAAAAAGACTACGATATATAACATATAGGAAATCTAGGTCCTGTGTTTCTATTGAAGAAAAACTGGTATAAAAATGCTTTGGTAATTACTGGTTTTGTTAGTGGGATTATGGTGTTTAACGCCACTTTCAACAATATTTCAGTTATGTCGTGGCGGTTTGGTAATTACTGTACTTTAAAAGTAGTATTAATTAGTTTATATAACATATGCATTGAAATAATATTTAAAAAAATTCTTTTGATGTCTTATATATAAAGAGATAGATATGAAAAACTAAAATCACTTTCTGAACGTGTTAGTTGATTAATCTTATTTAGAAATTAAAATCGTGACTGACTAAAAAATGACAGAATTTATTGAGTAATGTCCGACTTTTAATTACAATATGACGACATTTAAAATCTATTTCAATGATTTATAGAAATGTGTATTCGCTTATACACTTGTTGAACAAATAAAAGGTAAAAAAAAACGTCATCGGTAAACTGATATGCAAGTTTCTTTAATAACCACCAACATCACCTGGAGGAAATGAATACGCTTTGAGCGAGTTTCTTAATTTTGACATCTTTCGAGTAAATAATATGATAAAGCTAAAATTTCAAATTTACATTAAATTAAATGTAAAATGTTAATAAGTAAATGAAAATCATGCAATTCTTTACAATTATAAGTATGAGATTTAAATATCTGAAACATCCAGGTATTAACAAGTTAAATTTTAAAACAACCATACAGTTGGTAGGAGGTAAAAGTTAAATAACTTCTCAGAAGTACAGTTGTGTGTAATTGCTATCATTTTAGTTGATTTGTATTGTTGCTATGCGAGGGAAATCCTGGTGGTTTATCGACCAATGATAGATAATTATCTAACGTAAAAATAGCGGTCTCGGGTAATTCCTGTGTCAATATTGACTGTAATGATCATCTACCCGGTGAATATTCTACACAATAAATGTCCAATATGTACTACTGTGTTAATGGATAGTGAAGTTAAAAATATAAACTAACAATGGACAAGGTAAGTTTTTAATTGAAACTATAATAATTTAAAAATAGGGCAAACAATTCAATAATGTTCATAATTTTAATGCAATGACGCAAACCTCAGAAAAAATGAAGGGATGTAACATTTTGTCAGGAAATCAAATACCCATTTACTATGTTTAACATGAAAATAATCAGCTAGCATACTGAAGCACAGGGACAGGTCTCCATCAACGCATCTTGACTATCCGCACGAATTTATTCCTGTAGAAAGAAAAGATACGATAATTGAGACAAGTGCCTGTGTACTGGGAGTTATTGGGCGTTTTTTTTTGCTATCAAGTTTCTGAACACATTATAATTTATTAGGGAGATTAAGATGTTATTCGTGGAATGTCGGTAACATTGTGTTGATATTAAGTGAGATATAATTTATATACAGAGAAACATACCGTCGTGTGGTAGTATATACTGTATGGAGTATGTGAGTACTCTATAATGGATCAGAGGGTAATATTGACTTCCAACTTACACATTAAGTCTGGAAGTCACGACAGATTGGGGGAGGGGGTAAAGATTGGGGGGGGGGGGGGGGGGTAAGTAAAGATACACACCACTAACCCATTACACTCTAAACCCCTGAACTGTTGACGATGTCATGTTATATTGTCATTACACTCTAAACCCCTGAACTGTTGACGATGTCATGTTATATTGTCATTACACTCTAAACCCCTGAACTGTTGACGATGTCATGTTATATTGTCATTACACTCTAAACCCCTGAACATTTGACGATGTCATGTTATATTGTCATATACATTCTATTAGAATGTTCATCTACTTCTCGTCTTTCGATATTTATATAGAAATTTAGATACCGTTTACTATACAGTATAACACAGACCTTTATATCACAACACACAAAGTGTGAAACATACTTTCATATCACAACATAAAGTGTAGCATACACCTTTATATCACAACACATATTTTAACATACACCTTTATATCACCACACACAGTTTAACATACACCTTTATATCACAACACACAGTTTAACATACACCTTTATATCACAACACATATTTTAACATACACCTTTATATCACAACACACAGTTTAACATACACCTTTATATCACGACACACAGTTTAACATACACCTTTCTATCACACATCACAGTTTAACATACACCTGTATATCACAACACACAGTTTAACATACACCTTTATATTACAACCCACAGTTTAACATATACCTTTATATCACAACACACAGTTTAACATACACCTTTATATTACAACCCACAGTTTAACATATACCTTTATATCATAACACACAGTTTAACATTCACCTTTATATCACAACACACAGTTTAACATACACCTTTATATCACAACACACTGCTTTGACAACTATTTTACCTATTTTGTTCCTGTATTTAAATACTGTTATAATGACAGCCGGAACCTTTGAACCGTAATGAGAGCGGGAGGTTTGGCGCTTTAAAATCTGATTCAACCCACCATTTCTTTAGAAATGCCTGTACCAAGTCAGGGTCATTACGGTTTTCACAGTTTTCCGGCTGTTGACTGATTTTGTCTGTTTATATAATTATGAGTTTTGACTTTCCCTTTGTAAGATTGTTCGGAGTTCGGTAATTTTGTTATTACCCCTTATACACCTCTATATCACAACACACAGCTTAACATACACCTTTATATCACAACACACAGATTAACGTACACCTTTATATCACAACACACAGCTTAACATAAACCTTTATATCACAACACACAGTTTAACATACACCTTTATATCACACCTCACAGTTTAACATACACCTGAATATCACAACACACAGTTTAACATACACCTGTATATCACAACACACAGTTTAACATTATGCAGTTATTGACTGGGTCCGAGGACAACAGCTGTTTTGTTTGACCCGAGGACTGAACAGTTCAGTCAGAGGGTCAAACAAAACAGCTGTTGTTCGAGGAACCAGTCTATAACTGATTTGTTATACCTTATCATATTTAATGCTTTCTATTTTAATTTCTTTTCCTGTTTTTAGTTTTACTGGCTTATCGCGACCAGCTTATAAATTATTTTTGAATTTGTATCCTGCATTTCTGCCATTCCAATAGCAGTCTTTTTTCCTATAGTATATAATTCATTAATAAGTCTGTTCTAGTGTTCTTTTTCTTGTCTACATTACAAGTTTATTAACCATTAAAACTATGAAATTTTCTGTTTGTTTCATTTTCAGTATACACCATCGTCATTTTTGTTTTTAGTAAACGTTACACAGACTACAGGGAATCACGTGACATACGCGTGCAGCTATTTTAAGTAACCAATAAAAGTAGGGCAAGCAGTCAACAGATCGCACCCGGTCAAACAGACCGAAAACTGTTGACGGTCAACAGATCGCTGATTCAAGGATTTTGAGATTTTTTTAAAAACAGTAAAAATGTGATTTTTATTCCTAATACATTTATATAGAGAAACAATTATAAGGTATAACAAACACCTTTATATCACAACACACAGTTTAACGTACACCTTGATATCACACCTCACAGTTTAACATACACCTCTATATCACAACACACAGTTTAACATACACCTTTATATCACAACATACAGTTTAACATATACCTTTATATCACACCTCACAGTTTAACATACACCTATATATCACAACACACAGAGTTTAACATACACCTTTGTATCACAACACGCAGTTAGCATACACCTGTATATCACAACACACAGAGTTTCACATACACCTTTATATCATAACACATAGTTTAAGATACAGTTTAACATACACCTTTATATCACAACACACAGTTTAACATACACCTGTATATCACAACACACAGTTTAGCATACACCTTTATATCACAACACACAGTTTAACATACACCTTTATATCACAACACACAGTTTAACATACACCTTTATATCATAACACACAGTTTAGCATACACCTTTAGATCACACATCACAGTGTAACATACACCTTTATATCACAACACAGAGTTTAACATACACCTGTATATCACAACACACAGTTTAACATACACCTTTATATCACAACACACAGTTTAACATTTACCTTTATATCACAACACATTGGAACCCTCTACGCAACTATTCCCCACCTAAAACTAAAAGACTGACCAACGAAGATACAAATGCCTTTTCTTAAGAAGAGACAAATCTTATTTTGTAAAAATAACACTCTGATTCTCCCAAAAAGTTCTGAGAAACTGATATCATCAATATACAAATGTACTCGAGTTTGATTGACAACATATTTGTTATGCTTTATGGACGTGTTTTTCAACACAGTCGGCATTCATATGGGTACCAACTGTACTCCCCTACTCACCGACTTGTTCCTTTATTCGGAGACAGACTTGATACAGGGGCTTCTCAAGAAAAACGAAAAGAAGCTAGCCTGACACCTCAATTTCATGTTCCGCTACATAGATGATTTCATTTCTCTTAATAATTCCAACTTTGGTGATTTTAGTGATCACATCTATCCCATTATACCACGGATACAGCTAGGTATGCTTCATACCTCGACAAACACCTTGAAATTGACATTGGTGGCCGGTTAAGAAGGAAACTTTACGACAAAGGGGATGATTTTTAGTGGTTCGTTTTGCTTAATCTTTAGGTTTCTGTGTAAAGTTTTCTACTTTTGTCCCTTTTCTTTTATTGTATTTTTTGTTCTTCTTCAATTTACGATTTCTGATTAACCCTTTGGTATCTTCACATTCTTTATTGATCCTTAGATCACAATGTACAGGGTAACATTATACACTTATTGACTGGGTATGAGGGTAATAGCACTTTTATTGTCCCCAAGGTACCAACTATTTTCCGAGGCAACGCCGAGGAAAATAGTTGGTACAGAGGGGACATTTAAAGTGATATTACCCGAATATCAAGTCTATAAGTGTTTTATTATACTGAACAACTGTGCAATTCAAAATTCTAAATTAGGTCCTTTTCTGGTGGATTTCTAGTCTACTTTATTAATGCTTTTTAAAACTAATACAATTTCATGTGTGCATTTGAAGAAGAAATTAATTTGAAAAAAAACAAAAAAAAAACATGTGATTAAAGTGCTATTCACCGGCCGGTGAATAGTCATTTGTGCTATTCATCGGTGAATAGTACTTTTCAGACAAATTGAATGAAACTATGGAAATAGTATTTTTATTGCAATACAATTTGTATAGAAAAAAGTATAAGAAGTATAATAAATTGGATTATTAAAACACACAGTGTAATATGACATTTATAACACGCTTAATTCTTGAAAATAAGGTAATATTTGGTGATTTTGAATCCGACTGGTTCGACCAAGAGTTTGGGTTAAAACAGGGCTGCGTTTTGTCCCCTACCCTTTTTTCTATCTTAATGACGGATTTAGCAAACATGCTAGAAAATAGCAGTATTGGTGCAAATATTTCGTCAAAATTGATAAATTGTCTTTTATTTGCGGACGATGTTGTCCTCATAGCCGAATCACCCAAAGAGTTACAGGAGCTTTTAAATATTTCGAACGCTTTTGCCAACAAATGGAACCTAAAATTCAACCCTAAAAAGTCTAAAATTTTAATAACAAGTAAAAAAATTAACAAGGAAGGTACCTGGAAATTAGGAAATGAACCAATCGAAGAAACGGGCGAGTACAAATATCTGGGTTATTTCATTAATAGATCCTTAAAATCTAACTTCCACGTGAATAGTTTTCTTAAGGAAAAAGCAGATAAGCAGCTGAATTGTCTTATCCGTCTACTTGGTGAACATAGTGATTTCAATCGCATAAATTTTGGTGAATCACTTTGGAATTCGGTTATGAGGCCATCTTTAACCCATGCTTGTGCTGTATGGATGCCTCTTTCCGAAACGTGTAAACAAGCGCTAGAATCCTGGCAATATCGGGCAGCTAAAATCGTTATAAAAACTAGAATGAATATACCAAAAGCTGCCCTGTTACTAGAACTGGGGTGGGAACCTATTCTCGACTTTATTAATAGACAGAAGGTCTCATATTATAAAAGGCTCTTAGAACTTCCCGATAATAGACTATGCAAATCCGTATTTAATGAAATGGTTAGAAAAGGTGACAGCTTTTGGAATTACAAGGAACATGTTTCTAGTTTAATAAACCAGCCTGACGTAAATTTTGGTATAAACATTAAGGAATTTAACAAGTTATATGGATCTCAGGCCAGAGACAAGTTACTAATGGAAGTCTCCTCTAAAAGTAGCCTTGATTTCTATCAACAGTGTTTTGTTAGTTTAGGCAAACAAAACTACTTAAATAACCATAATGATTTGTATGCCTCCCGTCTGAAACTACTGTCAAGAACCAAAACCATACCCCTTCAGAAATATCTGTTCAGGATGCACCTAAGTGCACACAGTAAATGCCTTTTATGCAATAACGGTGAAGATGAAGATCTCGCACATTTTTTGTTAAATTGCCCTGTCCTGTCTAGTGTTCGCGATGAATATTTTAATATTGTTTCTAAACAGTCTAGTGATTATTATATTGGTGTAGACTTTATGGAACAGTCACCTAGTGCCAAATTACAGTTTATTGTTGGTGATATTGGATATGCTTTTAATAATGATATTGGAATATTTTATGATTTTATCGGTAAAATGTATATTGAAACATGTTTTAGATTACGAAGTTAAGTATTGAGTGTTACTGTTTAAAATATTTTAAGTATAATTATAAATGATGTTTTATGGAGAGTTTATGGACAGTTTATAACGTGTGTGTATATATGGCAGATGTCTTATCATATTTTTGTTGCATGTGCTTTTATCATAATAAATGTACATTTTAATAACTGTTGTTAGACGCGCCACCGACACCCCGGCGGTTGGCGCCCCCGATGTAAAGGGGTAGTTTCATAATAAATATATATATATATAATTGATATATCTAAATACCGACAATGACAATTATCTAATTATAATATAATAATACCATGTAATTAAACTTCATATGTAATAATACGAAATATAAAATTATAATTTCTCATTGATATTCTCGACAATTTGACAGGAATTTACAATTCTGATTCAGATAAATATGGCTCATAATGTACAATTTATTAGATCTTATTCCAAAAAATATATTTATAAAAAAAATCCATAACAGATTTATTTACTTAATTCATTCGATGATGCATTTAAATATTTATAAAATTGATAGAGCGCAGAAATATCAATAATATATCAAAACTAACATTGAGGGTAGTTGTGAGTTATCAACAAAAGAAAATAGTACATTTAATAATTTTATGTAGATAATTGCAACGGTATGAAATACCTGAATTTATTTTTATAATTTTTTAATCGTTATTGAACATTTGTATAAAAACATAATTATAATATTCTAGTTAAATGAAAATTAAATAGTTCCACGAAATGAATAAATACGCGCACCATATATGTTCAATATACAATTGTGCGTGAATTTTATTCTAAGCGACTTCTATGAATAGAGCTATTCTAAAATCTCTATAATTCCTCTATTATTCTGTGCACTACCAAACAGTTCCATGTTATTATCACTTTGAATTAGTTAAAAGCTTAATTTTCTGTTTCCTTCCTTCCCGTGGCAGTTAATGGATGTTTTATGCCTTTACAATTGCTGGTCCTTAAAACTAGGAATGTTTCTGATCGATTTCAGAATTGATTTATCATAATTCTATAGACACAATAAATACCTCTCTTTAATCATCTTCATCTGAATACAGCATTATACCTGAAATAAAACTTACCTTTAGGGAGAAATACAGAAATCATTCAATGACATTCAATAATCTGACATTTAACGAAACAAGCGAACAATTGGTATTGTAACACGAATGCATTCTTTTCCTTTGATCTTTTCATGGTTTATATACCAGAATGTAAGCAACAGCTAAGAACTATGAAATAATACACGCAGATACGATATATTGCACACTTTAAATCTGGGCTGTAGTTTTATTATTCTCAGAGTCGTGCAATATTCCAATAATCAACGATCTAGATGTGATATTGCATGGCTTCATGTTACAAATCCTTAATACCACGGTTTTCCGAGTTAAACAGTTAAACAATAGCCCTCTTCACGTTCCATTGTTTAACCATGTTACCCGGAAAACCGTGATATAAATATTACATTATTCACGGATTCTGATTTTTATTTCGTTACAAGAAGGTATTTAAGATTCAAATATCTGTTGTTATGATGTTCATACTGAATTAGTATGACCTGGAGAAAACAATATGTCTATTATACAGTACAATGACATTATAAAATCTTAACTTTGTCCTTTATTAAGTTTCCATGATATTTAAAGTTGGCAGAAATACGATGTTATTTCAAGTATTTAAAAAGTTTATTTTGATTAAAAGTAAATACGGCTGCTAATACCGTGTATATATAAGGTCTAATATTTTACATTAACGCACAATTATAATACATCCATTTATAAGGACTGTTAAGTACCATTGGTAGAGTTGATTTAACATATAGTCAAATTATATTTTTATTTCTATTTACTGAGACATTTGATATCAACAACAACACCCTACCCCACCAAGAGTATATAAACCAGACCATATATTTTAAATTTCCTTGTGTTACGGGTTTTGGCTAACTACCTTCATTACGTAAGTTACAGGTATAATTATATAGCATACACCAAACCTTCATGTGTAATTTATAATGTGTGATAAAAAAGAGGGATATTAATGTTAACTTAAAGAGGCATTAGCTACGATTTTGACCAAAAAAATTATATGTTTTGGAAATTGGTAATAAGCCTTAAAATGACGAAATAAAGGTAAATATTTTACATTTAACAGCTTATCGTACCACTTTTCGCCTTTTGAGAACGAAAATTACCATTGATTTATTATTTCCTTGCAAGCAAATAATTTGACCTCGCTTTCTCCGTATGCAACTGACCTTACTAGTCACAGGTAAAAACGAATAATTTGTATTTTGTCGCTTATTAACTGCAAACTTCCATGGTTCTTTGTCCGTAATTAACGCCGACTAAAAGCACATTCACAGAAAATTAGAAATAAGTGCATTGTTGTACTGATTTAATGACGATTCGGCAGACCCCGTAAACAATGCCGATAATAAATAAGATGGCGTCCATTTCTTGATCGATCTCAAAACACGAGCAGTTGCACCTTTTCCCCCCGATGCCCGTACATTTCAACATTCATATGTTACAGAAACACGTTTTATTAAGGCATCAATCATATCGGATAGATTTTATGGGTAACAAAAATTTACGATTTTGGCAGATAATGCCCATTTAAACTGAAGGAAAAAAACTGGCTAAATTTTATTTCTAGCAAGTAGTGGATGAGTGAATGTAATTTAACACCAAGTTGGTATTTTTAGCCATACGCAAGCCACTTTTAATTTTGATGTCTGATTTAATATTTATGTTAGACTAGGCCGAGTTGGAATTTTATTACAGTGATATTTCACTTACACAACAGTTCATTCCGAGACATTATCCTAACTCCTTTGGCATAATCCATATTTCTCCGAACTGAGATTATTACATATGTCGTGTTTTAAATACCAAGGCAATATCGAGAATAATGAAATATGTAATGGAAATTTGTTTTAATAATGTAATGTCTTGATGAAATCACAATTTTTTTTAGTAAGGTTATTCGTGCCAGTAGCAGATAAAACTGCTTATATTTCTTACCAACGGAATCCTTCAAAGCTGTCTTCTATTTTTATATACACCAATGAAAATTAAAACAAGAGATATATAGATATGAATTGAGAAACGTGTTTGTTTCTTTTGACATCGTATGTGTTCGATGCTTTGATTTATTCAAGTAGTCACGATAACTTACATAACAGTTACCTATGCATTAGGAAATTGCAATGTTTTGTGTTCGATGCCTTGCTATTTTCAAACAGTCATGATAGCATCTATAAGAATTAATTACACACAAGGAAATGACTATATTTTGTGTTCGATGCTTTGATTTTTTCAATTAGTCACGAAAACTTATATAACAATTGGATACACACTAGAAAATGACAATTTTTATTGATCGATGCTTTAATTTTTCAAGCAGTTATGATAACTTCCATAACAATTCATTACACACAAGGAAATAACAATGTTTTGCAGTTGTTTGTGATAATTATGGCGAGATCAATAATAAATTACACACCCTGATAATTACAAACTGTGCTATATAATTTACAGTTCTGTCAACTTGCAACCATTGTGTGTAGCGTGATATATTGTATGATAAAAACAATAGGTTTTGTCACGTCAACAACTCGCCATTTTATAGATTGATTGGATTGATTTAAAATTGCATTCCCTCTATTCTTTTTCATTGTATGATTTGCAAAGATTACTTAATTTAATAATTACATATTACTATATCGACACCTTTTAACCACAGGGGCTAGGTGCGTCCGAAAAAAAAAATAAAAAAAAAATACTATATAATACTACAAGGGGGCGAACTCACTTGCTCCCATTTTTTTAAGTCGTCGTGTTAAATTGATCGTAACTTCGGAACGCCTTAATATTTTCAAAAAATGTTTCCACCAGTCGAAAGTCAAGTAATTTTCCTTTCCAAAGAGACCCCAATTGTTATTGTAGGCCTCCGAACTGCTGAGGTATCATACACGAACCAAAACAAAACGGCGTGAAAATCCGAAGTCGTACAAACGCTGGGATGACCACTTCCCATCTGTGTACAGACTTTCCCATGCGTAAACGAGTCATTTTGACTTGCTAAATACTTTCATCCATTCAAATTATGATAAAATTTCTTACCTTACGTCAATTCATATGTCCTTTAAGTCTGTTTTTGAAAGAAATCCCATTTGCATCCTTGACAAACGCCATAGACGTGAAAATTGAGAGAGTTCTAACGGGCTTTTTGATTGGCTGAAACAGAGTGTTTCAGCCAATCAAGAGTTTTTCAGCCAATCAAAAAGTCCGTTAGAACTCTCTCAATTTTCACGTCTATGGCGTTTGTCAAGGATGCAAATGGGATTTCTTTCAAAAACAGACTTAAAGGACATATGAATTGACGTAAGGTAAGAAATTTTATCATAATTTGAATGGATGAAAGTATTTAGCTAGTCAAAATGACTCGTTTACGCATGGGAAAGTCTGTACACAGATGGGAAGTGGTCATCCCAGCGTTTGTACGACTTCGGATTTTCACGCCGTTTTGTTTTGGTTCGTGTATGATACCTCAGCAGTTCGGAGGCCTACACTAACAATTGGGGTCTCTTTGGAAAGGAAAATTACTTGACTTTCGACTGGTGGAAACATTTTTTGAAAATATTAAGGCGTTCCGAAGTTACGATCAATTTAACACGACGACTTAAAAAAATGGGAGCAAGTGAGTTCGCCCCCTTGTAGTATTATATAGTATTTTTTTTATTATTTTTTTTTTTTTGGACGCACCTAGCCCCTGTACTTTTAACATGAAAGGGTACTCCATATGTATTACCATTGTGGTATTGTTGTACCAAATGTATCTTGTTTAGAATAATAATGATGGCGGTTCTAAGTGCATACCATTGTGGTTTGTCTACCAAAGACACTTTGGTTCGAAATTATAAACATTTATGACTGTTCTAAGAGCATACCATCGTGGTAGGTCTATCAAACAAGCTTAGTTTGAAAGTAAAAACATTGCTGACTGTTCTATAAGAGCATGTCATTGTAATAGGTCTACTAAAGACACTTTATTTTGAATAAGACATATATAATGATGAGTGTTTTAAGTGTTCTAGCATACTATTGTGGTAGGTCTCCAAAACACTTTTTTAAGAAATAGACACATGGATAACACTGTATTATCATGTGTGAAACATGAAATACCCCCCAAATAACAGGGTGTAATAGAACAGAACAAGGGCCTTCCACGACTATTATTATATGATAAAACATGTGCACAAACAATAAATTGGGTAAAACGCGTCACTAGGATGTGTAGGCTAGGACGATTCTGTCCCACAACGGACCGCTAACCACCATTTATAACAAGGTGTTGCTTATTTTAGAGCTGTTAATATATTGTCTGTTCGAAGGGTTGTACACTGTAGCGGATAAACTAAGTCTTAATTCTATAATTTTAATTATGTTTAATACAGTTTATTAGTGACATTTGGATTATCTAAGGGTATCTCATAGAACTTGAACATTCAATCGTTTCGAGTTAAAATATGACATGTATCTATTGTAATAGAGATTTGTCGTTTAGCCCAACAAGACATGTAATGTGAATAGAAAATTCATCTGTCTATTATAACTGAAGTACATGTGTACTTGTAACTAAAAGTGTCATATACTTCTACAGCTATAGAGTGTTTATTTACTACACATCTTTAAATCTTTGTTTTTTACATATTTTTTTGTAGTTTAATTAATGGTGGCTCTCGCTTGTTATCATATTTTTATTTTATTTTACTTTTTATTTGACAATTTTGTTCCGATATAAATGGGAGATTCTATAATTTGTTTTCAGACAAATGGAATATTCTATAAGTAGTCGTTTAATATTTCAAATATAGTGTTTTAAGTACCAATGTTTGACAAACCGCTAGAAAAACATGATATTTAATTTAGAAGCATTGAGATGAAGACAAATAAGTGACCACGTCATGAGAGTACTCAACAACAAAACTTAAACTCAAATATTTAATGAAATCTAATAGTATAGTGCTTTTTATATTGTAAATATTGTTCTTAAACATTTATTTACACACTCACCGACTGCTATAGGAATACCAGTGAAGCACATTTGAGCGAATCGATAGCTCGTTTTAGTGAGAGAGAAAATGGAAGATAAAATGTATTTGATAAAATCTACCGCTATAACAATAACATGATCAGTTACAGTAAAGAAAGTTTAAAAAGTGATGGTCAACAATTCTACTAATATCAACAAAACGAACAACCATCTCAAGCCATTGAACACAATCACGTATTAAGCTTCGAAACAGTATGTGAACAAACAGTCTTGTTTATTTGCCTAAACATTTACATATAACCTGTCACTAATATGGGTAAAGGTAAAATGTAGGTAACTTGACGCTAAGATGGGTTGCGATATGGACGTTAAAATGTGCATGTGATTTGTCGCTTAAAATGACTGTAGGAAGAAGAGTTTGAAGATACCAAAGGGGTAATCAGAATCCGTAATTCGAAGAAGAACAGACAACACAATGACCAAATAAAAAGTACAAAAGGACAAACATCGATCTACAAAACATACACATAAAACTAAAGATCGAGTAACACGAAAATCCACTAAAACCCGGGGTGAATTCAGGTGCTCCGGAAATGTAGGCATTAGTATTGCCCAAGAATACAATTGCCTTGTCTCATAATGATATACATTGTACGTTATACACATATCTACATACTTGCATAAAATCGCAGTTCTTAAGGGATATGATGTAAATGAACACGAGAGAAAAACTCACGGAAGGAATAAAGTAATGGAGCGGCGGCACCTTTATTGTTGCTACTGGTTTGTTTCTCTGATTCAATTCATATTCAAGATGCTTATAATATGACAAATTCTGCTTCGCCTTCGTCTCGTGATATATTTACCTCTGTTAAATTACAGACGAGTACAGACGGCAAAAAAACATATTATGGTACGTGTAATTTTAGAAATACAAGTCTTAAAATAAAATAAAAATTGAAATGAGTATAAAGATCATAAAACTCATGTAGTATGACTTTTGATTTGATATAACTTGTTAGTTGTACATGTACTTGAAAACTTGTTAATATAAAATACAGCTGTGTAACACTTACAACCATTTATAGTATATCACGTACCATAGAAAATGGTGTCATTAAGTTAACAAGTATTTTTATGGCTTAAATGTAAACCAATTTTTAAAATAGCTATCAGACTATTTCTACTTGAGAAACACTTGATCATTTTATGATAACAAGAAATTGACGTAGGGAGTGTGAAATATTACGCAATTTTCCGGTTTTTTGATAGGGGTTATATTTTTCACGGACCGGCTATTTATTTCTCGACATAGAATTTCACCGTGTCAGAAATAAAAATGTTATATCGATTTAATTTCAATAAAACTCCCATTTAACAATTGTTATGTAAATACCATTAAAAATAAATGTAAAAAGTATATACATGGATGACTCGGTTAATTAGACCAGATAAAAGTAGAAGCTTGTTCCAACCTGTCTTGTATATACCTTTATATTGTATTAAGTTGTCAAAATCTCTATCACATTTTATAGGCCAGATTTAATGCAACCAGTGTTAAATTTCAAAAAGTGAAAAGAAAATACAATAAATTTCTTGTGTGTGTTAGATTGATGTTAAAATACAATTTTTACGCCTACTAATCAAGAAAATCGATTCCAAGTACAACAAGGTGTTGTCGTCTGTTAAATTGAAATAGAAAAAAAAAGATTTAGCAGACCTATACTAAACTATTGTAGTGTGTTATTGACTTAATATTATCTGCTTCCTGTTCAGTCCTAGATTATCTATATTCAAGGGTTTAATATCTTTCAAATATTTCATTCTCCAAAGAAAACTCATCGTTACAGTAATATTCGCGACAGGTAACAATTATAATTAAACTTGACAATTTGAATACCTGATAGATAAAAACAATTTCTGCCTTTCTGAGAACCCCCTTCGGATTTCGGCTATCCTGTTTAGGTACTTTGTCTTACTTGCTCCCAAAGACCTTTAGATTATTTCACTTTCCAAATTCGAGGACAAATTACTGATAGAGGATGAAGATATTGTAGAGGACGAGTTACTGATAGATTGGTGGAATCATTAAGTACGAATTACTAATAGAGGTTGTAGAATTCATAGAGTATGAATTACTGACAGAGGGTGAAGGTATTGTAGAGGACGAGTTACTGATAGATTGGTGGAATCATTAAGTACGAATTACTAATAGAGGTTGTAGAATTCATAGAGTGTGAATTACTGACAGAGGCTGAAAGAATCAAAGAGGACGACTTACTACCAAGAGGTTGAATAAATTATAGAAAACGCATTACTGCCATAGGATGGAAATCACCGAGTACGAATTACTGACGGTTGAGAAATCACAGAGGACGAATTACTGACAGGGTTGACGAATCATAGAGGACGAATTACTGACAGGGTTGACGAATCATAGAGGACGAATTACTGACAGGGTTGATGAATCATAGAGGACGAATTACTGACAGATGGTAGAGGAATCAAAGAGGACGAATTACTGACAGGATTGACGAATCATAGAGGACGAATTACTGACAGGGTTGACGAATCATAGAGGACGAATTACTGACAGATGGTAGAGGAATCAAAGAGGACGAATTACTGACAGATGGTAGAGGAATCATAGATGACGAATTACTGACAGGGTTGACGAATCATAGAGGACGAATTACTGACAGGGTTGACGAAACATAGAGGACGAATTACTGACAGATGGGAGAGGAATCAAAGAGGGTTTAAGATATATTATCTTTAATTTTGTTGGAAGGAAAATGTCTTGCTTTTATAAAATGTATTTACACAAATAATTATTAAAAACATGTCTTCTTGACGTTGTTTGGCGTCTTTCATAATATAAGAAGACGTCGAGTCTAAAATATACAAACACAATAATTATTTATAAACTTTACATTTCACTTGGAAAAACAAACTACTTTCGTAAATTGCCAAAGGGCAGCATATTCGATACAAAAATCAAAACATATATGGGGATTTAAAGTTTGGTTAGAATGGTTAAGATTGAAGAAAAACAAACATGTGTTTGGACTCGTGTTGCAAGGCTATGATATTAAATCTGGGGATATCAACAAACATGTGTTTGGACTCGTGTTGCAAGACTATAATATTAAATCTGGGGATGTCAAGAAACATGTGTTTGGACTCGTGTTGCAAGGCTATAATATTAAATCTGGAGCTGTCAATAAAGGTGATTTGTTGAGAAAATCTGATATCAAAATATCACATAATATTGATCGACATAAATAATCGAGATATGATCGAAACAGCGACATTTATGGGGTTTGTTTTTTTTTTCTAAATAGCGACATATCAAAACAGCGATAAAAGATATATCAAAGCAGCGACATATTTAATATATCAAAACAGCAACCTTTACCTGTATTTAATAATACTTTAATAATATATAAAATGGCTCATAACTTTATGCAGCCATTGCCGCCATGTATACCACCCAATCAGCACAAAATAAGGAAATTTTGTAGAGGGTCTCCTAGTCATCATTCCTATAAAGTATCAAAAGTTTTTACTTGTAGTTTCAAAGGAGAAGATTTTTGAAAATCGGCCCATCAGAATCAAGAATTGCCTCTGGCGCCATGTTTTTCATCCAATTGGCATGAAATGAGGAAACTGTGTAGAGGACCTTCCATACAGTATTTTTCATTATTTATTTTACTATTATCCTTTGAGTAGATTTCAGTCGGAAAATTGTATTGGTTGAATGCAATGAAGGTGAACTAATACTTGTTAGATGGATATAGATCGTTCCAGTTGACGTCGGATTACCTTTTTAGTAAATTTATAAATTATATTTTATTTATTTTTATTTATTTATTTATTTATTTATTTATTTATTTATTTATTTATTTATTTATTTATTTATTTATTTATTTATTTATTTTGTTTAATTTTCTCAATCATATCGTCTTTCACCTGTAAAAATCGATTTAACTTAATGTCGCTATTTTGATATATAATTTTCAAATAGGTAATTAAAATTGTCGCCGTTTTGATATATGGGTAATATCGCTATTTTTATATGTCGCTATTTTGCTATACCCCAAAATAATCATGATTGGGAAAACTTAATATGCGAAGGGAGCGGTAAAATAATTTCTTTGGGTTATGTTAAATTATCTTTAACGTAAATGAACGAAATTGTCTTTAAGAAAAACAATGTCATTACAGTTTTCATAAAAATGAAAGTCATACAAAAGATTGCCTTTATGACGTCAATATGTGATTACATAGACTTGATAGAAGTAAGAGCTGCCCAGTACGTCAACGGGTGGCGAATATGGGACACTTTCAATGGGAGGGTGTCAAGTGATAATATGGAAATCAGACTGTAGACCACAGCGTCACGCTCCTTGAAGAGTAGATGTATTGTAGCCGCTACAAAAGTCTAATTTGTTTCGTCCCTACCCACCTCTTCCAAACTGTTCAGTGGCTATCATTTTCCCGGAAGTCCCATTTCTTCCTCAATTTCGTAAAAATAAAAAAGGCATTGTTGAACTTGTTCTCGTCCTGCATATGCATGACATATTCTTCGCTGGACGTCAAGTGATCAACAATCAATCAATAAATCAATGTGAAGTATATCGGCAGAGGACCGAGTCCGAGGTCGATATTCAACTGTTTGTCAAGATATTACACCTATCGTCCTTATACAATTGTTATTTTATTAATCGTCAGTAACTTTTTGATTTAGCTATAAAATCTGTTAGTTTTCTTTAATTTGTATTTCGTATTTGTGCAATATCCGCATGTAGTCTGGATTTCGATCTATTTTTAGTAAGTGCAATCTACTATGTTATAATACAATTTGTTAATATAAAGAATCGGATGTACAAATACCTGATAGTGTCTTTTATGCTAAATAGTTGTCAGTGTCTTTGACATTAAATAACTGGCAATGTTTCTACCTTAAATAATTGGCAATGTTGCTACCTTAAATAACTGGCAATTAAATAACTGGCAATGTTTCTACCTTAAATAACTGGCAATTTTTTTACCTTAAATAAATGGCAATTGTTCTACCTAAAATAACTGGCAATGTTTCTACCTTAAATAATTGGCAGTGTTTTTACCTTAAATAACTGGCAATGTTTCTTCCTTAAATAACTGGCAATGTTTCTACATTAAATAACTGGCAATTTTTTTGTTGCTACCTTAAATAACTGGCAATGTTTCTACATTAAATAACTGGCAATTAAATAACTGGCAATGTTTCTACCTTAAATAACTGGCAATTAAATAACTGGCAATGTTTCTACATTAAATAATTGGCAATGTTTCTACCTTAAATAACTGGCAATTAAATAACTGGCAATTTTTTTACCTTAAATAAATGGCAATTTTTCTACCTAAAATAACTGGCAATGTTTCTACCTTAAATAACTGGCAGTATTTCTACCTTAAATAACTGGCAATGTTTCTACCTTAAATAACTGGCAATGTTTCTACATTAAATAACTGGCAATGTTTCTACTTTAAATAACTGGCAATGTTTCTACCTTAAATAACTGGCAATGTTTCTACCTTAAATAACTGGCAATTAAATAACTAGCAATGTTTCTACATTAAATAATTGGCAATGTTTCTACCTTAAATAACTGACAATTAAATAACTGGCAATGTTTCTACCTTAAATAACTGGCAATTAAATAACTGGCAATGTTTCTACCTAAAATAACTGGCAATGTTTCTACCTTAAATAACTGGCAGTGTTTCTACCTTAAATAACTGGCAATGTTTCTTCCCTAAATAACTGGCAATGTTGCTACCTTAAATAACTGGCAATGTTTCTACATTAAATAACTGGCAATGTTTCTACCTTAAATAACTGGCAATATTTCTTCCTTAAATAACTGGCAATGTTTCTACCTTAACTAACTGGCAATGTTTCTACCTTAAATAACTCACAATTAAATAACTGGCAATGTTTCTATCTTAAATAACTGGCAATGTTTCTTCCTTAAATAAATGGCAATGTTTCTACCTTAAATAACTGGCAATGTTTCTACCTTAAATAACTGACAATTAAATAACTGGCAATGTTTCTACCTTAAATAACTGGCAATGTTTCTACCTTAAATAACTGGCAATGTTTCTTCCTTAAATAACTGGCAATGTTTCTACCTTAAATAGCTGGCAATGTTTCTGCCTTAAATAACTGACAATTAAATAACTGGCAATTTTTCTACCTTAAATAGCTGGCAGTGCTTTGTATGTTAGATAGCTGACAGTGTCTTTTACTTTAAATAGCGTGTAGTGGTTTTTTTATGCTAAACAGCTGGAAGTGTCTTTTGCGTTAAATAGCTTGTAATATCTTTTACGTTAACTATCTGGCAGTGTCTTTTACCTTAAGCAGCTGGCAGTGTCTTTTACGTTAAATAACTACCAGTGTGTTTACGTTATGACATTATGAATACAACAGTCAGTTATATCATTCATTAACATACAATAATAGATCATTTCATTTTACACTAATTCAACCATTGTGTATGAAATTAAATATCAGACTAAAATAACTGTGTTTTATAGAGATATTCCAAATGATGTACTTTACCCAGCACTAATCAATGAAACATTTTAACAACTTAATTAATTTCTAACTTCAGCAAAATTAAACAAAGCTGATGAAAATAGATAAATATTTTATTATAATTAAAGCTCTATGTCAGTAAAATTGTCGATATTTTTTGTGTCTATTACAATTAGGCCAGAATTTAATTAATAATAACACCATCGACCTTTTTATGGTGGTCTTATTACGTACTATATTGTGTGGATGTGCTCGAATTTGAAAAACTGTAAGCGACATACATCTATTTTATCTAATATTGAATATCTTGTTTGTTGTATTATGTTGTATACTGAATAACTTAGTTTTCATCTTTTTGTTCGATTCTGTTAGCTTTCAAATAATTTTGCTGAGCTTAATAATTCATTTCGGTTGGAAATGCCTTTTTTATGAAGATAAAATGATACACAAATAAATCTGTAATAAATCTTGTTGTCAACAATTTTGGCACAGCCTCGTTTAATATAGTCAAGTTTAAATTGTGTTTTTTATGCATGTTAATAATATCAAAAAGACATGATATTAACGAGAAAACTCAATCAACATATGAAACAGATTTATTACTTAAAGGTTGCTCACAATTTTAACGGTGAATTAGAGTTTAATGGTAATAATGATAAATAAAAACCAATATGAAAATGGCTTTTTAAGGGGTTAACTAAATTATAGATTTCTCGGTGTGTGAATTGTCATACTTATTTTCATGACATTCCAACACTATCCCAAATGAAGCAGAAGGAAAACACGATTACGAACTCCTGCTAAGATTTTGACTTTAATGTTTTCCCGTCCTTCCAGACCAGTGATGATAACACAAGAGTCGGCCATTTTCTCACGCTACAGTTCCTAACGTTAATATACCTTCTTCTTAATGCTCTTATAAGTATTTGTAATAGTAATGATATCAACCCTTCATCAGAATCATTATTTGTTCTTTGACATATGTTCCGCTGTTAATTTTCCATTCATATATAAGCCTCATACACATAAACTTTATATTTTAAGACACTGTATTAATATTGTGTTTTTCCTGCAGAAAAAAATACTTTAATCCATCTACGTTTAAATAAAAAATTTAATAACAACATTATACAATTATCACTTGATTGTCCAATCTGATATGTTCTATCAACAGTAATTGAACTGATTTACGAATAGTCTCACAAAACTCAACAGGTAAAAACATGTTAAAAGGCTACCAGAAAAAAAGCCGTATTACCGCATATAACCAAAACAAAATATCCAGTCAACGCAGTTTGACTTCTCAAATAGAACAAGTGCAGGATAAAAGACGATGTTTGAAACAATCGTCACAATGATAGTCTTTATTTAGGAGGACAGTATTTGAAGCCATCATCTAAATACCTCCCTTTAGGAGGACAGTATTTGAAGCCATCATCTAAATACCCCCTTTTAGGAGGACAGTATTTGAAGCCATCATCTAAATTCCCCCTTTTAGGAGGACAGTATTTGAAGCCATCATCTAAATACCCCCTCTTAGGAGGACAGTATTTGAAGCCATCATCTAAATACCCCCTTTTAGGAGGACAGTATTTGAAGCCATCATCTAATTACCCCCTTTTAGGAGGACAGTATTTGAAGCCATCATCTAAATACCCCTTTTAGGAGGACAGTATTTGAAGCCATCATCTAAATACCCCCTTTTAGGAGGACAGTATTTGAAGCCATCATCTAAATACCCCTTTTATGAGGACAGTATTTGAAGCCATCATCTAAATACCCCCTTTTAGGAGGACAGTATTTGAAGCCATCATCTAATTACCCCCTTTTAGGAGGACAGTATCTGAAGCCATCATCTAAATACCCATTTTAGGAGGACATTATTTGAAGCCATCATCTAAATACCCCCTTTTAGGAGGACAGTATTTGGAGCCATCATCTAATTACCCCCTTTTAAGAGGACAGTATTTGAAGCCATCATCTAAATACCCCCTAACCTCCCTTTTAGGAGGACAGTATTTGAAGCCATCATCTAAATACCCCTTTTAGGAGGACAGTATTGGACGCCATCATCTAAATACCCCCTTTTAGGAGGACATTATTTGAAGCCATCATCTAAATACCCTCTTTTAGGAGGACAGTATTTGAAGCCATCATCTAAATACCCCCTTTTAGGAGGACAGTATTTGAAGCCATCATCTAAATACTCTCTTTTAGGAGGACAGTATTTGAAGCCATCATCTAAATACACCCTTTTAGGAGGACAGTATTTGAAGCCATCATCTAAATACTCCCCCTTTAGGAGGGCATTATTTGAAGCCATCATCTAAATACCCCTTTTAGGAGGACAGTATTTGAAGCCATCATCTAAATACCCCTTTTAGGAGGACAGTATATCAGACCTTATTAATACATGTTGTCTAGATACCGTTTTCCCATTATATTTCTAGCTTATTGAATTTTAGGACATTTTCATTGTCTTATAAATCTTGATAACGTTATATTATCGACTTTAGACAGAAAAGAACCTTGGTGGCTAAGGAATAATGAGGAAATTACTTCAGAAAAGAATTCAGAATATTTATTATCAACACCTAAAGATATTAAAACAGTGGTTTCTTTTATTCAAGTCTCAGGAAAGGGAGACATATAATCCTGTTATACAATATATGTCTGTATTTGTATTACTTCAAATCCAATTGGATTTTTGCTTAGCAAATAAAAAAAATAATAAATTACATAAAAAAATGAATATGAATAGATATATAGAATTTTTATTGTATTTGTTAGTGTTGAACACGGTTGATTCTTTTGAATGCCAACTAATCCTGAATGTATTACATATAGTGTCAACTTTGACTTACTAGAGAATCCTACTGTTTTGTTGGATCATTAAGTAGGATTTATTCAGGTAGAGAGTCGATAACCATTCATATACCCTGTGACTTTATCATTACAGACACTGATTTTTAACAAATATTTCATTATCGCCCTATTGGAAGCCTTACATTGTGATGTCACTCGAAGAGGAATCAATATCTATCCTCTTAAATAGAGAAATTCGTTACCAATAGTCCATTTGAAGTGTGAGTTTTAGAAGGTTATCTAACGTACTTTGTTTTACCATTGATAACCGACAAGTTTTTCTTGTCGCTTGGATATTTTATCAGTATATGACTTGGTAAAAAAGGAAATGTTAAAAATTGTTATATGACTTGGTGATAAAAGGAAATTTTAGAATTTGTTTATCTATCTATACGGGTAAGACTGAAATAC
Source organism: Bathymodiolus brooksi (assembly GCA_963680875.1). Taxonomy (NCBI): domain Eukaryota; kingdom Metazoa; phylum Mollusca; class Bivalvia; order Mytilida; family Modiolidae; genus Bathymodiolus; species Bathymodiolus brooksi. Next base: position 117,551,346 of record OY804577.1, read on the forward strand.
TTATATTATCAAAACTTTAGATAATTTTGGTAATATTATGCCATGCTAAATTGATTCTCGTGTCGTCATATGTGATGTCATGTCTGGCTATATATAAATACATGTTACTTTAAAGTAAAGTTAAAGACATAACGCTCTCATATGTAATTTCATGTCAATTTTAGTAGCTACAATTTGATAGACATCTATATCTACAAATGTGAAAAACAGTTAGAAGAAATCAATAGCGGCAAACAGAAGCCGTGAATCGAAGACGGGCAGACAATACAATGGCCAAAAGAAAGGACAGACAATACAATGGCCTAAAGAAAATGGACAAACAGAGAAACAATGGTCCACACAACACTATACAAAACTAAAGATTGAGAAACACAAACCCAACTAAAACAGAAGATGAAACCCAGATGCTGGAGAAGGGTATGCAGCTCCTGTCCCTGGAGAAGGGTAGGCCGCTCCTGCTCCAATAGTGGCACCCGTCGTGTTAATATTAAACGACACGGTCCTCATTTGATATGGAAATCGTGCTGAACACCAGTATGCTTAAATAAATAGAAACAACATAAATAAAACATGAACCCTCTACAACATAAAAGGGAATAAATATGAAAATCGTTTAATATTAAGCGGAAATCGTAGCGAACATCACAAGACGGAACTGAAAACGTAAAGATATATCAAGTGAGAAACACAAACCCCACTCAAATGAGATAACGTCCATGGTTTTTTTAAGATATATTTTAGTTGTATACAATTACTTGTATTTTTTGTAGGTACATGTTATACATTATGTATTAGCTAACATATGTATTGTTCCTGGAGAATCTTGATTGATCGTATTTGTTTTGTACATGTAGCTGATGTACTAGACTTATAGTTGAAATAAATAACAGTGCCGAACATCTTCCCATGTACAGCAATGATAAATTATGTCTAATAAGTTTGGTTAATTCAAATTTTATAAATTTTACTATTTGTATCTAATAATACCACGACATAAATAATGTGATTAGTATTGTTAAGACTCGTTGTTCTATCATGGACATCGAAATAGTCACTTGTGATAAATATATATATACATACAGTCACTTCTGATAAATATATATATATATATATACAGTCACTTGTGATAAATATATATATATATACAGTCACTTCTGATAAATATATATATATATACAGTCACTTCTGATAAATATATATATATATATATATATATATACAGTCACTTCTGATAAATATATATATATATATATATATACAGTCACTTCTGATAAATATATATATATATATATATACAGTCACTTCTGATAAATATATATATATATATATATACAGTCACTTCTGATAAATATATATATATATATATATACAGTCACTTCTGATAAATATATATATATATATACAGTCACTTCTGATATATATATATATATACAGTCACTTGTGATAAATATATATATATATTATATGTTATTCAGCTATCAGACAGGGTATATAATGTGACATTTCCGGCTTAGGATCTATATTCCCTGAGCCGAAGGGAATATACATCGTAAGCCGGGAATGTCACATTATATACCCTGTCTGATAGCTGAATAACAGATATATTACGGATTTAACCTTTTTTTTTAAATACAACATTCAACTGTATTAAATAAATTTGCCTTTTTTATTTTCATTTTTCGTATCTCTAGGTGTCCATTTCCGTACCTTTGACGTCATTCTTCTTATGTGTCACGTCATATTTCATATATAGGGTGTCTCATGAAGGAAAATACTCTACTAAATTACTAAATCAATAGTTTCATATGTAGTAAATTTTATAAACTTTATAAATATAACATTAATATATCACATAACAAAACAACGGGTTTGCGAAACAGTTTCGATAATTCAAACGTTAACAACATGTAAATAAAACCTTGGTGTGGCCCCATGACGTCGAAAGTTTTCAAAGTTCAACGTTTTGTTTATTTGTTATGGTACAGCCGTGGAACATAGGAGTTTGCTGAATCGATCAGGTATTTGTGACGGAATTAACCGTTGTAATATTGTTTTGTTCATGCAGCCGTTTTGAGTATAAAAACAGCATTTAATTTGGTAAAAATACATTTATTATTCCGTATTATACCATTGATTCAGTGAAGCGTAATGCTTTGTCGTCCATGTTTTAATCGTTTTTGGGGACTGAAATATATACCCCGTCTGTTTTCCGAATATATGCTGACATTCAGGGCTGAAGAACCAATGGAAATATGTGTAACAAACTAAATTCGTAATATTATATGTTATTCAGCTATCAGACAGGGTATATAATGTGACATTTCCGGCTTAGTATCTATATTCCCTGAGGCTGTGCGTGCCTCAGGGAATATAGATCCTAAGCCGGAAAAGTCACATTATATACCATGTCTAGATCCTAAGCCGGAAATGTCACATTATATACCCTGTCTGATAGCTGATATGCTGATATATATTATGGATTTAACCTATTTTTTTTAAAATACAACATCCAACTGTATTAAATAAATTTGCCTCTTTTATTTTCATTTTTCGTATCTCTAGATGTCCGTACCTTTGACGTCATTCTTCAATGAAGGAAAATATTGTACTAAATTTCTAAATCAATACAGTTTCATATGTGGTAAATTTTATAAACTTTATAAATATAACATTAATATATCACATAACAAAACAACGGGTTTGCGAAACAGTTTCAATAATTTAAATGTTAACTACATGTAAATAAAACCTTGGTGTAGCCCCATGACGTCGAAAGTTTTCAAGGCTCAACGTTTTGTTTATTTGTTGTGGTACAGCCGTGGAACATAGGAGTTTGCTGAATCGATCAGGTATTTGTGACGGAATTAACCGTTGTAATAATTTTTTGTTCATGCAGCCGTTTTGAGTATAAAAACAGCATTTAATTTGGTAAAAATACATTTATTATCCCGTATTATACCATTGATTCAGTGAAGCGTAATGATTTGTCGTCCATGTTTTAATCATTTTTGGGGACTGAATATATACCCCGTCTGTTTTCCGAATATATGCTGACATTCAGGGCTGAAGAACCAATGAAAATATGTGTAACAAACTAAATTCGTAATATATATATATATATATATATAGTCACTTCTGATAAATATATATATACAGTCACTTCTGATAAATATATATATATATATACAATACTTGTGCACTGTCGAAGCATATGGGTAATATGTGTATGAGGCTTAGAAACGCGGGAAAAGGCGAGGCTTCGCCGAGCCTTTTCCCGCGTTTCGTGCCGAATACACATATTTACTTATATGCTTCGACAGTGCACATGTATTGTATTTATCCTGCAATTCTAAATCGTAAATAAACGTTTACTGGACGATGATAAAAGTATTTGAAATAATTTTGTGTATGTATTTGAAAACAATATCCCCCGATGTGCCCCGTTTTGCATTTGTATGTTCTATTTATAACTGACCAATATCAAAAAATGTTCTATTTATAACTGACCAATATCAAAAAAAATATTAGGCAGGCTATATTGGTCGGTAAATGCTGTCTTTGCAGGATAAATATATATATACAGTCACTTCTGATAAATATATATATATATATATATACAGTCACTTGTGATAAATATATATATATACAGTCACTTCTGATAAATATATATATATATATATATATATATATATATATATATATATATATACAGTCACTTCTGATAAATATATATATATATATACAGTCACTTCTGATAAATATATATATATATACAGTCACTTCTGATAAATATATATATATATATATACAGTCACTTCTGATAAATATTATATATATATATATATATATATATCTACAAACAAAAAGTTGAATGTGTCCATAACTTCAGAACGGAAAAGTCCAAAATTAAATTAGATCTGCTTTTTATGGTCCCTGGTCTTGTGCATAAATTTCAAATAATTTGTTTAAGATGAATATAAGTTATTGAACGGAAACCAAAATGGGGATGTACGGACATTGGCATAATTTTATAATTTTTTTTTAACCTTATAAATTCTTCTCTTAATTATACAATTAAAATTGGGACCGTTATGGTTGTGATCGCATGGTAGTTGGATTTATAACTACCTATGCAATCAGTGCCTATCACCACTGATGTTGTGAGTTCGAATCTCGATCAGTGCAAGGTGTAAAACATTATATGATAAAGTTTGTCAGTGATGACTTGCGACAGGTCGGTGGTTTTCTCCCGGTTTCCTCCACCAATAAAACTGACTGCCACGATATAACTGAAATATTGTTGAAAGTGGCGTTAAACACCATCAAACAAACAAACAATACAATCATAATTAGATTATTTTGGGACTGCGCAAGTAAATAACAAACATACAAACTTAACATATAGCAGACATAAACTTGATGCCAATGCCGACTAGAGGTGTGGGGCATTAAAATTCGGACAACGTTATAAACATTTAACATATAATATTTTCATTATGTTTTTAGTTACCAGTAAATAGTTCTTTGATCAAATATAACTTAAAAGTTAAGATTATTTTCAAACATTATTTAATGACAAAAAGTGTCACAAAAATTCAGAACTACTTATATATTTTAACAAGGATTTATTAATTTTCCTTTTTTAGAATTTAAATCATAACATCTCTTTCAAATCTGTTTCAGAAAATGAAAGAAGCCTTTCACCATATTGAAAGAAAACCTTTCTATTTCACACTTAAACTTTAACAATGTGTGAAGTGCAATTCTATTTGGCCTGCTTTAAATGAGGGTTACTTTCAGATAAGTTTCTTTGAAGATAAACAATTACTGACATTTTATTATTATTTGTGTTTATTTAATATGACCCGTGTCTTGAAGAGTACCAGTGAAATACCTATACTTATCAATATGCCATAACCTTCTATTCAATAGATGTGCAGAAGATAACGCTCCTTTTTAATGAAGTGAAAGGGATTTACCATGAAATAATGAAAATGGTGAAATATCTGTGTCAGATTGAAATGTATTCCCGTTCGTGTCACGGTGTCATTACTGATCTCACAATACAGACTTTCTATATTCTAAGCCGTGTTTATTAAATATTCTATACTTCTTTTGTGACGAAGAAATTCTTAGTTGCATATGAAAATAAATAGATTGTTAGTTAAGTAAAGAATGATTGTAATCTTTACTCTGTGTACAGAAAGGTAATCATGAGAATTTGAACACATCATATAGTACACATGTATTTAAATATTCGATAATGAAAAGTACATTTATTGAAAATAAAAGGATTTTTGTTCGCAAGATGACACTAGGTCAAGGTTGCATGGTCAGTGCCTAACCGTGCCTAATTTTGATGCAGATAAAAAAGAATGTGTTTATAATTAAATTAAAAAAAATAGAACTTATATGTTATTCATGTTGTATTTTTCCTTTTTTCAGATTAAAGGACCAATTATTTCAAAGTAAAGGAAACTCTGTGATACTGAAACATATTCAAGATGCCGGGTCGCCGTAAGATGGATAAGGAAATAACGGCCATGGCACACAATGTGAAAGAAAAACGTTGTTTAGAAAAGAGCATGGTTACATTAGATCTAGAGAAGACATATTCAATGAAACTTATAAATCTAGATCACAGAGGTATTAAAATGTCGTACAAAAGATTAAAAGATAAAGTGTCGAAAATCAAATCTCATTTATCAACAGACGAAATAGTGACACTGAAACAATTAGAGGCCGATGGAAAGTTAAAAAATACCAGCAATACAGTCAATTTAGGCAGTGCATTAAAAATAGCTGCGGCAGCAAAACGTTTGAAATTACAAAGTACTCCGCGCCCGGTCACAAGTGTCTTACCACATCTTCATACCCGTGAGAACACTGAGATGTCATTTAGTAGACATCAGACAGTACCCTTTAGTCTTAAGAGAAGTAATTCTGTGACTGGTGTCTTCATTGATGCCCCGGATCAAGACAAGAACGAAAGACGCAATTCAATCAGCGGACCATCTTTGCGACCTTTCAGTGTAGCAAACGTACGACAGTCAAACATTCAGTCGAGTGACGATAATAAACTAGAACGTGCAATAACAGCAAACCCAATCGTCAGAGACAAATCGGTTTCACGATGTGACACAAAAACATCACAACGCGTGAAAAGTTCCATGCCTTCTCATTCCCCGTACTCGTCTCATTCCGCCATGGAAAAAGAACAGCGTAGCAATCCTCCGAACGGTGATGTAAAAACTCCTTTCTTGTCAGACGATATAGAAAGTAATCTGGGAGATGATTTGTTCGAGGAACGTAGACAAGAACTTTTAGAAGACGAAAAACTTTCTTATCAGGATATTGAACACAAAACAAAAGATTTTCTGACACGATTAAGGGAATATCTAAAGGAGAACCCTATCACGAGATTGGAAGAGGAAGAAATTCCGATTATCAATGTATCCGACGCTTTAGATGGTCCACCGGAAGTAGAAGAACTCCTTCAAAGCGCAGGCAAGAAAAAGAGGAAACGCTTGCTGCCTAATAGGTCTCCGTTAGAAATGAGATCATTTCCTAATGACGAAGCTTACCAAAAGAAATTGGGAGAACTTTGGAAAGATATGTATAAATGTCGGTATCTGAGAATTCCAGATGAGCGCATAGATTTATCTGGAATAGTAACACTAGCTAAAGACCAGATGAGATTGTACAGTTTTCTTAGGGAGACAGAAGCTGATAAATTGATGTAATCTGAAAATTATAGAGTTGTTGGTAATAGGTGATGGGTAATAGTTTATATACATAATTAAAACCAGTTAAATGTTGAATAAATCCTCATTTCCTTTTTGAAGTAGTCTATTTTTATTCCTCTGTTGATACAATGATTATATGTAAGGTCCCCTCTTGAATTTGTTGGTATATATTATTTAAAACAAATGAAAAGTATGAATAGAACAAACAATTGTCGACATATGAATTACAACATAGAGTTTTCCTGGTTCGTATATCACAACAAGTAAAACTTAAACCCAACTTCAACATAGACGTGATTTTCTTTTATGTGGGGTATATTTGATTCATGAGATATATTTGTGTGTTGACTAAACACCCATAGAATGAATTGTGGGTGTTTAACTTCATTTTCAATAATCTATCAGTTATATCGTGCAGTCAGTTTTATTGATTGATTGAATGAACCAAAGTGTCCAATAAAAATCAGTGACTTTCTGTAAGTCACGGACAACCTGATCACTTGTCCATTAACGACACATGAAAACAACTCTATACATCTTGTAGTTTTCTTTGTTGACCAAAGGTGTTTTGTTTGGTTTATGGTACCTCCGTCTTTTTTCAAAACATTGTATATCAATCTTGTCAAATTAATAAATAGACTGAACACGATGTTAAGCATGTAATACTATACAGTACAATGCTACATAGACCGAATACAACACGATGTTAAACATGTAATACTATACAGTACAATGCTACATAGACCGAATACAACACGATGTTAAACATGTAATACTATACACTACAATGCTACATAGACCGAATACAACACGATGTTAAACATGTAATACTATACAGTACAATGCTACATAGACCGAATACAACACGATGTTAGACATGTAATACTATACAGTACAATGCTACATAGACCGATGTTAAACATGTAATACTATACAGTACAATGCTACATAGACCGATGTTAAACATGTAATACTATACAGTACAATGCTACATAGACCGAATACAACACGATGTTAAACATGTAATACTATACAGTACAATGCTACATAGACTGAATACAACACGATGTTAAACATGTAATACTGTACAGTACAATGCTACATAGACCGAACACAACACGATGTTAAACATGTAATACTATACAGTACAATGCTACATAGACCGAATACAACACGATGTTAAACATGTAATACTATACATTACAATGCTACATAGACCGAACACAACACGATGTTAAACATGTAATACTATACAGTAAATGCTACATAGACCGAATACAACACGTTGTTAAACATGTAATACTATACAGTACAATGCTACATAGACCGAATACAACACGATATTAAACATGTAATACTATACAGTACAATGCTACATAGACTGAACACAACACGATGTTAAACATGTAATACTATACAGTACAATGCTACATAGACCGAATACAACACGATGTTAAACATGTAATACTATACAGTACAATGCTACATAGACCGAACACAACACGATGTTAAACATGTAATACTATACAGTACAATGCTACATAGACCGAATACAACACGATGCTAAACATGTAATACTATACAGTACAATGCTACATAGACCGAAAACAACACGATGTTAAACATGTAATACTATACAGTACAATGCTACATAGACCGAATACAACACGATGTTAAACATGTAATAATATACAGTACAATGCTACATAGACCGAACACAACACGATGTTAAACATGTAATACTATACAGTACAATGCTACATAGACTGAATACAACACGATGTTAAACATGTAATACTAAACAGTACAATGCTACATAGACCTAATACAACACGATGTTAAACATGTAATACTATACAGTACAATGCTACATAGACTGAATACAACACGATGTTAAACATGTAATACTAGACAGTACAATGCTACATAGACTGAATACAACACGATGTTAAACATGCAATACTATACAGTACAATGCTACATAGACCGAACACAACACGATGTTAAACATGTAATACTATACAGTACAATGCTTCATAGACTGAATACAACACGATGTTAAACATGTAATACTATACAGTACAATGCTACATAGACCGAATACAACACGATGTTAAACATGTAATACTATACAGTACAATGCTTCATAGACTGAATACAACACGATGTTAAACATGTAATACTATACAGTACAATGCTACATAGACTGAATACAACACGATGTTAAACATGCAATACTATACAGTACAATGCTACATAGACCGAACACAACACGATGTTAAACATGTAATACTATACAGTACAATGCTACATAGACTGAATACAACACAATGTTAAACATGTAATACTATACAGTACAATGCTACATAGACCGAATACAACACGATGTTAAACATGTAACACTATACAGTACAATGCTACATAGACCGAACACAACACGATGTTAAACATGTAATACTATACAGTACAATGCTACATAGACTGAATACAACACGATGTTAAACATGTAATACTATACAGTACAATGCTACATAGACTGAATACAACACGATGTTGAACATGTAATACTATACAGTACAATGCTACATAGACCGAACACAACACGATGTTAAACATGTAATACTATACAGTACAATGCTACATAGACCGAATACAACACGATGTTAAACATGTAATACTATATAGTACAATGCTACATAGACCGATGTTAAACATGTAATACTATACAGTACAATGATACATAGACCGATGTTAAACATGTAATACTATACAGTACAATGCTTCATAGACTGAATACAACACGATGTTAAACATGTAATACTATACAGTACAATGCTACATAGACCGAATACAACACGATGTTAAACATGTAATACTATACAGTACAATGCTTCATAGACTGAATACAACACGATGTTAAACATGTAATACTATACAGTACAATGCTACATAGACCGAACAAAACACGATGTTAACATGTAATACTATACAGTACAATGCTACATAGACCGAACACAACACGATGTTAAACATGTAATACTATACAGTACAATGCTACATAGACTGAATACAACACGATGTTAAACATGTAATACTATACAGTACAATGCTACATAGACCGAACACAACACGATGTTAAACATGTAATACTATACAATACAATGCTACATAGACTGAATACAACACGATGTTAAACATGTAATACTATACAGTACAATGCTCCATAGACCGAACACAACACGATATTAAACATGTAATACTATACAGTACAATGCTACATAGACTGAATACAACACGATGTTAAACATGTAATACTATACAGTACAATGCGACATAGACTGAATACAACACGATGTTAAACATGTAATACTATACAGTACAATGCTACATAGACCGAACACAACACGATGTTAAACATGTAATACTATACAGTACAATGCTACATAGACTGAATACAACACGATGTTAAACATGTAATACTATACAGTACAATGCTACATAGACCGATGTTAAACATGTAATACTATACAGTACAATGATACATAGACCGATGTTAAACATGTAATACTATACAGTACAATGCTACATAGACCGAATACAACACGATGTTAAACATGTAATACTATACAGTACAATGCTACATAGACCGAATACAACACGATGTTAAACATGTAATATTATACAGTACAATGCTACATAGACCGAATACAACACGAGGTTAAACATGTAATACTATACAGTACAATGCTACATAGACCGAACACAACACGATGTTAAACATGTAATACTATACAGTACAATGCTACATAGACTGAATACAACACGATGTTAAACATGTAATACTATACAGTACAATGCTACATAGACCGAATACAACACGATGTTAAACATGTAATACTATACAGTACAATGCTACATAGACCGAATACAACACGATGTTAAACATGTAATACTATACAGTACAATGCTACATAGACCGAATAAAACACGATGTTAAACATGTAATACTATACACTACAATGCTACATAGACCGAATACAACACGATGTTAAACATGTAATACTATACAGTACAATGCTACATAGACTGAATACAACACGATGTTAAACATGTAACACTATACAGTACAATGCTACATAGACCGAATACAACACGATGTTAAACATGTAATACTATACAGTACAATGCTACATAGACCGAATACAACACGATGTTAAACATGTAATACTATACAGTACAATGCTACATAGACCGATGTTAAACATGTAATACTATACAGTACAATGATACATAAGCCGATGTTAAACATGTAATACTATACAGTACAATGCTACATAGACCGAATACAACACGATGTTAAACATGTAATACTATACAGTACAATGCTACATAGACCGAATACAACACGATGTTAAAAATGTAATATTATACAGTACAATGCTACATAGACCGAATACAACACGAGGTTAAACATGTAATACTATACAGTACAATGCTACATAGACCGAACACAACACGATGTTAAACATGTAATACTATACATTACAATGCTATATAGACTGAATACAACACGATGTTAAACATGTAATACTATACAGTACAATGCTACAGAGACCGAATACAACACGATGTTAAACATGTAATACTATACAGTACAATGCTACATAGACCGAACACAACACGATGTTAAACATGTAATACTATACAGTACAATGCTACATAGACTGAATACAACACGATGTTAAACATGTAATACTATACAGTACAATGCTACATAGACCGAATACAACACGATGTTAAACATGTAATACTATACAGTACAATGCTACATAGACCGAATACAACACGATGTTAAACATGTAATACTATACAGTACAATGCTACATAGACCGAACACAACACGATGTTAAACATGTAATACTATACAGTACAATGCTACATAGACCGAACAAAACACGATGTTAACATGTAATACTATACAGTACAATGCTACATAGACTGAATACAACACGATGTTAAACATGTAATACTATACAGTACAATGCTACATAGACTGAATACAACACGATGTTAAACATGCAATACTATACAGTACAATGCTACATAGACCGAACACAACACGATGTTAAACATGTAATACTATACAGTACAATGCTTCATAGACTGAATACAACACGATGTTAAACATGTAATACTATACAGTACAATGCTACATAGACCGAACACAACACGATGTTAAACATATAATACTATACAGTACAATGCTTCATAGACTGAATACAACACGATGTTAAACATGTAATACTATACAGTACAATGCTACATAGACCGAACAAAACACGAGGTTAAACATGTAATACTATACAGTACAATGCTTCATAGACTGAATACAACACGATGTTAAACATGTAATACTATACAGTACAATGCTACATAGACCGAATACAACACGATGTTAAACATGTAATACTATACAGTACAATGCTTCATAGACTGAATACAACACGATGTTAAACATGTAATACTATACAGTACAATGCTACATAGACCGAACAAAACACGATGTTAACATGTAATACTATACAGTACAATGCTACATAGACCGAACACAACACGATGTTAAACATGTAATACTATACAGTACAATGCTACATAGACTGAATACAACACGATGTTAAACATGTAATACTATACAGTACAATGCTACATAGACCGAACACAACACGATGTTAAACATGTAATACTATACAATACAATGCTACATAGACTGAATACAACACGATGTTAAACATGTAATACTATACAGTACAATGCTCCATAGACCGAACACAACACGATGTTAAACATGTAATACTATACAGTACAATGCTACATAGACTGAATACAACACGATGTTAAACATGTAATACTATACAGTACAATGCTACATAGACTGAATACAACACGATGTTAAACATGTAATACTATACAGTACAATGCTACATAGACCGAACACAACACGATGTTAAACATGTAATACTATACAGTACAATGCTACATAGACTGAATACAACACGATGTTAAACATGTAATACTATACAGTACAATGCTACATAGACCGATGTTAAACATGTAATACTATACAGTACAATGATACATAGACCGATGTTAAACATGTAATACTATACAGTACAATGCTACATAGACCGAATACAACACGATGTTAAACATGTAATACTATACAGTACAATGCTCCATAGACCGAACACAACACGATGTTAAACATGTAATACTATACAGTACAATGCTACATAGACTGAATACAACACGATGTTAAACATGTAATACTATACAGTACAATGCTACATAGACTGAATACAACACGATGTTAAACATGTAATACTATACAGTACAATGCTACATAGACCGAACACAACACGATGTTAAACATGTAATACTATACAGTACAATGCTACATAGACTGAATACAACACGATGTTAAACATGTAATACTATACAGTACAATGCTACATAGACCGATGTTAAACATGTAATACTATACAGTACAATGATACATAGACCGATGTTAAACATGTAATACTATACAGTACAATGCTACATAGACCGAATACAACACGAGGTTAAACATGTAATACTATACAGTACAATGCTACATAGACCGAACACAACACGATGTTAAACATGTAATACTATACAGTACAATGCTACATAGACTGAATACAACACGATGTTAAACATGTAATACTATACAGTACAATGCTACATAGACCGAATACAACACGATGTTAAACATGTAATACTATACAGTACAATGCTACATAGACTGAATACAACACGATGTTAAACATGTAATACTATACAGTACAATGCTACATAGACCGAATAAAACACGATGTTAAACATGTAATACTATACACTACAATGCTACATAGACCGAATACAACACGATGTTAAACATGTAATACTATACAGTACAATGCTACATAGACTGAATACAACACGATGTTAAACATGTAACACTATACAGTACAATGCTACATAGACCGAATACAACACGATGTTAAACATGTAATACTATACAGTACAATGCTACATAGACCGAATACAACACGATGTTAAACATGTAATACTATACAGTACAATGCTACATAGACCGATGTTAAACATGTAATACTATACAGTACAATGATACATAGGCCGATGTTAAACATGTAATACTATACAGTACAATGCTACATAGACCGAATACAACACGATGTTAAACATGTAATACTATACAGTACAATGCTACATAGACCGAATACAACACGATGTTAAACATGTAATATTATACAGTACAATGCTACATAGACCGAATACAACACGAGGTTAAACATGTAATACTATACAGTACAATGCTACATAGACCGAACACAACACGATGTTAAACATGTAATACTATACATTACAATGCTATATAGACTGAATACAACACGATGTTAAACATGTAATACTATACAGTACAATGCTACAGAGACCGAATACAACACGATGTTAAACATTTAATACTATACAGTACAATGCTACATAGACCGAATACAACACGATGTTAAACATGTAATACTATACAGTACAATGCTACATAGACCGAACACAACACGATGTTAAACATGTAATACTATACAGTACAATGCTACATAGACCGAATACAACACGATGTTAAACATGTAATACTATACAGTACAATGCTACATAGACCGAACACAACACGATGTTAAACATGTAATACTATACAGTACAATGCTACATAGACCGAACAAAACACGATGTTAACATGTAATACTATACAGTACAATGCTACATAGACTGAATACAACACGATGTTAAACATGTAATACTATACAGTACAATGCTACATAGACTGAATACAACACGATGTTAAACATGCAATACTATACAGTACAATGCTACATAGACCGAACACAACACGATGTTAAACATGTAATACTATACAGTACAATGCTTCATAGACTGAATACAACACGATGTTAAACATGTAATACTATACAGTACAATGCTACATAGACCGAACACAACACGATGTTAAACATATAATACTATACAGTACAATGCTTCATAGACTGAATACAACACGATGTTAAACATGTAATACTATACAGTACAATGCTACATAGACCGAACAAAACACGAGGTTAAACATGTAATACTATACAGTACAATGCTTCATAGACTGAATACAACACGATGTTAAACATGTAATACTATACAGTACAATGCTACATAGACCGAATACAACACGATGTTAAACATGTAATACTATACAGTACAATGCTTCATAGACTGAATACAACACGATGTTAAACATGTAATACTATACAGTACAATGCTACATAGACCGAACAAAACACGATGTTAACATGTAATACTATACAGTACAATGCTACATAGACCGAACACAACACGATGTTAAACATGTAATACTATACAGTACAATGCTACATAGACTGAATACAACACGATGTTAAACATGTAATACTATACAGTACAATGCTACATAGACCGAACACAACACGATGTTAAACATGTAATACTATACAATACAATGCTACATAGACTGAATACAACACGATGTTAAACATGTAATACTATACAGTACAATGCTCCATAGACCGAACACAACACGATGTTAAACATGTAATACTATACAGTACAATACTACATAGACTGAATACAACACGATGTTAAACATGTAATACTATACAGTACAATGCTACATAGACTGAATACAACACGATGTTAAACATGTAATACTATACAGTACAATGCTACATAGACCGAACACAACACGATGTTAAACATGTAATACTATACAGTACAATGCTACATAGACTGAATACAACACGATGTTAAACATGTAATACTATACAGTACAATGCTACATAGACCGATGTTAAACATGTAATACTATACAGTACAATGATACATAGACCGATGTTAAACATGTAATACTATACAGTACAATGCTACATAGACCGAATACAACACGATGTTAAACATGTAATACTATACAGTACAATGCTACATAGACCGAATACAACACGATGTTAAACATGTAATATTATACAGTACAATGCTACATAGACCGAATACAACACGAGGTTAAACATGTAATACTATACAGTACAATGCTACATAGACCGAACACAACACGATGTTAAACATGTAATACTATACAGTACAATGCTACATAGACTGAATACAACACGATGTTAAACATGTAATACTATACAGTACAATGCTACATAGACCGAATACAACACGATGTTAAACATGTAATACTATACAGTACAATGCTACATAGACCGAATACAACACGATGTTAAACATGTAATACTATACAGTACAATGCTACATAGACCGAATACAACACGATGTTAAACATGTAATACTATACACTACAATGCTACATAGACCGAATACAACACGATGTTAAACATGTAATACTATACAGTACAATGCTACATAGACTGAATACAACACGATGTTAAACATGTAACACTATACAGTACAATGCTACATAGACCGAATACAACACGATGTTAAACATGTAATACTATACAGTACAATGCTACATAGACCGAATACAACACGATGTTAAACATGTAATACTATACAGTACAATGCTACATAGACTGAATACAACACGATGTTAAACATGTAACACTATACAGTACAATGCTACATAGACCGAATACAACACGATGTTAAACATGTAATACTAAACAGTACAATGCTACATAGACCGAATACAACACGATGTTAAACATGTAATACTATACACTACAATGCTACATAGACCGAATACAACACGATGTTAAACATGTAATACTATACAGTACAATGCTACATAGACCAAATACAACACGATGTTAGACATGTAATACTATACAGTACAATGCTACATAGACCGATGTTAAACATGTAATACTATACAGTACAATGCTACATAGACCGATGTTAAACATGTAATACTATACAGTACAATGCTACATAGACCGAACACAACACGATGTTAAACATGTAATACTATACAGTACAATGCTACATAGACTGAATACAACACGATGTTAAACATGTAATACTATACAGTACAATGCTACATAGACCGAATACAACACGATGTTAAACATGTAATACTATACAGTACAATGCTACATAGACCGAATACAACACGATGTTAAACATGTAATACTATACAGTACAATGCTACATAGACCGATGTTAAACATGTAATACTATACAGTACAATGATACATAGGCCGATGTTAAACATGTAATACTATACAGTACAATGCTACATAGACCGAATACAACACGATGTTAAACATGTAATACTATACATTACAATGCTACATAGACCGAATACAACACGATGTTAAACATGTAATACTATACAGTACAATGCTACATAGACCGAACACAACACGATGCTAAACATGTAATACTATACAGTACAATGCTACATAGACCTAATACAACACGATGTTAAACATGTAATACTATACAGTACAATGCTACATAGACCGAACACAACACGATGTTAAACATGTAATACTATACAGTACAATGCTACATAGACCGAATACAACACGATGCTAAACATGTAATACTATACAGTACAATGCTACATAGACCTAAAACAACACGATGTTAAACATGTAATACTATACATTACAATGCTACATAGACCGAATACAACACGATGTTAAACATGTAATACTATACAGTACAATGCTACATAGACCGAATACAACACGATGTTAAACATGTAATACTATACAGTACAATGCTACATAGACCGAATACAACACGATGTTAAACATGTAATACTATACAGTACAATGCTACATAGACCGATGTTAAACATGTAATACTATACAGTACAATGATACATAGGCCGATGTTAAACATGTAATACTATACAGTACAATGCTACATAGACCGAATACAACACGATGTTAAACATGTAATACTATACATTACAATGCTACATAGACCGAATACAACACGATGTTAAACATGTAATATTATACAGTACAATGCTACATAGACCGAATACAACACGAGGTTAAACATGTAATACTATACAGTACAATGCTACATAGACCGAACACAACACGATGTTAAACATGTAATACTATACATTACAATGCTATATAGACTGAATACAACACGATGTTAAACATGTAATACTATACAGTACAATGCTACAGAGACCGAATACAACACGATGTTAAACATGTAATACTATACAGTACAATGCTACATAGACCGAATACAACACGATGTTAAACATGTAATACTGTACAGTACAATGCTACATAGACCGAACACAACACGATGTTAAACATGTAATACTATACAGTACAATGCTACATAGACTGAATACAACACGATGTTAAACATGTAATACTATACAGTAAAATGCTACATAGACCGAATACAACACGATGTTAAACATGTAATACTATACAGTACAATGCTACATAGACCGAATACAACACGATGTTAAACATGTAATACTATACAGTACAATGCTACATAGACCGAACACAACACGATGTTAAACATGTAATACTATACAGTACAATGCTACATAGACCGAACAAAACACGATGTTAACATGTAATACTATACAGTACAATGCTACATAGACTGAATACAACACGATGTTAAACATGTAATACTATACAGTACAATGCTACATAGACTGAATACAACACGATGTTAAACATGCAATACTATACAGTACAATGCTACATAGACCGAACACAACACGATGTTAAACATGTAATACTATACAGTACAATGCTTCATAGACTGAATACAACACGATGTTAAACATGTAATACTATACAGTACAATGCTACATAGACCGAATACAACACGATGTTAAACATGTAATACTATACAGTACAATGCTTCATAGACTGAATACAACACGATGTTAAACATGTAATACTATACAGTACAATGCTACATAGACTGAATACAACACGATGTTAAACATGCAATACTATACAGTACAATGCTACATAGACCGAACACAACACGATGTTAAACATGTAATACTATACAGTACAATGCTTCATAGATTGAATACAACACGATGTTAAACATGTAATACTATACAGTACAATGCTACATAGACCGAAGACAAGACGATGTTAAACATGTAATACTATACAGTACAATGCTACATAGACCGAACACAACACGATGTTAAACATGTAATACTATACAGTACAATGCTACATAGACTGATTACAACACGATGTTAAACATGTAATACTATACAGTACAATGCTACATAGACCGAATACAACACGATGTTAAACATGTAACACTATACAGTACAATGCTACATAGACCGAACACAACACGAGGTTAAACATGTAATATTATACAGTACAATGCTACATAGACTGAATACAACACGATGTTAAACATGTAATACTATACAGTACAATGCTACATAGACTGAATACAACACGATGTTAAACATGTAATACTATACAGTACAATGCTACATAGACCGAACACAACACGATGTTAAACATGTAATACTATACAGTAAAATGCTACATAGACCGAATACAACACGATGTTAAACATGTAATACTATATAGTACAATGCTACATAGACCGATGTTAAACATGTAATACTATACAGTACAATGATACATAGACCGATGTTAAACATGTAATACTATACAGTACAATGCTACATAGACCGAACACAACACGATGTTAAACATATAATACTATACAGTACAATGCTTCATAGACTGAATACAACACGATGTTAAACATGTAATACTATACAGTACAATGCTACATAGACCGAACAAAACACGAGGTTAAACATGTAATACTATACAGTACAATGCTTCATAGACTGAATACAACACGATGTTAAACATGTAATACTATACAGTACAATGCTACATAGACCGAATACAACACGATGTTAAACATGTAATACTATACAGTACAATGCCTCATAGACTGAATACAACACGATGTTAAACATGTAATACTATACAGTACAATGCTACATAGACCGAACAAAACACGATGTTAACATGTAATACTATACAGTACAATGCTACATAGACCGAACACAACACGATGTTAAACATGTAATACTATACAGTACAATGCTACATAGACTGAATACAACACGATGTTAAACATGTAATACTATACAGTACAATGCTACATAGACCGAACACAACACGATGTTAAACATGTAATACTATACAATACAATGCTACATAGACTGAATACAACACGATGTTAAACATGTAATACTATACAGTACAATGCTCCATAGACCGAACACAACACGATGTTAAACATGTAATACTATACAGTACAATGCTACATAGACTGAATACAACACGATGTTAAACATGTAATACTATACAGTACAATGCTACATAGACTGAATACAACACGATGTTAAACATGTAATACTATACAGTACAATGCTACATAGACCGAACACAACACGATGTTAAACATGTAATACTATACAGTACAATGCTACATAGACTGAATACAACACGATGTTAAACATGTAATACTATACAGTACAATGCTACATAGACCGATGTTAAACATGTAATACTATACAGTACAATGATACATAGACCGATGTTAAACATGTAATACTATACAGTACAATGCTACATAGACCGAATACAACACGATGTTAAACATGTAATACTATACAGTACAATGCTACATAGACCGAATACAACACGATGTTAAACATGTAATATTATACAGTACAATGCTACATAGACAGAATACAACACGAGGTTAAACATGTAATACTATACAGTACAATGCTACATAGACCGAACACAACACGATGTTAAACATGTAATACTATACAGTACAATGCTACATAGACTGAATACAACACGATGTTAAACATGTAATACTATACAGTACAATGCTACATAGACCGAATACAACACGATGTTAAACATGTAATACTATACAGTACAATGCTACATAGACCGAATACAACACGATGTTAAACATGTAATACTATACAGTACAATGCTACATAGACCGAACACAACACGATGTTAAACATGTAATACTATACAGTACAATGCTACATAGACCGAACAAAACACGATGTTAACATGTAATACTATACAGTACAATGCTACATAGACTGAATACAACACGATGTTAAACATGTAATACTATACAGTACAATGCTACATAGACTGAATACAACACGATGTTAAACATGCAATACTATACAGTACAATGCTACATAGACCGAACACAACACGATGTTAAACATGTAATACTATACAGTACAATGCTTCATAGACTGAATACAACACGATGTTAAACATGTAATACTATACAGTACAATGCTACATAGACCGAATACAACACGATGTTAAACATGTAATACTATACAGTACAATGCTTCATAGACTGAATACAACACGATGTTAAACATGTAATACTATACAGTACAATGCTACATAGACTGAATACAACACGATGTTAAACATGCAATACTATACAGTACAATGCTACATAGACCGAACACAACACGATGTTAAACATGTAATACTATACAGTACAATGCTTCATAGATTGAATACAACACGATGTTAAACATGTAATACTATACAGTACAATGCTACATAGACCGAAGACAAGACGATGTTAAACATGTAATACTATACAGTACAATGCTACATAGACCGAACACAACACGATGTTAAACATGTAATACTATACAGTACAATGCTACATAGACTGAATACAACACGATGTTAAACATGTAATACTATACAGTACAATGCTACATAGACCGAATACAACACGATGTTAAACATGTAACACTATACAGTACAATGCTACATAGACCGAACACAACACGAGGTTAAACATGTAATACTATACAGTACAATGCTACATAGACTGAATACAACACGATGTTAAACATGTAATACTATACAGTACAATGCTACATAGACTGAATACAACACGATGTTAAACATGTAATACTATACAGTACAATGCTACATAGACCGAACACAACACGATGTTAAACATGTAATACTATACAGTACAATGCTACATAGACCGAATACAACACGATGTTAAACATGTAATACTATATAGTACAATGCTACATAGACCGATGTTAAACATGTAATACTATACAGTACAATGATACATAGACCGATGTTAAACATGTAATACTATACAGTACAATGCTACATAGACCGAACACAACACGATGTTAAACATATAATACTATACAGTACAATGCTTCATAGACTGAATACAACACGATGTTAAACATGTAATACTATACAGTACAATGCTACATAGACCGAACAAAACACGAGGTTAAACATGTAATACTATACAGTACAATGCTTCATAGACTGAATACAACACGATGTTAAACATGTAATACTATACAGTACAATGCTACATAGACCGAATACAACACGATGTTAAACATGTAATACTATACAGTACAATGCCTCATAGACTGAATACAACACGATGTTAAACATGTAATACTATACAGTACAATGCTACATAGACCGAACAAAACACGATGTTAACATGTAATACTATACAGTACAATGCTACATAGACCGAACACAACACGATGTTAAACATGTAATACTATACAGTACAATGCTACATAGACTGAATACAACACGATGTTAAACATGTAATACTATACAGTACAATGCTACATAGACCGAACACAACACGATGTTAAACATGTAATACTATACAATACAATGCTACATAGACTGAATACAACACGATGTTAAACATGTAATACTATACAGTACAATGCTCCATAGACCGAACACAACACGATGTTAAACATGTAATACTATACAGTACAATGCTACATAGACTGAATACAACACGATGTTAAACATGTAATACTATACAGTACAATGCTACATAGACTGAATACAACACGATGTTAAACATGTAATACTATACAGTACAATGCTACATAGACCGAACACAACACGATGTTAAACATGTAATACTATACAGTACAATGCTACATAGACTGAATACAACACGATGTTAAACATGTAATACTATACAGTACAATGCTACATAGACCGATGTTAAACATGTAATACTATACAGTACAATGATACATAGACCGATGTTAAACATGTAATACTATACAGTACAATGCTACATAGACCGAATACAACACGATGTTAAACATGTAATACTATACAGTACAATGCTACATAGACCGAATACAACACGATGTTAAACATGTAATATTATACAGTACAATGCTACATAGACCGAATACAACACGAGGTTAAACATGTAATACTATACAGTACAATGCTACATAGACCGAACACAACACGATGTTAAACATGTAATACTATACAGTACAATGCTACATAGACTGAATACAACACGATGTTAAACATGTAATACTATACAGTACAATGCTACATAGACCGAATACAACACGATGTTAAACATGTAATACTATACAGTACAATGCTACATAGACCGAATACAACACGATGTTAAACATGTAATACTATACAGTACAATGCTACATAGACCGAATACAACACGATGTTAAACATGTAATACTATACACTACAATGCTACATAGACCGAATACAACACGATGTTAAACATGTAATACTATACAGTACAATGCTACATAGACTGAATACAACACGATGTTAAACATGTAACACTATACAGTACAATGCTACATAGACCGAATACAACACGATGTTAAACATGTAATACTATACAGTACAATGCTACATAGACCGAATACAACACGATGTTAAACATGTAATACTATACAGTACAATGCTACATAGACTGAATACAACACGATGTTAAACATGTAACACTATACAGTACAATGCTACATAGACCGAATACAACACGATGTTAAACATGTATTACTAAACAGTACAATGCTACATAGACCGAATACAACACGATGTTAAACATGTAATACTATACACTACAATGCTACATAGACCGAATACAACACGATGTTAAACATTTAATACTATACAGTACAATGCTACATACACCAAATACAACACGATGTTAGACATGTAATACTATACAGTACAATGCTACATAGACCGATGTTAAACATGTAATACTATACAGTACAATGCTACATAGACCGATGTTAAACATGTAATACTATACAGTACAATGCTACATAGACCGAACACAACACGATGTTAAACATGTAATACTATACAGTACAATGCTACATAGACCGAATACAACACGATGTTAAACATGTAATATTATACAGTACAATGCTACATAGACCGAATACAACACGAGGTTAAACATGTAATACTATACAGTACAATGCTACATAGACCGAACACAACACGATGTTAAACATGTAATACTATACAGTACAATGCTACATAGACTGAATACAACACGATGTTAAACATGTAATACTATACAGTACAATGCTACAGAGACCGAATACAACACGATGTTAAACATGTAATACTATACAGTACAATGCTACATAGACCGAATACAACACGATGTTAAACATGTAATACTATACAGTACAATGCTACATAGACCGAACACAATACGATGTTAAACATGTAATACTATACAGTACAATGCTACATAGACCGAATACAACACGATGTTAAACATGTAATACTATACAGTACAATGCTACATAGACCGAATACAACACGATGTTAAACATGTAATACTATACAGTACAATGCTACATAGACCGAATACAACACGATGTTAAACATGTAATACTATACAGTACAATGCTACATAGACCGAACACAACACGATTTTAAACATGTAATACTATACAGTACAATGCTACATAGACTGAATACAACACGATGTTAAACATGTAATACTATACAGTACAATGCTACATAGACTGAATACAACACGATGTTAAACATGTAATACTATACAGTACAATGCTACATAGACCGAACACAACACGATGTTAAACATGTAATACTATACAATACAATGCTACATAGACTGAATACAACACGATGTTAAACATGTAATACTATACAGTACAATGCTACATAGACCGAACACAACACGATGCTAAACATGTAATACTATACAGTACAATGCTACATAGACCTAATACAACACGATGTTAAACATGTAATACTATACAGTACAATGCTACATAGACCGAACACAACACGATGTTAAACATGTAATACTATACAGTACAATGCTACATAGACCGAATACAACACGATGCTAAACATGTAATACTATACAGTACAATGCTACATAGACCTAAAACAACACGATGTTAAACATGTAATACTATACATTACAATGCTACATAGACCGAATACAACACGATGTTAAACATGTAATACTATACAGTACAATGCTACATAGACCGAATACAACACGATGTTAAACATGTAATACTATACAGTACAATGCTACATAGACCGAATACAACACGATGTTAAACATGTAATACTATACAGTACAATGCTACATAGACCGAATACAACACGATGTTAAACATGTAATACTATACAGTACAATGCTACATAGACCGAATACAACACGATGTTAAACATGTAATACTATACAGTACAATGCTACATAGACCTAATACAACACGATGTTAAACATGTAATATTATACAGTACAATGCTACATAGACCGAATACAACACGAGGTTAAACATGTAATACTATACAGTACAATGCTACATAGACCGAACACAACACGATGTTAAACATGTAATACTATACATTACAATGCTACATAGACTGAATACAACACGATGTTAAACATGTAATACTATACAGTACAATGCTACAGAGACCGAATACAACACGATGTTAAACATGTAATACTATACAGTACAATGCTACATAGACCGAATACAACACGATGTTAAACATGTAATACTATACAGTACAATGCTACATAGACCGAACACAACACGATGTTAAACATGTAATACTATACAGTACAATGCTACATAGACTGAATACAACACGATGTTAAACATGTAATACTATACAGTACAATGCTACATAGACCGAATACAACACGATGTTAAACATGTAATACTATACAGTACAATGCTACATAGACCGAATACAACACGATGTTAAACATGTAATACTATACAGTACAATGCTACATAGACCGAACACAACACGATGTTAAACATGTAATACTATACAGTACAATGCTACATAGACTGAATACAACACGATGTTAAACATGTAATACTATACAGTACAATGCTACATAGACTGAATACAACACGATGTTAAACATGTAATACTATACAGTACAATGCTACATAGACCGAACACAACACGATGTTAAACATGTAATACTATACAATACAATGCTACATAGACTGAATACAACACGATGTTAAACATGTAATACTATACAGTACAATGCTACATAGACCGAACACAACACGATGCTAAACATGTAATACTATACAGTACAATGCTACATAGACCTAATACAACACGATGTTAAATATGTAATACTATACAGTACAATGCTACATAGACCGAACACAACACGATGTTAAACATGTAATACTATACAGTACAATGCTACATAGACCGAATACAACACGATGCTAAACATGTAATACTATACAGTACAATGCTACATAGACCTAAAACAACACGATGTTAAACATGTAATACTATACAGTACAATGCTACATAGACCGAATACAACACGATGTTAAACATGTAATAATATACAGTACAATGCTACATAGACCGAACACAACACGATGTTAAACATGTAATACTATACAGTACAATGCTACATAGACTGAATACAACACGATGTTAAACATGTAATACTATACAGTACAATGCTACATAGACCGATGTTAAACATGTAATACTATACAGTACAATGCTACATAGACCGATGTTAAACATGTAATACTATACAGTACAATGCTACATAGACCGAACACAACACGATGTTAAACATGTAATACTATACAGTACAATGCTACATAGACTGATTACAACACGATGTTAAACATGCAATACTATACAGTGCAATGCTACATAGACCGAACACAACACGATGTTAAACATGTAATACAATACAGTACAATGCTTCATAGACTGAATACAACACGATGTTAAACATGTAATACTATACAGTACAATGCTACTTAGACCGAATACAACACGTTGTTAAACATGTAATACTATACAGTACAATGCTTCATAGACTGAATACAACACGATGTTAAACATGTAATACTATACAGTACAATGCTACATAGACTGAATACAACACGATGTTAAACATGCAATACTATACAGTACAATGCTAAATAGACCGAACACAACACGATGTTAAACATGTAATACTATACAGTACAATGCTTCATAGACTGAATACAACACGAGGTTAAACATGTAATACTATACAGTACAATGCTACATAGACCGAATACAACACGATGTTAAACATGTAATACTATACAGTACAATGCTACATAGACCGAACACAACACGATGTTAAACATGTAATACTAAACAGTACAATGCTACATAGACTGAATACAACACGATGTTAAACATGTAATACTATACAGTACAATGCTACATAGACCGAATACAACACGATGTTAAACATGTAACACTATACAGTACAATGCTACATAGACCGAACACAACACGATGTTAAACATGTAATACTATACAGTACAATGCTACATAGACTGAATACAACACGATGTTAAACATGTAATACTATATGGTACAATGCTACATAGACTGAATACAACACGATGTTAAACATGTAATACTATACAGTACAATGCTACATAGACCGAACACAACACGATGTTAAACATGTAATACTATACAGTACAATGCTACATAGACTGAATACAACACGATGTTAAACATGTAATACTATACAGTACAATGCTACATAGACCGATGTTAAACATGTAATACTATACAGTACAATGATACATAGACCGATGTTAAACATGTAATACTATACAGTACAATGCTACATAGACCGAACACAACACGATGTTAAACATGTAATACTATACAGTACAATGCTACATAGACTGAATACAACACGATGTTAAACATGTAATACTATACAGTACAATGCTACATAGACCGAACAAAACACGAGGTTAAACATGTAATACTATACAGTACAATGATACATAGACCGATGTTAAACATGTAATACTATACAGTACAATGCTACATAGACCGAACACAACACGATGTTAAACATGTAATACTATACAGTACAATGCTACATAGACTGAATACAACACGATGTTAAACATGTAATACTATACAGTACAATGCTACATAGACCGAACAAAACACGAGGTTAAACATGTAATACTATACAGTACAATGCTTTATAGATTGAATACAACACGATGTTAAACATGTAATACTATTCAGTACAATGCTACATAGACCGAATACAACACGATGTTAAACATGTAATACTATACAGTACAATGCTTCATAGACTGAATACAACACGATGTTAAACATGTAATACTATACAGTACAATGCTACATAGACCGAACAAAAAACGATGTTAACATGTAATACTATACAGTACAATGCTACATAGACTGAATACAACACGATGTTAAACATGTAATACTATACAGTACAATGCTACATAGACTGAATACAACACGATGTTAAACATGTAATACTATACACTACAATGCTACATAGACCGAACACAACACGATGTTAAACATGTAATACTATACAGTACAATGCTACATAGACTGAATACAACACGATGTTAAACATGTAATACTATACAGTACAATGCTCCATAGACCGAACACAACACGATGTTAAACATGTAATACTATACAGTACAATGCTACATAGACTGAATACAACACGATGTTAAACATGTAATACTATACAGTACAATGCTACATAGACTGAATACAACACGATGTTAAACATGTAATACTATACAGTACAATGCTACATAGACCGAACACAACACGATGTTAAACATGTAATAATATACAGTACAATGCTACATAGACTGAATACAACACGATGTTAAACATGTAATACTATACAGTACAATGCTACATAGACCGATGTTAAACATGTAATACTATACAGTACAATGCTACATAGACCGAATACAACACGATGTTAAACATGTAATACTATATAGTACAATGCTACATAGACCGAAAACAACACGATGTTAAACATGTAATATTATACAGTACAATGCTACATAGACCGAATACAACACGAGGTTAAACATGTAATACTATACAGTACAATGCTACATAGACTGAATACAACACGATGTTAAACATGTAATACTATACAGTACAATGCTACATAGACTGAATAC
Organism: Bathymodiolus brooksi; assembly: GCA_963680875.1. Classification (NCBI taxonomy): domain Eukaryota; kingdom Metazoa; phylum Mollusca; class Bivalvia; order Mytilida; family Modiolidae; genus Bathymodiolus; species Bathymodiolus brooksi. The sequence continues at coordinate 117,580,635 of OY804577.1, forward strand.
AACACGATGTTAAACATGTAATACTATACACTACAATGCTACATAGACCGATGTTAAACATGTAATACTATACAGTACAATGCTACTTAGACCGATGTTAAACATGTAATACTATACAGTACAATGCTACATAGACCGAACACAACACGATGTTAAACATGTAATACTATACAGTACAATGCTACATAGACTGAATACAACACGATGTTAAACATGTAATACTATACAGTACAATGCTACATAGACCGAACACAACACGATGTTAAACATGTAATACTATACAATACAATGCTACATAGACTGAATACAACACGATGTTAAACATGTAATACTATACAGTACAATGCTCCATAGACCGAACACAACACGATGTTAAACATGTAATACTATACAGTACAATGCTACATAGACTGAATACAACACGATGTTAAACATGTAATACTATACAGTACAATGCTACATAGACTGAATACAACACGATGTTAAACATGTAATACTATACACTACAATGCTACATAGACCGAACACAACACGATGTTAAACATGTAATACTATACAGTACAATGCTACATAGACTGAATACAACACGATGTTAAACATGTAATACTATACAGTACAATGCTCCATAGACCGAACACAACACGATGTTAAACATGTAATACTATACAGTACAATGCTACATAGACTGAATACAACACGATGTTAAACATGTAATACTATACAGTACAATGCTACATAGACTGAATACAACACGATGTTAAACATGTAATACTATACAGTACAATGCTACATAGACCGAACACAACACGATGTTAAACATGTAATAATATACAGTACAATGCTACATAGACTGAATACAACACGATGTTAAACATGTAATACTATACAGTACAATGCTACATAGACCGATGTTAAACATGTAATACTATACAGTACAATGCTACATAGACCGAATACAACACGATGTTAAACATGTAATACTATATAGTACAATGCTACATAGACCGAAAACAACACGATGTTAAACATGTAATATTATACAGTACAATGCTACATAGACCGAATACAACACGAGGTTAAACATGTAATACTATACAGTACAATGCTACATAGACTGAATACAACACGATGTTAAACATGTAATACTATACAGTACAAAGCTACAGAGACCGAATACAACACGATGTTAAACATGTAATACTATACAGTACAATGCTACATAGACCGAATACAACACGATGTTAAACATGTAATACTATACAGTACAATGCTACATAGACCGAATACAACACGATGTTAAACATGTAATACTATACACTACAATGCTACATAGACCGAATACAACACGATGTTAAACATGTAATACTATACAGTACAATGCTACATAGACTGAATACAACACGATGTTAAACATGTAACACTATACAGTACAATGCTACATAGACCGAATACAACACGATGTTAAACATGTAATACTATACATTACAATGCTACATAGACCGAATACAACACGATGTTAAACATGTAACACTATACAGTACAATGCTACATAGACCGAATACAACACGATGTTAAACATGTAATACTAAACAGTACAATGCTACATAGACCGAATACAACACGATGTTAAACATGTAATACTATACACTACAATGCTACATAGACCGAATATAACACGATGTTAAACATGTAATACTATACAGTACAATGCTACATAGACCAAATACAACACGATGTTAGACATGTAATACTATACAGTACAATGCTACATAGACCGATGTTAAACATGTAATACTATACAGTACAATGCTACTTAGACCGATGTTAAACATGTAATACTATACAGTACAATGCTACATAGACCGAACACAACACGATGTTAAACATGTAATACTATACAGTACAATGCTTCATAGACTGAATACAACACGATGTTAAACATGTAATACTATACAGTACAATGCTACATAGACCGAATACAACACGATGTTAAACATGTAATACTATACAGTACAATGCTACATAGACCGAATACAACTCGATGTTAAACATGTAATACTATACAGTACAATGCTACATAGACCGAACACAACACGATGTTAAACATGTAATACTATACAGTACAATGCTACATAGACTGAATACAACACGATGTTAAACATGTAATACTATACAGTACAATGCTACATAGACTGAATACAACACGATGTTAAACATGTAATACTATACAGTACAAAGCTACATAGACCAAATACAACACGATGTTAGACATGTAATACTATACAGTACAATGCTACATAGACCGATGTTAAACATGTAATACTATACAGTACAATGCTACTTAGACCGATGTTAAACATGTAATACTATACAGTACAATGCTACATAGACCGAACACAACACGATGTTAAACATGTAATACTATACAGTACAATGCTACATAGACTGAATACAACACGATGTTAAACATGTAATACTATACAGTACAATGCTACATAGACCGAACACAACACGATGTTAGACATGTAATACTATACAGTACAATGCTACATAGACCGATGTTAAACATGTAATACTATACAGTACAATGCTACTTAGACCGATGTTAAACATGTAATACTATACAGTACAATGCTACATAGACCGATGTTAAACATGTAATACTATACAGTACAATGATACATAGACCGATGTTAAACATGTAATACTATACAGTACAATGCTACATAGACCGAACACAACACGATGTTAAACATGTAATACTATACAGTACAATGCTACATAGACTGAATACAACACGATGTTAAACATGTAATACTATACAGTACAATGCTACATAGACCGAACAAAACACGAGGTTAAACATGTAATACTATACAGTACAATGCTTTATAGATTGAATACAACACGATGTTAAACATGTAATACTATTCAGTACAATGCTACATAGACCGAATACAACACGATGTTAAACATGTAATACTATACAGTACAATGCTTCATAGACTGAATACAACACGATGTTAAACATGTAATACTATACAGTACAATGCTACATAGACCGAACAAAAAACGATGTTAACATGTAATACTATACAGTACAATGCTACATAGACTGAATACAACACGATGTTAAACATGTAATACTATACAGTACAATGCTACATAGCCTGAATACAACACGATGTTAAACATGTAATACTATACACTACAATGCTATATAGACCGAACACAACACGATGTTAAACATGTAATACTATACAGTACAATGCTACATAGACTGAATACAACACGATGTTAAACATGTAATACTATACAGTACAATGCTCCATAGACCGAACACAACACGATGTTAAACATGTAATACTATACAGTACAATGCTACATAGACTGAATACAACACGATGTTAAACATGTAATACTATACAGTACAATGCTACATAGACTGAATACAACACGATGTTAAACATGTAATACTATACAGTACAATGCTACATAGACCGATGTTAAACATGTAATACTATACAGTACAATGATACATAGACCGATGTTAAACATGTAATACTATACAGTACAATGCTACATAGACCGAACACAACACGATGTTAAACATGTAATACTATACAGTACAATGCTACATAGACTGAATACAACACGATGTTAAACATGTAATACTATACAGTACAATGCTACATAGACCGAACAAAACACGAGGTTAAACATGTAATACTATACAGTACAATGCTTTATAGATTGAATACAACACGATGTTAAACATGTAATACTATTCAGTACAATGCTACATAGACCGAATACAACACGATGTTAAACATGTAATACTATACAGTACAATGCTTCATAGACTGAATACAACACGATGTTAAACATGTAATACTATACAGTACAATGCTACATAGACCGAACAAAAAACGATGTTAACATGTAATACTATACAGTACAATGCTACATAGACTGAATACAACACGATGTTAAACATGTAATACTATACAGTACAATGCTACATAGACTGAATACAACACGATGTTAAACATGTAATACTATACACTACAATGCTACATAGACCGAACACAACACGATGTTAAACATGTAATACTATACAGTACAATGCTACATAGACTGAATACAACACGATGTTAAACATGTAATACTATACAGTACAATGCTCCATAGACCGAACACAACACGATGTTAAACATGTAATACTATACAGTACAATGCTACATAGACTGAATACAACACGATGTTAAACATGTAATACTATACAGTACAATGCTACATAGACTGAATACAACACGATGTTAAACATGTAATACTATACACTACAATGCTACATAGACCGAATACAACACGATGTTAAACATGTAATACTATACAGTACAATGCTCCATAGACCGAACACAACACGATGTTAAACATGTAATACTATACAGTACAATGCTACATAGACTGAATACAACACGATGTTAAACATGTAATACTATACAGTACAATGCTACATAGACCGAATACAACACGATGTTAAACATGTAATACTATACACTACAATGCTACATAGACCGAATACAACACGATGTTAAACATGTAATACTATACAGTACAATGCTACATAGACCAAATACAACACGATGTTAGACATGTAATACTATACAGTACAATGCTACATAGACCGATGTTAAACATGTAATACTATACAGTACAATGCTACTTAGACCGATGTTAAACATGTAATACTATACAGTACAATGCTACATAGACCGAACACAACACGATGTTAAACATGTAATACTATACAGTACAATGCTACATAGACTGAATACAACACGATGTTAAACATGTAATACTATACAGTACAATGCTACATAGACCGAACACAACACGATGTTAAACATGTAATACTATACAATACAATGCTACATAGACTGAATACAACACGATGTTAAACATGTAATACTATACAGTACAATGCTCCATAGACCGAACACAACACGATGTTAAACATGTAATACTATACAGTACAATGCTACATAGACTGAATACAACACGATGTTAAACATGTAATACTATACAGTACAATGCTACATAGACTGAATACAACACGATGTTAAACATGTAATACTATACACTACAATGCTACATAGACCGAACACAACACGATGTTAAACATGTAATACTATACAGTACAATGCTACATAGACTGAATACAACACGATGTTAAACATGTAATACTATACAGTACAATGCTCCATAGACCGAACACAACACGATGTTAAACATGTAATACTATACAGTACAATGCTACATAGACTGAATACAACACGATGTTAAACATGTAATACTATACAGTACAATGCTACATAGACTGAATACAACACGATGTTAAACATGTAATACTATACAGTACAATGCTACATAGACCGAACACAACACGATGTTAAACATGTAATAATATACAGTACAATGCTACATAGACTGAATACAACACGATGTTAAACATGTAATACTATACAGTACAATGCTACATAGACCGATGTTAAACATGTAATACTATACAGTACAATGCTACATAGACCGAATACAACACGATGTTAAACATGTAATACTATATAGTACAATGCTACATAGACCGAAAACAACACGATGTTAAACATGTAATATTATACAGTACAATGCTACATAGACCGAATACAACACGATGTTAAACATGTAATACTATACAGTACAATGCTACATAGACCGAATACAACACGATGTTAAACATGTAATACTATACACTACAATGCTACATAGACCGAATACAACACGATGTTAAACATGTAATACTATACAGTACAATGCTACATAGACTGAATACAACACGATGTTAAACATGTAACACTATACAGTACAATGCTACATAGACCGAATACAACACGATGTTAAACATGTAATACTATACACTACAATGCTACATAGACCGAATACAACACGATGTTAAACATGTAACACTATACAGTACAATGCTACATAGACCGAATACAACACGATGTTAAACATGTAATACTAAACAGTACAATGCTACATAGACCGAATACAACACGATGTTAAACATGTAATACTATACACTACAATGCTACATAGACCGAATACAACACGATGTTAAACATGTAATACTATACAGTACAATGCTACATAGACCAAATACAACACGATGTTAGACATGTAATACTATACAGTACAATGCTACATAGACCGATGTTAAACATGTAATACTATACAGTACAATGCTACTTAGACCGATGTTAAACATGTAATACTATACAGTACAATGCTACATAGACCGAACACAACACGATGTTAAACATGTAATACTATACAGTACAATGCTTCATAGACTGAATACAACACGATGTTAAACATGTAATACTATACAGTACAATGCTACATAGACCGAATACAACACGATGTTAAACATGTAATACTATACAGTACAATGCTACATAGACCGAATACAACTCGATGTTAAACATGTAATACTATACAGTACAATGCTACATAGACCGAACACAACACGATGTTAAACATGTAATACTATACAGTACAATGCTACATAGACTGAATACAACACGATGTTAAACATGTAATACTATACAGTACAATGCTACATAGACTGAATACAACACGATGTTAAACATGTAATACTATACAGTACAAAGCTACAGAGACCGAATACAACACGATGTTAAACATGTAATACTATACAGTACAATGCTACATAGACCGAATACAACACGATGTTAAACATGTAATACTATACAGTACAATGCTACATAGACCGAATACAACACGATGTTAAACATGTAATACTATACACTACAATGCTACATAGACCGAATACAACACGATGTTAAACATGTAATACTATACGGTACAATGCTACATAGACTGAATACAACACGATGTTAAACATGTAACACTATACAGTACAATGCTACATAGACCGAATACAACACGATGTTAAACATGTAATACTATACACTACAATGCTACATAGACCGAATACAACACGATGTTAAACATGTAACACTATACAGTACAATGCTACATAGACCGAATACAACACGATGTTAAACATGTAATACTAAACAGTACAATGCTACATAGACCGAATACAACACGATGTTAAACATGTAATACTATACACTACAATGCTACATAGACCGAATACAACACGATGTTAAACATGTAATACTATACAGTACAATGCTACATAGACCAAATACAACACGATGTTAGACATGTAATACTATACAGTACAATGCTACATAGACCGATGTTAAACATGTAATACTATACAGTACAATGCTACTTAGACCGATGTTAAACATGTAATACTATACAGTACAATGCTACATAGACCGAACACAACACGATGTTAAACATGTAATACTATACAGTACAATGCTACATAGACTGAATACAACACGATGTTAAACATGTAATACTATACAGTACAATGCTACATAGACCGAACACAACACGATGTTAAACATGTAATACTATACAATACAATGCTACATAGACTGAATACAACACGATGTTAAACATGTAATACTATACAGTACAATGCTCCATAGACCGAACACAACACGATGTTAAACATGTAATACTATACAGTACAATGCTACATAGACTGAATACAACACGATGTTAAACATGTAATACTATACAGTACAATGCTACATAGACTGAATACAACACGATGTTAAACATGTAATACTATACACTACAATGCTACATAGACCGAACACAACACGATGTTAAACATGTAATACTATACAGTACAATGCTACATAGACTGAATACAACACGATGTTAAACATGTAATACTATACAGTACAATGCTCCATAGACCGAACACAACACGATGTTAAACATGTAATACTATACAGTACAATGCTACATAGACTGAATACAACACGATGTTAAACATGTAATACTATACAGTACAATGCTACATAGACTGAATACAACACGATGTTAAACATGTAATACTATACAGTACAATGCTACATAGACCGAACACAACACGATGTTAAACATGTAATAATATACAGTACAATGCTACATAGACTGAATACAACACGATGTTAAACATGTAATACTATACAGTACAATGCTACATAGACCGATGTTAAACATGTAATACTATACAGTACAATGCTACATAGACCGAATACAACACGATGTTAAACATGTAATACTATATAGTACAATGCTACATAGACCGAAAACAACACGATGTTAAACATGTAATATTATACAGTACAATGCTACATAGACCGAATACAACACGAGGTTAAACATGTAATACTATACAGTACAATGCTACATAGACTGAATACAACACGATGTTAAACATGTAATACTATACAGTACAAAGCTACAGAGACCGAATACAACACGATGTTAAACATGTAATACTATACAGTACAATGCTACATAGACCGAATACAACACGATGTTAAACATGTAATACTATACAGTACAATGCTACATAGACCGAATACAACACGATGTTAAACATGTAATACTATACACTACAATGCTACATAGACCGAATACAACACGATGTTAAACATGTAATACTATACAGTACAATGCTACATAGACTGAATACAACACGATGTTAAACATGTAACACTATACAGTACAATGCTACATAGACCGAATACAACACGATGTTAAACATGTAATACTATACACTACAATGCTACATAGACCGAATACAACACGATGTTAAACATGTAACACTATACAGTACAATGCTACATAGACCGAATACAACACGATGTTAAACATGTAATACTAAACAGTACAATGCTACATAGACCGAATACAACACGATGTTAAACATGTAATACTATACACTACAATGCTACATAGACCGAATACAACACGATGTTAAACATGTAATACTATACAGTACAATGCTACATAGACCAAATACAACACGATGTTAGACATGTAATACTATACAGTACAATGCTACATAGACCGATGTTAAACATGTAATACTATACAGTACAATGCTACTTAGACCGATGTTAAACATGTAATACTATACAGTACAATGCTACATAGACCGAACACAACACGATGTTAAACATGTAATACTATACAGTACAATGCTTCATAGACTGAATACAACACGATGTTAAACATGTAATACTATACAGTACAATGCTACATAGACCGAATACAACACGATGTTAAACATGTAATACTATACAGTACAATGCTACATAGACCGAATACAACTCGATGTTAAACATGTAATACTATACAGTACAATGCTACATAGACCGAACACAACACGATGTTAAACATGTAATACTATACAGTACAATGCTACATAGACTGAATACAACACGATGTTAAACATGTAATACTATACAGTACAATGCTACATAGACCGATGATAAACATGTAATACTATACAGTACAATGCTACATAGACTGAATACAACACGATGTTAAACATGTAATACTATACAGTACAATGCTACATAGACCTAATACAACACGATGTTAAACATGTAATACTATACAGTACAATGCTACATAGACTGAATACAACACGATGTTAAACATGTAATACTATACAGTACAATGATACATAGACCGAACACAACACGATGTTAAACATGTAATACTATACAGTACAATGCTACATAGACTGAATACAACACGATGTTAAACATGTAATACTATACAGTACAATGCTACATAGACCGAATACAACACGATGTTAAACATGTAACACTATACAGTACAATGCTACATAGACCGAACACAACACGATGTTAAACATGTAATACTATACAGTACAATGCTACATAGACTGAATACAACACGATGTTAAACATGTAATACTATACAGTACAATGCTACATAGACTGAATACAACACGATGTTAAACATGTAATACTATACAGTACAATGCTACATAGACCGAACACAACACGATGTCAAACATGTAATACTATACAGTACAATGCTACATAGACTGAATACAACACGATGTTAAACATGTAATACTATACAGTACAATGCTACATAGACCGATGTTAAACATGTAATATTATACAGTACAATGCTACATAGACCGAATACAACACGAGGTTAAACATGTAATACTATACAGTACAATGCTACATAGACCGAACACAAGACGATGTTAAACATGTAATACTATACAGTACAATGCTACATAGACTGAATACAACACGATGTTAAACATGTAATACTATACAGTACAATGCTACAGAGACCGAATACAATACGATGTTAAACATGTAATACTATACAGTACAATGCTACATAGACCGAATACAACACGATGTTAAACATGTAACACTATACAGTACAATGCTACATAGACCGAATACAACACGATGTTAAACATGTAATACTAAACAGTACAATGCTACATAGACCGAATACAACACGATGTTAAACATGTAATACTATACACTACAATGCTACATAGACCGAATACAACACGATGTTAAACATGTAATACTATACAGTACAATGCTACATAGACCAAATACAACACGATGTTAGACATGTAATACTATACAGTACAATGCTACATAGACCGATGTTAAACATGTAATACTATACAGTACAATGCTACTTAGACCGATGTTAAACATGTAATACTATACAGTACAATGCTACATAGACCGAACACAACACGATGTTAAACATGTAATACTATACAGTACAATGCTACATAGACTGAATACAACACGATGTTAAACATGTAATACTATACAGTACAATGCTACATAGACCGAATACAACACGATGTTAAACATGTAATACTATACAGTACAATGCTACATAGACCGAATACAACACGATGTTAAACATGTAATACTATACAGTACAATGCTACATAGACCGAACACAACACGATGTTAAACATGTAATACTATACAGTACAATGCTACATAGACTGAATACAACACGATGTTAAACATGTAATACTATACAGTACAATGCTACATAGACCGAATACAACACGATGTTAAACATGTAACACTATACAGTACAATGCTACATAGACCGAACACAACACGATGTTAAACATGTAATACTATACAATACAATGCTACATAGACTGAATACAACACGATGTTAAACATGTAATACTATATGGTACAATGCTACATAGACTGAATACAACACGATGTTAAACATGTAATACTATACAGTACAATGCTACATAGACCGAACACAACACGATGTTAAACATGTAATACTATACAGTACAATGCTACATAGACTGAATACAACACGATGTTAAACATGTAATACTATACAGTACAATGCTACATAGACGATGTTAAACATGTAATACTATACAGTACAATGCTACATAGACCGATGTTAAACATGTAATACTATACAGTACAATGCTACATAGACCGAACACAACACGATGTTAAACATGTAATACTATACAGTACAATGCTACATAGACTGAATACAACACGATGTTAAACATGTAATACTATACAGTACAATGCTACATAGACCGAACAAAACACGAGGTTAAACATGTAATACTATACAGTACAATGCTTTATAGATTGAATACAACACGATGTTAAACATGTAATACTATTCAGTACAATGCTAAATAGACCGAATACAACACGATGTTAAACATGTAATACTATACAGTACAATGCTTCATAGACTGAATACAACACGATGTTAAACATGTAATACTATACAGTACAATGCTACATAGACCGAACAAAAAACGATGTTAACATGTAATACTATACAGTACAATGCTACATAGACTGAATACAACACGATGTTAAACATGTAATACTATACAGTACAATGCTACATAGACTGAATACAACACGATGTTAAACATGTAATACTATACACTACAATGCTACATAGACCGAACACAACACGATGTTAAACATGTAATACTATACAGTACAATGCTACATAGACTGAATACAACACGATGTTAAACATGCAATACTATACAGTACAATGCTACATAGACCGAACACAACACGATGTTAAACATGTAATACTATACAGTACAATGCTTCATAGACTGAATACAACACGATGTTAAACATGTAATACTATACAGTACAATGCTACATAGACCGAATACAACACGATGTTAAACATATAATACTATACAGTACAATGCTTCATAGACTGAATACAACACGATGTTAAACATGTAATACTATACAGTACAATGCTACATAGACCGAACAAAACACGAGGTTAAACATGTAATACTATACAGTACAATGCTTCATAGACTGAATACAACACGATGTTAAACATGTAATACTATACAGTACAATGCTACATAGACCGAATACAACACGATGTTAAACATGTAATACTATACAGTACAATGCTTCATAGACTGAATACAACACGATGTTAAACATGTAATACTATACAGTACAATGCTACATAGACCGAACAAAACACGATGTTAACATGTAATACTATACAGTACAATGCTACATAGACTGAATACAACACGATGTTAAACATGTAATACTATACAGTACAATGCTCCATAGACCGAACACAACACGATGTTAAACATGTAATACTATACAGTACAATGCTACATAGACTGAATACAACACGATGTTAAACATGTAATACTATACAGTACAATGCTACATAGACTGAATACAACACGATGTTAAACATGTAATACTATACAGTACAATGCTACATAGACCGAACACAACACGATGTTAAACATGTAATAATATACAGTACAATGCTACATAGACTGAATACAACACGATGTTAAACATGTAATACTATACAGTACAATGCTACATAGACCGATGTTAAACATGTAATACTATACAGTACAATGCTACATAGACCGAATACAACACGATGTTAAACATGTAATACTATATAGTACAATGCTACATAGACCGAAAACAACACGATGTTAAACATGTAATATTATACAGTACAATGCTACATAGACCGAATACAACACGAGGTTAAACATGTAATACTATACAGTACAATGCTACATAGACTGAATACAACACGATGTTAAACATGTAATACTATACAGTACAAAGCTACAGAGACCGAATACAACACGATGTTAAACATGTAATACTATACAGTACAATGCTACATAGACTGAATACAACACGATGTTAAACATGTAACACTATACAGTACAATGCTACATAGACCGAATACAACACGATGTTAAACATGTAATACTATACACTACAATGCTACATAGACCGAATACAACACGATGTTAAACATGTAACACTATACAGTACAATGCTACATAGACCGAATACAACACGATGTTAAACATGTAATACTAAACAGTACAATGCTACATAGACCGAATACAACACGATGTTAAACATGTAATACTATACACTACAATGCTACATAGACCGAATACAACACGATGTTAAACATGTAATACTATACAGTACAATGCTACATAGACCAAATACAACACGATGTTAGACATGTAATACTATACAGTACAATGCTACATAGACCGATGTTAAACATGTAATACTATACAGTACAATGCTACTTAGACCGATGTTAAACATGTAATACTATACAGTACAATGCTACATAGACCGAACACAACACGATGTTAAACATGTAATACTATACAGTACAATGCTTCATAGACTGAATACAACACGATGTTAAACATGTAATACTATACAGTACAATGCTACATAGACCGAATACAACACGATGTTAAACATGTAATACTATACAGTACAATGCTACATAGACCGAATACAACTCGATGTTAAACATGTAATACTATACAGTACAATGCTACATAGACCGAACACAACACGATGTTAAACATGTAATACTATACAGTACAATGCTACATAGACTGAATACAACACGATGTTAAACATGTAATACTATACAGTACAATGCTACATAGACCGATGATAAACATGTAATACTATACAGTACAATGCTACATAGACTGAATACAACACGATGTTAAACATGTAATACTATACAGTACAATGCTACATAGACCTAATACAACACGATGTTAAACATGTAATACTATACAGTACAATGCTACATAGACTGAATACAACACGATGTTAAACATGTAATACTATACAGTACAATGATACATAGACCGAACACAACACGATGTTAAACATGTAATACTATACAGTACAATGCTACATAGACTGAATACAACACGATGTTAAACATGTAATACTATACAGTACAATGCTACATAGACCGAATACAACACGATGTTAAACATGTAACACTATACAGTACAATGCTACATAGACCGAACACAACACGATGTTAAACATGTAATACTATACAGTACAATGCTACATAGACTGAATACAACACGATGTTAAACATGTAATACTATACAGTACAATGCTACATAGACTGAATACAACACGATGTTAAACATGTAATACTATACAGTACAATGCTACATAGACCGAACACAACACGATGTCAAACATGTAATACTATACAGTACAATGCTACATAGACTGAATACAACACGATGTTAAACATGTAATACTATACAGTACAATGCTACATAGACCGATGTTAAACATGTAATATTATACAGTACAATGCTACATAGACCGAATACAACACGAGGTTAAACATGTAATACTATACAGTACAATGCTACATAGACCGAACACAAGACGATGTTAAACATGTAATACTATACAGTACAATGCTACATAGACTGAATACAACACGATGTTAAACATGTAATACTATACAGTACAATGCTACAGAGACCGAATACAATACGATGTTAAACATGTAATACTATACAGTACAATGCTACATAGACCGAATACAACACGATGTTAAACATGTAACACTATACAGTACAATGCTACATAGACCGAATACAACACGATGTTAAACATGTAATACTAAACAGTACAATGCTACATAGACCGAATACAACACGATGTTAAACATGTAATACTATACACTACAATGCTACATAGACCGAATACAACACGATGTTAAACATGTAATACTATACAGTACAATGCTACATAGACCAAATACAACACGATGTTAGACATGTAATACTATACAGTACAATGCTACATAGACCGATGTTAAACATGTAATACTATACAGTACAATGCTACTTAGACCGATGTTAAACATGTAATACTATACAGTACAATGCTACATAGACCGAACACAACACGATGTTAAACATGTAATACTATACAGTACAATGCTACATAGACTGAATACAACACGATGTTAAACATGTAATACTATACAGTACAATGCTACATAGACCGAATACAACACGATGTTAAACATGTAATACTATACAGTACAATGCTACATAGACCGAATACAACACGATGTTAAACATGTAATACTATACAGTACAATGCTACATAGACCGAACACAACACGATGTTAAACATGTAATACTATACAGTACAATGCTACATAGACTGAATACAACACGATGTTAAACATGTAATACTATACAGTACAATGCTACATAGACCGAATACAACACGATGTTAAACATGTAACACTATACAGTACAATGCTACATAGACCGAACACAACACGATGTTAAACATGTAATACTATACAGTACAATGCTACATAGACTGAATACAACACGATGTTAAACATGTAATACTATATGGTACAATGCTACATAGACTGAATACAACACGATGTTAAACATGTAATACTATACAGTACAATGCTACATAGACCGAACACAACACGATGTTAAACATGTAATACTATACAGTACAATGCTACATAGACTGAATACAACACGATGTTAAACATGTAATACTATACAGTACAATGCTACATAGACGATGTTAAACATGTAATACTATACAGTACAATGCTACATAGACCGATGTTAAACATGTAATACTATACAGTACAATGCTACATAGACCGAACACAACACGATGTTAAACATGTAATACTATACAGTACAATGCTACATAGACTGAATACAACACGATGTTAAACATGTAATACTATACAGTACAATGCTACATAGACCGAACAAAACACGAGGTTAAACATGTAATACTATACAGTACAATGCTTTATAGATTGAATACAACACGATGTTAAACATGTAATACTATTCAGTACAATGCTACATAGACCGAATACAACACGATGTTAAACATGTAATACTATACAGTACAATGCTTCATAGACTGAATACAACACGATGTTAAACATGTAATACTATACAGTACAATGCTACATAGACCGAACAAAAAACGATGTTAACATGTAATACTATACAGTACAATGCTACATAGACTGAATACAACACGATGTTAAACATGTAATACTATACAGTACAATGCTACATAGACTGAATACAACACGATGTTAAACATGTAATACTATACACTACAATGCTACATAGACCGAACACAACACGATGTTAAACATGTAATACTATACAGTACAATGCTACATAGACTGAATACAACACGATGTTAAACATGCAATACTATACAGTACAATGCTACATAGACCGAACACAACACGATGTTAAACATGTAATACTATACAGTACAATGCTTCATAGACTGAATACAACACGATGTTAAACATGTAATACTATACAGTACAATGCTACATAGACCGAATACAACGCGATGTTAAACATATAATACTATACAGTACAATGCTTCATAGACTGAATACAACACGATGTTAAACATGTAATACTATACAGTACAATGCTACATAGACCGAACAAAACACGAGGTTAAACATGTAATACTATACAGTACAATGCTTCATAGACTGAATACAACACGATGTTAAACATGTAATACTATACAGTACAATGCTACATAGACCGAATACAACACGATGTTAAACATGTAATACTATACAGTACAATGCTTCATAGACTGAATACAACACGATGTTAAACATGTAATACTATACAGTACAATGCTACATAGACCGAACAAAACACGATGTTAACATGTAATACTATACAGTACAATGCTACATAGACTGAATACAACACGATGTTAAACATGTAATACTATACAGTACAATGCTCCATAGACCGAACACAACACGATGTTAAACATGTAATACTATACAGTACAATGCTACATAGACTGAATACAACACGATGTTAAACATGTAATACTATACAGTACAATGCTACATAGACTGAATACAACACGATGTTAAACATGTAATACTATACAGTACAATGCTACATAGACCGAACACAACACGATGTTAAACATGTAATAATATACAGTACAATGCTACATAGACTGAATACAACACGATGTTAAACATGTAATACTATACAGTACAATGCTACATAGACCGATGTTAAACATGTAATACTATACAGTACAATGCTACATAGACCGAATACAACACGATGTTAAACATGTAATACTATATAGTACAATGCTACATAGACCGAAAACAACACGATGTTAAACATGTAATATTATACAGTACAATGCTACATAGACCGAATACAACACGAGGTTAAACATGTAATACTATACAGTACAATGCTACATAGACTGAATACAACACGATGTTAAACATGTAATACTATACAGTACAAAGCTACAGAGACCGAATACAACACGATGTTAAACATGTAATACTATACAGTACAATGCTACATAGACCGAATACAACACGATGTTAAACATGTAATACTATACACTACAATGCTACATAGACCGAATACAACACGATGTTAAACATGTAATACTATACAGTACAATGCTACATAGACTGAATACAACACGATGTTAAACATGTAACACTATACAGTACAATGCTACATAGACCGAATACAACACGATGTTAAACATGTAATACTATACACTACAATGCTACATAGACCGAATACAACACGATGTTAAACATGTAACACTATACAGTACAATGCTACATAGACCGAATACAACACGATGTTAAACATGTAATACTAAACAGTACAATGCTACATAGACCGAATACAACACGATGTTAAACATGTAATACTATACACTACAATGCTACATAGACCGAATACAACACGATGTTAAACATGTAATACTATACAGTACAATGCTACATAGACCAAATACAACACGATGTTAGACATGTAATACTATACAGTACAATGCTACATAGACCGATGTTAAACATGTAATACTATACAGTACAATGCTACTTAGACCGATGTTAAACATGTAATACTATACAGTACAATGCTACATAGACCGAACACAACACGATGTTAAACATGTAATACTATACAGTACAATGCTACATAGACTGAATACAACACGATGTTAAACATGTAATACTATACAGTACAATGCTACATAGACCGAATACAACACGATGTTAAACATGTAATACTATACAGTACAATGCTACATAGACCGAATACAACACGATGTTAAACATGTAATACTATACAGTACAATGCTACATAGACCGAACACAACACGATGTTAAACATGTAATACTATACAGTACAATGCTACATAGACTGAATACAACACGATGTTAAACATGTAATACTATACAGTACAATGCTACATAGACCGATGATAAACATGTAATACTATACAGTACAATGCTACATAGACTGAATACAACACGATGTTAAACATGTAATACTATACAGTACAATGCTACATAGACCTAATACAACACGATGTTAAACATGTAATACTATACAGTACAATGCTACATAGACTGAATACAACACGATGTTAAACATGTAATACTATACAGTACAATGATACATAGACCGAACACAACACGATGTTAAACATGTAATACTATACAGTACAATGCTACATAGACTGAATACAACACGATGTTAAACATGTAATACTATACAGTACAATGCTACATAGACCGAATACAACACGATGTTAAACATGTAACACTATACAGTACAATGCTACATAGACCGAACACAACACGATGTTAAACATGTAATACTATACAGTACAATGCTACATAGACTGAATACAACACGATGTTAAACATGTAATACTATACAGTACAATGCTACATAGACTGAATACAACACGATGTTAAACATGTAATACTATACAGTACAATGCTACATAGACCGAACACAACACGATGTTAAACATGTAATACTATACAGTACAATGCTACATAGACTGAATACAACACGATGTTAAACATGTAATACTATACAGTACAATGCTACATAGACCGATGTTAAACATGTAATATTATACAGTACAATGCTACATAGACCGAATACAACACGAGGTTAAACATGTAATACTATACAGTACAATGCTACATAGACCGAACACAAGACGATGTTAAACATGTAATACTATACAGTACAATGCTACATAGACTGAATACAACACGATGTTAAACATGTAATACTATACAGTACAATGCTACAGAGACCGAATACAATACGATGTTAAACATGTAATACTATACAGTACAATGCTACATAGACCGAATACAACACGATGTTAAACATGTAACACTATACAGTACAATGCTACATAGACCGAATACAACACGATGTTAAACATGTAATACTAAACAGTACAATGCTACATAGACCGAATACAACACGATGTTAAACATGTAATACTATACACTACAATGCTACATAGACCGAATACAACACGATGTTAAACATGTAATACTATACAGTACAATGCTACATAGACCAAATACAACACGATGTTAGACATGTCATACTATACAGTACAATGCTACATAGACCGATGTTAAACATGTAATACTATACAGTACAATGCTACTTAGACCGATGTTAAACATGTAATACTATACAGTACAATGCTACATAGACCGAACACAACACGATGTTAAACATGTAATACTATACAGTACAATGCTACATAGACTGAATACAACACGATGTTAAACATGTAATACTATACAGTACAATGCTACATAGACCGAATACAACACGATGTTAAACATGTAATACTATACAGTACAATGCTACATAGACCGAATACAACACGATGTTAAACATGTAATACTATACAGTACAATGCTACATAGACCGAACACAACACGATGTTAAACATGTAATACTATACAGTACAATGCTACATAGACTGAATACAACACGATGTTAAACATGTAATACTATACAGTACAATGCTACATAGACCGAATACAACACGATGTTAAACATGTAACACTATACAGTACAATGCTACATAGACCGAACACAACACGATGTTAAACATGTAATACTATACAGTACAATGCTACATAGACTGAATACAACACGATGTTAAACATGTAATACTATATGGTACAATGCTACATAGACTGAATACAACACGATGTTAAACATGTAATACTATACAGTACAATGCTACATAGACCGAACACAACACGATGTTAAACATGTAATACTATACAGTACAATGCTACATAGACTGAATACAACACGATGTTAAACATGTAATACTATACAGTACAATGCTACATAGACCGATGTTAAACATGTAATACTATACAGTACAATGATACATAGACCGATGTTAAACATGTAATACTATACAGTACAATGCTACATAGACCGAACACAACACGATGTTAAACATGTAATACTATACAGTACAATGCTACATAGACTGAATACAACACGATGTTAAACATGTAATACTATACAGTACAATGCTACATAGACCGAACAAAACACGAGGTTAAACATGTAATACTATACAGTACAATGCTTTATAGATTGAATACAACACGATGTTAAACATGTAATACTATTCAGTACAATGCTACATAGACCGAATACAACACGATGTTAAACATGTAATACTATACAGTACAATGCTTCATAGACTGAATACAACACGATGTTAAACATGTAATACTATACAGTACAATGCTACATAGACCGAACAAAAAACGATGTTAACATGTAATACTATACAGTACAATGCTACATAGACTGAATACAACACGATGTTAAACATGTAATACTATACAGTACAATGCTACATAGACTGAATACAACACGATGTTAAACATGTAATACTATACACTACAATGCTACATAGACCGAACACAACACGATGTTAAACATGTAATACTATACAGTACAATGCTACATAGACTGAATACAACACGATGTTAAACATGTAATACTATACAGTACAATGCTCCATAGACCGAACACAACACGATGTTAAACATGTAATACTATACAGTACAATGCTACATAGACTGAATACAACACGATGTTAAACATGTAATACTATACAGTACAATGCTACATAGACTGAATACAACACGATGTTAAACATGTAATACTATACAGTACAATGCTACATAGACCGAACACAACACGATGTTAAACATGTAATAATATACAGTACAATGCTACATAGACTGAATACAACACGATGTTAAACATGTAATACTATACAGTACAATGCTACATAGACCGATGTTAAACATGTAATACTATACAGTACAATGCTACATAGACCGAATACAACACGATGTTAAACATGTAATACTAAACAGTACAATGCTACATAGACCGAATACAACACGATGTTAAACATGTAATACTATACACTACAATGCTACATAGACCGAATACAACACGATGTTAAACATGTAATACTATACAGTACAATGCTACATAGACCAAATACAACACGATGTTAGACATGTAATACTATACAGTACAATGCTACATAGACCGATGTTAAACATGTAATACTATACAGTACAATGCTACTTAGACCGATGTTAAACATGTAATACTATACAGTACAATGCTACATAGACCGAACACAACACGATGTTAAACATGTAATACTATACAGTACAATGCTACATAGACTGAATACAACACGATGTTAAACATGTAATACTATACAGTACAATGCTACGTAGACGGAATACAACACGATGTTAAACATGTAATACTATACAGTACAATGCTACATAGACCGAATACAACACGATGTTAAACATGTAATACTATACAGTACAATGCTACATAGACCGAATACAACACGATGTTAAACATGTAATACTATACACTACAATGCTACATAGACCGAATACAACACGATGTTAAACATGTAATACTATACAGTACAATGCTACATAGACTGAATACAACACGATGTTAAACATGTAACACTATACAGTACAATGCTACATAGACCGAATACAACACGATGTTAAACATGTAATACTATACACTACAATGCTACATAGACCGAATACAACACGATGTTAAACATGTAACACTATACAGTACAATGCTACATAGACCGAATACAACACGATGTTAAACATGTAATACTAAACAGTACAATGCTACATAGACCGAATACAACACGATGTTAAACATGTAATACTATACACTACAATGCTACATAGACCGAATACAACACGATGTTAAACATGTAATACTATACAGTACAATGCTACATAGACCAAATACAACACGATGTTAGACATGTAATACTATACAGTACAATGCTACATAGACCGATGTTAAACATGTAATACTATACAGTACAATGCTACTTAGACCGATGTTAAACATGTAATACTATACAGTACAATGCTACATAGACCGAACACAACACGATGTTAAACATGTAATACTATACAGTACAATGCTACATAGACTGAATACAACACGATGTTAAACATGTAATACTATACAGTACAATGCTACATAGACCGAATACAACACGATGTTAAACATGTAATACTATACAGTACAATGCTACATAGACCGAATACAATACGATGTTAAACATGTAATACTATACAGTACAATGCTACATAGACCGAACACAACACGATGTTAAACATGTAATACTATACAGTACAATGCTACATAGACTGAATACAACACGATGTTAAACATGTAATACTATACAGTACAATGCTACATAGACCGATGATAAACATGTAATACTATACAGTACAATGCTACATAGACTGAATACAACACGATGTTAAACATGTAATACTATACAGTACAATGCTACATAGACCTAATACAACACGATGTTAAACATGTAATACTATACAGTACAATGCTACATAGACTGAATACAACACGATGTTAAACATGTAATACTATACAGTACAATGATACATAGACCGAACACAACACGATGTTAAACATGTAATACTATACAGTACAATGCTACATAGACTGAATACAACACGATGTTAAACATGTAATACTATACAGTACAATGCTACATAGACCGAATACAACACGATGTTAAACATGTAACACTATACAGTACAATGCTACATAGACCGAACACAACACGATGTTAAACATGTAATACTATACAGTACAATGCTACATAGACTGAATACAACACGATGTTAAACATGTAATACTATACAGTACAATGCTACATAGACTGAATACAACACGATGTTAAACATGTAATACTATACAGTACAATGCTACATAGACCGAACACAACACGATGTTAAACATGTAATACTATACAGTACAATGCTACATAGACTGAATACAACACGATGTTAAACATGTAATACTATACAGTACAATGCTACATAGACCGATGTTAAACATGTAATATTATACAGTACAATGCTACATAGACCGAATACAACACGAGGTTAAACATGTAATACTATACAGTACAATGCTACATAGACCGAACACAAGACGATGTTAAACATGTAATACTATACAGTACAATGCTACATAGACTGAATACAACACGATGTTAAACATGTAATACTATACAGTACAATGCTACAGAGACCGAATACAATACGATGTTAAACATGTAATACTATACAGTACAATGCTACATAGACCGAATACAACACGATGTTAAACATGTAACACTATACAGTACAATGCTACATAGACCGAATACAACACGATGTTAAACATGTAATACTAAACAGTACAATGCTACATAGACCGAATACAACACGATGTTAAACATGTAATACTATACACTACAATGCTACATAGACCGAATACAACACGATGTTAAACATGTAATACTATACAGTACAATGCTACATAGACCAAATACAACACGATGTTAGACATGTAATACTATACAGTACAATGCTACATAGACCGATGTTAAACATGTAATACTATACAGTACAATGCTACTTAGACCGATGTTAAACATGTAATACTATACAGTACAATGCTACATAGACCGAACACAACACGATGTTAAACATGTAATACTATACAGTACAATGCTACATAGACTGAATACAACACGATGTTAAACATGTAATACTATACAGTACAATGCTACATAGACCGAATACAACACGATGTTAAACATGTAATACTATACAGTACAATGCTACATAGACCGAATACAACACGATGTTAAACATGTAATACTATACAGTACAATGCTACATAGACCGAACACAACACGATGTTAAACATGTAATACTATACAGTACAATGCTACATAGACTGAATACAACACGATGTTAAACATGTAATACTATACAGTACAATGCTACATAGACTGAATACAACACGAAATTAAACATGTAATACTATACAGTACAATGCTACATAGACTGAACACAACACGATGTTAAACATGTAATACTATACAATACAATGATACATAGACTGAATACAACACGATGTTAAACATGTAATACTATACAGTACAATGCTACATAGACCGAACACAACACGATGCTAAACATGTAATACTATACAGTACAATGCTACATAGACCTAATACAACACGATGTTAAACATGTAATACTATACAGTACAATGCTACATAGACCGAACACAACACGATGTTAAACATGTAATACTATACAGTACAATGCTACATAGACTGAATACAACACGATGTTAAACATGTAATACTATACAGTACAATGCTACATAGACTGAATACAACACGATGTTAAACATGTAATACTATACAGTACAATGCTACATAGACCGAACACAACACGATGTTAAACATGTAATACTATACAGTACAATGCTACATAGACTGAATACAACACGATGTTAAACATGTAATACTATACAGTACAATGCTACATAGACCGATGTTAAACATGTAATATTATACAGTACAATGCTACATAGACCGAATACAACACGAGGTTAAACATGTAATACTATACAGTACAATGCTACATAGACCGAACACAAGACGATGTTAAACATGTAATACTATACAGTACAATGCTACATAGACTGAATACAACACGATGTTAAACATGTAATACTATACAGTACAATGCTACAGAGACCGAATACAATACGATGTTAAACATGTAATACTATACAGTACAATGCTACATAGACCGAATACAACACGATGTTAAACATGTAACACTATACAGTACAATGCTACATAGACCGAATACAACACGATGTTAAACATGTAATACTAAACAGTACAATGCTACATAGACCGAATACAACACGATGTTAAACATGTAATACTATACACTACAATGCTACATAGACCGAATACAACACGATGTTAAACATGTAATACTATACAGTACAATGCTACATAGACCAAATACAACACGATGTTAGACATGTAATACTATACAGTACAATACTACATAGACCGATGTTAAACATGTAATACTATACAGTACAATGCTACTTAGACCGATGTTAAACATGTAATACTATACAGTACAATGCTACATAGACCGAACACAACACGATGTTAAACATGTAATACTATACAGTACAATGCTACATAGACTGAATACAACACGATGTTAAACATGTAATACTATACAGTACAATGCTACATAGACCGAATACAACACGATGTTAAACATGTAATACTATACAGTACAATGCTACATAGACCGAATACAACACGATGTTAAACATGTAATACTATACAGTACAATGCTACATAGACCGAACACAACACGATGTTAAACATGTAATACTATACAGTACAATGCTACATAGACTGAATACAACACGATGTTAAACATGTAATACTATACAGTACAATGCTACATAGACTGAATACAACACGAAATTAAACATGTAATACTATACAGTACAATGCTACATAGACTGAACACAACACGATGTTAAACATGTAATACTATACAATACAATGATACATAGACTGAATACAACACGATGTTAAACATGTAATACTATACAGTACAATGCTACATAGACCGAACACAACACGATGCTAAACATGTAATACTATACAGTACAATGCTACATAGACCTAATACAACACGATGTTAAACATGTAATACTATACAGTACAATGCTACATAGACCGAACACAACACGATGTTAAACATGTAATACTATACAGTACAATGCTACATAGACTGAATACAACACGATGTTAAACATGTAATACTATACAGTACAATGATACATAGACCGAATACAACACGATGTTAAACATGTAACACTATACAGTACAATGCTACATAGACCGATGATAAACATGTAATACTATACAGTACAATGCTACATAGACTGAATACAACACGATGTTAAACATGTAATACTATACAGTACAATGCTACATAGACCTAATACAACACGATGTTAAACATGTAATACTATACAGTACAATGCTACATAGACTGAATACAACACGATGTTAAACATGTAATACTATACAGTACAATGATACATAGACCGAACACAACACGATGTTAAACATGTAATACTATACAGTACAATGCTACATAGACCGAACACAACACGATGTTAAACATGTAATACTATACAGTACAATGCTACATAGACTGAATACAACACGATGTTAAACATGTAATACTATACAGTACAATGCTACATAGACCGAATACAACACGATGTTAAACATGTAATACTATACAGTACAATGCTACATAGACCGAATACAACACGATGTTAAACATGTAATACTATACAGTACAATGCTACATAGACCGAACACAACACGATGTTAAACATGTAATACTATACACTACAATGCTACATAGACTGAATACAACACGATGTTAAACATGTAATACTATACAGTACAATGCTACATAGACTGAATACAACACGAAATTAAACATGTAATACTATACAGTACAATGCTACATAGACTGAACACAACACGATGTTAAACATGTAATACTATACAATACAATGCTACATAGACTGAATACAACACGATGTTAAACATGTAATACTATACAGTACAATGCTACATAGACCGAACACAACACGATGCTAAACATGTAATACTATACAGTACAATGCTACATAGACCTAATACAACACGATGTTAAACATGTAATACTATACAGTACAATGCTACATAGACCGAACACAACACGATGTTAAACATGTAATACTATACAGTACAATGCTACATAGACTGAATACAACACGATGTTAAACATGTAATACTATACAGTACAATGATACATAGACCGAATACAACACGATGTTAAACATGTAACACTATACAGTACAATGCTACATAGACCGATGATAAACATGTAATACTATACAGTACAATGCTACATAGACTGAATACAACACGATGTTAAACATGTAATACTATACAGTACAATGCTACATAGACCTAATACAACACGATGTTAAACATGTAATACTATACAGTACAATGCTACATAGACTGAATACAACACGATGTTAAACATGTAATACTATACAGTACAATGATACATAGACCGAACACAACACGATGTTAAACATGTAATACTATACAGTACAATGCTACATAGACTGAATACAACACGATGTTAAACATGTAATACTATACAGTACAATGCTACATAGACCGAATACAACACGATGTTAAACATGTAACACTATACAGTACAATGCTACATAGACCGAACACAACACGATGTTAAACATGTAATACTATACAGTACAATGCTACATAGACTGAATACAACACGATGTTAAACATGTAATACTATACAGTACAATGCTACATAGACTGAATACAACACGATGTTAAACATGTAATACTATACAGTACAATGCTACATAGACTGAATACAACACGATGTTAAACATGTAATACTATACAGTACAATGCTACATAGACCGATGTTAAACATGTAATATTATACAGTACAATGCTACATAGACCGAATACAACACGAGGTTAAACATGTAATACTATACAGTACAATGCTACATAGACCGAACACAAGACGATGTTAAACATGTAATACTATACAGTACAATGCTACATAGACTGAATACAACACGATGTTAAACATGTAATACTATACAGTACAATGCTACAGAGACCGAATACAATACGATGTTAAACATGTAATACTATACAGTACAATGCTACATAGACCGAATACAACACGATGTTAAACATGTAATACTATACAGTACAATGCTACATAGACCGAATACAACACGATGTTAAACATGTAATGCTATACACTACAATGCTACATAGACCGAATACAACACGATGTTAAACATGTAATACTATACAGTACAATGCTACATAGACTGAATACAACACGATGCTAAACATGTAACACTATACAGTACAATGCTACATAGACCGAATACAACACGATGTTAAACATGTAATACTATACACTACAATGCTACATAGACCGAATACAACACGATGTTAAACATGTAATACTATACAGTACAATGCTACATAGACTGAATACAACACGATGTTAAACATGTAATACTAAACAGTACAATGCTACATAGACCGAATACAACACGATGTTAAACATGTAATACTATACACTACAATGCTACATAGACCGAATACAACACGATGTTAAACATGTAATACTATACAGTACAATGCTATATAGACCAAATACAACACGATGTTAGACATGTAATACTATACAGTACAATGCTACATAGACCGATGTTAAACATGTAATACTATACAGTACAATGCTACATAGACCGATGTTAAACATGTAATACTATACAGTACAATGCTACATAGACCGAATACAACACGATGTTAAACATGTAATACTATACAGTACAATGCTACATAGACCGAATACAACACGATGTTAAACATGTAATACTATACAGTACAATGCTACATAGACCGAACACAACACGATGTTAAACATGTAATACTATACAGTACAATGCTACATAGACTGAATACAACACGATGTTAAACATGTAATACTATACAGTACAATGCTACATAGACTGAATACAACACGATGTTAAACATGTAATACTATACAGTACAATGCTACATAGACCGAACACAACACGATGTTAAACATGTAATACTATACAATACAATGCTACATAGACTGAATACAACACGATGTTAAACATGTAATACTATACAGTACAATGCTACATAGACCGAATACAACACGATGTTAAACATGTAACACTATACAGTACAATGCTACATAGACCGAATACAACACGATGTTAAACATGTAATACAATACAGTACAATGCTACATAGACTGAATACAACACGATGTTAAACATGTAATACTATACAGTACAATGCTACATAGACCTAATACAACACGATGTTAAACATGTAATACTATACAGTACAATGCTACATAGACTGAATACAACACGATGTTAAACATGTAATACTATACAGTACAATGATACATAGACCGAACACAACACGATGTTAAACATGTAATACTATACAGTACAATGCTACATAGACTGAATACAACACGATGTTAAACATGTAATACTATACAGTACAATGCTACATAGACCGAATACAACACGATGTTAAACATGTAACACTATACAGTACAATGCTACATAGACCGAACACAACACGATGTTAAACATGTAATACTATACAGTACAATGCTACATAGACTGAATACAACACGATGTTAAACATGTAATACTATACAGTACAATGCTACATAGACTGAATACAACACGATGTTAAACATGTAATACTATACAGTACAATGCTACATAGACCGAACACAACACGATGTTAAACATGTAATACTATACAGTACAATGCTACATAGACTGAATACAACACGATGTTAAACATGTAATACTATACAGTACAATGCTACATAGACCGATGTTAAACATGTAATATTATACAGTACAATGCTACATAGACCGAATACAACACGAGGTTAAACATGTAATACTATACAGTACAATGCTACATAGACCGAACACAAGACGATGTTAAACATGTAATACTATACAGTACAATGCTACATAGACTGAATACAACACGATGTTAAACATGTAATACTATACAGTACAATGCTACAGAGACCGAATACAATACGATGTTAAACATGTAATACTATACAGTACAATGCTACATAGACCGAATACAACACGATGTTAAACATGTAATACTATACAGTACAATGCTACATAGACCGAATACAACACGATGTTAAACATGTAATGCTATACACTACAATGCTACATAGACCGAATACAACACGATGTTAAACATGTAATACTATACAGTACAATGCTACATAGACTGAATACAACACGATGCTAAACATGTAACACTATACAGTACAATGCTACATAGACCGAATACAACACGATGTTAAACATGTAATACTATACACTACAATGCTACATAGACCGAATACAACACGATGCTAAACATGTAATACTATACAGTACAATGCTACATAGACTGAATACAACACGATGTTAAACATGTAATACTAAACAGTACAATGCTACATAGACCGAATACAACACGATGTTAAACATGTAATACTATACACTACAATGCTACATAGACCGAATACAACACGATGTTAAACATGTAATACTATACAGTACAATGCTACATAGACCAAATACAACACGATGTTAGACATGTAATACTATACAGTACAATGCTACATAGACCGATGTTAAACATGTAATACTATACAGTACAATGCTACATAGACCGATGTTAAACATGTAATACTATACAGTACAATGCTACATAGACCGAATACAACACGATGTTAAACATGTAATACTATACAGTACAATGCTACATAGACCGAATACAACACGATGTTAAACATGTAATACTATACAGTACAATGCTACATAGACCGAACACAACACGATGTTAAACATGTAATAATATACAGTACAATGCTACATAGACTGAATACAACACGATGTTAAACATGTAATACTATACAGTACAATGCTACATAGACTGAATACAACACGATGTTAAACATGTAATACTATACAGTACAATGCTACATAGACCGAACACAACACGATGTTAAACATGTAATACTATACAATACAATGCTACATAGACTGAATACAACACGATGTTAAACATGTAATACTATACAGTACAATGCTACATAGACCGAACACAACACGATGCTAAACATGCAATACTATACAGTACAATGCTACATAGACCTAATACAACACGATGTTAAACATGTAATACTATACAGTACAATGCTACATAGACCGAACACAACACGATGTTAAACATGTAATACTATACAGTACAATGCTACATAGACTGAATACAACACGATGTTAAACATGTAATACTATACAGTACAATGATACATAGACCGAATACAACACGATGTAAAACATGTAACACTATACAGTACAATGCTACATAGACCGATGATAAACATGTAATACTATACAGTACAATGCTACATAGATTGAATAAAACACGATGTTAAACATGTAATACTATACAGTACAATGCTACATAGACCTAATACAACACGATGTTAAACATGTAATACTATACAGTACAATGCTACATAGACTGAATACAACACGATGTTAAACATGTAATACTATACAGTACAATGCTACATAGACCGAATACAACACGATGTTAAACATGTAACACTATACAGTACAATGCTACATAGACTGAATACAACACGATGTTAAACATGTAATACTATACAGTACAATGCTACATAGACCGAATACAACACGATGTTAAACATGTAACACTATACAGTACAATGCTACATAGACTGAATACAACACGATGTTAAACATGTAATACTATACAGTACAATGATACATAGACCGAATACAACACGATGTTAAACATGTAACACTATACAGTACAATGTTACATAGACCGATGATAAACATGTAATACTATACAGTACAATGCTACATAGACTGAATACAACAGGATGTTAAACATGTAATACTATACAGTACAATGCTACATAGACCTAATACAACACGATGTTAAACATGTAATACTATACAGTACAATGCTACATAGACTGAATACAACACGATGTTAAACATGTAATACTATACAGTACAATGATACATAGACCGAACACAACACGATGTTAAACATGTAATACTATACAGTACAATGCTACATAGACTGAATACAACACGATGTTAAACATGTAATACTATACAGTACAATGCTACATAGACCGAATACAACACGATGTTAAACATGTAACACTATACAGTACAATGCTACATAGACCGAACACAACACGATGTTAAACATGTAATACAATACAATACAATGCTACATAGACTGAATACAACACGATGTTAAACATGTAATACTATACAGTACAATGCTACATAGACTGAATACAACACGATGTTAAACATGTAATACTATACAGTACAATGCTACATAGACCGAACACAATACGATGTTAAACATGTAATACTATACAGTACAATGCTACATAGACTGAATACAACACGATGTTAAACATGTAATACTATACAGTACAATGCTACATAGACCGATGTTAAACATGTAATATTATACAGTACAATGCTACATAGACCGAATACAACACGAGGTTAAACATGTAATACTATACAGTACAATGCTACATAGACCGAACACAACACGATGTTAAACATGTAATACTATACAATACAATGCTACATAGACCGAATACAACACGATGTTAAACATGTAATACTATACAGTACAATGCTACAGAGACCGAATACAATACGATGTTAAACATGTAATACTATACAGTACAATGCTACATAGACCGAATACAACACGATGTTAAACATGTAATACTATACAGTACAATGCTACATAGACCGAATACAACACGATGTTAAACATGTAATACTATACACTACAATGCTACATAGACCGAATAGAACACGATGTTAAACATGTAATACTATACAGTACAATGCTACATAGACTGAATACAACACGATGTTAAACATGTAACACTATACAGTACAATGCTACATAGACCGAATACAACACGATGTTAAACATGTAATACTATACACTACAATGCTACATAGACCGAATACAACACGATGTTAAACATGTAATACTATACAGTACAATGCTACATAGACTGAATACAACACGATGTTAAACATGTAACACTATACAGTACAATGCTACAAAGACCGAATACAACACGATGTTAAACATGTAATACTAAACAATACAATGCTACATAGACCGAATACAACACGATGTTAAACATGTAATACTATACACTGCAATGCTACATAGACCGAATACAACACGATGTTAAACATGTAATACTATACAGTACAATGCTACATAGACCAAATACAACACGATGTTAGACATATAATACTATACAGTACAATGCTACATAGACCGATGTTAAACATGTAATACTATACAGTACAATGCTACATAGACCGAATACAACACGATGTTAAACATGTAATACTATACAGTACAATGCTACATAGACCGAACACAACACGATGTTAAACATGTAATACTATACAGTACAATGCTACATAGACCGAATACAACACGATGTTAAACATGTAATACTATACAGTACAATGCTACAGAGACCGAATACAATACGATGTTAAACATGTAATACTATACAGTACAATGCTACATAGACCGAATACAACACGATGTTAAACATGTAATACTATACAGTACAATGCTACATAGACCGAATACAACACGATGTTAAACATGTAATACTATACACTACAATGCTACATAGACCGAATAGAACACGATGTTAAACATGTAATACTATACAGTACAATGCTACATAGACTGAATACAACACGATGTTAAACATGTAACACTATACAGTACAATGCTACATAGACTGAATACAACACGATGTTAAACATGTAATACTATACAGTACAATGATACATAGACCGAATACAACACGATGTTAAACATGTAACACTATACAGTACAATGTTACATAGACCGATGATAAACATGTAATACTATACAGTACAATGCTACATAGACTGAATACAACAGGATGTTAAACATGTAATACTATACAGTACAATGCTACATAGACCTAATACAACACGATGTTAAACATGTAATACTATACAGTACAATGCTACATAGACTGAATACAACACGATGTTAAACATGTAATACTATACAGTACAATGATACATAGACCGAACACAACACGATGTTAAACATGTAATACTATACAGTACAATGCTACATAGACTGAATACAACACGATGTTAAACATGTAATACTATACAGTACAATGCTACATAGACCGAATACAACACGATGTTAAACATGTAACACTATACAGTACAATGCTACATAGACCGAACACAACACGATGTTAAACATGTAATACAATACAATACAATGCTACATAGACTGAATACAACACGATGTTAAACATGTAATACTATACAGTACAATGCTACATAGACTGAATACAACACGATGTTAAACATGTAATACTATACAGTACAATGCTACATAGACCGAACACAATACGATGTTAAACATGTAATACTATACAGTACAATGCTACATAGACTGAATACAACACGATGTTAAACATGTAATACTATACAGTACAATGCTACATAGACCGATGTTAAACATGTAATATTATACAGTACAATGCTACATAGACCGAATACAACACGAGGTTAAACATGTAATACTATACAGTACAATGCTACATAGACCGAACACAACACGATGTTAAACATGTAATACTATACAATACAATGCTACATAGACCGAATACAACACGATGTTAAACATGTAATACTATACAGTACAATGCTACAGAGACCGAATACAATACGATGTTAAACATGTAATACTATACAGTACAATGCTACATAGACCGAATACAACACGATGTTAAACATGTAATACTATACAGTACAATGCTACATAGACCGAATACAACACGATGTTAAACATGTAATACTATACACTACAATGCTACATAGACCGAATAGAACACGATGTTAAACATGTAATACTATACAGTACAATGCTACATAGACTGAATACAACACGATGTTAAACATGTAACACTATACAGTACAATGCTACATAGACCGAATACAACACGATGTTAAACATGTAATACTATACACTACAATGCTACATAGACCGAATACAACACGATGTTAAACATGTAATACTATACAGTACAATGCTACATAGACTGAATACAACACGATGTTAAACATGTAACACTATACAGTACAATGCTACAAAGACCGAATACAACACGATGTTAAACATGTAATACTAAACAATACAATGCTACATAGACCGAATACAACACGATGTTAAACATGTAATACTATACACTGCAATGCTACATAGACCGAATACAACACGATGTTAAACATGTAATACTATACAGTACAATGCTACATAGACCAAATACAACACGATGTTAGACATATAATACTATACAGTACAATGCTACATAGACCGATGTTAAACATGTAATACTATACAGTACAATGCTACATAGACCGAATACAACACGATGTTAAACATGTAATACTATACAGTACAATGCTACATAGACCGAACACAACACGATGTTAAACATGTAATACTATACAGTACAATGCTACATAGACCGAATACAACACGATGTTAAACATGTAATACTATACAGTACAATGCTACAGAGACCGAATACAATACGATGTTAAACATGTAATACTATACAGTACAATGCTACATAGACCGAATACAACACGATGTTAAACATGTAATACTATACAGTACAATGCTACATAGACCGAATACAACACGATGTTAAACATGTAATACTATACACTACAATGCTACATAGACCGAATAGAACACGATGTTAAACATGTAATACTATACAGTACAATGCTACATAGACTGAATACAACACGATGTTAAACATGTAACACTATACAGTACAATGCTACAAAGACCGAATACAACACGATGTTAAACATGTAACACTATACAGTACAATGCTACATAGACCGAATACAACACGATGTTAAACATGTAATACTATACACTACAATGCTACATAGACCGAATACAACACGATGTTAAACATGTAATACTATACAGTACAATGCTACATAGACTGAATACAACACGATGTTAAACATGTAACACTATACAGTACAATGCTACAAAGACCGAATACAACACGATGTTAAACATGTAATACTAAACAGTACAATGCTACATAGACCGAATACAACACGATGTTAAACATGTAATACTATACACTACAATGCTACATAGACCGAATACAACACGATGTTAAACATGTAATACTATACAGTACAATGCTACATAGACCGATGTTAAACATGTAATACTATACAGTACAATGCTACATAGACCGATGTTAAACATGTAATACTATACAGTACAATGCTACATAGACCGAATACAACACGATGTTAAACATGTAATACTATACAGTACAATGCTACATAGACCGAATACAACACGATGTTAAACATGTAATACTATACAGTACAATGCTACATAGACCGAACACAACACGATGTTAAACATGTAATACTATACAGTACAATGCTACATAGACTGAATACAACACGATGTTAAACATGTAATACTATACAGTACAATGCTACATAGACTGAATACAACACGATGTTAAACATGTAATACTATACAGTACAATGCTACATAGACCGAACACAACACGATGTTAAACATGTAATACTATACAATACAATGCTACATAGACTGAATACAACACGATGTTAAACATGTAATACTATACAGTACAATGCTACATAGACCGAACACAACACGATGCTAAACATGCAATACTATACAGTACAATGCTACATAGACCTAATACAACACGATGTTAAACATGTAATACTATACAGTACAATGCTACATAGACCGAACACAACACGATGTTAAACATGTAATACTATACAGTACAATGCTACATAGACTGAATACAACACGATGTTAAACATGTAATACTATACAGTACAATGATACATAGACCGAATACAACACGATGTTAAACATGTAACACTATACAGTACAATGCTACATAGACCGATGATAAACATGTAATACTATACAGTACAATGCTACATAGACTGAATACAACACGATGTTAAACATGTAATACTATACAGTACAATGCTACATAGACCTAATACAACACGATGCTAAACATGTAATACTATACAGTACAATGCTACATAGACTGAATACAACACGATGTTAAACATGTAATACTATACAGTACAATGCTACATAGACCGAATACAACACGATGTTAAACATGTAACACTATACAGTACAATGCTACATAGACTTAATACAACACGATGTTAAACATGTAATACTATACAGTACAATGCTACATAGACCTAATACAACACGATGTTAAACATGTAATACTATACAGTACAATGCTACATAGACTGAATACAACACGATGTTAAACATGTAATACTATACAGTACAATGCTACATAGACCGAATACAACACGATGTTAAACATGTAATACTATACAGTACAATGCTACATAGACTGAATACAACACGATGTTAAACATGTAATACTATACAGTACAATGCTACATAGACCGATGTTAAACATGTAATACTATACAGTACAATGATACATAGACCGATGTTAAACATGTAATACTATACAGTACAATGCTACATAGACCGAACACAACACGATGTTAAACATGTAATACTATACAGTACAATGCTTCATAGACTGAATACAACACGATGTTAAACATGTAATACTATACAGTACAATGCTACATAGACCGAACAAAACACGAGGTTAAACATGTAATACTATACAGTACAATGCTTCATAGACTGAATACAACACGATGTTAAACATGTAATACTATACAGTACAATGCTACATAGACCGAATACAACACGATGTTAAACATGTAATACTATACAGTACAATGCTTCATAGACTGAATACAACACGATGTTAAACATGTAATACTATACAGTACAATGCTACATAGACCGAACAAAACACGATGTTAACATGTAATACTATACAGTACAATGCTACATAGACCGAACACAACACGATGTTAAACATGTAATACTATACAGTACAATGCTACATAGACTGAATACAACACGATGTTAAACATGTAATACTATACAGTACAATGCTACATAGACCGAACACAACACGATGTTAAACATGTAATACTATACAGTACAATGCTACATAGACTGAATACAACACGATGTTAAACATGTAATACTATACAGTACAATGCTCCATAGACCGAACACAACACGATGTTAAACATGTAATACTATACAGTACAATGCTACATAGACTGAATACAACACGATGTTAAACATGTAATACTATACAGTACAATGCTACATAGACTGAATACAACACGATGTTAAACATGTAATACTATACAGTACAATGCTACATAGACCGAACACAACACGATGTTAAACATGTAATACTATACAGTACAATGCTACATAGACTGAATACAACACGATGTTAAACATGTAATACTATACAGTACAATGCTACATAGACCGATGTTAAACATGTAATACTATACAGTACAATGATACATAGACCGATGTTAAACATGTAATACTATACAGTACAATGCTACATAGACCGAATACAACACGATGTTAAACATGTAATACTATACAGTACAATGCTACATAGACCGAACACAACACGATGTTAAACATGTAATATTATACAGTACAATGCTACATAGACCGAATACAACACGATGTTAAACATGTAATACTATACAGTACAATGCTACATAGACTGAATACAACACGATGTTAAACATGTAATACTATACAGTACAATGCTACAGAGACTGAATACAACACGATGTTAAACATGTAACACTATACAGTACAATGCTACATAGACCGAATACAACACGATGTTAAACATGTAATACTATACACTACAATGCTACATAGACCGAATACAACACGATGTTAAACATGTAATACTATACAGTACAATGCTACATAGACTGAATACAACACGATGTTAAACATGTAACACTATACAGTACAATGCTACAAAGACCGAATACAACACGATGTTAAACATGTAATACTAAACAATACAATGCTACATAGACCGAATACAACACGATGTTAAACATGTAATACTATACACTGCAATGCTACATAGACCGAATACAACACGATGTTAAACATGTAATACTATACAGTACAATGCTACATAGACCAAATACAACACGATGTTAGACATATAATACTATACAGTACAATGCTACATAGACCGATGTTAAACATGTAATACTATACAGTACAATGCTACATAGACCGAATACAACACGATGTTAAACATGTAATACTATACAGTACAATGCTACATAGACCGAACACAACACGATGTTAAACATGTAATACTATACAGTACAATGCTACATAGACCGAATACAACACGATGTTAAACATGTAATACTATACAGTACAATGCTACATAGACCGAACACAACACGATGTTAAACATGTAATACTATACAGTACAATGCTACATAGACTGAATACAACACGATGTTAAACATGTAATACTATACAGTACAATGCTACATAGACTGAATACAACACGATGTTAAACATGTAATACTATACAGTACAATGCTACATAGACCGAACACAACACGATGTTAAACATGTAATACTATACAATACAATGCTACATAGACTGAATACAACACGATGTTAAACATGTAATACTATACAGTACAATGCTACATAGACCGAACACAACACGATGCTAAACATGCAATACTATACAGTACAATGCTACATAGACCTAATACAACACGATGTTAAACATGTAATACTATACAGTACAATGCTACATAGACCGAACACAACACGATGTTAAACATGTAATACTATACAGTACAATGCTACATAGACTGAATACAACACGATGTTAAACATGTAATACTATACAGTACAATGATACATAGACCGAATACAACACGATGTTAAACATGTAACACTATACAGTACAATGCTACATAGACCGAATACAACACGATGTTAAACATGTAATACTATACACTACAATGCTACATAGACCGAATACAACACGATGTTAAACATGTAATACTATACAGTACAATGCTACATAGACTGAATACAACACGATGTTAAACATGTAACACTATACAGTACAATGCTACATAGACCGAATACAACACGATGTTAAACATGTAATACTAAACAGTACAATGCTACATAGACCGAATACAACACGATGTTAAACATTTAATACTATACAGTACAATGCTACATAGACCGAATACAACACGATGTTAAACATGTAATACTATACAGTACAATGCTACATAGACCAAATACAAAACGATGTTAGACATGTAATACTATACAGTACAATGCTACATAGACCGATGTTAAACATGTAATCCTATACAGTACAATGCTACATAGACCGATGTTAAACATGTAATACTATACAGTACAATGCTACATAGACCGAACACAACACGATGTTAAACATGTAATACTATACAGTACAATGCTACATAGACTGAATACAACACGATGTTAAACATGTAATACTATACAGTACAATGATACATAGACCGAACACAACACGATGTTAAACATGTAATACTATACAGTACAATGCTACATAGACCGAATACAACACGATGTTAAACATGTAATACTATACCGTACAATGCTACATAGACTGAATACAACACGATGTTAAACATGTAATACTATACAGTACAATGATACATAGACCGAACACAACACGATGTTAAACATGTAATACTATACAGTACAATGCTTCATAGACTGAATACAACACGATGTTAAACATGTAATACTATACAGTACAATGCTACATAGAACGACCACAACACGATGTTAAACATGTAATACTATACAGTACAATGCTACATAGACCGAATACAACACGATGTTAAACATGTAATACTATACAGTACAATGCTTCATAGACTGAATACAACACGATGTTAAACATGTAATACTATACAGTACAATGCTACATAGACCGAACACAAGACGATGTTAAACATGTAATACTATACAGTACAATGATACATAGACCTAATACAACACGATGTTAAACATGTAATACTATACAGTACAATGCTACATAGACCTAATACAACACGATGTTAAACATGTAATACTATACAGTACAATGCATCATAGACTGAATACAACACGATGTTAAACATGTAATACTATACAGTACAATGCTACATAGACCGAATACAACACGATGTTAAACATGTAATACTATACAGTACAATGCTACATAGACCGAATACAACACGATGTTAAACATGTAATACTATACAGTACAATGCTACATAGACTAAATACAACACGATGTTAAACATGTAACACTATACAGTACAATGCTACATAGACCGAATACAACACGATGTTAAACATGTAATACTATACACTACAATGCTACATAGACCGAATACAACACGATGTTAAACATGTAATACTATACAGTACAATGCTACATAGACTGAATACAACACGATGTTAAACATGTAACACTATACAGTACAATGCTACATAGACCGAATACAACACGATGTTAAACATGTAATACTAAACAGTACAATGCTACATAGACCGAATACAACACGATGTTAAACATTTAATACTATACAGTACAATGCTACATAGACCGAATACAACACGATGTTAAACATGTAATACTATACAGTACAATGCTACATAGACCAAATACAAAACGATGTTAGACATGTAATACTATACAGTACAATGCTACATAGACCGATGTTAAACATGTAATCCTATACAGTACAATGCTACATAGACCGATGTTAAACATGTAATACTATACAGTACAATGCTACATAGACCGAACACAACACGATGTTAAACATGTATTACTATACAGTACAATGCTACATAGACTGAATACAACACGATGTTAAACATGTAATACTAGACAGTACAATGATACATAGACCGAACACAACACGATGTTAAACATGTAATACTATACAGTACAATGCTACATAGACCGAATACAACACGATGTTAAACATGTAATACTATACAGTACAATGCTTCATAGACTGAATACAACACGATGTTAAACATGTAATACTATACAGTACAATGCTACATAGACCGAATACAACACGATGTTAAACATGTAATACTATACAGTACAATGCTTCATAGACTGAATACAACACGATGTTAAACATGTAATACTATACAGTACAATGCTTCATAGACTGAATACAACACGATGTTAAACATGTAATACTATACAGTACAATGCTACATAGACCGAACACAAGACGATGTTAAACATGTAATACTATACAGTACAATGCTACATAGACTGAATACAACACGATGGTAAACATGTAATACTATACAGTACAATGCTACATAGACCTAACACAACACGATGTTAAACATGTAATACTATACAGTACAATGCATCATAGACTGAATACAACACGATGTTAAACATGTAATACTATACAGTACAATGCTACATAGACCTAATACAACACGATGTTAAACATGTAATACTATACAGTACAATGCATCATAGACCGAATACAACACGATGTTAAACATGTAATACTATACAGTACAATGCTACATAGACCGAACACAACACGATGTTAAACATGTAATACTATACAGTACAATGCTACATAGATTGAATACAACACGATGTTAAACATGTAATACTATACAGTACAATGATACATAGACCGAACACAACACGATGTTAAACATGTAATACTATACAGTACAATGCTACATAGACCGAATACAACACGATGTTAAACATGTAATACTATACAGTACAATGCTTCATAGACTGAATACAACACGATGTTAAAAATGTAATACTATTCAGTACAATGCTACATAGACCGAACACAAGACGATGTTAAACATGTAATACTATACAGTACAATGCTACATAGACTGAATACAACACGATGTTAAACATGTAATACTATACAGTACAATGCTACATAGACCGAACACAACACGATGTTAAACATGTAATACTATACAGTACAATGCTACATAGACTGAATACAACACGATGTTAAACATGTAATACTATACAGTACAATGATACATAGACCGAACACAACACGATGTTAAACATGTAATACTATACAGTACAATGCTACATAGACTGAATACAACACGATGTTAAACATGTAATACTATACAGTACAATGCTACATAGACTGAATACAACACGATGTTAAACATGTAATACTATACAGTACAATGCTACATAGACCGAACACAACACGATGTTAAACATGTAATACTATACAGTACAATGCTACATAGACCTAATACAACACGATGTTAAACATGTAATACTATACAGTACAATGCTACATAGACTGAATACAACACGATGTTAAACATGTAATACTAGACAGTACAATGCTACATAGACTGAATACAACACAATGTTAAACATGTAATAATATACAGTACAATGCTACATAGACCGAACAAAACACGATGTTAAACATGTAATACTAGACAGTACAATGCTACATAGACCGAACACAACACGATGTTAAACATGTAATACTATACAGTACAATGCTACATAGACTGAATACAACACGATGTTAAACATGTAATACTAGACAGTACAATGCTACATAGACTGAATACAACACGATGTT
This sequence comes from Bathymodiolus brooksi, assembly GCA_963680875.1. Classification (NCBI taxonomy): domain Eukaryota; kingdom Metazoa; phylum Mollusca; class Bivalvia; order Mytilida; family Modiolidae; genus Bathymodiolus; species Bathymodiolus brooksi. Next base: position 117,624,955 of record OY804577.1, read on the forward strand.
AAACATGTAATAATATACAGTATAATGCTACATAGACCGAATACAACACGATGTTAAACATGTAATACTATACAGTACAATGCTACATAGACCGAATACAATGTTAAACATGTAATATTATACAGTACAATGCTACATAGACCGAATACAACACGATGTTAAACATGTAATACTATACAGTACAATGATACATAGACCGAACACAACACGATGTTAAACATGTAATACTATACAGTACAATGATACATAGACCGAATACAACACGATGTTAAACATGTAATAATATACAGTACAATGCTACATAGACCGAACACAACACGATGTTAAACATGTAATAATATACAGTACAATGCTACATAGACCGAACACAACACGATGTTAAACATGTAATACTATACAGTACAATGCTACATAGATCTAATACAACACGATGTTACACATGTAATACTATACAGTACAATGCTACATAGACTGAATACAACACGATGTTAAACATGTAATACTATACAGTACAATGATACATAGACCGAATACAACACGATGTTAAACATGTAATAATATACAGTACAATGCTACATAGACCGAACACAAGACGATGTTAAACATGTAATACTATACAGTACAATGCTACATAGACCTAATACAACACGATGTTAAACATGTAATACTATACAGTACAATGCTACATAGACTGAATACAACACGATGTTAAACATGTAATACTATACAGTACAATGCTACAGAGACCGAATACAACACGATGTTAAACATGTAATACTATACAGTACAATGCTACATAGACCGAATACAACACGATGTTAAACATGTAATACTATACAGTACAATGCTACATAGACCGAATACAACACGATGTTAAACATGTAATACTATACACTACAATGCTACATAGACCGAATACAACACGATGTTAAACATGTAATACTATACAGTACAATGCTACATAGACTAAATACAACACGATGTTAAACATGTAAAACTATACAGTACAATGCTACATAGACCGAATACAACACGATGTTAAACATGTAATACTATACACTACAATGCTACATAGACCGAATACAACACGATGTTAAACATGAAATACTATACAGTACAATGCTACATAGACTGAATACAACACGATGTTAAACATGTAACACTATACAGTACAATGCTACATAGACCGAATACAACACGATGTTAAACATGTAATACTAAACAGTACAATGCTACATAGACCGAATACAACACGATGTTAAACATGTAATACTTTACACTACAATGCTACATAGACCGAATACAACACGATGTTAAACATGTAATACTATACAGTACAATGCTACATAGACCAAATACAACACGATGTTAGACATGTAATACTATACAGTACAATGCTACATAGAGCGATGTTAAACATGTAATCCTATACAGTACAATGCTACATAGACCGATGTTAAACATGTAATACTATACAGTACAATGCTACATAGACCGAACACAACACGATGTTAAACATGTAATACTATACAGTACAATGCTACATAGACTGAATACAACACGATGTTAAACATGTAATACTATACAGTACAATGATACATAGACCGAACACAACACGATGTTAAACATGTAATACTATACAGTACAATGCTACATAGACCGAATACAACACGATGTTAAACATGTAATACTATACCGTACAATGCTACATAGACTGAATACAACACGATGTTAAACATGTAATACTATACAGTACAATGATACATAGACCGAACACAACACGATATTAAACATGTAATACTATACAGTACAATGCTTCATAGACTGAATACAACACGATGTTAAACATGTAATACTATACAGTACAATGCTACATAGACCGACCACAACACGATGTTAGACATGTAATACTTTACAGTACAATGCTACATAGACCGAATACAACACGATGTTAAACATGTAATACTATACCGTACAATGCTACATAGACTGAATACAACACGATGTTAAACATGTAATACTATACAGTACAATGCTTCATAGACTGAATACAACACGATATTAAACATGTAATACTATACAGTACAATGCTACATAGACCGAACACAAGACGATGTTAAACATGTAATACTATACAGTACAATGATACATAGACCTAATACAACACGATGTTAAACATGTAATACTATACAGTACAATGCTACATAGACCTAATACAACACGATGTTAAACATGTAATACTATACAGTACAATGCATCATAGACTGAATACAACACGATGTTAAACATGTAATACTATACAGTACAATGCTACATAGACCGAATACAACACGATGTTAAACATGTAATACTATACAGTACAATGCTACATAGACCGAACACAACACGATGTTAAACATGTAATACTATACAGTACAATGCATCATAGACTGAATACAACACGATGTTAAACATGTAATACTATACAGTACAATGCTACATAGAACGAATACAACACGATGTTAAACATGTAATACTATACAGTACAATGCTACATAGACCGAATACAACACGATGTTAAACATGTAATACTATACAGTACAATGCTACATAGACCGAACACAACACGATGTTAAACATGTAATACTATACAGTACAATGCTACATAGACTGAATACAACACGATGTTAAACATGTAATACTATACAGTACAATGATACATAGACCGAACACAACACGATGTTAAACATGTAATACTATACAGTACAATGCTACATAGACCGAATACAACACGATGTTAAACATGTAATACTATACAGTACAATGCTTCATAGACTGAATACAACACGATGTTAAACATGTAATACTATACAGTACAATGCTACATAGACCGAACACAAGACGATGTTAAACATGTAATACAATACAGTACAATGCTACATAGACTGAATACAACACGATGTTAAACATGTAATACTATACAGTACAATGCTACATAGACCGAACACAACACGATGTTAAACATGTAATACTATACAGTACAATGCTACATAGACTGAATACAACACGATGTTAAACATGTAATACTATACAGTACAATGCTACATAGACCTAATACAACACGATGTTAAACATGTAATACTATACAGTACAATGCATCATAGACTGAATACAACACGATGTTAAACATGTAATACTATACAGTACAATGCTACATAGACTGAATACAACACGATGTTAAACATGTAATACTATACAGTACAATGCTACATAGATCGAACACAACACGATGTTAAACATGTAATACTATACAGTACAATGCATCATAGACTGAATACAACACGATGTTAAACATGTAATACTATACAGTACAATGCTACATAGACCGAATACAACACGATGTTAAACATGTAATACTATACAGTACAATGCTACATAGACCGAATACAACACGATGTTAAACATGTAATACTATACAGTACAATGCTACATAGACCGAACACAACACGATGTTAAACATGTAATACTATACAGTACAATGCTACATAGACTGAATACAACACGATGTTAAACATGTAATACTATACAGTACAATGATACATAGACCGAACACAACACGATGTTAAACATGTAATACTATACAGTACAATGCTACATAGACCGAATACAACACGATGTTAAACATGTAATACTATACAGTACAATGCTTCATAGACTGAATACAACACGATGTTAAACATGTAATACTATTCAGTACAATGCTACATAGACCGAACACAAGACGATGTTAAACATGTAATACTATACAGTACAATGCTACATAGACTGAATACAACACGATGTTAAACATGTAATACTATACAGTACAATGCTACATAGACCGACACAACACGATGTTAAACATGTAATACTATACAGTACAATGCTACATAGACTGAATACAACACGATGTTAAACATGTAATACTATACAGTACAATGATACATAGACCGAACACAACACGATGTTAAACATGTAATACTATACAGTACAATGCTACATAGACTGAATACAACACGATGTTAAACATGTAATACTATACAGTACAATGCTACATAGACTGAATACAACACGATGTTAAACATGTAATACTATACAGTACAATGCTACATAGACCGAACACAACACGATGTTAAACATGTAATACTATACAGTACAATGCTACATAGACCTAATACAACACGATGTTAAACATGTAATACTATACAGTACAATGCTACATAGACTGAATACAACACGATGTTAAACATGTAATACTAGACAGTACAATGCTACATAGACTGAATACAACACAATGTTAAACATGTAATAATATACAGTACAATGCTACATAGACCGAACAAAACACGATGTTAAACATGTAATACTAGACAGTACAATGCTACATAGACCGAACACAACACGATGTTAAACATGTAATACTATACAGTACAATGCTACATAGACTGAATACAACACGATGTTAAACATGTAATACTAGACAGTACAATGCTACATAGACTGAATACAACACGATGTTAAACATGTAATAATATACAGTATAATGCTACATAGACCGAATACAACACGATGTTAAACATGTAATACTATACAGTACAATGCTACATAGACCGAATACAATGTTAAACATGTAATACTATACAGTACAATGCTACATAGACCGAATACAACACGATGTTAAACATGTAATACTATACAGTACAATGATACATAGACCGAACACAACACGATGTTAAACATGTAATACTATACAGTACAATGATACATAGACCGAATACAACACGATGTTAAACATGTAATAATATACAGTACAATGCTACATAGACCGAACACAACACGATGTTAAACATGTAATAATATACAGTACAATGCTACATAGACCGAACACAACACGATGTTAAACATGTAATACTATACAGTACAATGCTACATAGATCTAATACAACACGATGTTACACATGTAATACTATACAGTACAATGCTACATAGACTGAATACAACACGATGTTAAACATGTAATACTATACAGTACAATGATACATAGACCGAATACAACACGATGTTAAACATGTAATAATATACAGTACAATGCTACATAGACCGAACACAACACGATGTTAAACATGTAATACTATACAGTACAATGCTACATAGACCTAATACAACACGATGTTAAACATGTAATACTATACAGTACAATGCTACATAGACTGAATACAACACGATGTTAAACATGTAATACTATACAGTACAATGTTACATAGACTGAATACAACACGATGTTAAACATGTAATACTATACAGTACAATGCTACATAGACCGAACACAACACGATGTTAAACATGTAATACTTTACAGTACAATGCTTCATAGACTGAATACAACACGATGTTAAACATGTAATACTATACAGTACAATGCTACATAGACCGAACACAACATGATGTTAAACATGTAATACTATACAGTACAATGCTACATAGACCGAACACAACACGATGTTAAACATGTAATACTATACAGTACAATGCTACATAGACCTAACACAACACGATGTTAAACATGTAATACTATACAGTACAATGCTACATAGACTGAATACAACACGATGTTAAACATGTAATACTATACAGTACAATGCTACATAGACAGAACACAACACGATGTTAAACATGTAATACTATACAGTACAATGCTACATAGACCGAACAAAACACGATGTTAAACATGTAATACTATACAGTACAATGCTACATAGATCGAACAAAACACGATGTTAAACATGTAATACTATACAGTACAATGCTACATAGACTGAATACAACACGATGTTAAACATGTAATACTATACAGTACAATGCTACATAGACCGAACACAACACGATGTTAAACATGTAATACTATACAATACAATGCTACATAGACTGAATACAACACGATGTTAAACATGTAATACTATACAGTACAATGCTACATAGACCTAATACAACACGATGTTAAACATGTAATACTATACAGTACAATGCATCATAGACTGAATACAACACGATGTTAAACATGTAATACTATACAGTACAATGCTACATAGACCGAATACAACACGATGTTAAACATGTAATACTATACAGTACAATGCTACATAGATCGAACACAACACGATGTTAAACATGTAATACTATACAGTACAATGCATCATAGACTGAATACAACACGATGTTAAACATGTAATACTATACAGTACAATGCTACATAGACCGAATACAACACGATGTTAAACATGTAATACTATACAGTACAATGCTACATAGACCGAATACAACACGATGTTAAACATGTAATACTATACAGTACAATGCTACATAGTCCGAACACAACACGATGTTAAACATGTAATACTATACAGTACAATGCTACATAGACTGAATACAACACGATGTTAAACATGTAATACTATACAGTACAATGATACATAGACCGAACACAACACGATGTTAAACATGTAATACTATACAGTACAATGCTGCATAGACCGAATACAACACGATGTTAAACATGTAATACTATACAGTACAATGCTTCATAGACTGAATACAACACGATGTTAAACATGTAATACTATTCAGTACAATGCTACTTTGACCGAACACAAGACGATGTTAAACATGTAATACTATACAGTACAATGCTTCATAGACTGAATACAACACGATGTTAAACATGTAATACTATACAGTACAATGCTGCTACATAGACCGAACACAACACGATGTTAAACATGTAAAACTATACAGTACAATGCTACATAGACTGAATACAACACGATGTTAAACATGTAATACTATACAGTACAATGATACATAGACCGAACACAACACGATGTTAAACATGTAATACTATACAGTACAATGCTACATAGACTGAATACAACACGATGTTAAACATGTAATACTATACAGTACAATGCTACATAGACTGAATACAACACGATGTTAAACATGTAATACTATACAGTACAATGCTACATAGACCGAACACAACACGATGTTAAACATGTAATACTATACAGTACAATGCTACATAGACCTAATACAACACGATGTTAAACATGTAATACTATACAGTACAATGCTACATAGACTGAATACAACACGATGTTAAACATGTAATACTAGACAGTACAATGCTACATAGACTAAATACAACACAATGTTAAACATGTAATACTATACAGTACAATGCTACATAGACCGAACAAAACACGATGTTAAACATGTAATACTATACAGTACAATGCTACATAGACTGAATACAACACGATGTTAAACATGTAATACTATACAGTACAATGATACATAGACCGAACACAACACGATGTTAAACATGTAATACTATACAGTACAATGCTACATAGACCGAATACAACACGATGTTAAACATGTAATACTATACAGTACAATGCTTCATAGACTGAATACAACACGATGTTAAACATGTAATACTATTCAGTACAATGCTACATAGACCGAACACAACACGATGTTAAACATGTAATACTATACAGTACAATGCTACATAGACCGAATACAACACGATGTTAAACATGTAATACTATACAGTACAATGCTACATAGACCGAATACAACACGATGTTAAACATGTAATACTATACAGTACAATGATACATAGTCCGAACACAACACGATGTTAAACATGTAATACTATACAGTACAATGCATCATAGACTGAATACAACACGATGTTAAACATGTAATACTATACAGTACAATGCTACATAGACCGAATACAACACGATGTTAAACATGTAATACTATACAGTACAATGCTACATAGACCGAATACAACACGATGTTAAACATGTAATACTATACAGTACAATGCTACATAGACCGAACACAACACGATGTTAAACATGTAATACTATACAGTACAATGCTACATAGACTGAATACAACACGATGTTAAACATGTAATACTATACAGTACAATGCTACATAGACTGAATACAACACGATGTTAAACATGTAATACTAGACAGTACAATGCTACATAGACTGAATACAACACAATGTTAAACATGTAATAATATACAGTACAATGCTACATAGACCGAACAAAACACGATGTTAAACATGTAATACTAGACAGTACAATGCTACATAGACCGAACACAACACGATGTTAAACATGTAATACTATACAGTACAATGCTACATAGACTGAATACAACACGATGTTAAACATGTAATACTATACAGTACAATGCTACATAGACTGAATACAACACGATGTTAAACATGTAATAATATACAGTATAATGCTACATAGACCGAATACAACACGATGTTAAACATGTAATACTATACAGTACAATGCTACATAGACCGAATACAATGTTAAACATGTAATACTATACAGTACAATGCTACATAGACCGAATACAACACGATGTTAAACATGTAATACTATACAGTACAATGCTACATAGACCGAATACAACACGATGTTAAACATGTAATACTATACAGTACAATGCTACATAGACCGAACACAACACGATGTTAAACATGTAATACTATACAGTACAATGCATCATAGACTGAATACAACACGATGTTAAACATGTAATACTATACAGTACAATGCTACATAGACCGAATACAACACGATGTTAAACATGTAATACTATACAGTACAATGCTACATAGACCGAATACAACACGATGTTAAACATGTAATACTATACAGTACAATGCTACATAGACCGAACACAACACGATGTTAAACATGTAATACTATACAGTACAATGCTACATAGACTGAATACAACACGATGTTAAACATGTAATACTATACAGTACAATGATACATAGACCGAACACAACACGATGTTAAACATGTAATACTATACAGTACAATGCTACATAGACCGAATACAACACGATGTTAAACATGTAATACTATACAGTACAATGCTTCATAGACTGAATACAACACGATGTTAAACATGTAATACTATACAGTACAATGCTACATAGACCGAACACAAGACGATGTTAAACATGTAATACTATACAGTACAATGCTACATAGACTGAATACAACACGATGTTAAACATGTAATACTATACAGTACAATGCTACATAGACCGAACACAACACGATGTTAAACATGTAATACTATACAGTACAATGCTACATAGACTGAATACAACACGATGTTAAACATGTAATACTATACAGTACAATGCTACATAGACCTAATACAACACGATGTTAAACATGTAATACTATACAGTACAATGCATCATAGACTGAATACAACACGATGTTAAACATGTAATACTATACAGTACAATGCTACATAGACCGAATACAACACGATGTTAAACATGTAATACTATACAGTACAATGCTACATAGATCGAACACAACACGATGTTAAACATGTAATACTATACAGTACAATGCATCATAGACTGAATACAACACGATGTTAAACATGTAATACTATACAGTACAATGCTACATAGACCGAATACAACACGATGTTAAACATGTAATACTATACAGTACAATGCTACATAGACCGAATACAACACGATGTTAAACATGTAATACTATACAGTACAATGCTACATAGACCGAACACAACACGATGTTAAACATGTAATACTATACAGTACAATGCTACATAGACTGAATACAACACGATGTTAAACATGTAATACTATACAGTACAATGATACATAGACCGAACACAACACGATGTTAAACATGTAATACTATACAGTACAATGCTACATAGACCGAATACAACACGATGTTAAACATGTAATACTATACAGTACAATGCTTCATAGACTGAATACAACACGATGTTAAACATGTAATACTATTCAGTACAATGCTACATAGACCGAACACAAGACGATGTTAAACATGTAATACTATACAGTACAATGCTACATAGACTGAATACAACACGATGTTAAACATGTAATACTATACAGTACAATGCTACATAGACCGACACAACACGATGTTAAACATGTAATACTATACAGTACAATGCTACATAGACTGAATACAACACGATGTTAAACATGTAATACTATACAGTACAATGATACATAGACCGAACACAACACGATGTTAAACATGTAATACTATACAGTACAATGCTACATAGACTGAATACAACACGATGTTAAACATGTAATACTATACAGTACAATGCTACATAGACTGAATACAACACGATGTTAAACATGTAATACTATACAGTACAATGCTACATAGACCGAACACAACACGATGTTAAACATGTAATACTATACAGTACAATGCTACATAGACCTAATACAACACGATGTTAAACATGTAATACTATACAGTACAATGCTACATAGACTGAATACAACACGATGTTAAACATGTAATACTAGACAGTACAATGCTACATAGACTGAATACAACACAATGTTAAACATGTAATAATATACAGTACAATGCTACATAGACCGAACAAAACACGATGTTAAACATGTAATACTAGACAGTACAATGCTACATAGACCGAACACAACACGATGTTAAACATGTAATACTATACAGTACAATGCTACATAGACTGAATACAACACGATGTTAAACATGTAATACTAGACAGTACAATGCTACATAGACTGAATACAACACGATGTTAAACATGTAATAATATACAGTATAATGCTACATAGACCGAATACAACACGATGTTAAACATGTAATACTATACAGTACAATGCTACATAGACCGAATACAATGTTAAACATGTAATACTATACAGTACAATGCTACATAGACCGAATACAACACGATGTTAAACATGTAATACTATACAGTACAATGATACATAGACCGAACACAACACGATGTTAAACATGTAATACTATACAGTACAATGATACATAGACCGAATACAACACGATGTTAAACATGTAATAATATACAGTACAATGCTACATAGACCGAACACAACACGATGTTAAACATGTAATAATATACAGTACAATGCTACATAGACCGAACACAACACGATGTTAAACATGTAATACTATACAGTACAATGCTACATAGATCTAATACAACACGATGTTACACATGTAATACTATACAGTACAATGCTACATAGACTGAATACAACACGATGTTAAACATGTAATACTATACAGTACAATGATACATAGACCGAATACAACACGATGTTAAACATGTAATAATATACAGTACAATGCTACATAGACCGAACACAACACGATGTTAAACATGTAATACTATACAGTACAATGCTACATAGACCTAATACAACACGATGTTAAACATGTAATACTATACAGTACAATGCTACATAGACTGAATACAACACGATGTTAAACATGTAATACTATACAGTACAATGTTACATAGACTGAATACAACACGATGTTAAACATGTAATACTATACAGTACAATGCTACATAGACCGAACACAACACGATGTTAAACATGTAATACTTTACAGTACAATGCTTCATAGACTGAATACAACACGATGTTAAACATGTAATACTATACAGTACAATGCTACATAGACCGAACACAACATGATGTTAAACATGTAATACTATACAGTACAATGCTACATAGACCGAACACAACACGATGTTAAACATGTAATACTATACAGTACAATGCTACATAGACCTAACACAACACGATGTTAAACATGTAATACTATACAGTACAATGCTACATAGACTGAATACAACACGATGTTAAACATGTAATACTATACAGTACAATGCTACATAGACAGAACACAACACGATGTTAAACATGTAATACTATACAGTACAATGCTACATAGACCGAACAAAACACGATGTTAAACATGTAATACTATACAGTACAATGCTACATAGACCGAACAAAACACGATGTTAAACATGTAATACTATACAGTACAATGCTACATAGACTGAATACAACACGATGTTAAACATGTAATACTATACAGTACAATGCTACATAGACCGAACACAACACGATGTTAAACATGTAATACTATACAATACAATGCTACATAGACTGAATACAACACGATGTTAAACATGTAATACTATACAGTACAATGCTACATAGACCTAATACAACACGATGTTAAACATGTAATACTATACAGTACAATGCATCATAGACTGAATACAACACGATGTTAAACATGTAATACTATACAGTACAATGCTACATAGACCGAATACAACACGATGTTAAACATGTAATACTATACAGTACAATGCTACATAGATCGAACACAACACGATGTTAAACATGTAATACTATACAGTACAATGTATCATAGACTGAATACAACACGATGTTAAGCATGTAATACTATGCAGTACAATGCTACATAGACCGAATACAACACGATGTTAAACATGTAATACTATACAGTACAATGCTACATAGACCGAATACAACACGATGTTAAACATGTAATACTATACAGTACAATGCTACATAGTCCGAACACAACACGATGTTAAACATGTAATACTATACAGTACAATGCTACATAGACTGAATACAACACGATGTTAAACATGTAATACTATACAGTACAATGATACATAGACCGAACACAACACGATGTTAAACATGTAATACTATACAGTACAATGCTGCATAGACCGAATACAACACGATGTTAAACATGTAATACTATACAGTACAATGCTTCATAGACTGAATACAACACGATGTTAAACATGTAATACTATTCAGTACAATGCTACTTTGACCGAACACAAGACGATGTTAAACATGTAATACTATACAGTACAATGCTTCATAGACTGAATACAACACGATGTTAAACATGTAATACTATACAGTACAATGCTGCTACATAGACCGAACACAACACGATGTTAAACATGTAATACTATACAGTACAATGCTACATAGACTGAATACAACACGATGTTAAACATGTAATACTATACAGTACAATGATACATAGACCGAACACAACACGATGTTAAACATGTAATACTATACAGTACAATGCTACATAGACTGAATACAACACGATGTTAAACATGTAATACTATACAGTACAATGCTACATAGACTGAATACAACACGATGTTAAACATGTAATACTATACAGTACAATGCTACATAGACCGAACACAACACGATGTTAAACATGTAATACTATACAGTACAATGCTACATAGACCTAATACAACACGATGTTAAACATGTAATACTATACAGTACAATGCTACATAGACTGAATACAACACGATGTTAAACATGTAATACTAGACAGTACAATGCTACATAGACTAAATACAACACAATGTTAAACATGTAATACTATACAGTACAATGCTACATAGACCGAACAAAACACGATGTTAAACATGTAATACTATACAGTACAATGCTACATAGACTGAATACAACACGATGTTAAACATGTAATACTATACAGTACAATGATACATAGACCGAACACAACACGATGTTAAACATGTAATACTATACAGTACAATGCTACATAGACCGAATACAACACGATGTTAAACATGTAATACTATACAGTACAATGCTTCATAGACTGAATACAACACGATGTTAAACATGTAATACTATTCAGTACAATGCTACATAGACCGAACACAAGACGATGTTAAACATGTAATACTATACAGTACAATGCTACATAGACTGAATACAACACGATGTTAAACATGTAATACTATACAGTACAATGCTACATAGACCGAACACAACACGATGTTAAACATGTAATACTATACAGTACAATGCTACATAGACTGAATACAACACGATGTTAAACATGTAATACTATACAGTACAATGATACATAGACCGAACACAACACGATGTTAAACATGTAATACTATACAGTACAATGCTACATAGACTGAATACAACACGATGTTAAACATGTAATTCTATACAGTACAATGCTACATAGACTGAATACAACACGATGTTAAACATGTAATACTATACAGTACAATGCTACATAGACCGAACACAAGACGATGTTAAACATGTAATACTATACAGTACAATGCTACATAGACTGAATACAACACGATGTTAAACATGTAATACTATACAGTACAATGCTACATAGACCGAACACAACACGATGTTAAACATGTAATACTATACAGTACAATGCTACATAGACTGAATACAACACGATGTTAAACATGTAATACTATACAGTACAATGATACATAGACCGAACACAACACGATGTTAAACATGTAATACTATACAGTACAATGCTACATAGACTGAATACAACACGATGTTAAACATGTAATTCTATACAGTACAATGCTACATAGACTGAATACAACACGATGTTAAACATGTAATACTATACAGTACAATGCTACATAGACCGAACACAACACGATGTTAAACATGTAATACTATACAGTACAATGCTACATAGACCTAATACAACACGATGTTAAACATGTAATACTATACAGTACAATGCTACATAGACTGAATACAACACGATGTTAAACATGTAATACTAGACAGTACAATGCTACATAGACTGAATACAACACAATGTTAAACATGTAATAATATACAGTACAATGCTACATAGACCGAACAAAACACGATGTTAAACATGTAATACTAGACAGTACAATGCTACATAGACCGAACACAACACGATGTTAAACATGTAATACTATACAGTACAATGCTACATAGACTGAATACAACACGATGTTAAACATGTAATACTAGACAGTACAATGCTACATAGACTGAATACAACACGATGTTAAACATGTAATAATATACAGTATAATGCTACTTAGACCGAATACAACACGATGTTAAACATGTAATACTATACAGTACAATGCTACATAGACCGAATACAATGTTAAACATGTAATACTATACAGTACAATGCTACATAGACCGAATACAACACGATGTTAAACATGTAATACTATACAGTACAATGATACATAGACCGAACACAACACGATGTTAAACATGTAATACTATACAGTACAATGATACATAGACCGAATACAACACGATGTTAAACATGTAATAATATACAGTACAATGCTACATAGACCGAACACAACACGATGTTAAACATGTAATAATATACAGTACAATGCTACATAGACCGAACACAACACGATGTTAAACATGTAATACTATACAGTACAATGCTACATAGATCTAATACAACACGATGTTACACATGTAATACTATACAGTACAATGCTACATAGACTGAATACAACACGATGTTAAACATGTAATACTATACAGTACAATGATACATAGACCGAATACAACACGATGTTAAACATGTAATAATATACAGTACAATGCTACATAGACCGAACACAACACGATGTTAAACATGTAATACTATACAGTACAATGCTACATAGACGGAATACAACACGATGTTAAACATGTAATACTATACAGTACAATGCTACATAGACTGAATACAACACGATGTTAAACATGTAATACTATACAGTACAATGCTACATAGACTGAATACAACACGATGTTAAACATGTAATACTATACAGTACAATGCTACATAGACCGAACACAACACGATGTTAAACATGTAATACTATACAATACAATGCTACATAGACTGAATACAACACGATGTTAAACATGTAATACTATACAGTACAATGCTACATAGACCTAATACAACACGATGTTAAACATGTAATACTATACAGTACAATGCATCATAGACTGAATACAACACGATGTTAAACATGTAATACTATACAGTACAATGCTACATAGACCGAATACAACACGATGTTAAACATGTAATACTATACAGTACAATGCTACATAGATCGAACACAACACGATGTTAAACATGTAATACTATACAGTACAATGTATCATAGACTGAATACAACACGATGTTAAGCATGTAATACTATGCAGTACAATGCTACATAGACCGAATACAACACGATGTTAAACATGTAATACTATACAGTACAATGCTACATAGACCGAATACAACACGATGTTAAACATGTAATACTATACAGTACAATGCTACATAGTCCGAACACAACACGATGTTAAACATGTAATACTATACAGTACAATGCTACATAGACTGAATACAACACGATGTTAAACATGTAATACTATACAGTACAATGATACATAGACCGAACACAACACGATGTTAAACATGTAATACTATACAGTACAATGCTGCATAGACCGAATACAACACGATGTTAAACATGTAATACTATACAGTACAATGCTTCATAGACTGAATACAACACGATGTTAAACATGTAATACTATTCAGTACAATGCTACTTTGACCGAACACAAGACGATGTTAAACATGTAATACTATACAGTACAATGCTTCATAGACTGAATACAACACGATGTTAAACATGTAATACTATACAGTACAATGCTGCTACATAGACCGAACACAACACGATGTTAAACATGTAATACTATACAGTACAATGCTACATAGACTGAATACAACACGATGTTAAACATGTAATACTATACAGTACAATGATACATAGACCGAACACAACACGATGTTAAACATGTAATACTATACAGTACAATGCTACATAGACTGAATACAACACGATGTTAAACATGTAATACTATACAGTACAATGCTACATAGACTGAATACAACACGATGTTAAACATGTAATACTATACAGTACAATGCTACATAGACCGAACACAACACGATGTTAAACATGTAATACTATACAGTACAATGCTACATAGACCTAATACAACACGATGTTAAACATGTAATACTATACAGTACAATGCTACATAGACTGAATACAACACGATGTTAAACATGTAATACTAGACAGTACAATGCTACATAGACTAAATACAACACAATGTTAAACATGTAATACTATACAGTACAATGCTACATAGACCGAACAAAACACGATGTTAAACATGTAATACTATACAGTACAATGCTACATAGACTGAATACAACACGATGTTAAACATGTAATACTATACAGTACAATGATACATAGACCGAACACAACACGATGTTAAACATGTAATACTATACAGTACAATGCTACATAGACCGAATACAACACGATGTTAAACATGTAATACTATACAGTACAATGCTTCATAGACTGAATACAACACGATGTTAAACATGTAATACTATTCAGTACAATGCTACATAGACCGAACACAAGACGATGTTAAACATGTAATACTATACAGTACAATGCTACATAGACTGAATACAACACGATGTTAAACATGTAATACTATACAGTACAATGCTACATAGACCGAACACAACACGATGTTAAACATGTAATACTATACAGTACAATGCTACATAGACTGAATACAACACGATGTTAAACATGTAATACTATACAGTACAATGATACATAGACCGAACACAACACGATGTTAAACATGTAATACTATACAGTACAATGCTACATAGACTGAATACAACACGATGTTAAACATGTAATTCTATACAGTACAATGCTACATAGACTGAATACAACACGATGTTAAACATGTAATACTATACAGTACAATGCTACATAGACCGAACACAACACGATGTTAAACATGTAATACTATACAGTACAATGCTACATAGACCTAATACAACACGATGTTAAACATGTAATACTATACAGTACAATGCTACATAGACTGAATACAACACGATGTTAAACATGTAATACTAGACAGTACAATGCTACATAGACTGAATACAACACAATGTTAAACATGTAATAATATACAGTACAATGCTACATAGACCGAACAAAACACGATGTTAAACATGTAATACTAGACAGTACAATGCTACATAGACCGAACACAACACGATGTTAAACATGTAATACTATACAGTACAATGCTACATAGACTGAATACAACACGATGTTAAACATGTAATACTAGACAGTACAATGCTACATAGACTGAATACAACACGATGTTAAACATGTAATAATATACAGTATAATGCTACTTAGACCGAATACAACACGATGTTAAACATGTAATACTATACAGTACAATGCTACATAGACCGAATACAATGTTAAACATGTAATACTATACAGTACAATGCTACATAGACCGAATACAACACGATGTTAAACATGTAATACTATACAGTACAATGATACATAGACCGAACACAACACGATGTTAAACATGTAATACTATACAGTACAATGATACATAGACCGAATACAACACGATGTTAAACATGTAATAATATACAGTACAATGCTACATAGACCGAACACAACACGATGTTAAACATGTAATAATATACAGTACAATGCTACATAGACCGAACACAACACGATGTTAAACATGTAATACTATACAGTACAATGCTACATAGATCTAATACAACACGATGTTACACATGTAATACTATACAGTACAATGCTACATAGACTGAATACAACACGATGTTAAACATGTAATACTATACAGTACAATGATACATAGACCGAATACAACACGATGTTAAACATGTAATAATATACAGTACAATGCTACATAGACCGAACACAACACGATGTTAAACATGTAATACTATACAGTACAATGCTACATAGACGGAATACAACACGATGTTAAACATGTAATACTATACAGTACAATGCTACATAGACTGAATACAACACGATGTTAAACATGTAATACTATACAGTACAATGCTACATAGACTGAATACAACACGATGTTAAACATGTAATACTATACAGTACAATGCTACATAGACCGAACACAACACGATGTTAAACATGTAATACTATACAGTACAATGCTTCATAGACTGAATACAACACGATGTTAAACATGTAATACTATACAGTACAATGCTACATAGACCGAACACAACATGATGTTAAACATGTAATACTATACAGTACAATGCTACATAGACCGAACACAACACGATGTTAAACATGTAATACTATACAGTACAATGCTACATAGACCGAACACAACACGATGTTAAACATGTAATACTATACAGTACAATGCTACATAGACTGAATACAACACGATGTTAAACATGTAATACTATACAGTACAATGCTACATAGACCGAATACAATGTTAAACATGTAATACTATACAGTACAATGATACATAGACCGAACACAACACGATGTTAAACATGTAATACTATACAGTACAATGATACATAGACCGAACACAACACGATGTTAAACATGTAATACTATACAGTACAATGCTACATAGACCGATGTTAAACATGTAATACTATACATTACAATGCTACATAGACCGAACACAACGCGATGTTAAACATGTAATACTATACAGTACAATGCTACATAGACTGAATACAACACGATGTTAAACATGTAATACTATACAGTACAATGATACATAGACCGAACACAACACGATGTTAAACATGTAATACTATACAGTACAATGCTACATAGACCGAATACAACACGATGTTAAACATGTAATACTATACCGTACAATGCTACATAGACTGAATACAACACGATGTTAAACATGTAATACTATACATTACAATGATACATAGACCGAACACAACACGATGTTAAACATGTAATACTATACAGTACAATGCTTCATAGACTGAATACAACACGATGTTAAACATGTAATACTATACAGTACAATGCTACATAGACCGACCACAACACGATGTTAAACATGTAATACTATACAGTACAATGCTACATAGACCTAATACAACACGATGTTAAACATGTAATACTATACAGTACAATGCTTCATGGACTGAATACAACACGATGTTAAACATGTAATACTATACAGTACAATGCTACATAGACCGAACACAAGACGATGTTAAACATGTAATACTATACAGTACAATGATACATAGACCTAATACAACACGATGTTAAACATGTAATACTATACAGTACAATGCTACATAGACCTAATACAACACGATGTTAAACATGTAATACTATACAGTACAATGCATCATAGACTGAATACAACACGATGTTAAACATGTAATACTATACAGTACAATGCTACATAGACCGAATACAACACGATGTTAAACATGTAATACTATACAGTACAATGCTACATAGACCGAACACAACACGATGTTAAACATGTAATACTATACAGTACAATGCATCATAGACTGAATACAACACGATGTTAAACATGTAATACTATACAGTACAATGCTACATAGACCGAATACAACACGATGTTAAACATGTAATACTATACAGTACAATGCTACATAGACCGAATACAACACGATGTTAAACATGTAATACTATACAGTACAATGCTACATAGTCCGAACACAACACGATGTTAAACATGTAATACTATACAGTACAATGCTACATAGACTGAATACAACACGATGTTAAACATGTAATACTATACAGTACAATGATACATAGACCGAACACAACACGATGTTAAACATGTAATACTATACAGTACAATGCTGCATAGACCGAATACAACACGATGTTAAACATGTAATACTATACAGTACAATGCT
Organism: Bathymodiolus brooksi; assembly: GCA_963680875.1. Classification (NCBI taxonomy): domain Eukaryota; kingdom Metazoa; phylum Mollusca; class Bivalvia; order Mytilida; family Modiolidae; genus Bathymodiolus; species Bathymodiolus brooksi. The sequence goes on from OY804577.1 coordinate 117,645,713, forward strand.
TCATAGACTGAATACAACACGATGTTAAACATGTAATACTATTCAGTACAATGCTACTTAGACCGAACACAAGACGATGTTAAACATGTAATACTATACAGTACAATGCTTTATAGACTGAATACAACACGATGTTAAACATGTAATACTATACAGTACAATGCTACATAGACCGAACACAACACGATGTTAAACATGTAATACTATACAGTACAATGATACATAGACCGAACACAACACGATGTTAAACATGTAATACTATACAGTACAATGCTACATAGACTGAATACAACACGATGTTAAACATGTAATTCTATACAGTACAATGCTACATAGACTGAATACAACACGATGTTAAACATGTAATACTATACAGTACAATGCTACATAGACCGAACACAACACGATGTTAAACATGTAATACTATACAGTACAATGCTACATAGACCTAATACAACACGATGTTAAACATGTAATACTATACAGTACAATGCTACATAGACTGAATACAACACGATGTTAAACATGTAATACTAGACAGTACAATGCTACATAGACTGAATACAACACAATGTTAAACATGTAATAATATACAGTACAATGCTACATAGACCGAACAAAACACGATGTTAAACATGTAATACTAGACAGTACAATGCTACATAGACCGAACACAACACGATGTTAAACATGTAATACTATACAGTACAATGCTACATAGACTGAATACAACACGATGTTAAACATGTAATACTAGACAGTACAATGCTACATAGACTGAATACAACACGATGTTAAACATGTAATAATATACAGTATAATGCTACATAGACCGAATACAACACGATGTTAAACATGTAATACTATACAGTACAATGCTACATAGACCGAATACAATGTTAAACATGTAATACTATACAGTACAATGCTACATAGACCGAATACAACACGATGTTAAACATGTAATAATATACAGTACAATGCTACATAGACCGAACACAACACGATGTTAAACATGTAATAATATACAGTACAATGCTACATAGACCGAACACAACACGATGTTAAACATGTAATACTATACAGTACAATGCTACATAGATCTAATACAACACGATGTTACACATGTAATACTATACAGTACAATGCTACATAGACTGAATACAACACGATGTTAAACATGTAATACTATACAGTACAATGATACATAGACCGAATACAACACGATGTTAAACATGTAATAATATACAGTACAATGCTACATAGACCGAACACAACACGATGTTAAACATGTAATACTATACAGTACAATGCTACATAGACTGAATACAACACGATGTTAAACATGTAATACTATACAGTACAATGCTACATAGACTGAATACAACACGATGTTAAACATGTAATACTATACAGTACAATGCTACATAGACTGAATACAACACGATGTTAAACATGTAATATTATACAGTACAATGCTACATAGACCGAACACAACACGATGTTAAACATGTAATACTATACAGTACAATGCTTCATAGACTGAATACAACACGATGTTAAACATGTAATACTATACAGTACAATGCTACATAGACCGAACACAACATGATGTTAAACATGTAATACTATACAGTACAATGCTACATAGACCGAACACAACACGATGTTAAACATGTAATACTATACAGTACAATGCTACATAGACCGAACACAACACGATGTTAAACATGTAATACTATACAGTACAATGCTACATAGACTGAATACAACACGATGTTAAACATGTAATACTATACAGTACAATGCTACATAGACCGAACACAACACGATGTTAAACATGTAATACTATACAGTACAATGCTACATAGACCGAACAAAACACGATGTTAAACATGTAATACTATACAGTACAATGCTACATAGACCGAATACAATGTTAAACATGTAATACTATACAGTACAATGATACATAGACCGAACACAACACGATGTTAAACATGTAATACTATACAGTACAATGATACATAGACCGAACACAACACGATGTTAAACATGTAATACTATACAGTACAATGCTACATAGACCGATGTTAAACATGTAATACTATACATTACAATGCTACATAGACCGAACACAACGCGATGTTAAACATGTAATACTATACAGTACAATGCTACATAGACTGAATACAACACGATGTTAAACATGTAATACTATACAGTACAATGATACATAGACCGAACACAACACGATGTTAAACATGTAATACTATACAGTACAATGCTACATAGACCGAATACAACACGATGTTAAACATGTAATACTATACCGTACAATGCTACATAGACTGAATACAACACGATGTTAAACATGTAATACTATACATTACAATGATACATAGACCGAACACAACACGATGTTAAACATGTAATACTATACAGTACAATGCTTCATAGACTGAATACAACACGATGTTAAACATGTAATACTATACAGTACAATGCTACATAGACCGACCACAACACGATGTTAAACATGTAATACTATACAGTACAATGCTACATAGACCTAATACAACACGATGTTAAACATGTAATACTATACAGTACAATGCTTCATAGACTGAATACAACACGATGTTAAACATGTAATACTATACAGTACAATGCTACATAGACCGAACACAAGACGATGTTAAACATGTAATACTATACAGTACAATGATACATAGACCTAATACAACACGATGTTAAACATGTAATACTATACAGTACAATGATACATAGACTGAATACAACACGATGTTAAACATGTAATACTATACAGTACAATGCATCATAGACTGAATACAACACGATGTTAAACATGTAATACTATACAGTACAATGCTACATAGACCGAATACAACACGATGTTAAACATGTAATACTATACAGTACAATGCTACATAGACCGAACACAACACGATGTTAAACATGTAATACTATACAGTACAATGCATCATAGACTGAATACAACACGATGTTAAACATGTAATACTATACAGTACAATGCTACATAGACCGAATACAACACGATGTTAAACATGTAATACTATACAGTACAATGCTACATAGACCGAATACAACACGATGTTAAACATGTAATACTATACAGTACAATGCTACATAGTCCGAACACAACACGATGTTAAACATGTAATACTATACAGTACAATGCTACATAGACTGAATACAACACGATGTTAAACATGTAATACTATACAGTACAATGATACATAGACCGAACACAACACGATGTTAAACATGTAATACTATACAGTACAATGCTGCATAGACCGAATACAACACGATGTTAAACATGTAATACTATACAGTACAATGCTTCATAGACTGAATACAACACGATGTTAAACATGTAATACTATTCAGTACAATGCTACTTAGACCGAACACAAGACGATGTTAAACATGTAATACTATACAGTACAATGCTTCATAGACTGAATACAACACGATGTTAAACATGTAATACTATACAGTACAATGCTACATAGACCGAACACAACACGATGTTAAACATGTAATACTATACAGTACAATGCTACATAGACTGAATACAACACGATGTTAAACATGTAATACTATACAGTACAATGATACATAGACCGAACACAACACGATGTTAAACATGTAATACTATACAGTACAATGCTACATAGACTGAATACAACACGATGTTAAACATGTAATACTATACAGTACAATGCTACATAGACTGAATACAACACGATGTTAAACATGTAATACTATACAGTACAATGCTACATAGACCGAACACAACACGATGTTAAACATGTAATACTATACAGTACAATGCTACATAGACCTAATACAACACGATGTTAAACATGTAATACTATACAGTACAATGCTACATAGACTGAATACAACACGATGTTAAACATGTAATACTAAACAGTACAATGCTACATAGACTGAATACAACACAATGTTAAACATGTAATACTATACAGTACAATGCTACATAGACTGAATACAACACGATGTTAAACATGTAATACTATACAGTACAATGATACATAGACCGAACACAACACGATGTTAAACATGTAATACTATACAGTACAATGCTACATAGACCGAATACAACACGATGTTAAACATGTAATACTATACAGTACAATGCTTCATAGACTGAATACAACACGATGTTAAACATGTAATACTATACAGTACAATGATACATAGACCGAATACAACACGATGTTAAACATGTAATACTATTCAGTACAATGCTACATAGACCGAACACAAGACGATGTTAAACATGTAATACTATACAGTACAATGCTACATAGACTGAATACAACACGATGTTAAACATGTAATACTATACAGTACAATGCTACATAGACCGAACACAACACGATGTTAAACATGTAATACTATACAGTACAATGCTACATAGACTGAATACAACACGATGTTAAACATGTAATACTATACAGTACAATGATACATAGACCGAACACAACACGATGTTAAACATGTAATACTATACAGTACAATGCTACATAGACTGAATACAACACGATGTTAAACATGTAATTCTATACAGTACAATGCTACATAGACCGAACACAACACGATGTTAAACATGTAATACTATACAGTACAATGCTACATAGACCTAATACAACACGATGTTAAACATGTAATACTATACAGTACAATGCTACATAGACTGAATACAACACGATGTTAAACATGTAATACTAGACAGTACAATGCTACATAGACTGAATACAACACAATGTTAAACATGTAATAATATACAGTACAATGCTACATAGACCGAACAAAACACGATGTTAAACATGTAATACTAGACAGTACAATGATACATAGACCGAACACAACACGATGTTAAACATGTAATACTATACAGTACAATGCTACATAGACTGAATACAACACGATGCTAAACATGTAATACTAGACAGTACAATGCTACATAGACTGAATACAACACGATGTTAAACATGTAATAATATACAGTATAATGCTACATAGACCGAATACAACACGATGTTAAACATGTAATACTATACAGTACAATGCTACATAGACCGAATACAATGTTAAACATGTAATACTATACAGTACAATGCTACATAGACCGAATACAACACGATGTTAAACATGTAATACTATACAGTACAATGATACATAGACCGAACACAACACGATGTTAAACATGTAATACTATACAGTACAATGATACATAGACCGAATACAACACGATGTTAAACATGTAATAATATACAGTACAATGCTACATAGACCGAACACAACACGATGTTAAACATGTAATAATATACAGTACAATGCTACATAGACCGAACACAACACGATGTTAAACATGTAATACTATACAGTACAATGCTACATAGATCTAATACAACACGATGTTACACATGTAATACTATACAGTACAATGCTACATAGACTGAATACAACACGATGTTAAACATGTAATACTATACAGTACAATGATACATAGACCGAATACAACACGATGTTAAACATGTAATAATATACAGTACAATGCTACATAGACCGAACACAACACGATGTTAAACATGTAATACTATACAGTACAATGCTACATAGACTGAATACAACACGATGTTAAACATGTAATACTATACAGTACAATGCTACATAGACTGAATACAACACGATGTTAAACATGTAATACTATACAGTACAATGCTACATAGACTGAATACAACACGATGTTAAACATGTAATACTATACAGTACAATGCTACATAGACCGAACACAACACGATGTTAAACATGTAATACTATACAGTACAATGCTTCATAGACTGAATACAACACGATGTTAAACATGTAATACTATACAGTACAATGCTACATAGACCGAACACAACATGATGTTAAACATGTAATACTATACAGTACAATGCTACATAGACCGAACACAACACGATGTTAAACATGTAATACTATACAGTACAATGCTACATAGACCGAACACAACACGATGTTAAACATGTAATACTATACAGTACAATGCTACATAGACTGAATACAACACGATGTTAAACATGTAATACTATACAGTACAATGCTACATAGACCGAACACAACACGATGTTAAACATGTAATACTATACAGTACAATGCTACATAGACCGAACAAAACACGATGTTAAACATGTAATACTATACAGTACAATGCTACATAGACCGAATACAATGTTAACATGTAATACTATACAGTACAATGATACATAGACCGAACACAACACGATGTTAAACATGTAATACTATACAGTACAATGATACATAGACCGAACACAACACGATGTTAAACATGTAATACTATACAGTAGTTTTTTTTTTGTTTAGTTTATAATTATTTTATTTGATCAATGATACAAAGAGGATCAGACACAAGTTTTACCAACTTATGGAGTCTTCTCCTATATATACAATCATTATTACATTATATTGAGAATGCACAAGAAAACAAGAAAAATACAATTTTATCATATAATATAGCTGAAAATAGTAAACGAGTAAAAAGAAATGAAGAAAAAGTATGTGTGTGTGTGTGTATGGATGCTGGATGATGTTTGGTTAGTACATTAAACGATTAGAAATCGTTTAGACCTTTTTATGAATCGGAAAACTGAATAAAAAATAAAGCAATTATCTGCATAGCTTAAGGTTTCACTTCCTGAAGTGAGAAGTGAAGTATTGATCGATTGAGACAAATCGCTTATGCTGAGAAACAGTTCATTTCTTATTAAAGAATATTTGGTACAAACAAAAAAGAAGTGGTTCGCATCTTCTTGGGGGGCACCGCAGCTACACGCTGGGCTAGATAAAATATGAACCTTATGTAGATCGTGGTTGAGGAAAGAAGCTGTACATCTAATTTGTGTTAGGATCACGTTTAACTTTCTAGGGCCATAGTAATAAAGTTTGGGAACTGAGATCTTATTTGGTTGGCTGTTAAGACGAATAGCGTTTTTGAATTTGGATAATGAATCTAATTTTCTGATTGCAATGTCAAGTTTATTCCATTCTTTAACTGTGGAAGGAATAAATGACGAATTGGTTATAGAGAGTCTACAGAAAGGAACTATTAAATTATCACCATTTCGCAAAGGGTATATAGTAGTACTCTGAATAGTTGGGGGAACTAGATAACGCAAGTATTCAGGTGCCATTCCACATTTTATATTAAAAAATAATTGGAGTTTTCTGCGGTATCTCCGCTCTGATAGTGTTTCCCAGCCTGTCTCAGCATATAAATACTCCGATTTTGTAAAAATGGGTAAACCTGTTACAATTCTGGCAGCGTCTAATTGAAGTTTTTCTAATTTGTCTGAATAGCCAATTCCGCAATTATCCCAGACTTCACAAGCGTATTCAAAAAGGGGGCGAATGTAGACTAAATACATTTTTTCTAAGTTGGATCTATTTAGACTGAATTTTAATTTCCGTAATATACCTAAATGTTTGGTTATATTTGTTATCATATTTTCTAAATGTTCATTCCATTTTGCATTTTGAGAGAGGATAACTCCCAGATGCTTATGGCTAGTAGATAAAGGGATACATTTGCCATTAAAAGAAAATTCGATGTTGTCTATGTTACCGGTATTGGAGAAAAACAAGATTTCTGTTTTTTCGGGATTGAATGACATTAGCCATTTACTAGACCAGGCATTTAGTTCGAGTAGATCATGATTGATTACAGTTTTTATTTGATCAACACTTTGACTAGAATATCCGAGTGATGTGTCGTCAGCAAATAATCTACTCAACGATATAAGTTTTTCTCCTATATCATTTATGTATATTAGAAACATGAGGGGACCCAATACCGACCCTTGGGGTACACCAGCTGAGACAGGTTCGAAACTTGACCAAGAGTTTTTATTAATTACTTTTTGTCTTCTTTTGAACAGATAGTTTTCGAACCATTTTATTAACTTTCCTTGAATTCCGTATGAATTCATTTTGTGAATAAGACCTTTATGCCAAACCTTGTCGAAAGCTTTAGAAAAATCGCAAAAGACGAAGCAGCTAAATTCTTTTTTTTCTAGAGAGTTTAGGATCGAATTGTATAGTTCTAATAGTTGATGGACAGTGGAATGTTTTGGCAAAAACCCCGATTGGTATTTATATATGAGATTGTTATTAACAAGATGATTGTAAACATGCTTATAAACTATTCGTTCCATTAATTTACCTACACAACTTATTAAAGATATCGGGCGATAATTGGAGGGTAGGGATGTGTCACCCTTTTTGAAAATTGCAACAACATGAGCACTCTTCCAATTAGAAGGATATTTGCTCTGTTGTAAAGATTTATTAAATATTATTAGAAGGGGCTTTGCAATTTTCTCAGGAGAAATTTTAAGCATTTTATTACTTATTTTGTCTGGTCCTGTTGCTTTGTTTGGGTCAAGAATTTGAATAACATCAATAATTTCGTTCTCTGTTATATGTATTTCGTGAATAATATTATTTGTTTTTGAGTCAAACTGTGGGAGAGTAACATTTTCTTCGTCCAGTTTTGATATTGAGCTAAAATATTTATTCAATAACTCGCATTTGTCCGAATCGTCATAAGCAATATCATCAATATTTTGATCATTGATTGAATTTCGGAGTGGGGGTATACAATAATTTCCTTTGTTAGATTTGATTAACATCTTCATTATTTTCCAATACATTTTGGGGTTTGAAGAGTTATTTAATAAAAAGTTGTCTAAATTATTTTCAAATTTCTCCTTTGCTATTTTTTTCATATTATTTACCTTATTTCTTTGTTTTTTATATTTAATAATGTTGTTTTCATTTTGAGATTTTAATAATTTTTTCCTAATCCGGTCACGTATGCGGATTTCTTTTCGTATTTCGTTACTGAACCATGGTTTGTCTTTTTCGCGTATCAATATTGTTTTTGAAGGGATACATGCACTTGAGATTTGAAGGAAAGTTTTTGAAAATTCTTCACACATATCATCTACATCATCAAAATTGCAAAGTTTTTCATTCCAATTTATATCAGTTAGCATCTGATTAAATCTAACAAAATCAGTTTGGTCATACAACCAGATTTCTCTTGTAAATGATTTCGATGTAGCTTTTGGGCATTTAATGAATGCAATTGCTGCGTCGTGGTCGCTTATATGTCTTGGTATTTTAAGTACATCAGAATAATTACAGTTCAAGGTATCGCTTAGAATAATGGGGTCTAATAAAGTACTAGTATTACCACTTATCCTGGTAGGTTTGTCAATCACATTCTTAAGATTAAAAATATTCACAAGGTCAATAAGTTTGTTGTTATTTGAACACAATAGATTTGAATTCAGATCGCCCGTGATAATGATGTTTTCATTTACCTGAAGGGCCAACTCTATTGCGTATGTTAATCGTGTCCAGTAATCAATATCTGTACACGGAGATCTATATGTGTTGCATAGTAAAAAAGATTGACCTTTGGATCGTATTTCAACCCAGATAGTTTCGTCAAGATTGTTTTCTAATTCGGATTTCCTACTTATAGAGATATCATTTTTCGAATAAATGAGGAGCCCACCACCACTATTTGAACGGTCTTTTCGATGGATAATATTCGGAAACGAATCGAGAGTTATGTCACTATCATTTATTTGGTTATCAAGGTGTGTTTCAGTTACAACTAATATATCGAAATCATTCAAAGAGGTTTCAAGGAACTCCATTTTATTTCTAATACTGCGGATATTAATATTACACAACGAAATACATCTATCAGTATGATTGTTTTCCAAAATTGACTGTGATAATTCGTGTGGACCAGGATTAGATTCGATATTTCCGACAAGTAGTATAAAATGGAGTGTAAAAAGTAAAAACAATGCATTTACATTTGGATTTAGACCCTGGAGCAAGAGAAGGCAGACAAAAAAGAGAGAGCATCGGAGGTTAGTTCTAAATATGTTCAAATAAGTATCAGTCCGAATAACAAAAGGTCCACACAATCTGCAAGTGTGAGAATGGAATATGCCTATAGCCGCTCTGTATTCTTCCAAACTATTACCCATTGGGCTTTAGGTTTGAAGACAGCAAAGAGCAGAGATAAGCCCGTCCCACTCCCACATCAAAACACACACCGCAGCATCCACACACAAAATTAAATGGGAGAAATAGCAACAATGATGAAAAAGTAAAGAAAGTTAACAAAACATAAATACATGTATATATACAAGCAAAGAAAATGAAAAGTAAGTTCATTTGAAATGTTGAGATATAGCGGGGTTTCAAATGGGAAATTAGTGGTTATATTAAACTTCATTGGGAAAAAAGAACCATATGTCATTAATTTACAGATATGTTGTATCATTCCTGTCACAATTCATCACTCCACATATCTACGACTTAAATGTTCCTCCTACATTATATGTATAAAGATAATTTTATACATTTGTATATCGTAAACACTACATATTGGTAATACAGTTTCAGACACACAAAAGAAAATCACTTTACACACATATACACATTATCACCAATCAATTAAAAAAAAAGGTAATCATAAAAAATAAATAAATAAAAAAATAATAATAACTTCATATATGGTATACACAATTATCATTTATTTTGCTCGCGTATTTATTATTATCGATATCTCGAATACAATGAACATATTTGGATACATGACCATGATAGGTATTAATTTCCAGGGTATTTTCATCATTTTACCATTTTATTTTTGATATTTCGTACACTGAGAAAAAGAAAAACAAAAAACAAGTTGTTATTAATCGGTCGAATATAATATGTACATTTTTGTATATAGATTTGAAGATATGGAAATTAATTCCGATATACGGAGGTTTAGTATATATCAAAATTAATGTAGAACCATGATATTTCTCCTTTGGGGAGGGATGGTACACCATAAGCAGTTAATGAAGAGGGAAAATATCTGATTGATCTCTGTAAAAGTACAAAATATCTCGTCTAGGAAGCCTAATATTTGTTGGAAAAAGAAAAAAAAAATCTGTTCAGACAGGAAGACATCATCAGTTTTGCTTTCAAATTAAATTACAACAGATGATTCGAGAACACCTTTTAGAATAGATCGCGGAAATCAACCACGTAATTTCGCAACTAATGTGACAGTTTAACTAGATAGCTTTACTGTATTAGGTATTTGATAAATTTGTCAGTCGATTGCGCATAGAATGAGTTATAAGTTGATTTTATTTAAATCAGTTTTCGATAATAAGCTAACACTTTGACACGTTCCCTTTCTCGGGAAATTAAGGGTTCTGTATAGCAATACCTATAGATAATAAATAAAACTCAATCTTTAATTATTGGGGATTTACGCTGTGCAGATATATCAATTTAATTGAATTGTATTGTTTAATTTTAAACGTTTTGACTTTTTATGAAAGGGTTTTCGATAATATGACAATACTTTGATACGTCCACTTTCGCCTACGGGGTATGATAGGGGGCACATATATAACTAGGTTGAAAAAAAATGCTTGTTTTGGATAGTATGACTTACAGCGTGTGGACAAGTTGGGTTATGACAAAAATAGGATATGAAGAACAATAAATATGAAACTTAGTGAATTTAGGCTGGACTTTTAGCATTATGGAGAAAAACAATGTGATTTGACCTGGATTTACTGCATAAAAGTTATATGGGGGATGGAATTGTAAGAGGATAGTCCATTTTAGTGGATACAAATTTGATGGAAGATAAATATTTACATACAATTCAGTACATGAATGACAAGGAAAAAAAACTCAAAAACAATAACTATTAATCTGAAATAAATAATATATAGCTAAGTTTTTTAAGTTTAATTTATATCATAGTCAGAGGCATTAAGTAGGTTTCTGATGTCATCATGGTTCCGTATGAGCGTTCGTCTGCTACTTTCGTTAAGTTTTGCGTAGACACGACCGTCCGTTGTCCAGTAGGTCTTGATGTTTTGGTTGTACTTTAGATCAGCGAGGGATTTTACTAGGTTTGTCCTTGTTTTTGTCAAGTTTTCTGTGATGAAGATTCTGTTGGCATCATTTTTGAGATTTCTTTTGGAGTTATACACTTTTTCGCGACATCTGTATGATAAGAATCTAACAATGACTTGAGATTTTCCGTTTCTGATTTTACCAATAACATGCGACCGGCTAATATCATTGGTGCTGATGTCTAGTTTAAGTTTATTTTTGCAGATATCTACTATGATGTCATCTGTGTTAACAGGGTGAATGATATGACCTCTATTGTCTACGGGTACATCAATGTTATGGAATCGAAGACTGGTCCTCCTGGAATAGTGTTCCTGGTGTTCAAGACGGACTTCTAAATTATTAACAATGTCATGTAAAGAGTCTATTTCCTTGTCTTTTTCCTTTAGTGATGACTTTAAATGTTGTTCTTCTTGAATACGTTGGACTACAAGGTGTGCCTGCTTAGATATCATCTCTTTCTGTTCGTCGATTTGTTTTTGTTGTTCTTTCAGTGTTTGTTTTAGTGGAATAATATGTTCGTCCATCAGCGCCTTAATGCTTGCTTCAACTGAGCTGTTTATAGAATCGGTTATTGACTCACTGATTTTGTCAGACAAAATGGGGATGATTTTACCAAGAACTTCTGGACTAGTTAGTGCCTCAATAACTTGTACAGTGATAGTTTTTTTTTGCACTGGAGTTTTTTTGGTACTGACTGATGCACTACGACCTTTTTCACCCACTGATGTGCTACGATGCCTCGTTTGTCGTGTTTGTTGTTTTGAAGTTGCTGGCAGATCTTCTGGACTTTCAGGAGTTCGTCTTTTATTGGGTCTGCCAGGTGTTTCTAGTGTATTTTCGGATGGTAATTCAGATTGTTTATGGTTTATTAGTACTTCGACGTTTGGATTGTTTACTTTTGTGGGGGCTGCCATCTTTGTTTATATTTACAAACCGGTTCGCTAATTACAGGTAATGTTAGTTTGATTAAGTGCAGATTTGTTAAAATTTTCAGCAATCATTCGATTGTCAAATGACATATGACATTCCTTTGAAGCTTTTGGAGATTTAGGAATCAATTCTTCCAGTATCATTTCCCATTTTTAGGACAGCTCTATTACACGACCATTACATCTTGCGCATGAGTATACAGTACAATGCTACATAGACCGATGTTAAACATGTAATACTATACATTACAATGCTACATAGACCGAACACAACGCGATGTTAAACATGTAATACTATACAGTACAATGCTACATAGACTGAATACAACACGATGTTAAACATGTAATACTATACAGTACAATGATACATAGACCGAACACAACACGATGTTAAACATGTAATACTATACAGTACAATGCTACATAGACCGAATACAACACGATGTTAAACATGTAATACTATACCGTACAATGCTACATAGACTGAATACAACACGATGTTAAACATGTAATACTATACATTACAATGATACATAGACCGAACACAACACGATGTTAAACATGTAATACTATACAGTACAATGCTTCATAGACTGAATACAACACGATGTTAAACATGTAATACTATACAGTACAATGCTACATAGACCGACCACAACACGATGTTAAACATGTAATACTATACAGTACAATGCTACATAGACCTAATACAACACGATGTTAAACATGTAATACTATACAGTACAATGCTTCATAGACTGAATACAACACGATGTTAAACATGTAATACTATACAGTACAATGCTACATAGACCGAACACAAGACGATGTTAAACATGTAATACTATACAGTACAATGATACATAGACCTAATACAACACGATGTTAAACATGTAATACTATACAGTACAATGCTACATAGACCTAATACAACACGATGTTAAACATGTAATACTATACAGTACAATGCATCATAGACTGAATACAACACGATGTTAAACATGTAATACTATACAGTACAATGCTACATAGACCGAATACAACACGATGTTAAACATGTAATACTATACAGTACAATGCTACATAGACCGAACACAACACGATGTTAAACATGTAATACTATACAGTACAATGCATCATAGACTGAATACAACACGATGTTAAACATGTAATACTATACAGTACAATGCTACATAGACCGAATACAACACGATGTTAAACATGTAATACTATACAGTACAATGCTACATAGACCGAATACAACACGATGTTAAACATGTAATACTATACAGTACAATGCTACATAGACTGAATACAACACGATGTTAAACATGTAATACTATACAGTACAATGATGCATAGACCGAACACAACACGATGTTAAACATGTAATACTATACAGTACAATGCTACATAGACCGAATACAACACGATGTTAAACATGTAATACTATACAGTACAATGCTTCATAGACTGAATACAACACGATGTTAAACATGTAATACTATACAGTACAATGCTACATAGACCGAACACAAGACGATGTTAAACATGTAATACTATACAGTACAATGCTACATAGACTGAATACAACACGATGTTAAACATGTAATACTATACAGTACAATGCTACATAGACAGAACACAACACGATGTTAAACATGTAATACTATACAGTACAATGCTACATAGACTGAATACAACACGATGTTAAACATGTAATACTATACAGTACAATGCTACATAGACCGAACACAACACGATGTTAAACATGTAATACTATACAGTACAATGCTACATAGACTGAATACAACACGATGTTAAACATGTAATACTATACAGTACAATGCTACATAGACCGATGTTAAATATGTAATACTATACAGTACAATGCTACATAGACCGAATACATGTCCTTTCCACATTCATGACGTATCAGCGGGCTTGTAACTAGATTAACACGATGGGTGCCACTAGTAGAGCAGGAACTGTTTACCCTTCCGGAGCACCTAAGTTCACCCCGGTTTTAGTGGGTTTCGTGTTACTCAATCTTTAGATTTATGTGCATGTTTTGTAGATCGTTGTTTTTCCTTTTGTACTTTTTCTTTTGGTCATTGTGTTGTCTATTCTTCTTCGATATACGGATTCTGATTACCCTTTGGTTTCTTCAAACTCTTCTTAAACATGTGATAATAGCAACTTGCTCTAAATGATAAAGTACTGTATAGTCATAAGTTCTAGGAGGAGGTATATAAATGGAAATTAATCAAGCAGAAATCTGAAGTTAAGAAACAATCAACTTCATATCAGTATCACCCACTCGTCACAACTCGACAAATTCCGTTCCTCCATTGCAAGAACAACGAATTCACCGGAGGTTTTCCGGTTGCATTGTCACCATAATGTTATCAGTAAGAAGGATAACTCTTTATCGTAAAATGTCATACATACGTTTCCTGTACAACCAGGTACTTCAAGCACAATCGTAACTACTCGGCCATTCTCGCTACCCTGCAAATAACCTCGTACGTACATAGTAGAAATTCTTCTTAAATTGTTTGCCGGAAGTTAAGCTAAGTTAAGCCGCACAAAAATATAGTCCACGAAAATCCAATATGGAAGACATACTAAGTAAAATATAATCATGCAAAACTAATTAAAACTTTAATTGAAATATAGAAAATTGTTTAAAATATAACTTTATCAAACTTTCATGTAACTAACATGTGAAAAGTAGTGCGATTTATACGCCTAATGCATACGAGGTTATTTGCAGGGTAGCGAGAATGGCCGAGTAGTTACGATTGCTTCAAGCAATGCTTATAAATACATGCATAGTTTGTTTATCTTTTGTACCTATTTACCTGTCATATCCGTTCCGTTATAATATTAAAATTGTTGTCAATCGTCACTATGCGAATACAATTTCTTTTTTTTTAATTAAATTTTTATTGCATAAATTCATAAATCATGTCTGACACAATATTGTTGCAGGTAATTAAATTATATTTTTTTAGTTAATATTCATTGACAACGTTTCTTCTCTAAAGACGATATTTTCTTTGATCTCATTTATAATGCTCTGATGTTATTTGAGGTCCGTTTCTTTTTATTTTTATCATTTTGATCAGCGTGTATTAATCTTTTGCCCGTCACATTTATGATACACATCATGACGATAACACTTGCACCAGTAGTAGAACAATGTATACAATATATCAATGGGGTCCTTCACAGTTCGTACAGTATATTTCATCTGGATGTGGGTAGATTGAATATGACAAAATATCCTCCCACGATCCTGAATGTTTGGTGGCGAATGTGTAGAAAATTGAGGGGAGGGGTGTAATACCAGGCCACAGCCGTCTGTGATGTAAATGATTAATTCAGACAAATGTCCCTTCCCCTCTTCAGAATATCACAAATGTACAATCTAGACAAATATGCCGTTTCTTCTTCTTCAGAATATGACAAATGTAAGGTACAGAGAATGCTAATTTAGTTTTCAAGACAATACTATCATTCAATAGATAATATCGATTTCATAAATAAATGAAACTTTATCAAACTTAGTCATCAACCTAAAGATCTAAAAATAGCGCACAAACAGTCAGTACATAGAACACAGGCTAACATAGGAGCTCAACAAAACCTATTTCTAAAGTTCTTGTTTCAATCATTCCGAGGACACGAATTTCACAGATATCGTTACTCAACAAATGATATGTAGCCTCAAAATATATTCGGAGGTCTACTTTATTTTCTCAACTCAATATAATGTTGTCAACGTCCGTCTGTTGACACAATGGTTTCTGTGTAATAACATTTTTTCTAGTTGACCATTGTAAATCAAGTTCTCGAATTCCATAAAAAGTCTTATTTTAATACAAAAAGAACTCGAGATTTAATCCACAAAAATCTGAGCAAACTAAACGTCATGATAAATTTATCCTTGATTAGACGAATTTATTAAAGAAAAATCAATGAAATTATTACCATGAATTGTTTGTATCACGTACACGAAAAGAGTGTATTGAAAATAGGATTATTGTATTTTTCTACGAAAACAGGAAAGAGGTATGAATAAGTGAAACGTAATCCATCTTCCCTTGTAATTGTGACAGATAATTTTCTGCGTAAAAATTAAAAAACCCAGTTAAATTGACGATAGTGATATCAACTTTTTCAATAATATGCATTGGATTAAATAAAATGCATTTGGGACCACGCCACTTTTTCTTTATTTAAGTACCTATACCAAGCCTGGAAAGTGTGTTGTCATGTATTTGTGTGTTAGAGGTATCGATTGGCCTCTTTCTACCATTTTCTTATTTGATTTTAGAACTGTTCTGACAATATGCTATTTCTTGTTTTCCTATTTGATTTTAGAACTGTTCTGACAATATGCTATTTCTTGTTTTTCATTTATCATTAAGTATTAATTTGGACATAATGTGGTCAAATATTTAGGACGTACATCATATTCAACTTGTTGAAGGCGGTCAGCATTTGTTAGATGATATTTTGGATGACCGCGATAAATACCACGAGTAAAGTAATAGCCTGTTTCTGGATAGCGTCGATATTGTAATATCGGTTGTTACATACCGTTTTTTGTGAATAACAGGATCATTATGAAATATTTTTCAGGATGAACAGAAGATGATATACCACCCAAACATGTTTTAATATACAATATAAAGACTGGTATGTTTTTTTCAGAAAATAAATGGTCGATCTGTTTTAATGTTGGAATTCTGATTTGTGTTCCCATGTCAAACAATATGGTTGGTTTATGGTGTTTAACGGCACTTTCAACAATGTTTCAGTTACATCATGCCGGCCAGTGTTATTGATGAAGGAAATCAGAGTACCCAGAAAAAACCACTGACCTGTCGCAAGTCACTGACAAACTTTATCACATAATGTTGCATCGAGTTAATTCTCGGAGCGGGATTCGAAATCACAATTTTAGTGGTGATAGGTACTGATTGCACAGGTAGTTGTAAAACCAACTACCATACGATCACGACCACGATGGCCCCTAATTATATGGAAATATTAATTTTAAGATATAAAAAAAATACAAAGACGCCAAACACAGTTTCATTTCTTAACTTGAATCATCAATTTTGTAAATCTATTAGTGTTGTGTACTTCTTTAAAATACATCAACAACAGCAGCTAATGAGTAATCTCCAAATACATCAACAATTTTCTATTAGGAATCTATGGTTGATTTCGCCGTTTAATGTCCATTTTCACATCGTATTTACGTCATATCTATTCTCATAGTGTAATTATTTCTTATTTTAATTTTTTGTATTCCTTATCTTTGTATGGTCAGGGCATTTTTCTGTTGGATTGCCATTGGAAATCAATGCTAGCATTACAGATAAAACAAATCGAGTTGATCACAAGGATATTACCTTAACAGTAGGAAATAGAAAATAATTTCTTTACCTAAGAAATTGATCGTGTAGTTATCCTTTATTGTTTCCTGTTGTTTGATTTAGTTTTTACAGAATATTGATAAAGTAATACATATCTTTATATCTGCAAATTAAACATAACAGTTCTGGGGGATTAGGGTTATGGTGTTTAACGCTCTTCTAGTATTACATTAAAATTAAAGTTAACAGTTCTAGTATTACATTAAAATTAAAGTTAACAGTTCTAGTATTACATTAAAATTAAAGTTAACAGCTAGTATTACATTAAAATTAAAGTTAACAGTTCTAGTATTACATTAAAATTAATGTTAACAGTTCTAGTATTACATTAAAATTAAAGTTAACAGTTCTAGTATTACATTGAAATTAAAGTTAACAGCTAGTATTACATTAAAATTAAAGTTAACAGTTCTAGTATTACATTAAAATTAAAGTTAACAGTTCTAGTATTACATTAAAATTAAAGTTAACAGTTCTAGTATTACATTAAAATTAAAGTTAACAGTTCTAGTATTACATTAAAATTAAACTTAATAGTTCTTGGTTAGGGTTATGGTGTTAAGCGCTCTTCTGATATTACATTAAAATTAAACTTATCAAAATTAAACTTAATAGTGGTAGTATTACAAACAGTGCTGGTATTACATTAAAAATAAACTGGATATATAACCATTGCACTTAGTTGTTTTTCGAACATAGCAACAAGTTTACACTACAAAAACGTTTGCAGTCTTATCTGATACATATATACCACCAATAAGGAAAACTACCAAAAGAAAAGCAAGTTCGATATTGTCTCCATTAATATCAATAAAATCAGGTACAGAACACTTGATGTCCAAGCATACAGAAAACCCTGGCATTGTGGCAATACAAGAAACAAAAATTGATATTAGCATACCACTAAGAGAGGTTATATCAAATATCCTAGAATATGACATACAGAAATGATATATCTCTGCAAGGAGGAGGCGCAATGCTACTTTTAAGGAAGCATAATTTGATGCATAATAATAGACCCAAAACCATTCTGGAAATACATAAATAATATTAAAAAAATCAGATAAACAAGGTATTCCATCACTACAAACCAAAACGGGGAAACAGCAGAAACCGAATTTGACAAAGCAAAAGCTTTGTATTTTCAGTGTATTCACTAAAACTGAATAGAACAGCATAGCATATCCGAAATTATTTTAAAATCTGTCTAGAGAAATTGCAGCAATCCTTACTCATTTTATTTCAACCATCTATCAACATTGGTACAATCCCAGCTGACTAGAAAAGAGCTAACTCTGTCCTCTTTTCAAGAAAACGACAGATCCCTACCAAGCAAGTACAGACCTGTTTCCCTAATATGTATCTGTTGTAAGATGTACAACATTTTAAATAACATACAACTTGCTTTTAGGAAAAACTACAGATGTGAAACCCTATTAAATGAAATTATCCATCATACATGACAGGGCAACATCACTGGAAAAAAGAAAAAAAGTTAATAGATTCATTCTCGATTTCGAAAAGGTTTTCTCTACAGTTCTACACGAACTTTTGAAATATAAGTTACATGGATAGGGTATGCATACATGACACGATATTAAACTGGACTGACTCATTCTTAGCTGAGCAATATAAGTGGCTCATATTCTAAAACAGCAAAGTTCAGTCCAGAGTTCAATAAGGCACAGTACTACGATAAATACCATTCCTTGTCCATATTAACGCCATTTTGAAAAAAGTAACACTAAATTTCAGACTCTTTGTCCGTGTCTGTTACAGGGAGATTAACAATTCAGATGATTACCAAAATCTGCAAGATGACATGAATAAATTAGGTAATTGTACATGCAACTACATGGGAATGTGAGTCTAATCTGTAAAGTGTAAAATGATTGTATTCAATAGAACTAACAACCAATACAACTATATACTGAAAGACACATGCCTAGAATTACTAACAACATTCAAATGTCTAGGGCTGTACATCTATATCGAATTATTTACATCGGGGGAAGCAGAGAAACACCTCTCATAGTTATCAAGAGGGGAGGGTTGGGATTCCATTAAGCGGTTTAACCCCGTCATATTGTGTGCCTGTCCCAAACCAGGACCTGGTTTTCAACGTGATATGCTGTCGTCTTTTATTTTGTTCAGTGAGTTTAGGTGAGAGGTGGTTGTTCGTTTTGTTGATATTGGTGGAATTGTTGACTAACATTGTTTAAACTTTCTTTTCATAATTTTATGAAGCTTATAAAATCCTAGGCTTATTAAGAAGGAATGCAACATATTTCTCACCTAAGGTAAAAATACAATCTTACACAAATAAGACCTCTACTAAAATCTTCAAGTTCACCAATCAGACCATAATGTAAAGGAGATCATCAAGAATTAATACATCATAATACTCGAACATGTATTAACCAGGGACATCAAGTGACACGAATATATACCATGGGCTGAAGTTACTATCTCTGGCAGACAGAAGAAAAAACAACAAATTGATTTTGCTATTCAAATGTCTCAACAAACATGCCAACATACCAACAAATATTTTAACAGACCAATACGATAATAGTATACCAAAAATATGCATAAAGAACACCTCACTAGAACTTCCTCCCAAAACACCAGCACAGATTGGAATTCTCTTCCATCCGATATCGTAAGTATGTCAAAATGGCCATAGAACCGATATCCATCTTTGCTAAGATCTTTAAGATGGTTAAAGAATAGAGTACATCTTGCTACTTGACACACGGGTGGTAAAGTCGGTTGATGTATTGCCCTAGCGAATCAAGAGCAAACCAAGCAGTCATTTTGAAAATCAAAGTTTAAAAAACCTCGTTTAGTTTTTAATGTCGCCCTTGGCTTTAACTTGGCTTAACGTGTTAGTATTACATATTTTGTTGCTGAAAGTACATGTTTATTGTAATATAAAAATGTAACAAATATAATCAACAAATGGATTTTGCTTGACACGTTTTCTGCTGATATTTAATAGTTTTACTATATTCTGCATTAGTAATATCGACGTATCACCTTTGATCGCCGTCATATTTCACTCATAATCAGTTAATTCCTGAGAAAACGAACGGTGCAACAAACAGTGCACATTTATTTGACTAGCCTTATGATGAATATTTTCTCCAGTGTTTGCTATAAGGAACATTTATCCCGATATTATTATTTTACGATTTGATATTGTGTTTTATCACTACAATCCTAGTTGACAGGTGTGAGACGAGATGTGTTTATGCATCATGTATATACCCCAACATCAAAGTTTGAGTATATATACATTTACAAAAAATGTCGTATCGCACCCATGTCCTAGTTAAGCGATCATTCTCATCCAGTAGAAGAAAGACAACTGAAAATATTGATATAACTCACGGTAATAGCTCATATTGAATATATTGACAATAAGGACTGAGTTGTATTGTTTTTGATGAACCCGATGTATTCAATTTCACAATGGTGCATATGTCTTTCTTTAGTAAGCAGCATATCTGCCTCGCCTGAAGAGGAGGGTGTTTTTATTCTAGAAAACGCACTCTTTTTTATGAGGTATATTTAACTATGACAGTCCCACTACTCGCAATTAAATCTATGATCGCCACCGTGAATTGGTTGATAACATGTCTCAAATCTCAAACTATTCATGTGTTAGAAATGTAAATTAGAGAATTTATATTTCCTCAACTGGTCTTAGAGGGTTATGACTTCATAATCGATGATATGCATGAAACAGGAAATGGTAACTTTTCAGAGCACCTGTCTTCACTCCTACTTTTGTGTGGATTGTCGTGTGGTGTCTGATGTATTCTCTTAGTCTTGTTTAAACTTTGTATTGTATATCGTCACGGTATGTGTTTTCGTATGTCATGTCTTTTCGTACCATCCATTTTATTTTGATTTCCACAGCGCACGTATTATTTTTGACGTGTCCTCCGGTTTCTATTTATGGAACGTAAACATGACTACAACGTGACATCTGTAAAAAATGTTAAAGTTTGCTTTTAAAGACGTAAGTACCAAAAACAGTGAACCTACCTACTGAACCATACTTTTTGTAATGCTAAAAATTTACTTCATTTATAAAGTAGCTGGAAAAAAATCCAGAAGGGCTATATAAAATTTAACTATGTCGTCTGCCTCTCAGACACCGGCTCTTCCTGTCATGTAACTGTCATGGGGTCACTGATAGTACTTGTAAACAAAAGAGCTGACTGAAATGTGCCTGTTTCTTATATAAAATACATGTCACTTTGCAGTGCATTGTGGTTTCAGCACTAGAAAAAACATCTGAAGTAAACACAATTTTGAAAGTGGTCATTTTCAAACATTCTGTTATTTTATTTAGATGTAGTATGATTTGGTAGATGGCCAGAACCATGAAATTTTAAAACCAGCCATTTCCGGATTATATATTCGTTTCCATCCCGTATATCGGCCTTGTTTTTACTTCACACGAAAACAGATGACGCCATTTTACTGACAACAAAAGTTGCCAGATAATCGAGAGTATATTAAAATACAAGAATGGCTTTAAAAACAATCTTATGTACAAAGAAATATTTAACTAGCCATTCTTTGAAAATTCCAATCGTCATATGAATGAAGGGTTAACACTGTTAATCGATATATCGGAAAATCGATAATAGCACGAAAACCGATAACACGATGCTACGTCTCATTCATAGACTTGATACACTATCTGATGTTTTAATTAAAAAAAAACCCAGATATATCAACAATGCGAAGTTTAACTTCAAACATTGAATTGAATATATACAATAGGAACATATCCAGGTTATGTTGATCGGTTAATTGATATAGCGAAGATACACTAGTCTAAATTATTCATTACTACATTCAGCTTGAGTCCGCTCTTGCTTTGGTGTTGTTTAAATTTTGAAATTTTGAAATCTTTTCAAATAAAACAACCCGCCAAAATAATTTTGGTATGATAGTTTTAATAGCATAATACACGTTATCGCTATGGGTATTTCGTCTGGGAAAAAAAACTATTATATTTTATTACACTAATTTTATTCAATGACTATCTTTATGCAATTACATTATATGTTAATTTCATTTAGAAAGTCTCATGTGATTGGTCAAAAGGTTGGTACATGACCTCTGAATTGAAACTTCATCAGTCAATGAATCCCACAACCATTCAACCACACCCACTTCTGGAAACTATTTTTGGAAATTACTACGCCCAATCACAACAGTTGAAAATGTGGAATATTAAAACAAATAATAATAATTTAAATTGTAGTTAATAATGTAAGAATGTTGCGTTATAGGGTTAATAAAAGCGTTGACAGAAGAACATTTTTATATGAAGCAAATCGCGCTTCATAAAAAAAACTTCGGTCAACGCTTTTACACGCCAATAAAACTACAAAAAAAAAGATTGCATTCAATTCTTATATATTGATAAATAATTCAATCTTGTCTTTTTCATTGTTTTTATATGTACGTATTATTACAGAAAAAAACAAAGCTTCTGAGTTATTTTCAACTTTAATAAACATCGTTTATATTGTACATATTTCATTTTCTTAAACAAATCTATGTAACTAAATCGTAGAGAAGAGCTTGACCATCAAAACGACTACACACAAGTAATTGTTTGTTTTGCTTGTGGAAATGAATTCCCGTTGGGCCGAAGAGTTTGTCCTTTCCTTCCAGAAGGAAGACACATTGTTTCCCATCAGATGATATAACAATAAGATTATCTGTGTCGTATCCCACCACATAAACATTACTGTCATTGTCTGTACATACCGATAATGGACCACCGAATATTTTATGACGAAATTTCCAAACACACTTTCCGCGTAAGTCGCAGCAAATGACGCTGCTGGAATCATACTCTGTGAAGTAAAGTTTGTCAAGATGGGTGTGCAAATTACACACCTTCTCCACGTTCATTGGTATCGTATGTAGAATGTTACCATGGCGATCTAGAGTTTGAATGCCATTGTCTAATATTGAAACAATAAAGGTGTTATTTTGATAGGAAAGACCATAGCAATAATTTCGTGTTACGATTTTACCGATAATTTTGTTTCTAGACAAATCAAACATGAAAATAGCTTTCTCTCGAGGAACAGTGACTGCTATGGTGCTACCTTCCATGTTTGCAATATCATATGGTTCTGATCTCATTTCTATGTTTCTTTTATGGGATCCATCAGCATTGAACCAAACAAGTCTCTTGTTCTCAGAATCATCCGTAAACAAAACTTCGCTGTTTTCAAGAATAATGCAATTTCTTAAAAAATTTGTTGTCGAGTCCCGGGGAGCAGTTATTGGAGTCCTAGACAATAATCGGATGTTCGATAGAGTGTTATCTGAAGAACACTGGTTCCGGATGTCTCTTTTCATTTGATTTAATACTGACTGATGTTTGATAACATTTATTTCAGCCAAACTGGTCACAGAAGCAAGTATTGAATAAATGTTAGAATTGAAAGTTACATCTAGATCAATTTCGTCAAGATCAGTTTCTGTCAGTTCCGAAATGAAATTATCCTGTTCTTTAGAAAAGTCCGATTCCAACTTCTTAGTCAATAAAAATGTCTGTAAATCAGAAGCAAATTCACGGATACAAGATATGTTTTGAGCAATGCTTTCAATGTACCGTTTTCTTGCATCAATTCTACTTAGAAAATTTTCTGAGTCTAATGAAAATTGAGAATAAATAACTGCAATGTTATTTAAAACTTTACTTTGTAGATTGTCGAGGTGTTCGTTTATTTTTTCGCGGAGCTTTTTTAACTCATTTTCAATGTTTAATTTTTCATCTTTGACAGTCTGTATGTTTTCTTTCTTCTTCTTTATTATTTCTTCTATATTTCCTAAAATGTGTGCAATGCCATGTTCAACATCCCATAATTTTGTTGAAAATTTAGAATTTCTAGAAACATATGAAATAGGTAGAATTCGTACACATCTTTTGTGTCCTACGATACATTTACTGCAAAGTGGAGTCTCATGGGTATCGCAATAGAGGTCAAAGGTTAATCCATGTTCATCACACGTTTGTCTCATGGAGAATAAAATGGTTGGCACTTTATCCAAGTTTTTAACTACTACGTTGTGTTTTCGTGATGCAGCAGAGGCCTTATGGTGGGGTAAACAGGCTTCACATAATCCTTCTCCACACGAAGGACACCAAACCATTGATTTTTTTTCCAGTTTCTTAAATGCACAAGGTCCACACGGTACATATGTTGTATTATCCATTATTTATTAAGTAATAACTATACTAAAATTTCAAAATTTAACTTCCGGTTATTTTGGCTCTACCTTCTGCTTCAACGGAATGTATTTCCAATAATGTCATATTTATGATGTCCTCGGGATTTTTATCATAAAAATTCACTTGCTCCATGAAGCTGACACTATGGGTTGGCTTATTTTTAAACATCAGGAACATATCCTTGTTTGATATTATGTGTGTTAATTTTATGATGGAATCTATTTTTGAACACATATAAAGGATATTGTGCACAAGTGTCATCTTCCTTCCTGTAAATATTTAATTTAATAATTATTTCCTTATTGAATAGTTCCTGTTTTTTTAAATGTCTCGACCATTTGTTGATGTGGAGGCCAAATACCAAATGTGAAACTTATATGTTCCGCTTGTGTTCTTGTGTTGTGTAACTTGAGTCCGTGTGCTTGTGTTCTTGCGTTGTGGTGTAACTTGTGTTCGTTCTGTGTACTGCTTGTGTTCTTGTGTTGTGGTGTAACTTGTGTTCTTGCGTTGTGGTGTAACTTGTGTTCTTGCGTTGTGGTATAACTTGTGTTCTTGTGTTGTGGTGTAACTTGTGTTCTTGTGTTCTTGCGTTGTGGTGTAACTTGTGTTCGTTCTGTGTACTGCGTGTGTTCTTGTGTTGTGGTGTAACTTGTGTTCTTGTGTTGTGGTGTAATTTGCGTTCTTGTGTTGTGGTGTAACTTGTGTTCTTGCGTTGTGGTGTAACTTGTGTTCGTTCTGTGTACTGCTTGTGTTCTTGTGTTGTGGTGTAACGTATGTTCGTTCTGTGTTCTGTTTGTGTTCTTGTGTTGTGGTGTAACTTGTGTTCTGTTTGTATTCTTGTGTTGTGGTGTAACTTGTGTTGTGGTGTAACTTGTATCCTTTCTGTGTACTGCTTATGTTCTTGTGTTGTGGTTTAACTTCTGTCCGTTCTGTGTTCTGTTTGTGTTCTTGTGTTGTGGTGTAACTTGTGTTCGTTCTGAGTACTACTTGTGTTCTTGTGTAACATGTATCCGTTCTGTGTACTGCTTGTTTTCTTGTGTAACTTATGTTCGTGCTGTGTACTGTTTGTGTTCTTGTGTTGTGGTGTATCTTGTGTCCGTTCTGTGTACTGCTGGTGTTCCTGTGTTGTGGTATAACTTGTGTCCGTTCTGTGTTCTGATTGTGTTCTTGTGTTGTGGTGTAACTTGTGTCCGTTCTGTGTACTGCTTGTGTTCTTGTGTTGTGGTATAATTTGTGTCCGTTCTGTGTATTGCTTGCGCTCTTGTATTGTGGTGTAACTTGTGTCCGTTCTGTGTACTCCTCGTGTTCTGTGTTCTGGTGTAACTTGTGTTCGTTCTGTGTACTGCTTGTGTTCTTGTGATGTGGTGTAACTTGTGTTCGTTCTGTGTTGTGGTGTAACTTCTGTCAATTCTGTGTTCTGTTTGTGTTCTTGTGTTGCGGTGTAACTTGTGTCCGTTCTGTGTACTGATTGTGTTCTTGTGTTGTGGTGTAACTTGTGTTCGTTCTGTGTTGTGGTGTAACTTCTGTCAATTCTGTGTTCTGTTTGTGTTCTTGTGTTGCGGTGTAACTTGTGTCCGTTCTGTGTACTGCTTGTGTTCGTGTGTTGTGGTGTAACTTGTGTCCGTTCTGTGTGCTTGCGTTGTGGTGTAACTTATGTTCGTTCTGTTTTCTGTTTGTGTTCTTGTGTTGTGGTGTAACTTGTGTCCTTTCTGTGTACTGTTTGTGTTCTTGTATTGGGGTGTAACTTGTATCCTTTCTGTGTACTGCTTGTGTTCTTGTGTTGTGGTTTAACTTGTGTTCGTTCTGTGTTCTGTTTGTGTTCTTGTGTTGTGGTGTAACTTGTGTCCGTTCTGTGTTCTGTTTGTGTTCTTGTGTTGTGATGTAACTTGTGTTGTGGTGTAACTTGCATCCTTTCTGTGTACTGCTTATGTTCTTGTGTTGTGGTTTAACTTCTGTCCGTTCTGTGTTCTGTTTGTGTTCTTGTGTTGTAACTTGTGTTCGTTCTGAGTACTGCTTGTGTTCTTGTGTAACATGTATCCGTTCTGTGTACTGTTTATGTTCTTGTGTTGTGGTGTAACTTGTGTCCGTTCTGTGTTCTGTTTGTGTTCTTGTGTTGTGATGTAACTTGCATCCTTTCTGTGTACTGCTTATGTTCTTGTGTTGTGGTTTAACTTCTGTCCGTTCTGTGTTCTGTTTGTGTTCTTGTGTTGTGGTGTAACTTGTGTTCGTTCTGAGTACTGCTTATGTTCTTGTGTAACATGTATCCGTTCTGTGTACTGCTTGTTTTCTTGTGTAACTTATGTTCGTGCTGTGTACTGTTTGTGTTCTTGTGTTGTGGTGTAACTTGTGTCCGTTCTGTGTACTGCTGGTGTTCCTGTGTTGTGGTGTAACTTGTGTCCGTTCTGTGTTCTGATTGTGTTCTTGTGTTGTGGTGTAACTTGTATCCATTATGGGTTCTGTTTGTGTTCTTATGTTGCGGTGTAACTTGTGTCCGTTCTGTGTACTGCTTGTGTTCTTGTGTTGTGGTGTAACTTGTGTCCGTTCTGTGTTCTTGCGTTGTGGTGTAACTTGTGTTCGTTCTGTTTTCTGTTTGTGTTCTTGTGTTGTGGTGTAACTTGTGTCCTTTCTGGGTACTGTTTGTGTTCTTGTATTGGGGTGTAACTTGTATCCTTTCTGTGTACTGCTTGTGTTCTTGTGTTGTGGTTTAACTTGTGTTCGTTCTGTGTACTGCTTGTGTTCTTGTGTTGTAGTGTAACTTGTATCCGTTCTGTGTACTGTTTATGTTCTTGTGTTGTGGTGTAACTTGTGTCCGTTCTGTGTTCTGTTTGTGTTCTTGTGTTGTGATGTAACTTGTGTCCGTTCTGTGTTCTGTTTGTGTTCTTGTGTTGTGATGTAACTTGTGTTGTGGTGTAACTTGCATCCTTTCTGTGTACTGCTTATGTTCTTGTGTTGTGGTTTAACTTCTGTCCGTTCTGTGTTCTGTTTGTGTTCTTGTGTTGTGGTGTAACTTGTGTTCGTTCTGAGTACTGCTTGTGTTCTTGTGTAACATATATCCGTTCTGTGTACTGTTTATGTTCTTGTGTTGTGGTGTAACTTGTGTCCGTTCTGTGTTCTGTTTGTGTTCTTGTGTTGTGATGTAACTTGTGTTGTGGTGTAACTTGCATCCTTTCTGTGTACTGCTTATGTTCTTGTGTTGTGGTTTAACTTCTGTCCGTTCTGTGTTCTGTTTGTGTTCTTGTGTTGTGGTGTAACTTGTGTTCGTTCTGAGTACTGCTTGTGTTCTTGTGTAACATATATCCGTTCTGTGTACTGTTTATGTTCTTGTGTTGTGGTGTAACTTGTGTCCGTTCTGTGTTCTGTTTGTGTTCTTGTGTTGTGATGTAACTTGTGTCCGTTCTGTGTTCTGTTTGTGTTCTTGTGTTGTGATGTAACTTGTGTTGTGGTGTAACTTGCATCCTTTCTGTGTACTGCTTATGTTCTTGTGTTGTGGTTTAACTTCTGTCCGTTCTGTGTTCTGTTTGTGTTCTTGTGTTGTGGTGTAACTTGTGTTCGTTCTGAGTACTGCTTGTGTTCTTGTGTAACATATATCCGTTCTGTGTACTGTTTATGTTCTTGTGTTGTGGTGTAACTTGTGTCCGTTCTGTGTTCTGTTTGTGTTCTTGTGTTGTGATGTAACTTGTGTTGTGGTGTAACTTGCATCCTTTCTGTGTACTGCTTATGTTCTTGTGTTGTGGTTTAACTTCTGTCCGTTCTGTGTTCTGTTTGTGTTCTTGTGTTGTGGTGTAACTTGTGTTCGTTCTGAGTACTGCTTGTGTTCTTGTGTAACATATATCCGTTCTGTGTACTGTTTATGTTCTTGTGTTGTGGTGTAACTTGTGTCCGTTCTGTGTTCTGTTTGTGTTCTTGTGTTGTGATGTAACTTGTGTTGTGGTGTAACTTGCATCCTTTCTGTGTACTGCTTATGTTCTTGTGTTGTGGTTTAACTTCTGTCCGTTCTGTGTTCTGTTTGTGTTCTTGTGTTGTGGTGTAACTTGTGTTCGTTCTGAGTACTGCTTGTGTTCTTGTGTAACATGTATCCGTTCTGTGTACTGCTTGTTTTCTTGTGTTGTTGTGTAACTTGTGTCCGTTCTGTGTTCTTGCGTTGTGGTGTAACTTGTGTTCGTTCTGTTTTCTGTTTGTGTTCTTGTGTTGTGGTGTAACTTGTGTCCTTTCTGTGTACTGTTTGTGTTCTTGTATTGGGGTGTAACTTGTATCCTTTCTGTGTACTGCTTGTGTTCTTGTGTTGTGGTTTAACTTGTGTTCGTTCTGTGTACTGCTTGTGTTCTTGTGTTGTGGTGTAGCTTGTGTCCGTTCTGTGTTCTTGCGTTGTGGTGTAACTTGTGTTCGTTCTGTTTTCTGTTTGTGTTCTTGTGTTGTGGTGTAACTTGTGTCCTTTCTGTGTACTGTTTGTGTTCTTGTATTGGGGTGTAACTTGTATCCTTTCTGTGTACTGCTTGTGTTCTTGTGTTGTGGTTTAACTTGTGTTCGTTCTGTGTACTGCTTGTGTTCTTGTGTTGTAGTGTAACTTGTATCCTTCCTGTGTATTGCTTGTGTTCTTGTGTTGTGGTGTAACTTGTGTTCTGTTTGTGTTCTTGTGTTGTGGTGTAACTTGTGTCCGTTCTGTGTTCTGTTTGTGTTCTTGTGTTGTGATGTAACTTGTGTTGTGGTGTAACTTGCATCCTTTCTGTGTACTGCTTATGTTCTTGTGTTGTGGTTTAACTTGTGTTCGTTCTGTGTACTGCTTGTGTTCTTGTGTTGTGGTGTAACTTGTGTCCGTTCTGTGTTCTTGCGTTGTGGTGTAACTTGTGTTCGTTCTGTTTTCTGTTTGTGTTCTTGTGTTGTGGTGTAACTTGTATCCTTTCTGTGTACTGCTTGTGTTCTTGTGTTGTGGTTTAACTTGTGTTCGTTCTGTGTACTGCTTGTGTTCTTGTGTTGTGGTGTAACTTGTATCCTTCCTGTGTATTGCTTGTGTTCTTGTGTTGTGGTGTAACTTGTGTTCGTTCTGTGTTCTGTTTGTGTTCTTGTGTTGTGGTGTAACTTGTGTCCGTTCTGTGTTCTGTTTGTGTTCTTGTGTTGTGATGTAACTTGTGTTGTGGTGTAACTTGCATCCTTTCTGTGTACTGCTTATGTTCTTGTGTTGTGGTTTAACTTCTGTCCGTTCTGTGTTCTGTTTGTGTTCTTGTGTTGTGGTGTAACTTGTGTTCGTTCTGAGTACTACTTGTGTTCTTGTGTAACATGTATCCGTTCTGTGTACTGTTTATGTTCTTGTGTTGTGGTGTAACTTGTGTCCGTTCTGTGTTCTGTTTGTGTTCTTGTGTTGTGATGTAACTTGTGTTGTGGTGTAACTTGCATCCTTTCTGTGTACTGCTTATGTTCTTGTGTTGTGGTTTAACTTCTGTCCGTTCTGTGTTCTGTTTGTGTTCTTGTGTTGTGGTGTAACTTGTGTTCGTTCTGAGTACTGCTTGTGTTCTTGTGTAACATATATCCGTTCTGTGTACTGTTTATGTTCTTGTGTTGTGGTGTAACTTGTGTCCGCTCTGTGTTCTGTTTGTGTTCTTGTGTTGTGATGTAACTTGTGTTGTGGTGTAACTTGCATCCTTTCTGTGTACTGCTTATGTTCTTGTGTTGTGGTTTAACTTCTGTCCGTTCTGTGTTCTGTTTGTGTTCTTGTGTTGTGGTGTAACTTGTGTTCGTTCTGAGTACTGCTTGTGTTCTTGTGTAACATGTATCCGTTCTGTGTACTGCTTGTTTTCTTGTGTAACTTATGTTCGTGCTGTGTACTGTTTGTGTTCTTGTGTTGTGGTGTAACTTGTGTCCGTTCTGTGTACTGCTGGTGTTCCTGTGTTGTGGTATAACTTGTGTCCGTTCTGTGTTCTGATTGTGTTGTGGTGTAACTTGTATCCATTATGTGTTCTGTTAGTGTTCTTGTGTTGTGGTGTAACTTGTGTCCGTTCTGTGTACTGCCTGTGTTCTTGTTTTGTGGTATAATTTGTGTCCGTTCTGTGTACTGCTTGTGCTCTTGTATTGTGGTGTAACTTGTGTCCGTTCTGTGTACTGCTTGTGTTCTTGTATTGTGGTGTAACTTGTGTCCTTTCTGTGTACTGGTTGTGTTCTTGTATTGTGATGTAACTTGTGTCCTTTCTGTGTACTGCTTGTGTTCTGTTTGTGTTCTTGTATTGTGGTGTAACTTGTGTCCTTTTTGTGTACTGTGTGTGTTCTTGTATTGTGGTGTAACTTGTGTCCGTTCTGTGTACTGCTTGTGTTCTTGTATTGTGGTGTAACTTGTGTCCTTTCTGTGTACTGCGTGTGTTCTTGTATTGTGGTGTAACTTGTGTCCGTTCTGTGTACTGCTTGTGTTCTTGTATTGTGGTGTAACTTGTGTCCTTTCTGTGTACTGCTTGTGTTCTGTTTGTGTTCTTGTGTTGTGGTGTAACTTGTGTCCGTCCTGTGTACTGCTTGTGTTCTTGTATTGCGGTGTAACTTGTGTCCGTTCTGTGTACTGCTTGTGTTCTTGTATTGTGGTGTAACTTGTGTCCTTTCTGTGTACTGCTTGTGTTCTTGTGTTGTGGTGTAACTTGTGTCCGTTCTGTGTACTGCTTGTGTTCTTGTATTGTGGTGTAACTTGTGTCCTTTCTGTGTACTGCTTGTGTTCTTGTGTTGTGGTGTAACTTGTGTCCGTTCTGTGTATATCCTTCTTTTACTATTTTAAATTATGCTTTATGAAACAACAAAACTCGGCGAGATATTTGTTAATATTTCTTTATGAAATATATGCATGCAAATTAAATGGTCTCGTGATATGCATTATTATCTTAAACCCCTAAAATTCTGTAAAATGTACATTAAATAGCAGCTGCTCACCGTTTTCAAAATATATATCCTAATGTCGTCTGTCATATGAGCAAATAACAACTGCAAAAAAACATGGTCAACTCCGATCAACAACAAATATTGGAAAACAAAAAGTGTGATTTCTTATTTCCAAGATACGATTGTTGAACTCCAAATAAGTGAGCTAACTCGATAACAAGAATATTAACCACATACACCTTTTACACATCCATAACAGGAATATTAACCACATACACCTTTTACACATCCATAACAAGAATATTAACCACATACACCTTTTACACATCCATAACAAGAATATTAACCACATACACCTTTTACACATCCATAACAAGAATATTAACCACATGCACCTTTTACACATCCATAACAAGAATATTAACCACATGCACCTTTTACACATCCATAACAAGAATATTAACCACATGCACCTTTTACACATCCATAACAAGAATATTAACCACATGCACCTTTTACACATCCATAACAAGAATATTAACCACATACACCTTTTACACATCCATAACAAGAATATTAACCACATACACCTTTTACACATCCATAACAAGAATATTAACCACATACACCTTTTACACATCCATAACAAGAATATTAACCACATACACCTTTTACACATCCATAACAAGAATATTAACCACATACACCTTTAACACATCCATAACAAGAATATTAGCCACATACACCTTTTACACATCCATAACAAGAATATTAACCACATACACCTTTTACACATCCATAACAAGAATATTAACCACATACACCTTTTACACATCCATAACAAGAATATTAACCACATACATCTTTTACACATCCATAACAAGAATATTAACCACATACACCTTTTACACATCCATAACAAGAATATTAACCACATACACCTTTTACACATCCATAACAAGAATATTAACCACATACACCTTTTACACATCCATAACAAGAATATTAACCACATACACCTTTTACACATCCATAACAAGAATATTAACCACATACACCTTTTACACATCCATAACAAGAATATTAACCACATACACCTTTTACACATCCATAACAAGAATATTAACCACATACACCTTTTACACATCCATAACAAGAATATTAACCACATACACCTTTTACACATCCATAACAAGAATATTAACCACATACACCTTTTACACATCCATAACAAGAATATTAACCACATACACCTTTTACACATCCATAACAAGAATATTAACCACATACACCTTTTACACATCCATAACAAGAATATTAACCACATACACCTTTAACACATCCATAACAAGAATATTAACCACATACAC
The DNA here is from genome assembly GCA_963680875.1 of Bathymodiolus brooksi. Taxonomy (NCBI): domain Eukaryota; kingdom Metazoa; phylum Mollusca; class Bivalvia; order Mytilida; family Modiolidae; genus Bathymodiolus; species Bathymodiolus brooksi. Next base: position 117,679,716 of record OY804577.1, read on the forward strand.
CTTTTACACATCCATAACAAGAATATTAACCACATACACCTTTTACACATCCATAACAAGAATATTAACCACATACACCTTTTACACATCCATAACAAGAATATTAACCACATACACCTTTTACACATCCATAACAAGAATATTAACCACATACACCTTTTACACATCCATAACAAGAATATTAACCACATACACCTTTTACACATCCATAACAAGAATATTAACCACATACACCTTTTACACATCCATAACAAGAATATTAACCACATACACCTTTTACACATCCATAACAAGAATATTAACCACATACACCTTTTACACATCCATAATAAGAATATTAACCACATACACCTTTTACACATCCATAACAAGAATATTAACCACATACACCTTTTACACATCCATAACAAGAATATTAACCACATACACCTTTTACACATCCATAATAAGAATATTAACCACATACACCTTTTACACATCCATAACAAGAATATTAACCACATACACCTTTTACACATCCATAACAAGAATATTAACCACATACACCTTTTACACATCCATAACAACAATATTAACCACATACACCTTTTACACATCCATAACAACAATATTAACCACATACACCTTTTACACATCCATAACAAGAATATTAACCACATACACCTTTTACACATCCATAACAAGAATATTAACCACATACACCTTTTACACATCCATAACAAGAATATTAACCACATACACCTTTTACACATCCATAACAAGAATATTAACCACATACACCTTTAACACATCCATAACAAGAATATTAACCACATACACCTTTTACACATCCATAGCAAGAATATTAACCACATACACCTTTTACACATCCATAACAAGAATATTAACCACATACACCTTTTACACATCCATAACAAGAATATTAACCACATACACCTTTTACACATCCATAACAAGAATATTAACCACATACACCTTTTACACATCCATAACAAGAATATTAACCACATACACCTTTAACACATCCATAACAAGAATATTAACCACATACACCTTTTACACATCCATAACAAGAATATTAACCACATACACCTTTTACACATCCATAACAAGAATATTAACCACATACACCTTTTACACATCCATAACAAGAATATTAACCACATACACCTTTTACACATCCATAACAAGAATATTAACCACATACACCTTTTACACATCCATAACAAGAATATTAACCACATACACCTTTTACACATCCATAACAAGAATATTAACCACATACACCTTTTACACATCCATAACAAGAATATTAACCACATACACCTTTTACACATCCATAACAAGAATATTAACCACATACACCTTTTACACATCCATAACAAGAATATTAACCACATACACCTTTTACACATCCATAACAAGAATATTAACCACATACACCTTTTACACATCCATAACAAGAATATTAACCACATACACCTTTTACACATCCATAACAAGAATATTAAACACATACACCTTTTACACATCCATAACAAGAATATTAACCACATACACCTTTTACACATCCATAACAAGAATATTAACCACATACACTTTTTACACATCACCGATTGGATCAGAAAATTATATTGTTTTTTATATGAGTTGTTTCCTTTCCATTCCAAGAGAAATATTCCTTTTTGGAAAACATTCAGTTTTGTACATTTGGTATATTCATTCCGAAGTGAATTCCATAGCGCAAGATCAGCATCATATATAACCGAATTTTTACCATATTTTGAAGTTTTTATCTGAAGGAATTTGTAAAATATTTGTATTTGTTATCATACAAATAAAAACCTATATATATATATATATATATATACAAACGTCTAGAAGCAAGTGACAACCATACAATATATCTGTCCCACTGGAGTGGATGTAGTCGAGTTGTCTAGGGCGCTGGACGTAAGGCTAAGCGAATGGTGCTGCAGTGTAACAATGGTGTGGGTTCAAATCCCGTCGAGGGAAGAACAAAAATTTGACAGCTCTAAAATCTAATTCTAACACTGTTTGGTTTAATTTTCAGACGTATATATATATATATATATATAAAATAGCAGGCAGAGCTGTTTCTGGAAAAAACTAGTCTACTTTTTTTTATACTATGTTTTGCAAAATTTCATTAGGTAAAAAATTTAGAACTGCATTTTAGAAGCCAAATGACCATATTTTGCTTGTCAGTTTCGAAAGCTCAACCACAGACACTTGTTTCATTCAAAAACTATATGCCCCCTCCTCTTCCTTACTTCAAGGTATACATCTACCCTTTTCCCCTTCCCCACTTCGCCTCAATATTTTTCGCTTATTTGTGATCCTTTCGCTGACCCAATTATATCGTTACACTCCCGTTTCAATGACTGAAATTTTCACTAAGACACGTTTGCTGACTATTCTTGTCCAATTCGTCTGAGGGGGTAGGTATATTTAAATGAGGCAGTCGAAAAGAGGAATATCTCGGGAGTATAACGATATAATTGGGTCAGCGAAAGGATCACAAATAAGCGAAAAATATTGAGGCGAAGTGGGAAAGGGGAAAAGGGTAGATGTTTACCTTGAAGTAAGGAAGAGGAGGGGCATATATTTTTTGAATGAAACAAGTGCCTGTGCGCTCCCCCCCTCCTCACGTTCTGGTCATCTCCTGCAGTTTGGCTCCTCCTTTTCGGTCCACATGCAATGATTGTTCCCCCTTTTCGATCCACTCTAAAAGCTTACATCCCGTCCACTATCAAATCCATCCGTAAAGCTTACCATATGATGAGCAAATAACACTTAGGGGTTTAAATGGTTATGGTGTTTAACGCCATTTCTTTCAGTGAAATAGTGGTGGTCAGTTTTATTGGTGCAAGCTGACAAACTTCACCGCATAATGTTGTATCGAGTACACCTCGCCATGAGCGGGATTCGAATTCACAACTTTAGTGGTGATAGGCAACGATAGGGAAAAACACGGTCAACTCCGATCAACAAAAATATTGGAAAATATAAAGTGTCATTTCTTATTTACAAAATACACTTTTGTACTGTATTATGTTGAACTCCAATGTAATGTATGATCATCTTTTTGTTTTTACTCAATTAAGGTTTTTGATGGTTAAAAACTCTTAAATATTATGGTACAGACTGCCAACCGTGCCAAGTTAACACACATATTCCCTGATGATTAAACATGTGGTGAGAAGCTAGAAAAAGCCAGTATCCCGTCCAAAACCACAGGAAGTCTGACGTACTCAAATATAACAATCTTAACTACTCGGCCATATAATATATATAACCTCGTAAGTAGGTAGCGGATAAATAGAACTACTTTTCACATGTCAGTTACATGAAAGTTTGATAAAGTTATATTTTAAACAATTTTCTATATTTCAATTATTTTCATGGATAAAAGTTAAAGTTTTAATTAGTTTTGCATGATTAGATTTTACTTAATATGTCTTCCATATTGGATTTTCGTGGACTATTTTTTTGTGCGGCTTATCTTCCGGCAAACAATTTAAGAAGAATTTCTACTATATACTTACGAGTTATTGGAAGGGTAGAGAGAATGGCCGAGTAGTTACGATTGCAAATATAATTACGTTCAACGTTGTGCAATGTTGTCCGAAGTCTGACGATAAAGTTTAAATTAAAATAATTTTTAATGCAACTAGTCTGCAAATATTCCCAATATTAGTTATTTATTTGAATCCTTGCAAATAGAGATATTTACTGGCTTAAGGGATCACAAACATGTGCATGTGCATGAAGATGGTGGACACACGTTTTTAGCCAGCACTGCAGAGTTTTACAGTTTCATTCCTTTTAAAGTGTTTTAATGATTGACTTTTGATGACACCAGATGTAATATAGTGTACAGAACTGCACCCGATTTCCAACTTAGCTTTTAAATTAAACAACTTTCAGTTTTAATTCGACACAAGTCACAGTTTTGCACGAAACCCCATCGCCACCATCTTGAATTCCTGTTGGACATTGTTAGTGTATATAGTTCCTTGTTTTTACTCAATCCAGTTTAGAAACTTTTAGTCTTTTTGTAACATTTTATCGTCTTATTTTAACATTTTAAAGTGGTTTTATCCTTGATGAGTCTCTCTTAAACCCAATCATGTCGCTCACAAGACGAAGTAATAGAGATCGTAATGCTCATGTAGTGTATACTCCATCAAGAGATGTCAAACAAGACAATAGGGCTTTCACTTCTACAATAAAAGCCCCTTACAAACTCAACCTAAGCAAATCAGCACAGAGCAAGAGTAATGCTGCAAACAAAGACTCTCATATGAAGTATGAACTAAAACATGATAACCTTGTAATGGAGCTCTCAGCCGCTTGCTATGAACAGTTTAAATCTACTGTAATAGGCTGCCTTGTGACTAACAATTTGTCATATACGACCACGAAGAAGTCAGAAAGTAACAAACTAGTCGTAGACGAATCAATATCGGTTAAGAATCAAAATAAAAAGCAGCTATATAGAATAAACTGGTATAATACACAATGCCGGGTAGTGGTGAATGGGCATGCTTTAAAGCGCTTTGTGACTGACATTCTACCTGATGTTACACACATTTTAAGTACAAATATCAATTATGATGAACTCAATTGTCTCATAGAGCAAGTCTGTACACAGGTTATTCAATCTTCAGAGACTGGTGGCCTAAAATCACCTGCTGCCGATACTACACAGTCAAATACTGTTGCCACTTTAGTAAATCCCAAAATGATACCATCTCCTCGGAATGATAGCACACCACAAAGTGGACCCGATAATATAGTTCCTCCCATTTCTATTACACAACAAAAGAAACACCCCAGCAACAAATACTGCCATTGACTACACTATATGTCTTCACTGTAACCAATACTGTAAGGACAACTCAGTTGAATGTTGCAAATGTACATACTGGTCGCACTATGACTGTCTAAATCTCTCGGCGAAGGATATTGAAGCCTTAGAAAAATCTGATTCTATTTTTATATGCCATAGTTGTGAACAACTACAGGACTTTATTGATTGTGAATTATCTACATGTAGGGCTCCAATCCCTGAACCCCCCCCCCCCCCCAAAAAAAAAAAGAATCTAACGTGGAAGATCAGCCTGTTCTTGTACCTAGCTTGAGCAACTTACCAAATGGCAGAGAATGTGGTACTGGATTTAACTGGAACCCTTAACAACCGGGGTGTCTCTAATAACTTCAACCATACTGTTTCACTACCGTCTAGGTCTAGTAACGCCCATGATGGTAGAAAACACACTCCAGCTAGTGTCATTACTAATATTGATACTGTCTATGTCCACCGATCTGAGGTCGTGAATAAAGAGAAACTCCTACGTGCAAGTGAAAATAAACTTAGTAAAATTGAATTAGAGTTAAATCAGACTAAAAAGCAGCTGTCTACAGCTAAGGCCATTTATCGCAAAATTAGAGGAGAAATGTAAAGAAATGGAAGACTCGAACCGTATATTAAAGACTAAAGTATTACTGTTGGAAAATAGCTCCAATAATATTGATGAAGCTAAGCAGGCATTCAATACCGGCTCTACCACCCCTCTCCAGCACACGTGTAACTATAACAACGCCACTTTAGGCATATACGAACAGCGTTTACGGCAATTAGAACTTGAGAACAACCATATTACCAACTTGCCAGAATGCGACCGATCCGTACATAAATACTCCCAACGTATATATGAACACACAGACGGATCTGTTAGGTGCTACTAGTACTGATATGATCTTCAATGGAAGATAAGGGCTAAATAACACAAGTGATAGTGCTCCGGAAAATATGACCCAGCCCACTGATGTCTCCGAAAAATCACAGCATAAGGTTGTCCACAATCAGCATTTTTTATTCCATACTCCCGATTCATATCAAATCCCCCTGGGGCACACATCCAGCGATAAATACCAACAACTACCTGAGGCAAACACCGAAGCCGATAATTCTACACCAACCGCAACGACAGTTTGTGCCACTGAACCATCCTCTCCGGAACACACACTTAGTGAAACCACAATCCCTGATGCGAGCAAGCCATGTACATTACGGCTTATTTCCTACAACATCGAGGATTTTCGCTCCTGCAAGCCATATCTAGATATATTACAGAAGGAGGCAGACATTATAGTGCAACAGGAACATTGGATACACAATTTTGAACAGCAAGAGATGAATTTATTTTTAGAAAATTTTAATTGCTTCGTAAAAAGTACTGACGACTTGGACCCAATATCACTTTTCCAACGTCCAAGGGTGGTATTGCCATCTGTTATCGACATGAACTATTGAACTCAGTCGAAGAGAAGGTTGACGGCTCTATCCGTATAGCTGTCATCAAACTGGCTGCGAAACCTAAGCCTATACTCATAATTGGAGCATGTATGCCGTGCCGTGGTGTTATAAATGCTGATACAGACTTTCTGGAATCGTTGGACGTAATTTCTGAGATAATAAATAAATATGGTCATACCTGTGATATTATACTGACGGGAGACATGAACGCTAGTCTTACTAGACAAACGCCAAACTCTAGAGACTCTATGTTTTTAAATTTTATTAAGGACCATCATATCCTTACTCCTTCATGTATGGATGAAATCAATACATATTATCGCCCAAGTGGTTCTAGTCAAACTCAAATTGATTATGTCTTGGAGTCTAAGATAGGATTGAAATGCACTTATAAGACACTCAAGAGACGTCCGTTAGACACCTCACAGCACCACCCCGTTGGTATAGACCTCACGATAGAACTAGATTATAGCGCGTGATACTAATGCATCTACTGTACAACCCAGAGTCAATTGGGACAAAATCGATAAATCTCGATATCAAAAACTAGTTACCACAATGTTAGAAGACTATAAAATGGACAAAGGAAAACTGTCAGCTTGCGAAATTTCTAATATGACTAGCCACCTATGTGCTATCATGGATACTGCTGCAAGGGCTTGTTCGAAGGCGACTGTTAAAAAACCCAATGGGAAAAAGAACAACAAAAAGCACACCTGGCCCACAGCTGTAAGTAATGCCTGTAAAGAAAGTAAACAACAATTCTGGGAGTGGAAACAAGACGGTTCACCAATTGATACAAACTCTTTAACATTTTAAGCCATGAAGAAGGCGAAGAAACATTTAAGGTGGACACAAAGGCAACATGAGGCAATCTCGAGAAAGGTCAAGTAAGAAAACATTATGAGAGCTCACGAAGGAGACCAGCGGATATTTTATCGGTTGATAGCTGATCAGAGAAAAGATGGCACACAGATTACGAATCAACTAACCGTCAATGGCGAAGCACTAACGTCCTCCGACGACATAAGAGAGGGGTGGGCAGATTACTTTCAAGATCTTTCAACGCCAGACTACCCGGACAATGCATACAGCAAACAGATAGAACTTGACTCTTCTACTTCATGATATCTTTAAGCACACCAGACAATCACGTATGATAGTGGATAAGAAATCGGTGAACGAAGTTATCAGCAGTTTGAAAAATGGTAAAGCTGCAGACAGCGCTGGAATATCTGGTGAACATCTAAAATATGGTGGAGAGACATTACTATCTGCGCTTACTGACTTAATAAATTCTATATTGGAAACCTGCACACTCCCAGAGCTCTTTAAACTTGATTTAGTCAGTCCAGTCTTTAAGAAAAAAGGGAAACCTGTTGAGGATCCAAATTCCTACAGGAAAATAACCGTCACAAATGTAATTAACAAAGTTATCGAGAAACTACATCCAGACGATAGTTGCTCTGTTATTGCTGATGCTCAAAACAGTCTTCAGAAAGGTTTTACTGCTGGAGTCTCTCAGACACTAGCCGCCATCATTGTAACTGAATTACAAGCGGAAGCGAAAGACCCTAAATCATACCTGTCTTTGGCCCTATTAGACGCCCAGAAAGCATTTGATAAACTGTGGCACAACTCTCTGCTGCGAAAATCATTCCAGATCGGTATCAATGAGGACAAATGGCCAATGCTGAATGCCTGGTACCATGAACTCGTATCACAGATCAAGTGGAGTGTATGCTACAAATCCAGGAGAACTATGCCAAAAAAGAAAACTATGTCATCAATGAGTCTAAGTCAACTGTCACATTATATACCCTGTCTGATAGCTGAATACGGCTGCGCCTCAGGGAATATAGATCCTAAGCCGGAAACGTCACATTATATACCCTGTCTGATAACTGAATAATATATGATATTACGGATTTAGTTTGTTACACATATTTTCATTGGTTCTTCAACCCTGAATGTCAGCATATATTCGGAAAACAGACGGGGTATATATTTCAGTCCCCAGAAACGATTAAAACATGGACGACAAAACATTACGCTTCACTGAACCAATGGTATAATACGGAATAATAAATGTATTTTTACCAAATTAAATGCTGTTTTTATACTCAAAACGGCTGCATGAACAAAAAAATATTACAACGGTTAATTCCGTCACAAATACCTGATCGATTCAGCAAACTCCTATGTTCCACGGCTGTACCATAACAAATAAACAAAACGTTGAGCCTTGAAAACTTTCGACGTCATGAGGCCACACCAAGGTTTTATTTACATGTTGTTAACATTTAAATTATTGAAGCTGTTTCGCAAACCCGTTGTTTTGTTATGTGATATATTAATGTTATATTTATAAAGTTTATAAAATTTATTACATATGAAACTGTATTGATTTAGAAATTTAGTACAGTATTTTCCTTCACGAGACATCCTATACATGAAATATGACGTGACACATATTTTGACGTCATTGAAGAATGACGTCAAAGGTACGGAAACGGACATCTAGAGATACGAAAAATGAAAATAAAAGAGGCAAAGAGGGAGAGGCGTTAAGGTGCAAAATTGGCCCCACATTTTATCAAAAAATAATGCTTCACATAGAATAAAAACAATTTACTAATTTAATTGTTATATTTACAAATTTTCAAAAAATATATCTTTCCGTGAGATTGGGTGCGCTATGACGTCATAATGACATCATGATTAGACGGATAATGCTAAAAATGGACTATAAACGACATATTCAATGTACATTTTAGCTATTTTATATACCTCCACAGTCTTCCACCAACACCAAATTGAGCAGTTGTTTTGAGTATAGAGGGTTAATGATTGTATCAAAATATTTTGTTGGTGGAGGATTGTGGAGGTTGTTAAATACTAATTTATTTATAACCTCGGCCAGACCCTTAAAATCAATATTTTCACTCTTCTGATTGTATATATGATATCATTATGTATATATACACAATCTCTGTACATTTTATGATTCATTTCAAGCAATGAAATTCAACAGTAAATAACTTGTTTCTGTAAATAATTGTATTTATTTTAAATACAGTTTGTATTGAAACCAGGAGAAAAACTCAGTGCATGCAGTCCGGTGTCAACGCGATAAAAAGAACTGGGGACTATACGTTCCATATATGGCCCCATATTTAATGAATCATTATCTTAGAAAATACTTGATTAAAATTTGATGTGTTTTATTTTATAGACGACATCATACTTTTGATGTAAAGCTTGTTTCCAACAAAATCGATGCGTATTTGACGTCATTGTGACGTCATGAGCGTTATTTGTTTTCTGTATTTCGTGGAATTTTGCCCGCGATATTTCGACGGTTTTCGAAGAAATTAAGCACCTCCGTAGTCGTGCACCAGACAATATTTTACCAGATTATTAGAATAAATAAAACACAACTACTGTTAAAGTATTTTTTTGGTGCACGAGGTGTTAAATTTCTTGAAAAACGACGGGAAAATGTTCAAATATTACAAGCGCTTAGATGACGTTTTGATGTTTGAGAAGCAATAGTTGCCGTAAAAAACGATGGTATGTCGGCGCGTAACAGTTATATAACATAAAAATAAAATAAACACCGCTTCATCCAAAATACTTTTTTTTTCATAAGCCCCCAATTATTGATTATATATTTTCTTCCGGGATACTGAAATAGTTATTACTACCGGGATACTGAGGTAGGTTTAATGGTCTATCGATGCTACTTCTAAAATGAATTAAAATAGTTTGATCCAAAAGCAGTAGATGTTTTTTGGGCATAATCCAACATATTATTAAGAAGAGTTTGAAGATACCACAAGGGCAATCAGAATCCGTATATGCGTTCTGTCATGTGCATAAGTTATTGTTTGCATGATTGACAGACAATATTCATCATATTGTTTTCTAGCTTCTGAACTGTCGATCGAGAAAAAAATAAAATATTCTAGACAGGCAGCATATAGCCAGTCAATGGGGTTTGCAATTAATATTTCGCATGCACAATAGCGACCCACCACCACAAGGTGTGGAAAATAGAAATATTCTTCTGTGGTTTAAATGCGTATTAATTAACTGCATTACATGTAAATTGTATTATTCTGTTTGATAAAGTCCTTTAACTAGAACAGAATTTATTTTACCCTTGAGTGAACTAGTGTTGTAATAAAATATCGTGAACGTGATGTAAAAGTGTAAAAGCATTTCAAGGTATATTTTAAATGAGGTTGAAACATGTTGCCATTTGATATCAATTCGGTTGTATTTCATTTTGACGATTTTAATTACGGAAGACGATCACAACCATATTTTTTTTTAACAATTGCAACTCAGCTGTTTTTTTTCATAGCATATAATAAAATGAAAAAATATATATCACACTGTCGGAACAGTTCCAACATTCAATAGAAAAATCGTAGAAATAATATCATTTAGTGTCCGTCGTCTGTTATCCATAGCTTTTCATATTAATATTTAATCTTTTTCTTAGAAACTGCAAAACCAAATGCTTTATTTTACGTTATCAAGTTCTCTCAACCCGCACCTTGGCATTTCTTTTTTATAGATTTATGATGGTTGTCCGTAAAAATGTACTGGAATATATCATAACATTGGTTGTCGTTAAGAATAAAGTACGGTTAAAAAAGTGTTTAAAAAAATTTCAAATATGACAAAGTTCTATTCCTCAAATAAATCTATCTATTACTCCTTTAAGGTTAATACCAAAATTTCGACCAGTTATTCGACAATCGATGTTAATAAGTTTCTGAATTGATATAATCTCAATATGTACATTATCAATGTCATAGCAGACGATGAAACCAAAATTGGTCTGTATGAGATATATTTTTTAAATGATTAAAGCTTTGTTAAGGTGACGAAAAAATGAATTACGAAAAAATACAATTTGAACGTGAAATAATAGATGTGGTACGTAGTTCTTACATTTAAAGATGACATTTTTAGATCAGATTTCTTGAGATCATTTATGCAATTTCAGCATCATAATATAACCTCTGACAAATGAAGCGATCAAAATAATGAGAGATTTTATCACGTGAAACAAACCGTCGAAAACAGGAGACCGTCGAAAATGGGTGACGTTGTGACATTACTATTCGTTCACTTTAATTTCATAATACAGTTTCAGAACATGTTTTTATTCCTGAAATCAATCCACATTGCAGATTAAGTCAAATTTATGCTTTGTTTATTGAGTTTTATTATGCTTTGTTTTTGTTTTTGTTTTTGTTTTTTTAAAGATGTGCATTATAATACAATGATACCTACATTCTGTATTCTGAAAAAAATGACGTTCAGTGCTTTTCATTACCCGACTTTGTCGGTCCGCTGTGAGGAATTAGATGCACATATTAACTAACTGTATTTAGTTATGAAAAGCACATATTGTGAATACATTTTGGAGAAAATTTTATCGACATCTGAGGTGGGGCCGATTTTGGCTCTTATAGCTCCCAGTCCTTTATTTAATACAGTTGGAAGTTGTATTTAAAAAAAATGGTTAAATCCGTAATATATCTGTTATTCATCTATCAGACAGGGTATATAATGTGACATTCCCGGCTTATGATATATATTCCCTTCGGCTGCGCCTCAGGGAATATAGGTCCTAAGCCGGGAATGTCACATTATATACCGTGTCTGATAGCTGAATAACATATAATATATTTATATTTATACTGTGGTTCTCCAGAAAGCGGAGGAAACTTCTACAATACAACAGAACAGAACAGAACAGAACAGTGGAGGAATATACCATACAACAACAACAACAACAGATCAAATACTAGATTAAATCTATTAATATCTAATTTCAAATAGATTTCCGTCCTGTTCAAAGTCCAGGTCTTCTCGTATTATAGCTTATGTTTCTAATAAGTCAACACAGAGAATTTACGGAAGTTCATTTAGGAAAAGAAGGAACATAAATGGTCTCGTTTCCCTCCCCTATTCCATTGTCTCCCCTTATAAGTACAATGATGTTCTTGGGTGTTTGTTGGTTGTTTGCAACCTTTGCAATCTGCTTAGGTTTTCTACTGGTATCAGCTAGGTCATTTGTGCCAAAAGTTATTTCCAACCTTTATCTTTTCGGGAAAATTCGAGACCTTGATAACTATAAACTTCCACAAAAGCGAACTTTAATACAAGTACCGAAAAGGTAATTATTTGCTGTTGACGTGTTGTCATTAGGCTAGATGGCAGTCACTGGTAGTTAATTGTTGATGTTTAGGGTAGTATGTGATTGGTTTTGTATACATTCCATGATGAATAAACCATAACAACACACTGGTTATCACCATACATGATAATGATAAATACAGTGCATTACAATTAAAATACAGTCTACTACATCTATCCTCGTGGAACCAGTAATGACGCACCTAAGCAGATAATTGTTTGTTACCGTTTGACGATAGATTGGTGTTTTAAAATTTCTGCATAAAAATAAAGAATTTATTCTTTTCTATCGATTTAATTTGAAATATGATTAATAATTATTTTGTTTTCATGCCATTTTCAATGTTTTCTTGGTACACAGGTAATGTGTTTACATTTTGTTCAGGGACCGGAAATGACGCACTCCTATTCTATCAATATATTATCACTACCTTGCTAATCGAAAAAATGCTTCCATTCGAAACCACTGTCTTTGACGAATGTCCAAAGTTGTAAAATCCAAACAACAACATCCAAATTAATAACTTAAATGTCAAATCCAACAGCACTGTCCATAATGAATGTCCATTTTTTTTAGTAAGTTACAGTATAGTTAAATCTATTAATTCAATGTTTTAGACATGTTTAACATTATATATTTTAAATACTGATCAGTGAGAAATGTCACAACTGTAATAAAATAATTTTCAGTTCTATACATTAGTTCTTTTAATTGCTCCAAAGAAAAGATTTATTTAAACAGTTCTTAATTCCTGTTTGCCATATTTCGTTATATTCATTGAAAATCATATAAGCGATTGCCACACTTTGACAGTGAATATTTTTTTAGTACGGAATGCTCACCACATGACAGTCGAGTGACCCAATATGCCCAACCAGCCTGTCAGCAGACGGAAACTTTTGACAACACTTTGAAGGGTTTTAGGCCAATTGTGGGTTTATTTTAGTAAACGATCTTTTGGACGTAAGGAAAAATGGCGGTTTTATATGGATAACAAAACTTGATGATTTCTAACCTTGTTTATTGGTGATTTCCACATGTTGTAGGATACAACAGCGAACACTGACGTCAACGTGAAGAAACATCAAACCTCTGAGGTCATAGGTTTTGCGGTTCTTAATTAAAACCCGAATGCATCTCGGTGCGTCATTTCTGGTCCACGTCAAAATAGGTACCAGCACGATACATGTACCTAAGCAAAATCGACGGCCCCCATGGTTTTATGTTGTTGATTTAATTTGATAATATGTAATATTTATGGCAGACTACCTGATAGTTTACCCATGCTTCAATATGTATTGTGTTTGCAGATTAAAAAACTGCAAATGGAAATAATAAATTGAATGAATACAATTGTCTTTGCTTACACAGGTGAATATGCATATTGTTGGACATTTAAACTTCTTATTATATGACTGGAAGAGAGAAGCCAATCATGCATTAATTAAAACTCCCCTGAAAAAAATCAACTCATCTGGTATAGAATTTTGATCTTTGGTGTAAACAAAACAAAATATTCCCAATACCAAGGATGTGTATACTATTTAAATCCTTGCCAATACATATATTTAAAAATGTTTTAAACCCCTCCCCCAATGGGTATCGGGACATCTCGGTACTGAACATATGCGACATCATGGTACTCGGTACTGGAAATTTTGGTACTGAATAATAATAATAATTTGTAAAAAAAATTCAAAAAAGTTTTTAAAACTTTTTTTTACATGTAGACGTTGTTTATATCCTCCTCTGACAATAAGTCGGTCAGTCATTGGATAATGTTTAATTATTTTTTTCATGTTTGAAAAGTAAACATTTTTTTCTTTTTAATTATGTTCCTCATCTATTCTTGCTCACATGTGTAAAGTTCCATGGAAAAAAGATCGATAATAATTACATATTGACCCATATTTGTTTACACACCCTTTTTCCAAATGGCATCGTATGACGTCACATAAAGCCGGTCAAAGTTCAATAAAGCACATGATTTTGTCATAGGCCAACCAAACTTAAAAAGTAAACCAGATTAAGAAAGTACAGTATTTTAGCTTTTTCAGTGTAATTGATTTGTCTGAAAAATTTCAAAAGATGTTTTTTTTAAATAGTTTGAAATTGAAGTATTAAAAATTAATTATTTGATGCAAATATTAAACTTGCTTATCCACATAAAAAGTATTTAATCCAGTGAATTTGGTGTTTTTGCTTTTGTCAATACAATCTATTAGACCAACATATTTTGGTAAAACAATTAATGACCGATTTCAATTTATTTTAATCACATTTATTATCACAGAGTGGTAACAATACAGTTTTGTTGATGCTAATTGTAATAATGACAGGTTTTTTTTACCCAGACAATCTCATTTTTCTGTCTGGTTTAATTTAATTCTCTGTTCAATTTATGCTATACATTTTGATTATTGCTGTTAAATTAATTCTTTTTCTATCTTCTCTGTGAATTTCATTTCATTACCCCAAGAAGTAAGGGGTATATTTGTTATTAAAGCAGCAGTGGAAATGCAAAATAATCTGCCATTTTGTGACTAATGGAGAGCACTTGCATGTATTTTCCCGGTAAAATCGGCCATTTTCTAGAAAATGGTGGAATCTGAATGATCAATTATCATATTTTCAAAGTATTTTAAAATACAATTTGCTTGGCCTACATTCCAGAAACGGTCATGAACTGTGATGTCGATTATGTCAACAAAGCGGAAAAATACAAATGTTTGGGGAATACCATCGATGGAAACATATTTAACAAGCATAATGATCAGGAAAAAAAGACATTAGTAAAATGGATCTTTTTTACTTGCATGGAATTTATTCAATTCAAACTTCTCTGTTTTAATCTCATCTTGTAATTTTGACATTGAAAAGTATTCCCTCTGTGTTTATGTACACTATGAATATACAAAATGACGTCATTGGTCTCATGCTACGTGAGAGTTGTAAATCAAAACAAATGACCGACATTATTGCATGACCGAGCAGATGTCACGGTAGGATACAAATTTTTATGTGTTTTTTTTTAATCATCTTTAATTAAATGGACATCAAATTCATTAATATTTGTAAATAACTTTTGTTTTGATAACCAAGTCCCTTTATCAATAAATCACAGATAAACTTAACGGGAGGATTATTTTCATTTCTGTTTTGATTACATAAATGTTTTAATTAGATAGCTTTAATTACCAAATTTAATTTCTTTAATCATAGATCAATGCTTTAATCTTTTGTTTGACTTCAAAAGACGATACAAGCTGAATTTTATTTGAGAAATATTTGCCAAGCCGATATATAATGGAGGGTTACCCTAATTTGAGATTCAAACAGCAAAATGAACGAGTATCCGTGTATAGATTGTGGCAGCAATGTCCGTCCCAGACAGGAGGCTTTACAATGTGACCAGTGTTCACAGTGGCAGCACAGATTATGCAACACTGGTAAGACCTTTTTATCTAATTGTATCGCTTTTGTATATTATTTAACCCCCCAAATTATAAACAGAAAATCAAGAAATGTCGTATATTGAAAGCACTGTCAATTTCCTCAGTTACTCACACGAACACACATAGCATAATTGGTAACGCCACTACAAAGTATGAAGAATTTTTGTGGGGAAAAGCAATAAATCAGTCCGTTTTAATGAAATTAAAGTACCGGGGCTTTCTTAACAAACACGCTGAATTTCATAATTTGCATAATTACTTTTGTAAATAATAAATGGAGGTCAAAATAATGAAAATATAAATAAAAATCAATATACAAAAACAACGATCTCCGGGATCAATCTACACTGGAATTATCAAAAACACATATCGATCCACTTTTGGGTCATATATTAAAGAACTACTAGTACAAAAATATTGACAATTAATAAGTACCAAACAATTGTGGTCAGTACCGAATATTGTCTCATCCAAGTCCCGAACTGTCCAGTACCGAGTACCGAAATGTCCAGGTACCGAGATGTCTAGGATTCCCCCAATGGGTAGTTCTGAATTTCTGATTCAAACTTACAACTTTAGTGGTGATAGGTACTGATTGCACAGGTAAATATAGTTGTAAATCCAACTACCATACGATCGTGACCACAATGGCCCCTTCATCAAAAAAAAAAGTATTCATTGATTACAAATAAAATATTTAATACAAAGAAAGGTAATCTTAAACTTAAATTTTGATATAAAAAAAAACTGCATTCCTATGGTATCACTGGTGATCTTCTACACTGGCAGGATGACTATGTCAATGATAGAAAGCAAAAGGTATTTGAAAATAATGAATGTTCGAACCCCAATTAATACTGGCAAAGCTGCCATTCACCAAGGATCTATACTTGGACCCCTTCTTTTTCTACTCTACATAAACGATATAATAGACAACTGTGTGTATATGATGTAATTAATGGTAACATTTATGTCTTGTTTACAGTTGGTTTTCACACTTCTACTTTGCTGGGATACTATGTAACAGTCTTGTTCTATTTTCAACACTTAACACCTACCTGTACAGTGGTCTATGGTCTCAACCTATGAAACAATTAATGCAGGTGTTGGGATGTTCAGAAGTTCATGGTAAGTTATAACATTTAACATACACAATGTACATGTACTGTATATATTTTTAGCAAATGCTTTTTAAATGTAACAAATATGAAAGGTCAGACTGAAAAATAGAACTGTTATTATTGAATATTTGAAACTTATTTTGTCATATTTTAGCTGTGGTTGTGATCGTATGGTACTTTGATATATGACTACCTATATCAGTGCCAATCACCACTAGCATTGTGAGTTCGAATTCCGCTCATGGCGAGTTGTACTCAATACAACATTATGTGATAAAGTTTGTTAGTGACTTGCTGCAGATCAGTGGTTTTGGACATGGAGATTTTTACCCCATTCAGTAACCTGTACACCCTTCGGCTGCGCCTCAGGATGTACTTGGTTACTTCAGGGTGTTAAAATCTCAATAGCTACGGATAGGAACGTAAATAACTTATAATATCAGTACAAAATATCTTTTGTTGATCCCTTTGGTATTGACCAATCATAGGACTTAATATATATTGCTGGTCCTTGTATATGGTGACCAATATTAGAAGGAAATATCTGTAGCTGGTCCCTTTAGATATTGATCAACAGTACTATTTAACATCTCAAGAAACAGCCTTCAGAAAAAACGTTAAAGAAAACCGATAAGGACATCAAGAATGAACAATCCAGAGACGCAGAACGAAAGACAGACAAAACAAAAAACACAACACAGAAAGGTAAGTAGATGAGTAACACAGACCCCAACCAAAAGACCAGGTGAGAACCCATGTGCTCAAGAAGTGTAAATAGTTCCTGTTTCTTATAAGACATCTGCCATGTTACTCATTATCAAGTCAGGTAAAACTCTTGTCTGTGATAGAGGAAAGTTAAAATGTATTAATTATCTAAAGATCCTTTAACCAATAGGAGTACAACATATCTGTAGCTGGTCCATTTAGATATCTATTGCAAGTTTATTACAAGGACTTTACACATCATTGTTATTGATATATTTTGTTACATTATCCCATCATGTAGAGTTGGATGTTAAATACAGACACCCAGTAGATATTTGTTATTTTCTGTTACAGGTGGGATGTCCCCTGTGCCTGTCCTGTTAGCACTTTATTATTTTTTGTTACAGGTGGAATGTCCCCTCTGTCTGTCCTGTTAGCACTTGTGATGCTGGAAATACAAGTAGTGAGAAGATTTCTGGAGTGTGTTTTTGTAAACAGTTACTCTGGTAGTACAATGAGCATATTTATATACTCAGTTGGAGTGATGTTCTATAGTTTTGTTGGTATTTCAACATTATGTCAGGCTCAAGTAGGACAGCTTACTTTAGGTAAGATGTATAGAAAAGAGATAGATTAAATAGGCAAAAGCAAAATGCAACAAGTCAGAGGTCGACTTTTAAAAAAAAGAAAATTTGTTACTATTTGTTTGGGAAGCAAAATTCAACAAGTGAACGGCACTTTCAACAATATTTCAGTTATATTGTGGCGGTCAGTTTTCTTGATGTGATGAAGTTTGTCTGTGACAGGTCTGTGATTTTCTCTGGGTACTCCAGTTTGCTCCACCAAGAAAACTGACGGCCACGATATAACTGAAATATTGTTGAAAGTGGCATTAAACACCATAACCCTAACCCGCAACAAGCAAACACTAGGTTAGATCTTATATTAACCCAATTTGACACCTAGTATCAACAGAATTTGAGAATTATTATGCCTCGTGCATTAAGAATAACCAGGGGTACAGTCTCAACCAATGGGCCGAAAATAAACTAAGAGACGAGTCGTATGTAAACTGTCAATTTATTATCGCATCCAATATGACACTGTACACAGTACGTAAATCTGTGTGTGAATCTGGTTAATCAACAGTGGATTGTTCAAATGAAATTCTGCTCTCACGAAAATGTCCGTCATGGAAGTTGAATGAAACATAAGAATGAACGGCCCAATGACGGGAGAAACGATTAAAGTTCGGAATGTCACAAATCCCAAATATAATTCAAACGTGAATAACATTAGATAATTACAATAAATTTCAATCCTCCTTGGTTGAATTAACACAAATATATCTAAATAAAGTTCCAAATTATTGAAACACAAATTATTGATCATTATTGATTATTTATCAGTAAATACATGGATGTGATCCAATACAAGAATGAATGATCCACTTCTCTTTTTGTATGTTTTATTTTGTCTATTCTGATTACCCCTTTGGTCTGTTATGGAGAAAATATTAAAAAATTATTCTCCTCTGAACCCGTTGAACATTTTGAGAGCAAACTTGGTTAGAATATACCTAGGGTGATCCTCTATGAATGTTTTATTATTTTTTTAGTTGATCGAAAATCCAAGATGGCCACCACTGCAAAACAAAATTAACATGGTACACTTTTCTCTTAAAAACTAGACATTTGATTGAATCCAAGTGTAATCATTGGGTGGTTCCTTGCAAATAATATTTTTCATGTCTGGATCTGAAAGACAAAATGGTTGCCAACCTACCACAGGACATTGTTTAAGCAATAAATCATGGAAGCCAGAATGTGTTTTGAGTTTTAACATAGGTTGGCGGATATTAGTATTTTATCCCGAGCTGTAGGCGAGGGATAAAATTTACTAATATCCGCCAACCCATTCTGATATGTCTAAGAGTACAAATATGGTAGTATACTTTGATAGGAAGACAGTAATTTATATTTACATTTGAGGACAATGTCACACACAATTTATGCTGCCAAATTCGAGCAGACGATAATTTGTCAACAATACATGTACATTTATGATGGGATAGTCAGTCACATGCACCGGTGCATGTGCTAATGAGATTATACCCAATTGATAAATCGCTTGTTTGTTTACAAAGCGAAAGGTGGACGTCATGTTAGAATTAAAGTATTAACCCTATTGGAATATGAGAAAAACTTTGATTAACCAGGAACTGCATGAATAACCATGTGAGCGATTCAGGCTCATGTGAGCCTCAAGTTTAGTTAATATATTCTTGATCTTAGATTCATTTGATTTTAGTACTTTATATTGCAATGTAGTTTATATTTTATACTTTCTTAAATACTTTGTAGCATGTGCAAATATATATTTGCAGTACATGTACCTTACGTTTAGAGGCCTTTTATGCTAATTGCTTCTCTTAGTTAGGAATTCACATAATAATAATGTCTATCATTCTCTTAGCACATAATAATAATGTCTATCATTCTCTTTTAATGTACATTAGTAACATGTTAAAAACTTTGATCCTTTCCAGAGACTGTTAGTGTACACTGGTACCACATTGCTGCTGTAGTAATGTTCTCTTGGGCTAGTTATAAACAGAATAAACTAAACAACATCTTTGCCAAACTGAGACAGAATAAGAGTGGTAACTATAAATCATAGGATATATCAAATATTATTTAATTAGTTTAAGAGTTAGTGGGGTTCGTGTTGCTTGATCTTTAGTCTTGTGTGAAGTGTTTTGTAGATTGTTGTTTGTCAGTTTTGTGTGTAGTGTTTTGTAGATTGTTGCTTGTCAGTTTTGTGTGTAGTGTTTTGTAGATGGTTGTTTGTCAGTTTTGTAGATTGTTGTTTGTCAGTTTTGTAGATTGTTGTTTGTCAGTTTTGTGTGTAGTGTTTTGTAGATTGTTGCTTGTCAGTTTTGTGTGTAGTGTTTTGTAGATGGTTGTTTGTCGGTTTTGTAGATTGTTGTTTGTCAGTTTTGTAGATTGTTGTTTGTCAGTTTTGTGTGTAGTGTTTTGTAGATTGTTGTTTGTCAGTTTTGTGTGTAGTGTTTTGTAGATTGTTTGTCAGTTTTGTGTGTAGTGTTTTGTAGATTGTTGTTTGTCAGTTTTGTGTGTAGTGTTTTGTAGATTGTTGTTTGTCAGTTTTGTGTGTAGTGTTTTGTAGATGGTTGTTTGTCAGTTTTGTGTGTAGTGTTTTGTAGATTGTTGTTTGTCAGTTTTGTGTGTAGTGTTTTGTAGATTGTTTGTCAGTTTTGTGTGTAGTGTTTTGTAGATTGTTGTTTGTCAGTTTTGTGTGTAGTGTTTTGTAGATTGTTGTTTGTCAGTTTTGTGTGTAGTGTTTTGTAGATTGTTGTTTGTCAGTTTTGTGTGTAGTTTTTTGTAGATTGTTGCTTGTCAGTTTTGTGTGTAGTGTTTTGTAGATGGTTGTTTGTCGGTTTTGTAGATTGTTGTTTGTCAGTTTTGTGTGTAGTGTTTTGTAGATTGTTGTTTGTCAGTTTTGTGTGTAGTGTTTTGTAGATTGTTTGTCAGTTTTGTGTGTAGTGTTTTGTAGATTGTTGTTTGTCAGTTTTGTGTGTAGTGTTTTGTAGATTGTTTGTCAGTTTTGTGTGTAGTGTTTTGTAGATTGTTGTTTGTCAGTTTTGTGTGTAGTGTTTTGTAGATTGTTGTTTGTCAGTTTTGTGTGTAGTGTTTTGTAGATTGTTGTTTGTCAGTTTTGTGTGTAGTGTTTTGTAGATTGTTTGTTAGTTTTGTGTGTAGTGGTTTGTAGATTGTTGTTTGTCAGTTTTGTGTGTAGTGTTTTGTAGATTGGTGTTTGTCAGTTTTGTGTGTAGTGTTTTGTAGATTGTTGTTTGTCAGTTTTGTGTGTAGTGTTTTGTAGATTGTTGTTTGTCAGTTTTGTGTGTAGTGTTTTGTAGATTGTTGTTTGTCAGTTTTGTGTGTAGTGTTTTGTAGATTGTTGTTTGTCAGTTTTGTGTGTAGTGTTTTGTAGATTGTTGTTTGTCAGTTTTGTGTGTAGTGTTTTGTAGATTGTTGTTTGTCAGTTTTGTAGATTGTTGTTTGTACTTTTTCTTTTGGCCATTGTGTTGTCTGTCCTTCGATTTACGGATTCTGATTACCCTTTGGTATCTTCAAACTCTTCTTATTTGCTCAAATATGCAACAACAACAATAAAAAATCAGACTCAAGTCAAATAAACTTATGAAACCTTCTCCTGTGAGTGTGTACAATACGTTACAATAGTATATGATAGAGCATTATGAAAAGAAATTTAAAAAGTGATGATCAACAATTACACCGATATCAACAAAATGAGCAGCACCTCTCCCTTCAAATTACTGAGCACATGGCATTGGTAATCCAGGTCCTGGAGGACAAAAATGAAAGAGGTTGTTAGTGGTGTGTTGATGGTTGTCTTGGTGTCTTGTCAGACAATAAGAAACCTTTCAGATATTTGTATATATTCAAATTGAGATTTAAAAAGTTTTTTCTGTTCATTAGAGAGTGTAAGATTACCACAAAGTTAGAGATCACAGTCATAAGATAGCCAGCTAAGATTCTACTGTTTTGTCAACAAATGTCTCACGTTGCTTTTAGAGTAAAAATTTGAAATGAAATAAAATGTTACCCTTTTGTGATACTTTTTATAATCTAAACAACTACAGTTTATGACTCAATTTATTTTCCTCTGTTGATGCCAAGGGAATTGTCATTATGAAAACGTACATCATCAGTGTTTCCATGGTAACAGAGTATTAAAACAAGGATCAAGAATAATTGTCCAGTCAGTTTTAGGGTCAAATCTGTTTAAAGATATTTGTCTAATTCTTGTCACTTCCAAATTTCGAATTTATTTTAAATTTTTTGTATCCATATCGTTTGTTTGCTCAAAATCCTCATCTGAACTTGACATTTTTTGTTCGTCACATATATTTATCAATGTAGCACTATAATTATATTTTCAGGTAAAGTAGAGAACGACGGACATCACATTCCACATGGAGATTTATTTGAATTGTGTTCCTGTCCACATTATTTGATGGAGATCATTATTTACACATCACTAAATGTGTTATTTATAGGACAACATCAAATATTACTTTGTCTGTGGACTTTTGTAGTCTCTAATCAGTTCATTTCTGCTTATTTTGTACATTTATGGTACAAGGAAAGATTTCCAAACTATCCAAAGGACAGAAAAGCACTGATACCATTTTTATTTTAGTGTCACAGCTTCATTATAAATACTCTAATCTATGGTACACAATCCTAGTCATGTTAATTTGACATTACACACACAGCACACATACATTCATCTATTATATAATCATGACTGTTTTTAACAGTGATATATTGTCACACACAACACATGTACATTCATCAGTTATATATTTTAACAATGACATATTGTCTTTATTCGTACACTTTTCCTCTGTATGCATGGTACATGCTCCTCCTGAAATAAGGAATATGGTGTTGACAATAACAACAAAATAAACTTCAGGTCAACAAGAGAACCAACCACAACACTAGCTACTTGTCTTCCTCAACTGTTGTGTCAGAGTGGAGCGACATGACTTACCCGCAGACTGTTGTGTCAGTCAGCTAGCACTATCAAAATCCAACTAAGCATGTTGGTCTAGTACAAAGTGGACCTCATCATCATCTCATTGAAAATTAACTTGTTCTTGCCATGATATAGTTGAAAAATTGCTGAGTTGGCATTAAACAACAATCACTCACTCACTCATTTAAAGAGTAAATAGTCAATAATATAACCAAAAACATATACAACGCAAACCTCTAAGAATTTACAACTAAAGTTGATGCCCTGGTTCTACACGTACACAGAAATATGACACGTACACAGAAATATGACACGTACACAGAAATGTGGTGAGGTTAGAGTAATTAATGTGATCTATGCATGATGTCTCTTTCTACACAATATTGTAAATATGCATACAGATTATATTATCAGTTTTAAGATATGCACAGATATATTAAATATAATTAGGAAAACTGTTAATTGCACAGCTGAAATCATGATTGTATACCAGTAGCATAAATCATGATTATGTAGCTGTGATCTTGCAATTGATTGTACAACTGTAATGTTTTTTTATATAGCTAATTATGATTGAATAGCTGGAAGTGACAGTTATGAATATAAAATTGTTTTGCATTTAATTAAATTGAAGAATTTTATTTGTTGAACTAAAATAACTTGAATAAAAAGATATTATATTTATGCAGATTAATCTTGTTATATTTTCAATGTGCCAACGTTGTGCTTACAAAATTCAGCAAACATGAAATATTTATCTTAATCATGATATAACTGCCAAATTTGCTAATTTTAGATAAAGTAATATTCCCTTGTTCTCCAATGTATCGTAACAGTCCTTCATTTCCTTAGGAATAAAAGTATTTAAATTAACACTTAAATATATCAATGTTATTAATATGTTCCATTCAATTTCCTTCAACTAACACATAACGACCTCATAATGATTTTTAGATATTATTATTATAATGGTAAAATAACCTTTGTAGTTCTTATCAAAATGACGTTTAGTCTGTTTTCGATATAGTAGGCATCTATAACCAACTATCTTGTTAAACATTTATGTATTATGATGTGTCAGATTTTAAAAGAGACTAGAACTTACCTGCATTTGGCACAGTCACTGCAAAAAATTACTATGATCAGGAATAGTTATATTGGTGACATTTTACATGAAAATTAATCTTCAAAAAAAATATTTTGAAACAATTATAAAATATTGAAAATTGAATGATGTCCTCTTTGTATTTTGTTGATCATTATAGTACATTTATTCCTCTAGTCTTTTACAACTAGTCTTCATGTAATGATTTTGAGGCATTATGATCTGTCTAAATTTGATAGAAATGTAAAACTTGGGTGGTTGTAATTGAATATAATAAATCGGTTTCATCATGGCCATTTTGCCAAGATGGAATTTTCACAACTAGTTCACTGTTATTCTATAATCATATAATAATATCTATATTTTCAGCAAATAACAACTTCATTTTAATATTTAATGGAATCTTTTTATTTATTTTGATATTAGAATTTGGCTTGATTTCACTATTCAATTACAATGTATGTATTTTGTTTTAGTTTTTTCTTGGTTTGTTTTTGATATATGAACAACATTTGTATATATAACTGGTACCTCAATAACTGGTACCTCAATGCTGAGACTAGAGGTAGAGGAACACTATTGAGGAGGAAAATGTTTATAGCATTCCTATATGAACAACATTTGTATATATAACTGGTACCTCAATGCTGAGACTAGAGGTAGAGGAACACTATTGAGGAGGAAAATGTTTATAGCATTCCTATATGAACAACATTTGTATATATAACTGGTACCTCAATAACTGGTACCTCAATGCTGAGACTAGAGGTAGAGGAACACTATTGAGGAGGAAAATGTTTATAGCATTCCTATATGAACAACATTTGTATATATAACTGGTACCTCAATAACTGGTACCTCAATGCTGAGACTAGAGGTAGAGGAACACTATTGAGGAGGAAAATGTTTATAGCATTCCTATATGAACAACATTTGTATATATAACTGGTACCTCAATGCTGAGACTAGAGGTAGAGGAACACTATTGAGGAGGAAAATGTTTATAGCATTCCTATATGAACAACATTTGTATATATAACTGGTACCTCAATGCTGAGACTAGAGGTAGAGAAACACTATTGAGGAGGAAAATGTTTATAGCATTCCTATATGAACAACATTTGTATATATAACTGGTACCTCAATGCTGAGACTAGAGGTAGAGGAACACTATTGAGGAGGAAAATGTTTATAGCATTCCTATATGAACAACATTTGTATATATAACTGGTACCTCAATGCTGAGACTAGAGGTAGAGAAACACTATTGAGGAGGAAAATGTTTATAGCATTCCTATATGAACAACATTTGTATATATAACTGGTACCTCAATAACTGGTACCTCAAT
The DNA here is from genome assembly GCA_963680875.1 of Bathymodiolus brooksi. NCBI lineage: Eukaryota > Metazoa > Mollusca > Bivalvia > Mytilida > Modiolidae > Bathymodiolus > Bathymodiolus brooksi. The sequence goes on from OY804577.1 coordinate 117,705,603, forward strand.
GCTGAGACTAGAGGTAGAGAATCACTATTGAGGAGGAAAATGTTTATAGCATTCCTATATGAACAACATTTGTATATATAACTGGTACCTCAATAACTGGTACCTCAATGCTGAGACTAGAGGTAGAGGAACACTATTGAGGAGGAAAATGTTTATAGCATTCCTATATGAACAACATTTGTATATATAACTGGTACCTCAATGCTGAGACTAGAGGTAGAGAAACACTATTGAGGAGGAAAATGTTTATAGCATTCCTATATGAACAACATTTGTATATATAACTGGTACCTCAATGCTGAGACTAGAGGTAGAGAAACACTATTGAGGAGGAAAATGTTTATAGCATTCCTATATGAACAACATTTGTATATATAACTGGTACCTCAATGCTGAGACTAGAGGTAGAGGAACACTATTGAGGAGGAAAATGTGTATAGCATTCCTATATGAACAACATTTGTATATATAACTGGTACCTCAATGCTGAGACTAGAGGTAGAGGAACACTATTGAGGAGGAAAATGTTTATAGCATTCCTATATGAACAACATTTGTATATATAACTGGTACCTCAATGCTGAGACTAGAGGTAGAGAAACACTATTGAGGAGGAAAATGTTTATAGCATTCCTATATGAATAACATTTGTATATATAACTGGTACCTCAATGCTGAGACTAGAGGTAGAGAATCACTATTGAGGAGGAAAATGTTTATAGCATTCCTATATGAACAACATTTGTATATATAACTGGTACCTCAATGCTGAGACTAGAGGTAGAGAAACACTATTGAGGAGGAAAATGTTTATAGCATTCCTATATGAACAACATTTGTATATATAACTGGTACCTCAATGCTGAGACTAGAGGTAGAGAAACACTATTGAGGAGGAAAATGTTTATAGCATTCCTATATGAACAACATTTGTATATATAACTGGTACCTCAATGCTGAGACTAGAGGTAGAGAATCACTATTGAGGAGGAAAATGTTTATAGCATTCCTATATGAACAACATTTGTATATATAACTGGTACCTCAATGCTGAGACTAGAGGTAGAGAATCACTATTGAGGAGGAAAATGTTTATAGCATTCCTATATGAACAACATTTGTATATATAACTGGTACCTCAATAACTGGTACCTCAATGCTGAGACTAGAGGTAGAGAAACACTATTGAGGAGGAAAATGTTTATAGCATTCCTATATGAACAACATTTGTATATATAACTGGTACCTAAATGCTGAGACTAGAGGTAGAGAATCACTATTGAGGAGGAAAATGTTTATAGCATTCCTATATGAACAACATTTGTATATATAACTGGTACCTCAATAACTGGTACCTCAATGCTGAGACTAGAGGTAGAGAAACACTATTGAGGAGGAAAATGTTTATAGCATTCCTATATGAACAACATTTGTATATATAACTGGTACCTCAATGCTGAGACTAGAGGTAGAGAAACACTATTGAGGAGGAAAATGTTTATAGCATTCCTATATGAACAACATTTGTATATATAACTGGTACCTCAATGCTGAGACTAGAGGTAGAGAAACACTATTGAGGAGGAAAATGTTTATAGCATTCCTATATGAACAACATTTGTATATATAACTGGTACCTCAATGCTGAGACTAGAGGTAGAGAAACACTATTGAGGAGGAAAATGTTTATAGCATTCCTATATGAACAACATTTGTATATATAACTGGTACCTCAATGCTGAGACTAGAGGTAGAGAAACACTATTGAGGAGGAAAATGTTTATAGCATTCCTATATGAACAACATTTGTATATATAACTGGTACCTCAATGCTGAGACTAGAGGTAGAGAAACACTATTGAGGAGGAAAATGTTTATAGCATTCCTATATGAACAACATTTGTATATATAACTGGTACCTCAATGCTGAGACTAGAGGTAGAGAAACACTATTGAGGAGGAAAATGTTTATAGCATTCCTATATGAACAACATTTGTATATATAACTGGTACCTCAATGCTGAGACTAGAGGTAGAGAAACACTATTGAGGAGGAAAATGTTTATAGCATTCCTATATGAACAACATTTGTATATATAACTGGTACCTCAATGCTGAGACTAGAGGTAGAGAAACACTATTGAGGAGGAAAATGTTTATAGCATTCCTATATGAACAACATTTGTATATATAACTGGTACCTCAATGCTGAGACTAGAGGTAGAGAAACACTATTGAGGAGGAAAATGTTTATAGCATTCCTATATGAACAACATTTGTATATATAACTGGTACCTCAATGCTGAGACTAGAGGTAGAGAAACACTATTGAGGAGGAAAATGTTTATAGCATTCCTATATGAACAACATTTGTATATATAACTGGTACCTCAATGCTGAGACTAGAGGTAGAGAAATACTATTGAGGAGGAAAATGTTTATAGCATTCCTATATGAACAACATTTGTATATATAACTGGTACCTCAATGCTGAGACTAGAGGTAGAGAAACACTATTGAGGAGGAAAATGTTTATAGCATTCCTATATGAACAACATTTGTATATATAACTGGTACCTCAATGCTGAGACTAGAGGTAGAGAAACACTATTGAGGAGGAAAATGTTTATAGCATTCCTATATGAACAACATTTGTATATATAACTGGTACCTCAATGCTGAGACTAGAGGTAGAGAAACACTATTGAGGAGGAAAATGTTTATAGCATTCCTATATGAACAACATTTGTATATATAACTGGTACCTCAATGCTGAGACTAGAGGTAGAGAAACACTATTGAGGAGGAAAATGTTTATAGCATTCCTATATGAACAACATTTGTATATATAACTGGTACCTCAATGCTGAGACTAGAGGTAGAGAAACACTATTGAGGAGGAAAATGTTTATAGCATTCCTATATGAACAACATTTGTATATATAACTGGTACCTCAATGCTGAGACTAGAGGTAGAGAAACACTATTGAGGAGGAAAATGTTTATAGCATTCCTATATGAACAACATTTGTATATATAACTGGTACCTCAATGCTGAGACTAGAGGTAGAGAAACACTATTGAGGAGGAAAATGTTTATAGCATTCCTATATGAACAACATTTGTATATATAACTGGTACCTCAATGCTGAGACTAGAGGTAGAGAAACACTATTGAGGAGGAAAATGTTTATAGCATTCCTATATGAACAACATTTGTATATATAACTGGTACCTCAATGCTGAGACTAGAGGTAGAGAAACACTATTGAGGAGGAAAATGTTTATAGCATTCCTATATGAACAACATTTGTATATATAACTGGTACCTCAATGCTGAGACTAGAGGTAGAGAAACACTATTGAGGAGGAAAATGTTTATAGCATTCCTATATGAACAACATTTGTATATATAACTGGTACCTCAATGCTGAGACTAGAGGTAGAGAAACACTATTGAGGAGGAAAATGTTTATAGCATTCCTATATGAACAACATTTGTATATATAACTGGTACCTCAATGCTGAGACTAGAGGTAGAGAAACACTATTGAGGAGGAAAATGTTTATAGCATTCCTATATGAACAACATTTGTATATATAACTGGTACCTCAATGCTGAGACTAGAGGTAGAGAAACACTATTGAGGAGGAAAATGTTTATAGCATTCCTATATGAACAACATTTGTATATATAACTGGTACCTCAATGCTGAGACTAGAGGTAGAGAAATACTATTGAGGAGGAAAATGTTTATAGCATTCCTATATGAACAACATTTGTATATATAACTGGTACCTCAATGCTGAGACTAGAGGTAGAGAAACACTATTGAGGAGGAAAATGTTTATAGCATTCCTATATGAACAACATTTGTATATATAACTGGTACCTCAATGCTGAGACTAGAGGTAGAGAAACACTATTGAGGAGGAAAATGTTTATAGCATTCCTATATGAACAACATTTGTATATATAACTGGTACCTCAATGCTGAGACTAGAGGTAGAGAAACACTATTGAGGAGGAAAATGTTTATAGCATTCCTATATGAACAACATTTGTATATATAACTGGTACCTCAATGCTGAGACTAGAGGTAGAGAAACACTATTGAGGAGGAAAATGTTTATAGCATTCCTGCAGCAGATGATATGACTGAATGTTTTTACAGAAGTTTGTGTCTACCTATATTGTGTTGCTTAGTATTCTGTATTTCTTTTGTTATATTGGTGTTGTGTACGTATTGTATACTTATTCCTAATTTTTTGTCCAATAGCTTATAGGTTTGTTGTAGATGGAATAATTTATCATGTCCAGTTGAATTGACATTATTACGAAGATCGTTTCGTGACTACATAAATTTCGTCGAGGTGTAGACAGTCATGACCGTGATCATATGTTAATTAGATTTACATCTACATATGTCACCAGGGACTAATGTTATGAGTGGATTTCCGTTTATGGCGAAATGGACTCAATTCAACACACTTTATCTGATAAAGTTTGTCAGTAACTTGAGGTAGGTGGGAGGTTTATTTCGAGGGTACTCTGGTATCCTCATCCAATAAAACTGACCGCTAAGATATAGCTGAAATAGTTTTGAAAACCCATAACCTCAACCCTTAAAACGTGATATATATTGTGTGTTACAAAAAAACACGTTCCAGGTTGCTATTTCTAGTTGTGTGTTATTAGGTTTTAATATATAGTATTCATCAGTACTTTTAATAAAACCACTTCATAATATTTATAGTAAGATACTGAAATACAAGAATATAGTTTTATTTTACTATTTGAAATTGTCAAGAAACTGTTCTTTGTCTATTATACAAATAAAAGTACCATTATTCCATCATGTATATGCGAAATATATGATAACTTGGAAACTATAATAGGGCTGATTTATGTAACACACAAAATTGACATTATGTGTTGGTCTCTATAATTCATCACCTTATTAAGATTAGATGGATGTAGGATCTTTCATGTTTTATAACCTGTTGATACACTTGCAGGTTAAATAGTAATAAAAAAGATACAACAATCATCTTAATCTTATAGACAAGTGTCTTTTATTTCTTAGGCTTTTCTAAATGTAGGTGTCTGTTATATCAAATTTGTTCACACCATAATATAGCTGAAATACTGCTAAAGTTGGCATTAAACACCAATCAATCAATCTAATTTTAATAAGATTGACATAACTTGATATATACGAAAACAATAAAACCTGCATACTGTGGTCATGTGTGAGCACCATTTGAATTAACAATTATATTACAAATAACAAAGTAATAACATAACATATTGTTCCTTTGTGTATTATGTATGTCCATTTGGTTTCCTTGCTCCAAAGAACATTTAAATTACCAGTATGTGGATTCAATCTTTTTACTATGAGGGTACCTGATGAAGGTTATTCTAGAATTACTATGATGGTACCTGATGAAGGTTATTCTAGAATTACTATGAGGGTACCTGATGAAGGTTATTCTAGAATCACTATGAGGGTACCTGATGAAGGTTATTCTAGAATTACTATGAGGGTACCTAATGAAGGTTATTCTAGATTCACTATGAGGGTACCTGATGAAGGTTATTCTAGAATTACTATGAGGGTACCTGATGAAGGTTATTCTAGAATTACTATGATGGTACCTGATGAAGGTTATTCTAGAATTACTATGAGGGTACCTGATGAAGGTTATTCTAGAATCACTATGAGGGTACCTGATGAAGGTTATTCTAGAATTACTATGAGGGTACCTGATGAAGGTTATTCTAGAATTACTATGAGGGTACCTGATGAAGGTTATTCTAGAATCACTATGAGGGTACCTGATGAAGGTTATTCTAGAATCACTATGAGGGTACCTGATGAAGGTTATTCTAGAATTACTATGAGGGTACCTGATGAAGGTTATTCTAGAATCACTATGAGGGTACCTGATGAAGGTTATTCTAGAATCACTATGAGGGTACCTGATGAAGGTTATTCTAGAATCACTATGAGGGTACCTGATGAAGGTTATTCTAGAATTACTATGAGGGTACCTGATGAAGGTTATTCTAGAATTACTATGAGGGTACCTGATGAAGGTTATTCTAGAATCACTATGAGGGTACCTGATGAAGGTTATTCTAGAATCACTATGAGGGTACCTGATGAAGGTTATTCTAGAATTACTATGAGGGTACCTGATGAAGGTTATTCTAGAATTACTATGAGGGTACCTGATGAAGGTTATTCTAGAATCACTATGAGGGTACATGATGAAGGTTATTCTAGAATCACTGAGGGTACCTGATGAAGGTTATTCTAGAATCACTATGAGGGTACCTGATGAAGGTTATTCTAGAATCACTATGAGGGTACCTGATGAAGGTTATTCTAGAATCACTATGAGGGTACCTGATGAAGGTTATTCTAGAATCACTATGAGGGTACCTGATGAAGGTTATTCTAGAATTACTATGAGGGTACCTGATGAAGGTTATTCTAGAATTACTATGAGGGTACCTGATGAAGGTTATTCTAGAATTACTATGAGGGTACCTGATGAAGGTTATTCTAGAATTACTATGAGGGTACCTGATGAAGGTTATTCTAGAATCACTATGAGGGTACCTGATGAAGGTTATTCTAGAATCACTATGAGGGTACCTGATGAAGGTTATTCTAGAATTACTATGAGGGTACCTGATGAAGGTTATTCTAGAATTACTATGAGGGTACCTGATGAAGGTTATTCTAGAATCACTATGAGGGTACATGATGAAGGTTATTCTAGAATCACTATGAGGGTACCTGATGAAGGTTATTCTAGAATCACTATGAGGGTACCTGATGAAGGTTATTCTAGAATCACTATGAGGGTACCTGATGAAGGTTATTCTAGAATCACTATGAGGGTACCTGATGAAGGTTATTCTAGAATTACTATGACGGTACTTAATGAAGGTTATTCTAGAATTACTATGAGGGTACCTGATGAAGGTTATTCTAGAATCACTATGAGGGTACCTGATGAAGGTTATTCTAGAATCACTATGAGGGTACCTGATGAAGGTTATTCTAGAATCACTATGAGGGTACCTGATGAAGGTTATTCTAGAATTACTATGAGGGTACCTGATGAAGGTTATTCTAGAATTACTATGAGGGTACCTGATGAAGGTTATTCTAGAATTACTATGAGGGTACCTGATGAAGGTTATTCTAGAATTACTATGAGGGTACCTGATGAAGGTTATTCTAGAATTACTATGAGGGTACCTGATGAAGGTTATTCTAGAATCACTATGAGGGTACCTGATGAAGGTTATTCTAGAATAACTATGAGGGTACCTGATGAAGGTTATTCTAGAATCACTATGAGGGTACCAGATGAAGGTTATTCTAGAATCACTATGAAGGTACCTGATGAAGGTTATTCTAGAATCACTATGAGGGTACCTGATGAAGGTTATTCTAGAATTACTATGAGGGTACCTGATGAAGGTTATTCCAGAATCACTATGAGGGTACCTGATGAAGGTTATTCTAGAATTACTCTCAGGGTACCTGATGAATGGTTATTCTAGAATTACTATGAGGGTACCTGATGAAGGTTATTCTAGAATTACTATGAGGGTACCTGATGAAGGTTATTCTATAATTACTATGAGGGTACCTGATGAAGGTTATTCTAGAATTACTATGAGGGTACCTGATGAAGGTTATTCTAGAATCACTATGAGGGTACCTGATGAAGGTTATTATAGAATTACTATGAGGGTACCTGATGAAGGTTATTCTAGAATCACTATGAGGGTACCTGATGAAGGTTATTCTAGAATTACTATGAGGGTACCTGATGAAGGTTATTCTAGAATCACTATGAGGGTACCTGATGAAGGTTATTCTAGAATCACTATGAGGGTACCTGATGAAGGTTATTCTAGAATCACTATGAGGGTACCTGATGAAGGTTATTCTAGAATTACTATGAGGGTACCTGATGAAGGTTATTCTAGAATCACTATGAGGGTACCTGATGAAGGTTATTCTAGAATCACTATGAGGGTACCTGATGAAGGTTATTATAGAATTACTATGAGGGTACCTGATGAAGGTTATTATAGAATTACTATGAGGGTACCTGATGAAGGTTATTCTAGAATTACTATGAGGGTACCTGATGAAGGTTATTCTAGAATTACTATGAGGGTACCTGATGAAGGTTATTCTAGAATTACTATGAGGGTACCTGATGAAGGTTATTCTAGAATTACTATGAGGGTACCTGATGAAGGTTATTCTAGAATTACTATGAGGGTACCTGATGAAGGTTATTCTAGAATTACTATGAGGGTACCTGATGAAGGTTATTATAGAATAACTATGAGGGTACCTGATGAAGGTTATTCTAGAATTACTATGAGGGTACCTGATGAAGGTTATTATAGAATTACTATGAGGGTACCTGATGAAGGTTATTCTAGAATCACTATGAGGGTACCTGATGAAGGTTATTCTAGAATTACTATGAGGGTACCTGATGAAGGTTATTCTAGAATCACTATGAGGGTACCAGATGAAGGTTATTCTAGAATCACTATGAGGGTACCTGATGAAGGTTATTCTAGAATCACTATGAGGGTACCTGATGAAGGTTATTCTAGAATCACTATGAGGGTACCTGATGAAGGTTATTCCAGAATCACTATGAGGGTACCTGATGAAGGTTATTCTAGAATCACTATCAGGGTACCTGATGAAGGTTATTCTAGAATTACTATCAGGGTACCTGATGAAGGTTATTCTAGAATTACTATCAGGGTACCTGATGAAGGTTATTCTAGAATTACTATCGGGGTACCTGATGAAGGTTATTCTAGAATTACTATCAGGGTACCTGATGAAGGTTATTCTAGAATTACTATCAGGGTACCTGATGAAGGTTATTCTAGAATTACTATGCGGGTACCTAATGAAGGTTATTCTAGAATTACTATGAGGGTACCTGATGAAGGTTATTCTAGAATTACTATGAGGGTACCTGATGAAGGTTATTCTAGAATTACTATGAGGGTACCTGATGAAGGTTATTCTAGAATTACTATGAGGGTACCTGATGAAGGTTATTCTAGAATTACTATGAGGGTACCTGATGAAGGTTATTCTAGAATCACTATGAGGGTACCTGATGAAGGTTATTCTAGAATTACTATGAGGGTACCTGATGAAGGTTATTCTAGAATCACTATGAGGGTACCTGATGAAGGTTATTCTAGAATTACTATGAGGGTACCTGATGAAGGTTATTCTAGAATTACTATGAGGGTACCTGATGAAGGTTATTCTAGAATTACTATGAGGGTACCTGATGAAGGTTATTCTAGAATCACTATGAGGGTACCTGATGAAGGTTATTATAGAATTACTATGAGGGTACCTGATGAAGGTTATTCTAGAATCACTATGAGGGTACCTGATGAAGGTTTTTCTAGAATTACTATGAGGGTACCTGATGAAGGTTATTATAGAATTACTATGAGGGTACCTGATGAAGGTTATTCTAGAATTACTATGAGGGTACCTGATGAAGGTTATTCTAGAATCACTATGAGGGTACCTGATGAAGGTTATTCTAGAATCACTATGAGGGTACCTGATGAAGGTTATTCTAGAATCACTATGAGGGTACCTGATGAAGGTTATTCTAGAATTACTATGAGGGTACCTGATGAAGGTTATTCTAGAATCACTATGAGGGTACCTGATGAAGGTTATTCTAGAATTACTACGAGGGTACCTGATGAAGGTTATTCTAGAATTACTACGAGGGTACCTGATGAAGGTTACTTTAGAATTACTACGAGGGTACCTGATGAAGGTTATTCTAGAATTACTATGAGGGTACCTGATGAAGGTTATTCTAGAATTACTATGAGGGTACCTGATGAAGGTTATTCTAGAATTACTACGAGGGTACCTGATGAAGGTTATTCTAGAATTACTATGAGGGTACCTGATGAAGGTTATTATAGAATTACTATGAGGGTACCTGATGAAGGTTATTCTAGAATTACTATGAGGGTACCTGATGAAGGTTATTCTAGAATTACTATGAGGGTACCTGATGAAGGTTATTCTAGAATTACTATGAGGGTACCTGATGAAGGTTATTCTAGAATTACTATGAGGGTACCTGATGAAGGTTATTCTAGAATTACTATGAGGGTACCTGATGAAGGTTATTCTAGAATTACTATGAGGGTACCTGATGAAGGTTATTCTAGAATCACTATGAGGGTACCTGATGAAGGTTATTCTAGAATTACTATGAGGGTACCTGATGAAGGTTATTCCAGAATTACTATGAGGGTACCTGATGAAGGTTATTCTAGAATCACTATGAGGGTACCTGATGAAGGTTATTCTAGAATTACTATGAGGGTACCTGATGAAGGTTATTATAGAATTACTATGAGGGTACCTGATGAAGGTTATTCTAGAATTACTATGAGGGTACCTGATGAAGGTTATTCTAGAATTACTATGAGGGTACCTGATGAAGGTTATTCTAGAATTACTATGAGGGTACCTGATGAAGGTTATTCTAGAATTACTATGAGGGTACCTGATGAAGGTTATTCTAGAATTACTATGAGGGTACCTGATGAAGGTTATTCTAGAATTACTATGAGGGTACCTGATGAAGGTTATTATAGAATAACTATGAGGGTACCTGATGAAGGTTATTCTAGAATTACTATGAGGGTACCTGATGAAGGTTATTATAGAATTACTATGAGGGTACCTGATGAAGGTTATTCTAGAATCACTATGAGGGTACCTGATGAAGGTTATTCTAGAATTACTATGAGGGTACCTGATGAAGGTTATTCTAGAATCACTATGAGGGTACCAGATGAAGGTTATTCTAGAATCACTATGAGGGTACCAGATGAAGGTTATTCTAGAATCACTATGAGGGTACCTGATGAAGGTTATTCTAGAATCACTATGAGGGTACCTGATGAAGGTTATTCCAGAATCACTATGAGGGTACCTGATGAAGGTTATTCTAGAATCACTATCAGGGTACCTGATGAAGGTTATTCTAGAATTACTATCAGGGTACCTGATGAAGGTTATTCTAGAATTACTATCAGGGTACCTGATGAAGGTTATTCTAGAATTACTATCGGGGTACCTGATGAAGGTTATTCTAGAATTACTATCAGGGTACCTGATGAAGGTTATTCTAGAATTACTATCAGGGTACCTGATGAAGGTTATTCTAGAATTACTATGCGGGTACCTAATGAAGGTTATTCTAGAATTACTATGAGGGTACCTGATGAAGGTTATTCTAGAATTACTATGAGGGTACCTGATGAAGGTTATTCTAGAATTACTATGAGGGTACCTGATGAAGGTTATTCTAGAATTACTATGAGGGTACCTGATGAAGGTTATTCTAGAATTACTATGAGGGTACCTGATGAAGGTTATTCTAGAATCACTATGAGGGTACCTGATGAAGGTTATTCTAGAATTACTATGAGGGTACCTGATGAAGGTTATTCTAGAATCACTATGAGGGTACCTGATGAAGGTTATTCTAGAATTACTATGAGGGTACCTGATGAAGGTTATTCTAGAATTACTATGAGGGTACCTGATGAAGGTTATTCTAGAATTACTATGAGGGTACCTGATGAAGGTTATTCTAGAATCACTATGAGGGTACCTGATGAAGGTTATTATAGAATTACTATGAGGGTACCTGATGAAGGTTATTCTAGAATCACTATGAGGGTACCTGATGAAGGTTTTTCTAGAATTACTATGAGGGTACCTGATGAAGGTTATTATAGAATTACTATGAGGGTACCTGATGAAGGTTATTCTAGAATTACTATGAGGGTACCTGATGAAGGTTATTCTAGAATCACTATGAGGGTACCTGATGAAGGTTATTCTAGAATCACTATGAGGGTACCTGATGAAGGTTATTCTAGAATCACTATGAGGGTACCTGATGAAGGTTATTCTAGAATTACTATGAGGGTACCTGATGAAGGTTATTCTAGAATCACTATGAGGGTACCTGATGAAGGTTATTCTAGAATTACTACGAGGGTACCTGATGAAGGTTATTCTAGAATTACTACGAGGGTACCTGATGAAGGTTACTTTAGAATTACTACGAGGGTACCTGATGAAGGTTATTCTAGAATTACTATGAGGGTACCTGATGAAGGTTATTCTAGAATTACTATGAGGGTACCTGATGAAGGTTATTCTAGAATTACTACGAGGGTACCTGATGAAGGTTATTCTAGAATTACTATGAGGGTACCTGATGAAGGTTATTATAGAATTACTATGAGGGTACCTGATGAAGGTTATTCTAGAATTACTATGAGGGTACCTGATGAAGGTTATTCTAGAATTACTATGAGGGTACCTGATGAAGGTTATTCTAGAATTACTATGAGGGTACCTGATGAAGGTTATTCTAGAATTACTATGAGGGTACCTGATGAAGGTTATTCTAGAATTACTATGAGGGTACCTGATGAAGGTTATTCTAGAATTACTATGAGGGTACCTGATGAAGGTTATTCTAGAATCACTATGAGGGTACCTGATGAAGGTTATTCTAGAATTACTATGAGGGTACCTGATGAAGGTTATTCCAGAATTACTATGAGGGTACCTGATGAAGGTTATTCTAGAATCACTATGAGGGTACCTGATGAAGGTTATTCTAGAATTACTATGAGGGTACCTGATGAAGGTTATTATAGAATTACTATGAGGGTACCTGATGAAGGTTATTCTAGAATCTACGTTTTCATTTTATTTACCAACATCCCCACGTTTCACATTAGTGATATGATATAAACTGACTATCTAAAAAAAACCTTTCCTTCATTAAATATAATAACACAAATACATTTAAATTATGTATTTCAATCTTGAGCGTACTTGTTGAAGGTTATTCTAGAATCTACGTTTTCATTTTATTTACCAACATCCCAACATTTCACATTAGTAATATGATATAAATTAACCTTTCTTTCATTAATTACACAAAATGATTAATAACTACTCACTTGTTGTTGTAAATCCTGGAAAAAAAACAACAAAACAATGAAATGCAGGAATACCAGTAAAATGCCATTAGATAGATTATGTCACATAGTTTAAAATTTGGTCAACATTAAATAAGACAAATATGTAAAACAATTATATCATTAATTGAGCTTTTAGATTTTAAAATAAGTCAAATAGACGTTCCACAAATTAGGTTTTTTAGATTTTAAGAATAATATAGTTTTATATTTTACTATAAGCCCAATATATAGGATAGGTCGATTCAGGTGCGTCTGAATCCTATGAAAATTGCAGGAACTTAACCGCCGTTGCCTATTAATGACAGTAATAAGCAAATAGTAAAGTAGTAGCAGGACATTATAGAGTTAACTTTTCTTAACTTTATCGCTACCCTATCTGCCCGTGCGGGTTCCGCAAATATCTTTGTATATAATTCCAGTGTACATATACCTGATTCATTCAAATTGGTGGAGGAATTTCATGGTCAACTCAAAATTGGTGGTGGGAAAAAAAAGAGTGCTCCTAGACTGGAGGGAAAACGGAAAAAGAAGAAGACTAGACCCAATGCATGTTAGCATTTTTTGGAGGAAATACTCACATCCAACATCAGTAACTTTTATGGTTGGTTGTTTTATGGTGTTTAATGCCACTTTCAACAATTTTTCAGTTTTATTGGTAGAGGAAACCGGAGAAATCCACCGACCTGTCGCAAGTCACTGACAAACTTGATCACATAATGTTGTATTGAGTACCGAACTGTAAATCCAACTACCATATGAGCACGACCACGACCCCATCCCAAAGTAACTGTGAGAGTAGAAAGTAAACTATATGGGGAAATAATTCAATTTGCCCAGTCGAGTTTCTGAAGTTATTAAAACGTTTTGATAGTTGATATGAACTATTGGTATATAATATGTCTGCTTTTTTAGATGTTCATATTTACTTATGTAATGTAATTTACATTCAACTTTTTAGAAATTAACAGATGCCTTTCTCAATTTCCAATCCATGTGCACATATTCTATGTACAAAAATTGAAATTCTTGGTATACATTTGCAGATTTATTTATTTGGGATTTAAAAAGAATACAAGCAAAGTGCAACTGTAATTATTGCAAAGTAGTAGTGCACCATGTTCACTTTCTCATAGGTAGAATTCTATTCAGATTCTGTTAATGTCTGGTTGGTAGAACATTTATTAATATGTAAATATGAAAATCATTAATACATGTAAATTAAAAAGTAAAGGTGCACAAGAAAACTACAAGGCCAAACAAACGCCATCACCAGTCCATTACTTATTCTGAACAAACTACAAGGCCAAACAAACGCCATCACCAGTCCATTACTTATTCTGAACAAACTACAAGGTCAAACAAACGCCATCACCAGTCCACTACTTATTCTGAACAAACTACAAGGCCAAACAAACGCTATCACCAGTCCATTACTTATTCTGAACAAACTACAAGGCCAAACAAACGCCATCACTAGTCCATTACTTATTCTGAACAAACTACAAGGCCAAACAAATGCCATCATCAGTCCACTACTTATTCTGAACAAACTACAAGGCCAAACAAACGCCATCACCAGTCCATTACTTATTCTGAACAAACTACAAGGCCAAACAAACGCCATCACCAGTCCACTACTTATTCTGAACAAACTACAAGGCCAAACAAACGCCATCACCAGTCTACTACTTATTCTGAACAAACTACAAGGCCAAACAAACGCCATCACCAGTCCACTACTTATTCTGAACAAACTACAAGGCCAAACAAACGCCATCACCAGTCTACTACTTATTCTGAACAAACTACAAGGCCAAACAAATGCCATCACCAGTCTACTACTTATTCTGAACAAACTACAAGGTCAAACAAACGCCATCACCAGTCCACTACTTATTCTGAACAAATTACAAGGCCAAACAAACGCCATCACCAGTCTACTACTTATTCTGAACAAACTACAAGGTCAAACAAACGCCATCACCAGTCTACTACTTATTCTGAACAAAACATGATTTGTACTACGACCCTACTATGACTGAAATCTAGAACAGCAATTAACAAACTATGTTCTTTTCCTTTAATTTGTGTTATGTTGGATCGTCTTTCATGTTTCATTTACATCCATATCTTTTTATTCTAGGCAAAAATCGTATATGAAACAAATAACCTAGAATATGTTATCCAAGTTCGTATTACATAATGTTTTGTTATTTTTGGACGATCTGTATTTCTATAAATATGTTTTCCGAATTATCATTCTCATCGCCACATGATATTACATGAGTCATGCACTGTTGCTAAAAATGGAATTACCAGGAAACAATCCATACAAAATCACACGAGGGGAGTACAATGTATATGTCCTGTTTTATGCTTCTAAACAATGATAATCGGCCACTTATAAAGTCGGAAATGACATCATCAAACGGATACAACAATGGTCAAGGTTAACTATCAACTACGCACCTTCAACAATGGTCAAGGTTAACTATCAACTATGCACATTCAATCAAAGATTCAATCTAGTTAGATCATTTAGGTTGTACATGTACACGTAGTTGTTTTTAATCTTTTAACAAATCAATGTTCAGTATCATCAAAATACCAACACAAAAATAGTTTTTCGTGAACCACCCATGAACGTTAGTTGGTGCAGAACACGTGTCAACACATAGTTTGCAACTTCATTCCAAAAGTATGATCAGTTTTCCTTTTTCAAAGTAGAACATATATCAAAACGTTCAGCCTGTCGTCACAAACATTCACATTTCACTACGTGTATTTTTAGCTACTTGTTATACATATGTACATGTACTGTATTGAGGTATCCTAGTAATATTGACTTGCAACCGACAAGGGACACTTTTTAGATTTTTCATCAAAACTGATTCCAGAAATTGGTGATATATTTTGTTGAGGAACTCTCATTTACTATCCCCACATTTTCCTGTGCGAATATTTAATGTGCAAGATCTCTGTATTTACTTTCATTTTCAAGTGCAACGAAAGAAAAAAATACAAAATTTTTGACAAAACCAGTATTTTTTAAATTTGGCAGAGTAACAAAAATATTTTCTCATTTTAGATACTTGCGTTATTACCAGTTTAGGATAAAATACAACATGTGAATTGCATGTATTACCCAATCTGTAGCCACCCTTCAGAAAGCACTGTCAACCTGAATATATTATATCCACTGATAACTGCTGCCTGGTCCCCGATTACTTATCATTACCGCGCTACCTTGAACTACTGTTTTTCTAATTATTATAACATGATGGAGATCGTTCCGTAATATTTGTTAAAAGACCGAAAATGTATACATACCTAATAGTGCTGAAATAAAACAGAAATAAAAGTGTCTTGTAATTAAATGCAGTAACGGAAATGTTGTACATGTATCACTTTAGCTTAGAGTGTGCAATATTATACTCCTGATGCAGCTATGGCTACTTCATACCTAGACCTACACAAATATGTTTGTTGTTTGTTTGTTTGTTTGATGGTGTTTAACGCCACTTTCAACAATATTACAGTTATTTCGTGGCGGTCAGTTTTATTGGTGGAGGAAACCGGAGGATCCGGAGAAAACCACCGATCTGTCGCAAGTCACTGACGAGCTTTATCACATAATGCTGTACACCTCGCCCTGATCGAGATTCGAACTCACATCATCAGTGGTGATAGGCACTGATTGCATATGTAGTTGTAAATCCAACTACCATGCGATCACGGCCACGACGACACCCCCTCCCCCCTACACTAATAAGGAAGTTACGGAATCAAAAGGTCTTAATGACTAAGTTGATGTCCTCACAAAGTTTAATGTTCGCCATCATGACTAAATTTTCCATTATTAACTTTCTATTTAAATATGTAGCAACATTCCAGCAGCACCTGTATATGGAGTATATATCTCTCAGTTGATACGATCTTCCATGGCTTGTGGTTCCTATCATGTTTTCCTTGATAGAGGGTTGCTGCTAATACGGAAGCAACTGAACCAATGGTTCCTATTGATTGAAGTTATCTTTTTGATTTTGTTTGATGGTGTTTAACGCCACTTTCAACGATATTCCATTTATATCGTGCGGTCAGTTTTATTGGTGGATGAAACCGGAGGACCCGGCGAAAACCACCGACCTGTCGCAAGTCGCTGACAAGCTTTATCACATAATGTTTTACACGGCTGATGTTATCACTTTGAAAGTTTACAGTCGCCAATATGACTTGGTTCACCGTTATAGAATATTTGTATCATAAATGACCACGGAAATGTTCCATTTGTCGTTTTCAAAATACTGTCCTTTCCTCATTTATGACTTGTCATCCGGATATTTTAGTAGAGTAACACGGCGAGAGCCACAACTGCTAGTACTTTCGAGCATTCGAGTTCACTCCGGTTAATTGTGGGGTTCGCTTTTATTTTTGTTAGTGTAGTGCGTTCTAAATCATTGTTGGTCTTTTTGTTCCTTTTCTATTGGCCATTGCATTGTCTTTCCTTCTTCAATTACTCCTTCTGATGAACACCTTGATGTCTTCAAGCTTTTCTCAGTCGTTATGGAATATTTCTGTCACATATTACTGCGGGTATGTTCCGTTTTTAACAGTCATGAACCCGTCCCTTTATGCTTTCTTCTTTTATGATTCATCAGCGGATTTATTACAAGAGTAACAGGAAAGGGTGCCACTAGTGGAGCAGGAAGTACTTATCCTTCTGGAACACCTAAATTCGCGCGGTTTTAAGAAGAGGTCTTGTTGTTTATTTTGTCTAATTACATTTCTTTTCGTTTTTAGTTCCGTGTAGTGGTGTTCTCAACGATTTCCGCATAAAACGATGTTTGTTTCGTCTTTAGCCCATTTGTGTTGTATGGAATTTATGTTTTATTTATGGTATTTGTTTGTATTTGTGCATACTGGTGTTCAACACGATTTCCACATCAGATGATGTTAGTATTACGACGGGTGCCACTAGAGAAGCAGGACCTACTTACCCTTCCGGTGCCACTGTGTTAATTCCCGTTCATTAAGCGGGGTTGCTCGATCATTATTTTTCTCCATAATGGTTTGTTGATAATTTGTTGCCTTTTTTCTTTTTTGACCGTTGTATCGTTTTCCTTTCGGTTTATGTCTTTTGATTACCCACTTGTTATCTTAAAACATTTCTTACTACATAAATTATTACTTACTCATTCAATTGGTCTGTGCTACAACGGAAATAATTTATTGTACATAAGACAAGCAGAATAAAGCTGTACATGGATGTGTCGTCCGTCCTGTTTTAAACCTGATCACTTCTTGATTTCATTCAAGAATTGTTTGGTGTTGTTTGTTTTTTTGGCTGTTGTTTTGTAATCAAATCACAATAATTTGTTTTTAATTTAGAAATCGTCCCTCGCTCATATGTACATCTCACGTAAAATCAATTATTAAAGAATATCGCTTGTATTGTTGTTTTACACCTCACAGTCATATAAACGTCGTCCATGAGGAGTATGATTTGACGGATGCCACTAGTGGAGCAGGAACTGATAACCCTTCCGGAGCACCTGCGGTCACCTTCGGGATTTAGTTGGGTTCGTGTTACTCGATCGTTAGTTTTATGTGTATGTTTTGTAGATCGTTGTTTGTCCTTTTGTCCTATTTCTTTTGATCATTGTGTCGTCTGTTCTCTTCTATTCACGGATTCTGATTACCCCTTTGGTATCTTCAAACTCTTCTTGTACATCAAACTGAATGAGAGATGGCATCTATTCTGTTGATGAGCGGTAACTTCTAACAAATAACAACAATTTCTGTTGCTCGACAAAATAACTACATATGGACAACAAACAAGGCCATTGCTTGCATCATATGTGCTTGCTTGTGTCGTGTAAGTTGACGATTGAAAACGATTTGAAAGGGGCATTAACTGCCTACTGAAGCAAATTCAGAACACCATGTATAATAGGTGATGGTTGAAGGAGCAACATATAAGACGTATTCTACCATACACAAACACTTGCAGCACTGTATAAATAAGAAACATACACTTGTTCATATTTGCTAATTATACACTGTATAAAAGACACAATTCAAACAGTAAGTATAATACTATAGGGTGTGTACATGAAAGTAAGTCTACCAGAAAGGCGGGAGGTGATTTGGCCAATAATTAAAAAAAACACACCAGTCTATGCAATCAATATAATGCAAGATAATGTATTCATAGTAAGTAATTATTTTCAAGAAGTTTCCAGAATGGGTATGTGAATGAACACAAGAAACAAACAGTCAAATAAACACGCGTTTAATATATGGTATTAAGAAAGGATATTGATGAAATTGAACATGAGAGACGATCTAACTTTACACTTAGACATAAACTAAAGTAAAATAATACCGCATTTATTACTTTTCTACATTTCAGAGTCACTGTAGGTCTTCACTAAAGGTTCTAACTCGCACGCTAACACGAAACGACTCCTAGTCTGCACATTCTATACTTCTCTCGATAAACGATACTTCTAGGAATCTTTGCCGTTGTAGTGTTATTTGGTGTGTATCAATTTATTACTATTTTGTGTTCGATGTTACAAATGAAGACAAAAACAACCACAATGGACCTTACGAATAGTAAGATACTGACCAACTTAATATAGTAAGATACTGACCAACTTAATATAGTATGAATTTGACTAATTAGATGTACTGTATATGATTTAGAAAATAAAAACATTGAACATTGCAAGAGTGCTAAATTTAAACATTGATTAGTATACCGGGTAATATGTCCACAACTGCAAACAATAAGAGTATCTACGTTAAACACGAGGACTGTGTACATACTGTACGAAAGACCAAATCTGATAATCAATTAATACGAACGAATATGGAAATGAATATGATATGAATGTGTTTGTTCTTTTGTTTTATGACCAGATCGTCCCTTTCCTCTGAAATCTCTACCGGAATCGTTCGTTCTGTTGAGTATGGTCGTGTTTTCTATCGTGATGATCGATGATAATATGATGGTTCTGCGTCACAAATATTAGTATCAATTTTGTAATTTACAATTGTACTTACCCACATCTGCAACACTGCCACCTATGTTTTGGTGTAGAATATCTGTAAATAAAAATGATAGCAACTAGGCTCCAGAATAGCAACAAAGTTTAATACCGCCTTATACTAAGTAGTTTAAATCTACCACTTTTTAATTGAAATGTCTGTACCAAGCCAGGCGGGTAAACGGTCATGTATATGTGTGTTAGCTAGGGGTCATGTATATGTGTGTTAGGGGTATGGATTTTGCTTCTGTTCTGTTTCTACAGCTTTCCGATTGGTTTTCGGAACTGTCGTTAATTTATTATTATATTATTATCATTATTAGTATTATTATTATTGTACAGACTTCTAACTGTAATAACAATATCTTTGAACTATATTTACATATTGTATGTTATGTATTGCTCTGTGATCGTAATGGTGTTTCAGGTTGATGTCAAAAACGATTGAAAGATATATGTACATGTATTTCATTCCGCTGTGTTTGTCGATTGGGTGTTTTTGTCGATTTGGGAGTTTGTGTAAGCTATATATATATATTGCTTATTTGTCGATTTTTGTGTTTTTGTAAACTATCTTGTAGTCGGTTGTGGTTTGGTGAATATGGACCAATATGTTGTTTACTAAGGAGTATTTTTTCTTTAATTTGTTCCCAATATTTCATAATATAAACTACAGGTTTGGATTATTTATTTTTTGCATCTTTCAGGTCGACTGACATTTTATATAAAATTGGAAAATAAAAATGTCTAGCAGAAAAAAACCATACCCCCTCCACCCTAACAGTTATATGGTCGTTCCTTGACCGCATGTTTTTTTTTATTACACCGGATGTTTATAACTTATAATTGTCTACTTGATATAAATGTTGTCATATAACTGTTTGTACACTTACATGCTAGCGGGTGGTATCATCTTTGGTAACCTATTTGGTCTTGACTCCATATCTCTGCAATATAGTGTTTTACTATATCATTATTCTAATTCATGAATTTGTGATCAAAGCTAAAATAATAGGTGATTTAAATGATAGGTCACCAAAATATTCAAATGTATTTCACTTTTTAGTAATAGTCATGATGACGACCGTAAAACTTACGAACTGATGACGACTTCAATTTAATCAATAAGAACCCTTGGTAAAGTAGCTTCTTAGTCAGCAGCAATGCCATATGAAGGAAATCCTGGCATTGCAACATGCTCTGGAATACCGCATCAACTGATAGATATATATACTCCATATGCAGGTGCTTCTGGAATGTTGATACATATAAATGGAAAATTCGGATGGGAAGATTGAAATAATCTCTTTTGTCGTAAAGTTTCATTCTTCACCGGTTCTTATTGCAAATTCATGTGTGTGATATAAGAAGAGTTTGAAGATACCAAAGGGATAATCAGAATCGAAGAAGAACAGACAACACAATGGCCAAAAGGACAAACAACGATCTACAAGACATACACATAAAACTAAAGATCGGGTAACACGAACCCCACTAAAAACTGGGGTGAACTCATGTGCTCCGGAAGGGTAAGCAGTTCCTGCTCCACTAGTGGCACCCGTCGTATTAATCTAGTCACAAACCGGGTGATAAGAATGAGGAAATGACCGGGAAGTGTTTACGACAAGTGGAACATATCCGTGGTCACTTGTGACACAGATATTCCATAGCGGTCAACCAAGTTATGGTGCAGATCTATCTGTATCTGTGGTAGCCTTCACTTTTAGTTTAATGGTATTGATGCATCATCATAGTCACCAAGCTGGGAATTATATAGTAAATGGACATCATCTAAATAGTGGAACGTGAAATGCTCAGAAAAATTATCATAACTTTATCACAATAGATACTACTTACATAAATTTAAATGATCCAAATAATGTCTCTGTATCTCCCTCTGTAACCTTTGGAGGACTGTACTTTACAGAAGGAATATTTGGCACGGATGGGTAGTGGAAACTTTTTGCTTCCTGGTCAAGTTTCTTTAGTTTTAGAATTAGTGAACCATCATTCTTCGATTGGGTTAAATCATGATGGCGTCTCTGTAAGTGTTTTCCTTTCTCTACTGCCTCGTGTAGACTTTCATTCAAGTCTATAAATTTATGCTTTCTCTTGTCTGCTTTCTCTTTAACATTTATCAACATTAAGGACACTTGTTTATCAACAAGTTCTTTAATGGCGTCCCCGTGTAATTTAATTGAATTGCTCACGGCATTTATTTCAGACTCAAAACTAGCAAGGCTGTTTTCCATATCATTTGAATTCTTCTCAGCGCCAGCAATTCGTGGGGACAATACGACTGCCAAAGCATTTTCACGCATTGTTGCAGTTTCATCAATGTCGGACAACTTATGACCTTTATGTTCCCGGACAACACACATCTTGCAGACAGGAATGTCACATCGATCACAAATGAAAACGAATTCACTATCATGCTCTATGCACGTGCTGGTCATCTCTAATATGGAATAGGCCGTTTTCTCGCTATCAAGGCGACGTACATTTGTTTTATCCTTAACCGGGTCTTGCATTTTATCTGGAGATTTTGATTCTTTTTCAATTGACCGATTTAGCGTTTATAGCATTTCAGTAACTGAGCTGGTATTGTGGTATCTGTTGCAGGTGTACCTAGCTGCTCTGCGCTGGACCATCTCAAGTTGGTGTATTTGAGATTTTGTATGTTGGTCCCAGACACAGCTGCTGTATTATAGATTTGGTCTTGCGAGTGATGTGTAAGCTCTTTCTTTTACTGTTTTTGAATTGACACTTAGGTTTCTCTTAATAAAGCTTAACTTTTGCATGGCTGATGCTGTGATGTTATTGACATGTTTGTTCCATTTCAAGTATTGTTACTCCGATATATTCTGTGGATGTTTCTTTTTGCAGTACATGTTGGTGAAGTATATAGTCAAATTTTATTGGGTTTTGTTTAGTTGTTACCTGAAGGACTGAGCACTTGTTTGGATGGAACGACATGAGACAGACCTTCTCCCATTGTTGACCACCGCTCTACCAACTGAGCTAGTTAAAGGAGGTTATGAACCTACTACGGTCCCTATAACATTAGGTAGGGGGTGTTAACGTTCTCGTTACAATATTGATTTTAACAATGATGCCTTTAAATACCGTTAGTATGTCCCTTGTGAATGTACAAAATGAGCTCTTGAAAGATTGTAATTTGGTAGACCAATCAGTATGTATACAGGAGGATGATATATTTTTTTTATTACTTTCCACGGTTATCACGATCACATTTCGTGTACATACATACATTTCTATCGATTAATCCCGTCTTGTTTCAGAGCTTGAGCTTGAAGTTTGCAAAAGGAGTGGTACGTGTCATGTATTCTCTTATCCGAACATCCGGACATTTAACAGTAATAATTGTTTGGGGTGAAGACAACAGGAATCCTCTGGATTTTACCTCAATTTCAATGGAAAATTTAAATATATACTTTTTTTTAATTGAAATAAACCCGTCTAATGTAAATTTATGAAAATCAAACGAGTTGTCTGATATAGTGTCTACAAGGACCAGAGATGATTTTATTTACAATATTTAACTTCTGTTGGAAGATATCGAATAAATTAATATACATGTATTGGTGTCTATGTAAAATCCCGAGGATTTTGCTTAGCTTCACCAGGGACTTATATACGTCCTTGGCTTCACCTCATACATATTTTCTTCATATCAGAAATGCTGATCATTGATCGGTCAATAACATAGTGCGATGTCACTCCGGAATCGATAATTGTGATTGTTATATATTGCGATGTCATTACAGTATGCATACTGTAAACTTTTTTTTTAATTGTTCAGATTTATTTTAGCAATAGTCTTTAATTGGATTTTTTATCTCATCTATTTATTTATAAATTCATCTATAAATCTCATCTAATCAAGTACACAGAAATGTACATAACCACTTGCTGCGATTCAATAAGTGTGGCTTCATTTTGTTACGGTCAGATATTGTCGATATTATTTTAGCATCCACAAAATTCGCAATTTATATTTACCGTAGCGCCATTTTCAATATTAATATCAGCTGAATTTTCATATTTGGTTTTCCATTCCAATTCAATTTGATAACAGAGTTTAAATGTGAGAAGATACTTTGTAAACTCTGACCTGTATGGCTGTAAAAACACATTTCTTGTACATATGTCCACCCATGGTTAATATTTTCGACTATTGTACCCATACTTTACAAAGAATATCTCTGTGACTTTATTTTTACATTTTAGTTACCCACACGGCCACAGACACTCGACACTATCAACCAATCATTAAAAAACCCATAGTCAATGTCTTGTAGTTGTGTAATAATTTGGGAGAAAGAGGAGGCTTCCAATGCAAAAATGTAAACAAATTACTTTATTTTTTGGTGAACTGTTGGTTTTCACTTTTAGTTGTATTTTTTTATGTTAAACTACCTAATGTTTCTCAGGCACATGATTTATTGGATTGCAGACGACTATACATTGACACAAACCACTTTAGTCATGCTGCTGATGAAATTGCACATCCATTGCGGATCGGCTATTATTGTGGTGTCTGCACTGAATATCTACATGTACATTGTACCAAATTCAAGCAAAAAGGAATTAATAAAAGTTATGGCATACTTATATGTTGTTCTATTTTTACTCAACAAATTTGTTTTTTAATTAGGAAAACTTTTTTATTGGAATTTCGTATGTAGATATTCAGTACGGAAAACACAATCCTGGTTGATCTGCGATGGAGCTGCAATTTCATCTGCAGCATGACAAAAGTGGCTTATGTCAATGTGTAGTTGTCTGCAATCAAGTTTATCATGGACAAAACCTTGCATTTCAGCAAACAATAAAAAATGTAAAAAAAAAACACCAAATAAATATGAAATACTAGATTTTGTGTACAGAATTAACGAAATACAAAAAAAAAGTACATGCACACACAATAGAAGTAATCAATTATTCATTGAGCAAATCAAAATTAAACAGCAACAATAAAGCAGAATCAGCTAACAATGATATTTAAGCACACAAAAATAAGTAAGAACCAAATATAACAGATATACACAAAGATTTACATTTTTTAGACATACAAGCAAAGAAAGCTGTAGGATTATAAATCCTGTTGAGGGAAGAACAAAAATTTGACAGCTCAAAAATCTAATTCTAACACTGTTTGGTTTAATTTTCAGACGTATAAATATATATATACAAGGTATATATGTGTGTTGTCACAGGGGCGGGAACAGTAATTGAGCGAGTGAGTGATTGTTGTTGAATGCCAAATAAATTTTTTTTTGTTCTTTTCCATTCTTTGAATTGATTGTGTTGAGAACTTGTTTCCCTTTATATTCCTTATAACATTTCCTGCCTACGTCTGTCAATCAGATTTGACATAGATAGTTCCTGCCTATGTCTGTCAATCAGATTTGACATAGATAGTTCCTGCCTACGTCTGTCAATCAGATTTAACATAGATAGTTCCTGCCTACGTCTGTCAATCAGATTTGACATAGATAGTTCTTGCCTACGTCTTTCAATCAGATTTGACATAGATAGTTCTTGCCTACGTCTGTCAATCAGATTTGACATAGATAGTTCTTGCCTACGTCTGTCAATCAGATTTGACATAGATAGTTCTTGCCTACGTCTGTCAGTCAGATTTGACATAGATAGTTCTTGTGGTTCTCAGGATTAAAGGGACAGTGATCACTTTAAAAAGTAAAATCAGACAAATGCCCAATATACAATAATTTCAAGATATTGAGTTGTCTTGAGGTTTTTTTGCAAAATTTGTAATTGTACCAATTTTTCTAGTTATACAAATTAAGCCTAATATATATATTTTTGTTATTTGTTGTTTTGGTTATTATTGATCTTAACAATTTCTTTAATGGAAGGAGATGAAAGGATTCGGATCTATATACCAAATGAATGACTACAGAATCCATGGAACTTCTTCTTTATATTTCATATTATAAAACAATATCTTTTTGGTTTACCAAATGAGTAACTACAGAACCCACAGAGCCTCTGGTTTATCTTTCAGATATAAAACTATGTCATGTAGAAAGACAAACAGCTGTATTCGACATAAAGATTTGAAACCAGTAACAGTAGATATACAGAAAACCAGTCACTCATATATCATTAACCAAGAACAGATAGAAAATGGTAAGTAATTACTGTCAAGTATGTGTGTTGTTGTCAATTGTGTTATAAATAAATGTACATGTATGTTGTGTTAAAAAATAAATAATTGGTTTAGGACTTTGTACAGAAAGTTTGTGTGGCAAAAACAAATTTGACAGAGAGGAAACCCTGAAGAGATTTTCTGTGTTAATTAATGTACTATCTAGGGATTGGTTTTCTATATTTTGGTGCCTTGCTAATTATATACACAATGGTTTTTTTATTGCAGAAGTTGGGAAAGGAAATGTAAATTGGTTTAATGAAGCTTCTCGTCAACCAGTTAAACATGACACAGGTAACAATTCTCAGGCTACAGATACAGATATACGACTTTCACAGAAAACCAAAGCTTCTAGTCAACAACATGAACAGTTCAGACATGACAACTGTCAGCCTGCAGTTAATACAATCTCAAAGAAAATTGTTGATGGTAAGAAAAAAGTTTTGGTAAATTATTAGCTCGGAGGAAAATTGTGTCACATAAGTTTTTGTCAGCAATTTGTGTCTGCATTATGCCTTTATTTCATCTACTTTGTGTCTGCATCATGCCTTTACTTCATCTACTTTGTGTCTGCATCATGCCTTTACTTCATCTACTTTGTGTCTGCATCATGCCTTTACTTCATCTACTTTGTGTCTGCATCATGCCTTTACTTCATCTACTTTGTGTCTGCATCATGCCTTTACTTCATCTACTTTGTGTCTGCATCATGCCTTTACTTCATCTACTTTGTGTCTGCATCATGCCTTTACTTCATCTACTTTGTGTCTGCATCATGCCTTTATTGCATCTACTTTGTATCTGCATCATGCCTTTACTTCATCTACTTTGTGTCTGCATTATGCCTTTACTTCATCTACTTTGTGTCTGCATCATGCCTTTACTTCATCTACTTTGTGTCTGCATCATGCCTTTACTTCATCTACTTTGTGTCTGCATTATGCCTTTACTTCATCTACTTTGTGTCTGCATCATGCCTTTACTTCATCTACTTTGTGTCTGCATCATGCCTTTACTTCATCTACTTTGAAATTACTTAGATTGATTGTTTCTATGGTCCTCTATAAAGTTATGTTTTTGTTTTTATCAGAAATCCAAACAGCCACCACCGTAGGACATATCGGAAAATGTAAGCAAAAATTCTGGTCTAACATGGCAGGACTGTTATTAGATAGACAGCTTAAGTTTAAGAGATATGCACATTGAAGATGATAAAAAGTCTTAGAATGTTCTTGTCAAGTCGCAAGTAAGAGAGTTTCTCAACAATTTCAAACCATATTTTATACACAAGCTATATATCAAGAATGTCTCAGTCATTTGAAAACCAAAATGTTTCATAAAAAAGAATTTTACTGATATAAGGCATGTCAGCTTGTGTATCCCTGATGCTAATACAATTTCCATTTGTCATTTGACTATAAACGTTTTCAGAAATCGGTGATTACCTAGTTATCGTTCGTGGACGCTAGGTGGCGTTACTGTCGTCCGCCATTAAGAAAGTGTAACAATCGGTTGTTTACACTAGTTACGATTAATCAGTATTCATAATTGGATTAGATAAACATGCTTCAGTTGATATTTTATGGCTTATTCTCGTGATTTTGGCAGAATATTTCGAAATATGGATTATTGAATCGAACTTAAACGGTTATTGTTTAAATTGTTCAGAATCACAAAATTCAGGACCAGGTCAGACAAATCTATACGGTCATCAATATTATCAAAATTAAAGAATTAGCCATTTTGCCAGATGTGGGCTAACAGATCGATCTGTAGCTATTCAGATTTTAACCTTACTTATGTGGCAGAATTCCAATACAAAACAGGGTACGCAGAAAGAAAAAACCGGTCGGTATGGAAACCCTCAACACACATTTTTTACTAACGATATATATTTTGTACAAAAGAACTAAGTTCCCTTCGAATATTGTCTTCACTTCACAAAGTCGCATATTTTTATGATGTAGGGAGCACTTATGTAATTGACCAAAAATTCAATCATTTGCACAATGATAGAGTAGCAAATATGTGGAGGAATAATGTTCCTTCAGAATGCGGTAGAGGATAACATAGGGAAAAAAACTGAGTTAAATGTTGTCTTAAATGAAAGTTTAAATACTATAAACAAACGAAACGGGAACAAAGTGAGCAGTGTAGGAATTATTGTTTTTCATGTAGAAGCCGCATAAAATAATTAACAATTTACAAAGAGGTATCACATTTCTGTAGATAAATCTTGAAATAAATCTTGATTCTGTAAGAAGTAAAAATGAACAACATGATGTCCTGCAACAAAATTCGGCGATTTTTGTTTTGTTTTAGTTTTTTGTCATTATTATTCAGTTATATATATTTTTATCATTTTTAACCCTAACTATTACTTATAATGATAGTTATCTTTCTACAATATGAATTTAACACCTTTGTTGCAAAATGACCCGACTGTCTATTCCCCTAAGTGCCAAACCCGGGAAGCATCGCATCGCTGTTGACACGGTCGACCTTCAGCAGACTACAAGTCTAGAAAGCGCTACCACTTCCTTAACACCTCAATATTAAATTTTAATTAATCTTCAAAAACATATAAAATTAAAGAATAAATCAATATAAAACCATGAAATCCTAGCAAAGAAAAGAAAGAAGACAAATGGGGTGAAAAATGCCCGTCCGGTTCATGTATCTGAAACCTGGGAGCAAATAGTTATATTAGGTTCCTCATGAAACTTTTTTTTTTTCAGATAAAGGAATTCAGATATTCAGATGTTTTAATTTGATAAAACTTAAATTCCTTTTCATCTTCACTACAGATCCCTATAAAGAAATTGACCGACAAAAAGTTTTAATTTGTTTTACAATTTAACAAACAAAAAATAAATAAAATAAAACAGAATTGAAAAATGCACCTTAAGATGTCACATTCAAAGTTAAGTTCTTTCTTATAAGTTAGGCACACTTTTTATCATTATTACTTCACTTTAAATCGTATAGTAATAATTTCAAAAAGCGTATATTATAATTTATATATTTACTTTTTAATTTCATACAAAATATTAATTTGATTACCCCTTTTTTCTTATGCTTGAAAAGAAACAAAAAAAGAAAAAAAAGAATGCATGCAGTTTTTTATCAAGTAGAATTTATACTGATTTTGTATGGGGAAAATAACGGTAATTAAAAAATAATAATACATACCAGGTAATTTATTTGTTGTCATTATATCTTCGTTTACAAATCACTTCACAGCAGGTGTTATCATTGAATTTCAAGCTGAAATAACAGTATATTGTGACACCTGTACTAGAGAAACCATATATTAGCGTATCGATAAACCCCGAGAACATAAGATTTTGACACTTTACTAATGGCGGACACACTCGGAAGTCGATAATGGCCACGCCCATGTTTTTAAGAATAAAAAGGTCTATAGTAAGATAAGTTAAATGGATGTCTTCCTGACAATAAAAGATGAACATTTCTGTGATTTATTTTACAGATCCTTGTACAGAATGTAGCCCAGTTAATCACACAGGAATTCTATTAGATTCCCAGTTCTCTACCACAAGTCCTATGACAGCATGGATGCCTCCTTCATTAGGTAGAAGGTATGTTAAGTTTACGCTGTAAACAACTAAATAATTTAAGATAGGAGGGGTGTATTAAATACAAATTATAGACATATTTGCGGTCGTGTTATGTTTATGGTGCTCTTGTCTGTCTGTAGACTAAATGGTTTCCATGTGATAACTTTAGTTCTAGTTGACTGATTCTTGTCTGTCTGTAGACTAAATGGTTTCCATGTGATAACTTTAGTTCTAGTTGACTGATTCTTGTCTGTCTGTAGACTAAATGGTTTCCATGTGATAACTTTAGTTCTAGTTGACTGATTCTTGTCTGTCTGTAGACTAAATGGTTTCCATGTGATAACTTTAGTTCTAGTTGACTGATTCTTGTCTGTCTGTAGACTAAATGGTTTCCATGTGATAACTTTAGTTCTAGTTGACTGATCCTTCTGATTTTTTAGCACAACAATTTTTTGATTAGAATGAAGGTTATTATTGATTTAGGATGTTGTAGCACTGCTTATTTCCAAAAATCCCAAGGTGCAAAAATGGATGTTTCTGTTTTTTTGTACGTAGAGGGTTTATTGTTCATCTGATTTTGATGTGTTTTTTTTTTTTTTTATTGAATTCCTTTTGAAAAGTTGTCTCAGAAAGATATTTTTGTGTTTTTATGTAACCTTTTGTGTTTTTCCTCCAATTTTAATGCCATATTATTATTTTTTTACAAAAGAATCGTCTTTATCAGTTATTGATGGGCAATGAAAATGTTTTAGCTATTTTTTTTTTCTTCAAAATTTCCACTATATTACATATTTGGAAGGTATATAGAATTTTTGATTTTCATCCTATTTTGATGCATTTTTTTTCTTTGGATTGATTTGTGGAGATCTTACTGTATTATGTCAAAGGATTTCCTCTATCTCTTATGGTTTCCGACTAAAACTTGACCGAAAACCACAAGTGCTAAATTCCCAAATTTTGACTTTATTATTTTTATCCAATTTTAATGCATTTTTTGGCAAAGCAAACGTCTCCATCTCTCTGAGTTACCTTTGAGACAGAAAATGAGTTATGGAAATTAGAAACTCAGTTTTGCCAAAATTCCGATATTTCGCATGTACAATGTATGGAAGATATACACAATTAATATTTTTTATTTAATTTTTAAAAGTTGTTAATGACTTTTTTTCTATTTTCTGTGTCAGCCCAACAGCTGTTGCAATCCAGCCAGAAGTAATGATTTTATTAGAAGTTGTAAATGAATTTTTTCTATTTTCTATTTCAGTCCAACCACTGGGACAGCTCGGCAGTATGATTCCCAGTATGTTCTTATAAAAAGTCTGGGTTTAAATGACTCCACCCTTAGTTGGACTAGTTCACTTGCTACACCAAATCATAACCATGATGAAATTCTTGATAAAGGTAGTACATGTATATTTATGTAAGGTTCATGGCTCACGTTGGAGGGCGATTCGGGCGAAGAAGTCGCCTTGTGGCTGCTCACTTCGCTTTGTACTAGTGCCAATAGAGAAGTGGAAGTCGCCCTGTAATCTTACCAAGTCGCTTTGCTGATTTTAATTGTTTTAACGGTAAAACATCGGTATATTTTTACTACAAAATTTTCGTTTTTCAAACCACCATTATAAAGGGACGTAATCGAAACAGTTACGAATATAAAAACTGTACTACGGATCCGTACTCGGGGAAAATAACGTCGGTATTGTTTCATTTCCTTTATTTGGGGTTTGATGGCGGCTATCCAAAGGGATTGTTAACTTTGTGGATATGATTAGTTTCTTAATTAATATCAATCGGTGATTAAAGAGAAGCAATGTAAATAATATACACTCATTAAAATTTTATTAAATAATTAGCGATTTCACAGCTTGTGATAAAATTTATTATTCAATTTTATTTATTTATTATTTATTGGATAATAGTTGACAATCATATATGTGCCTTTATCATCTGCAAGACAAAACAAAGAATCTGAAAAAGGTTTATTTAATACAAACAAACAAAAAACAAATACAAGGACATACAATGTATGTAAATCAGAGAGATGATATGCTAACAAAAACAAGGAATTAAACAACTACTGAATATACCTTAATGCATAACAAGTACATTATAACATACGAATGCCACGATAATGCCCCGCAAATGTGAAAAGTGGTACAATTAGAGAAATATATTGACTTCTCCATGTACTCTCACCATTTCTTCCTGTTGTCTCTCACTTCTCTTTTGTCAGTACCTGAAAGAGAAGTCACTTCTCCCTCTGATTTCAAAGTAGTGGGAGCCCTGAAGGTTAACATATTTTTTTTTTATTATTATTGAAAAGAAGATTGTATTTTGTCTCCATTTGGTAATGATAATTAGAAACACCTGTACTATCACCACTGATGTTATGAATATGATATTTACCCAGGCAGAACTGAACTCAATGCAACTATGTGACTATATATGACAGTGATTTGCAGCAGGTCTGTGATTTCCTCCACTAATAAAACTAACGACCACAACATAACATCAATTGTCGGGTTGTTATATGTAGATTTAAGTTTTATATAATTGTCTACTTTAGCAGAATTTTTGTTTTTTATATTTGGAATATAACAGTATGGTATTGGTTGATCATGTCAACTAGGACTGATGTAACATTTCAATTCACCCTATTTATATTTTTCAGAAACAAAGACTCCAAATCAAGCCAAGAAAAGGGTAAGTTTATTTTAAGATCAATGATAGTGACACCCTTAGTTTTATATATCTATGCCAACAGAATGAGTGAATTAATTATTTACAGTTAGTTTCATTGGAGTTTTGACCTTTTAATTATTACATATGTTGCTGGCAGCTAGTGTAGGTCTAGGAACTGATTGACTTTGTCTGTCAGAAATTATGAGAGGGTACCTAATATGTGTAATCTGTACCTGCAACAGTTTTATTCAAACTTTGCACAATGACTGCACACAGTTGATGATGTGCAACTCCTATTTGAACAAATTTGATGACCATTTAAAAAATTCCATGTGAGGAACTTTGTAATTTTGGTCATTACATTAGCTAGAGGGTACCTAGTTGATGGATCTATAACTGCAGCAGTTTTCATTCAGCATTATTTAAACTTTTGACAGTGATTGCACACACATTGAAAATATACACCTCCTATTTTGGATATCACCCATTTAAAAAAATACCATGTAGGGAACAATTTTGTCATTGCATGCCCAAAAAGGAACCTAGTTTGTGTAATCTGTAATTGCAATGATTACCCATACTGTACACTGCTAGTACATGCTATATAGTTACATATTGTAAGGCTACATATATAGAGCCTTCTCCCAAAATGTGACAATTAAATTGTGGTCAGTGCTGTGCAGCAACACAGTTCTAGACCCAACTTTGCTCTTGTGATCTTTTAAGCACTACAATTTTTATGCAATAACTAGTGACAACCTACAATTCTTATGTCAAAGTACATAGTTATTAGATACATTTCACCATGATCAATGTAAAATGTCATATGATGGGTAACTGTGACAGCAGTTCATTTGCAGCCATTTTTTAGGGTCAGAAAACCCATGATTTGTTTTTAAACTTTTGTGTTTAAGATTCAGTTCTATGCAAATTTAATGACCAGTTATCACAAGATACAGAGTCTTACATGTAGGAGAAATATAGTACTAAGAATGTATTGTAAATATTATTAAACAGGGGAGATAACTGCATTTTTTAAATGCATGTGGAAAAACAAACATGTTCATGAATTTAAAAGAATGTTTCACCTTTCCATCTTTTCTTTACCTTTTAGAATATTATCAGAATAAACTTACTATGTTGTTTACTGATTGTTTTTTTTCAGTGTTTTTCCAGGATGTTGTTTTCACCAGGAATCAATACCACCGATGAAATTACAGAACTAAGCAGTGTAAAAAACAGCAAAATACTTTGTTCTTCAAAACTTGATATCAATTCTGGACTATCCCAAAGCCAAACAGAATCAGAGGCATACCAGACAGACCAAACACCAAACAATGTAAAGCTTGATGTGCCATGTGTGTTAGAAAGTACACAGGATATTGAATCATTTAAGCCTTTAGCAGATGTATTGTCTGACTTTTTTGACCCACCATCTAAAGCAGCAGGTAGGAGAAGGAGTGCTCCATCATATAGGAGGAAATCTCTTGCAAGAAAAGATTCACCAAGCTTAACATTGTCAAAATGTTTAAGTCAAGGTGATTCATGCCAGGATGTAGGAATTAAACCATTAAATGAAGGAGACAGATATGAGGAATTTAAAAGAAAAAAATGGTCGGAAGGGACACACAAATATTTTAATAAGAATTGTGAAAATCACGAATTTGTTAATTCAGAAATATCCAAAGATATCAACATTAAAAAAGAATGTGCAATTAATATTGTTGAATTTGAAAAGAAAGAAGAAAATACATATAATTCTCATGGAGACAAAGACAACACATGGAAGTCTCATGGAGACAAAGAAAACACTGTTATAGACACAATTAAAAATGAAGAATTTAGTCAGGAAGATTTATTTTGTTCAACACCTATTGATGTAAAAAGATCTTATAAATCTATTTTATCAACTTCAAAGAAGAAAATGCCTACGTCAACAAAACGAGTCAGATTTATTAAAGATCTTATAAAAGAGGTAGACATTGACTCTAACCCAGGTGAAATATACAGTTGTACAAATTTAGAGCCAGAGTCATTGTCTGTTTCTGAACATTCCATTAAAGAAGAACAATCTGTACAAGAAAATGTTTCTATCAATGTTTCTCCAAAAGAGAATGAAAATTTGAATGTTAAAAATAATACATGTACAATAAAACAGGAAACGAGTAGAGAAATAAGAGATGATCTGTTCTCACAAGTTTCTCCTACAGTGCTGGAGGAAATGTGTTCTGTTGGATCTGATCAAAATGAAAAATCTCTGCAAATTTCTGAAAGTGAAAGAATTTCTTCTTTAACATCTGATAATGCTTCATCTGACTCTAACAATAATGCTGATGATACAATTAAGTTACCAATAACTATCAATGAAGAAACCTTGGTTCATTCACCAGATATTATGAAATCAGAAACAACAACTAGCAACTGTAGTTCAGTAGAAGAAGATAAAAACTTGGCACTTGGAAGAGAATCATTGAGGAAAAATGGAAGTAGTATGTTGAAGAAGGTTGGCAAAGTGAAAAGATTTTTCTATCCAACAAACTCACAGATAAACACTTCATGTCCAAAAACTGTTTATGGATTCAAACAACACCATGATGTAGCAGAAACATTGGACAACAATCAGACAAGTATTGGAACTGAAATGGAAGGTGTAGCAATGACGAGTAAATTGATAACGTCTGATACTACTGGTACAAAATCTGGTACCCCATCATCTGTTGTGAGGAATACTAAATGTACAACTGAATCTGGTGAGTTTATTTTACTTTTATCATTCACGTAGTATGATATTTAAATTAGTTGCTAGGATATTTTTTTTATTAATTTACAAGCATATTGATAGGAAAACAAAACACATTGACTATCAGTGGACATTTTGTATATATTCTTTTGCTTAATCTACCAGATAGAAAGCTTGTTCACCATGATGAATTATTGGTGGCAAAATAAATTAATATAAGTGCAGTTATGCATCTGTGTGGCTTTAATGAAAAGCAACATCATTACACTTTATTATTCACTTTTCCACTTCCACATATTACTTATCCATGGTCACTTGAAGTAACATTATCAGTGTTTGACCTTTTTTAAATTCCATACACACCATTTACAATGTATGTAAATGATAACTATTTTACTTAGCTGCATCAGTGATGTAACGGTAGCTTGCTCGCCTCAAGTGCGGTAGAATGTGAGTTCGAGCACCGGTCGGGTCAAACCATAGATTATAAAATCGGAACCAGAATAATGAGTGGAGCGACATGTCTACCCGTGGACTGTTATTTCATTGAGCTAGCACTATATAAATCCAACTCAGCCTGTTGGTCTAGAACAAAGCAGACATCATCATAATTTCATTGAATGTAAATTGTTCTCGCCATGATATAGCCGATAAATTGTTCATTTGGCATTGAACAACAATCACTCACTTACCATTTTACTTACAAGATACATTGCCAACACTGTGCTGAATGTATACATATGATATGTATTAAAAAAAACGTCGCCTATGATACCTTTAATTGATTCTGCTACCGGATATATTGATTGATTTACTTCCTTGTTATATAGGTTTTAAAAGATACAGTGAACTGATAAAAGGATCTGAAAGTGAAAGTAGAAAGGTTTGTTATGTATAAAATCATTCAGAATGAAGTATTTTGAGTGATATTTGTTTTTTTGGTTAAAATGACAACTAAATGAAGAACACATGAACTTGTCCTTTTAAGACACACTTGATTTCCTGTTTTGTTGAATTGTTTTGTGTGTGTCCTGTCAGTTCAGACAAGTTATATAGGGTCATTGGCTAATATCTAAAGTAAATATATAGAGGACTATTCAGTAGTATTGTACTATCTCAATGCATCAGAAATCAGGCCTGATAAGACGGATGGCCTTTGGCATGAGTGGCCTTATAAGAGGGAGACTACTGTATGTTTACTGTTGTTCCAGATCAAAAGTTCTTTAGTTTTCAGAAGGGAAAGTTGTAGGTACATATAACATGAATTATAATTTTCAGCATGCAAGAGATAAATTAGACAGAAAAAGTTAATTTTTTTTTACTTTAAATATATAGATACATTTTAAAAAATTATGTCCCACAGACAGAACTAAAAAAAATCAAAGCAAATTACAAATGGCTTTAAAACCATCGATATCATTTATGCAGTGCAACTTTAAAAAGAATCATGAAACCAGATTTCAGATTTATGCAATTAGCTTCTGACTGTAATTCGATTGTAGTGAAAGCCTTGGTATTTATTTCTTACAGACATGGCCTGCAGGAAAACCACCACCCAAATGTAACAGTGATTCCAAACTTCCATCAAAGTTAGATGTTTGTACTACACCAATCAGTACAAGGAGATATTCATCAGATTTAAAACGTAGAAGACTTTGTTTGAATGAAAATAAAGATAAACAGACCACACACCCAACACAGAAATTTTGTTTGAATGAGCATAATTATAAACAGACCTTGTATCAAAAACAAAATACACAACAAAACTGTGATACCACAGACAAGATTATTATCTCAGTAACCTTAGACAAAGGTCAAAATCAGGAAGTTCATAAGGTCAAAGGTCACGGAGAGGATAATGACAGGAGTGATGTTGATATATTTGATGATGCATCTTTTGATGAACTTCAGGATGATTCTTTTGCTAAAGAAATTAGTATGGATGGTACATTAGACAAATTGTCTGGTTCTTTAGGATTCGTTTGTAACCATGGTGATACGAAATTAGCAGCGGATGTTGGAAATGATTTCAAAGGACAATACCAACAAAATGTGGAAGTCATAGAAACAGAAAAATTGTATGACATGGAACAAAATAAAAAATATGATAATGGAATGTTTCAAGGGTTTCTTACTGCAGGAGGGAGTAAAATAGATATATCAAAAGATAAGATGGTTAAAGCTGTAAAACTCTTAGATTCTGTGGAAATTTTTGATGATTTGGTTGTTAATCATGATAAACTTAACACAAGCACCTGTGAAATGAAAAGTGGAAGTTTGATAAAAATAAATCAGGATATCAATGATGAACTGTATAGAACAGAGGCAGATCATCCTGTCAATCACATTGATTCAAAAGTGGAATTGAGATCTAAAAGTGAAAAAAATATGACGGATCCAGAACATGTTAACAACAAAATCAAATTGAATCATGACATACATGTAAATGAACTAATTATTAATACAGAGTGTTTAATACCATTATCTATATCTAGTTCTTGTAGTCAGTCGTTCATCATAGATGTGGAAACAAAGGTGAAGGGTGACTCAGATTTGACAATCAGAAGGAAACAATTGAACAATATAATGTTAGATAGTAAGTTGAATTGTGGATTTGCAACTGCATCTGGAAAAGGAATGACATGTTCAATTTCAAGTCATTTAAAGGCACAAGACTTGCTGTCTGATGCTGAAAGACAAATTGTGAGTTCTGGTGATAATAATGTATCTGTAAGGTTAAATGATAAGGAGGAGCCAGTGATAAATGGACACAACCAAGATGGTGGGTTTTCAACAGCATCAGGAAATAAATTAACATTTTCGGTCAATAGTTTGTCAAAAGCACACGGAATAATGAAAGAGTTAGAGTGTGAGGTAGATGTCCAAGAACAAGCTGTGGATACAAATTCTATCAATGATAATTATAACACATGTTTGGAGGGGAAAAGTGGAGGTGGATTTTCTTCTGCTTCTGGAAAAGGAATCTTATTTTCACATCCAAATCTTTCGAAGGCCGAAAATTTGATGAGAGGGACTGAAGGTCAAAAGGAAAACACTAAGATTGGTCTATCTAAAAATAATAAAAATGATAAAGAACATAAAGAAAATGGGGTAGATTGTTGGGGTGGATTTTCAACTGCATCTGGAAAAGATATCCCCCTTTCAGAAAAGATTTTGTCAAAGGCACAGAGTCTTATTGAAAATATTGAAGAAGAAACAATAATTACTGATTTGAATACTACTACAGGTACATGTAGTATAGATGTTTGTAGTAATGGTGAACTTCTAACTGAATCTAGAAAAGACATCTCTTTTGTCAGACCCAGTGTAACTAAAGTAGAAAACTCCATACAGGATATAGAAAGCTTAAAGAAACCAATAGATATAGATACTGCTTCTGACTTCAATAATTTATTAGGTGAAAGTAAAGATTTGATAGGATATGGTGGATTCTCTACAGCTTCTGGAAAAGATCTCAAGTTTTCCACATCAAGTCTGACGAAAAATTTAGTGAAAGATGTAGAAAACCAAAATGATGTGCTGGAAACAAATTCTACGGAGGAAAATTTAGGAAATCAAATTAAGGAGGCCAGCAAAAATGTCAAGAGTTATGGTGGATTTTCTACAGTTTCTGGAAAAGATCTCAAGTTTTCTACATCAATTCTATCAAAGGCACAAAACACAATGAAAGACGTAGAAAACCAAAATGATGTGTTAGAAACAAATTCTAAAGATACAAATTTAGAAGATCAAATAAAGGAGGCCACTAGTTATGGTGGATTTTCAACAGCTTCTGGAAAAGATCTCAAGTTTTCCACATCAATTCTATCAAAGGCACAAAACCTAATGAA
The DNA here is from genome assembly GCA_963680875.1 of Bathymodiolus brooksi. Taxonomy (NCBI): domain Eukaryota; kingdom Metazoa; phylum Mollusca; class Bivalvia; order Mytilida; family Modiolidae; genus Bathymodiolus; species Bathymodiolus brooksi. The sequence continues at coordinate 117,744,843 of OY804577.1, forward strand.
AGACGTAGAAAACCAAAACAGTGTTTTAGAAACAAATTGCAGAGATAAAAATTTAGAAGATAAAATAAAAGAGGCCACTAGTTATGGTGGATTTTCAACAGCCTCTGGAAAAGATCTCAAGTTTTCCACATCAAGTCTATCAAAGGCACAAAACCTAATGAAAGATGTAGAAAACCAGAATGGGGTGTCACAAACAAATTCTAGAGATAATTATTTACAAGATGATATGAAAGAGTTCAGCAGTTGTGGTGGATTTTCGACAGCATCTGGAAAAGATCTCAACTTTTCCACGTTGAGTCTATCAAAAGCACAAAACCTAATGAAAACTATAGAAAATAACACTGACATGTCAGAATCACATTCTACTACAAGTAATAAGGATAATGTCAAAGATGTCTGTGTTTGTAGGGAATTTTCTTCTTCTGGAAAAGATCAGAGATTTTCGCTCTCTAGTGAGACCAAAACCCAAGAATCAATGGAAGATGTATTATGTCAGAATGAAAAGACAAAACTATCTACTGCAAAGTCAAAAAAAGAACAATTTGAAAACATTTTTAATGATTTGCTTAATAAAAATGATGTTAATAGTTTATTAGAAAAACAGAAGAGTGTTGATGAAAGTGGAATTAATTTAGAAAAAGAACTTGAGGATATGTTAAGATCAAAAACATGTGATGTAAAGGTTAAACCATTAAAACAAACTAAGACATCAAGATTTCCACCAGGAGCTAATATTCCTAAAGGATTTCGTCCCTTTAAGCCACCAAAAATTATCAGTAAAACTAGGACAAATGATGCATGCATGGAGCATAAAAATGTATGTAGGAAAAATACAACAACTTCATCATTAGAACTTGATGATAAACAAAAGGACACTGCATATAGATGTAACCAATCAAAAACAAATACAGCTGATCACATGACTGTAAATACTGATCACGACCAATCAAAAACAAAAATAGCTGATCACATGACTGTAAATACTGATCCTTTAGATAGTACTTTTTTGGCAGATGTGTTTTCTGAGGATATGATGTTCTCTCAGAATTTGAGTCCTCGTTCTGATATACCTGTCAGACACAATGACTGTTTAATGACATCTGCTTCATTAGACTGTCATGTTGAACAAGTGAAATCAGAAAAGACATTACACTGTGTTCAGACTAATGTAAGTGAAAAAGATGTGACTGTTGTTATACGAAAAGGGAAAGATTGTAAAGAGGCTAGTTTTACTGAAGCAGAACAGGAAGTAGATTTTAAGGGAGGTAATTCAAATTTTGCATTGGAACAGATTATGGATCCTGAGAATGAATTTACACAGGTTTTGAATGATGATCTAAAAAACCCACATTCAGAAGGTGATATAAATACTAATATTGTTTCAAATTCAAAAATTCCATCTCGCCAAAACAGTGAGATGGTTAAGGAAATATATAATGCGTTTCAAAGTGATTTAGGAGAGAGTGTACCAATTTCTGAAAAAACTCTTGAATCAACAAATACAATTCAGATTGATTCAGATAAAAATATGATAAATTTTGAAAAATCTTTTTGTGATGTCAGAAAAACATTAAATGATGAAAATACAAATCCATTTCAAAGTGCCTCTGGGAAACGTGTTTCAGTTACTGAGACGGCCCTACAATATGCCAGAAAAACATTAAATGATGAAAATACAAATCCATTTCAAAGTGTTTCTGGGAAACGTGTTTCAGTTACTGATACTGCCCTGCAGCATGCCAGAAAAGCATTGAATAATGACAAATCTATTCAAGATGAATTACATGCAGTAGATAATACAACAGCCAATCCATTTCAATGTGCTTCTGGGAAATGTGTACAAATTTCTGATAAAGCTCTTCAACATGCTAGAGAAACATTAAAGGATGACAATCTAAGCCTAGTTCAGAGTGGTTCTTGGACATGTACTTCACAATTAGAAAAGTCCCCTCAACATGCTAGGAAGACATTGAATGGTGAAAAGGATCACCAATGTGAAAAAATAATACTGAACAACGCAACATCAAATCCATTTCAATGTGCCTCTGGGAAACATGTTTCAGTTTCTGAGACGGCCCTACAACATGCCAGAAAAACATTAAATGATGAAAATACAAATCCATTTGAATTTGCCTCTGGGAAAAGTGTACAAATTTCTGATAAAGCACTTCAACATGCTAGAGAAACATTAAAGGGGGATAATCCAAGTCCATTTCATAATTCTTCTGGAACATGTACTTCAGTTTTGGAAAAGTCCCCTCAACTTACTAAGAAAACATTGAATGATACAAAGACCAACTTGTTTCAAAGTGCTTCAGGAAAAAGTGTATGTGTATCAGAAAAAGCATTTCAGTATGCTAGACAAACAGCGATGGATGAAAACTTTCAGAATAAAGCTAGAAGATCTCTAACACTTCCTGAAAACAAAATCCAAAATCTTGAAATGAGTCCTAGACAACAGAAAAATTTGAATGAAAACAAGATGGGAGGAATATTACATAGTGACAAGACCAATAGTAGTGCTGCTATGAAGAGAAAAAAAGTAGACTTTGATGACGACTTTGATATACCTGTAGAGATCTGGGAACAAATGGAGATGTATGGAAAAAGACAAAAGATGGATGATAGTAAGTTCTATTAACTATTTTCTCCTGAAAGACTTTGTTCTTGGAAGGTCATTCTTTCATCACCCATGCATGCTATTTAATGGTGTTTTTTTTAGATTAATTAATAGTGAGGTTAAAGTGGCATGTGGAAGATTATTATGGTGGATGAATTCCTGAAGAAAACCACCAACCTGCCGAAGTAACTTAAACTTTAGACCTTACCATGATCAGTAATCAACTCACAGACTTGAGTGGTAATAGGTAATGATTACATATAGGTAGGTGTAAATCTAAATACCATATGATTGTAGCCATGGCAATCATCACAGTATATTTACATTTTTAACAAAATAACCAGTAACAATATACATGTATTATGCTTTTTCCTGTTTACATATTGTTTAAAGTAAAAAACCTCTATTTAATTAACCAAGTGTGTCAAACATGTTTTTCAGTCTTCGCAATGAAAATTTGAATTTAATGGTCCGAATCAAATTCTTGAATTTATCTTTATATAGTTCTTTAAAAAAATGAAAAATTTACTAGTCCGAACAAAGTTTTACTGGTCTTGGGCCAGAGGACCGGTGCTCATTGTGAGGACTGGCTATTCTAAGTAAATTGTAAGTTGATAATTTTGTTTTGTAGGTGGAAGTAAGCAACCATTGACAACAGTCCCAGAAGGTAAAATATTAACAAAGCAGGACTAAAATAGAATTAAGAGAAGACCGTTTCTGTTCAATGTGCAATTATTTGTTTGAGCTTTTATTATTCAGAACAAATGCATATAGAAATTGTTTAAAATTTAAGCTAGAGACAAAAATAGGTTGTGAGAAGAGAACTGTTGAAAGACTTGATTTGAATAAAAAGTAGATGCATGTATCTAATTTAGTATGCACGGCACATTTATGGAATAACCTTCATCAGGTACTTCTTAAATTGAAAGATTGGAAAGTCAAATAATTTAAGTGTTTGGGAGCAATAAAACCAGAGCCTAAACAGGATAGCCAAAATCGGCTAAGGTTTGCATGAAGCACAAAGTGTTTAACTTGATTTAAAGATTTATACAAGATAAAACAATATTAAGTTGTTCACCTACCAATGGCCTATGTGTAATCGTCAACAACCATTTATTTTCACTTAATGATGTGAAATATTCGAATTATTTATTAAGGTATACAAACTTTTTTTTAAAGATGAGAAATAAATGGAAATAAACATGAAGGTTTTGTTCCTCTTTCAGATTACAGTCAGGACAGACAAATTCCAGGATTTTCACCAAAACCACTTAAGAGCCAGTCCTTTCAGAGTCAAAGGTAAAAATCTAGTAATGTTTAAATGTTGTTCTGTTTAATCTTAGGTGGGGGGGGTTATGGTATTTAAGGCCACTTTCAACAGTATTTCAGTTATAGCGTGGCGGTCAGTTGGAGGAAACTGGAGAAAACCACAGACCTGCTGCAAGTCACTGACAGACTTTATCACATAATGTTGGTCGAGTTCACCTCCCCATGAGCGGGATTTGAATGTACAATCTTAGGAAAATAACTATTTCCAGTGTATTCTAGAAGTATCTGATTAAAAAAATAATATGCATACAAATATTACACCTTCTTCTTTCTGTATAAAATGGAAAATCGTTTTAGAGGTTGCAAGAAGTGTTTAAATAAGATATTAGTAATTTGACAGTGCACAAGATTAAAACAGATTAAGAATAGTCGGAATATTGTTGAAGAAGTAATATTTGCTCCAACAAATATTTCACGACAATTTGTTTTTGTAAATGGTGTATTTCTATATGGATTATTAATACATTGAATTTAAAGGAAAAATTTGAAATTAAAGATTTGTTTGAAAATTGCCTACAATAAATATTAATAGAATAATAGGTGTAACGAAAACTTGTAATTGTCATCTGTTGTGTGGCAAATGTGTCAAATATTTTGTCAAATCATGCCAAAATCTATAAGAAAAGTTTAAAGACACCAAAGGAGTAGTGGGTGAACTTGGGTGCTCCGGAAGGATAAGAAGTTCCTGCTTCACTAGTGGCACCCGTTGTGTTACTGTTTAATGACACAAACACCAGCTAATATGGACATTTTTTGGGACACCAGTATACATAAACAAATACAAATAACGTAAATAAAATATGACCCCTCCCCCCATAAAAAACCCAAATGAGATGAAAATTGCATTGGACAGCAGTCTGAATAGTATGTTTGAAGTGTCATGATAATCTATGGGAGGTTACTTCATTAACACATAGTTAAAAACATTAGAACATATCCTAGTTGAATAAGAAATAAATAAACAAATGTTATTGCCAACACTTTAAATTATTTGACTTTCCAATCTTTCGATTTTGATTGTACCTGATGAAGGTTATTACAGAAACGTGTTGTGTGCACTAATTTTGATGTCTATGTTTTTATTATACTTATTTGTTTATAACCTCTATTTTTTGGGGGTATTTTCAGTAAGAGGCTATTGGACCATAGATCTAATGTTCATCAAATTGTACCACCTAAATCAACATTTAACACTCCTTATAAGTTATCTACTACAGCTGATCCTAATAGAGAGTCCACTCAAATGTCACACAATAAAGTTAAAACAGTGACACCAGTATTTGTACCAAAGACATCAGAAAATCTAATCAAAGGTTTGTACAATTATACTGTTTTATGAAAAGAAAGTTTAAGTGATGGTCAACAATTCCACCAATATCAGCAGAAAGAACAACCACCTCTCACTGGTCAACAATTCCACCAATATCAGCAGAAAGAACAACCACCTCTCACTGGTCAACAATTCCACCAATATCAGCAGAAAGAACAACCACCTCTCTCTGGTCAACAATTCCACCAATATCAGCAGAAAGAACAACCACCTCTCACTGGTCAACAATTCCACCAATATCAGCAGAAAGAACAACCACCTCTCTCTGGTCAACAATTCCACCAATATCAGCAGAAAGAACAACCACCTCTCACTGGTCAACAATTCCACCAATATCAGCAGAAAGAACAACCACCTCTCTATGGTCAACAATTCCACCAATATCAGCAGAAAGAACAACCACCTCTCACTGGTCAACAATTCCACCAATATCAGCAGAAAGAACAACCACCTCTCACTGGTCAACAATTCCACCAATATCAGCAGAAAGAACAACCACCTCTCTATGGTCAACAATTCCACCAATATCAGCAGAAAGAACAACCACCTCTCACTGGTCAACAATTCCACCAATATCAGCAGAAAGAACAACCACCTCTCACTGGTCAACAATTCCACCAATATCAGCAGAAAGAACAACCACCTCTTACCTCAAATAATTGAAGACAAGAAAAACCAAAACATTTGGCATTGGAAATACAGGTCCTTGCTTCAGACAGGCACACAATTGTGGCAGGGTTTAACCAGTCAGTGGGATTACAATCCTACCCCTCTTGATAATTGGATCTCCAACCACAATACAGATATAAACAAAAATTGAAAAACCTGCACAGCTTTACTTCTACTCAATAAGACCACATACTATCACAAAAGTGATTGATAACATAAACATGGACAGTCAATGAATGCTCATAGTTAACAAGCTAAGAAGGTAGAGTATGTTGGTTAAAGACCATTACTCTTAGCAAAGGCTTGACGAATATACTGTTTCTAGATCATTTATTATTTAAAAAATAATTCATGGAAGTCTTACTGTGTTGTGAGTTTTAACATGGGTTGGCTGACATTAATATTTTATCCCAAGCGTTAGTGAGGGATAAAATTAACTATTATCCTGCCAAATTCGAACAGACGATAACTCATCAACATGTGCTTTCATGACGGGAAAGTCTTATTGATGGAACAACTGCAACAATAATGTTTTGTTTGCGCGTTTAAATTGTACATCGCAAATTTATTAATTTTTGGATATGTTGATTATTTTCTGTGAATATAGATATTTAAAAAGTTGACAATAGTGTAAATAATTTTATTTTGTGATTTTATCACCTGGCTTAAATGTGTGCACTGCACATGTGCTAATGAGATTTTGCCATCTAAATAAATCGCTCGTTCGTTTACAAAGCGAAAGAAGGACGCCATATTAGAATTAAAAATTCTTGATGTAATTTATTACATAGGTGTTATCTTTGCTATATAAACGCCAGCATCATGTCTTTATAAGAATTTTGTTTTTCTACTTCAACAGGTTCACAGCTAGAAAGTAATAACTGATGGTCAAGTTTATTTGACCCTTCCTGTCTTTGAACTTTTTTTTTCTATATTTATGATATCTTATTCATTAGAATTTGACTGTAATGACAGATTTAGAAATATTTTTGCCATACTGATGGACCTATAATTTGTATAACAAGATATGTTTATTTCAGAAAACAAATTGTGTATTCAACAGAACAGTAAACCTGTAAAGGTGACAACATCAAATAAAGAAATACCAGAAAGGAGAGCTTCTGACGTTATAGATAATACAGGAGGGGATCCTAATATTATATCTAACAATTCTATAGCAAATCAGACTCATATTAAAATTACCATGGAAGTTGTACAATTGATACAAAAATCTAGAGAAGAACAGAAGGATATCATTCAACAAAAGTCAAAGAAGAAGGTGGTACCAGTTGAAGGCAGACTGTACCAGACAAAACAGTCACAGAGAAGACTCAAGTTGAAAGATGTTATTTCATTGACAAGGATTAGACATCAGGTATATACTTTAACCTATCTGCACTGATCACCTCTTGAGACCACTTTTTTTATTGTTCGAATTTTATAATTTAACATTAGATGTAAATTACATAAATGATTTTTTAATAGTGTTGAGTTTGGATATGTAGAAATAAATATGAAAATCAATGTTGATATAACAATATCATACCAGGGGATGATAATGAATAATTACAACAATATCATACTAGGGGATGATAATGAATAATTACAACAACAAAAAAGTCAATAACAGACATATCTTAACACTACCAACATTTGGACCCCATTGTAAGGTTTACAAATTTATTTTGAGAAACTCCAGTTTGCATGAATAAAGATAATTTTTTGAATTATTATTGTAGAATGATACATTCCATTTTCATCCATCTACAAGAAAAGTTAGATTTAGTAATACAGCCCTCCATAGATTTTACCTACAAGACTTTTATGGTATAAATGTCCACCGTATTATTGTTGGAGATGGAGCATTACTTGTTTGTGATGATTCTGGCTATGCTGGAAAGGAGGAGTTTTATCAAGCTTTCCTAACATTAGAAGGGGTAGATAGTAAGTTACTGGATGATAAATGGTTCTATAACCACTACAGATGGGTGGTGTGGAAGTTAGCAGCTTATGAAGTGTCATCTCCTCATCAGTTTGCTGGAAGGTAATTTATATCCTCAAAGTAAATGTTTGACAGGAAAAAAGGCCACATCATATTAAGAATTAATTGGGTTTTTTTTTAAAGGCATAATATATATATAAGATATTTAGAATTGAGATTAAATTGTAATGCTATTTAAATCTGAGACATTAAATTAATGAGAAAATAACTTCATCTGATGCAAAGCAGATTCAAATATAGAAAGAAAAAAATGATAATAATTGTGACTTGTTATTATTTAAAGTACTGATGTAAGAATCAGTACAGTTACCCCTAAATGTGTATCATTTTCAAATTGCATGACAGGGTATTATCAATTTTGCTTCTGTTTTTATGATTTTAAATTAGATTTTGGAACTGTTCTGACAGGGTGATATTTTTTGTTTTTTCATTTCATTATGACATTTGGTTATATGATCTCAGATTTTATATTTTTGAAGCTATTTTATGTAATTAATGTGTACAGTAGATATGTTTTATCAGCTCACCTAGCCAATGCAAAGATTAAATGAGCTTTTAGTATCAGTTGGCATCTGTCATTAATGTTTTTACCTTTTGTTTTTTTTACTACAAAGCTGTTCAACCAAATGAAGCCTTGAGAAGACAAGATTTAGATTTATACAAATGAAGATGATCCTCCATGGGGAAGGGGTCTAAAAGGGGACAGTGAAGTTAAATTAGCAAATATATATACAGTTGACTCTCGTTATCTCGAATTCGATGGGACCATGGAAAAAATTCGAGTCAACCGTAGTTCGACTCAAGAGGAGCTACGAAAATACCAGAAGTGTACTTTGTTTAACGATGAAAAGGAGACAACTCGAGCGAAATTTCGAAGAGCTAAAACCAGCATCGCATGTCCCTATTCTCGGAACGATTTTAAACATATTCGATGTTTTTGTTGCTGTTTTTTTTTCTCTGTTAAATTCTTTGAATCTTGTGGAACGACTGATAACTTCTAGATATCTTTTTTTGTGTGTATGAATATGTTTATCTGTTTTGTATAGATGTTTTTCAGCTGTTGCTATTGTCATTAAACTTCACCCATCATGACGTATTTTTCTTTGTGCAATACTGTTTATTTACAATGAATTGTGTATTTTTATTATTCAATAAAGTGTAGAAGAAAACTATTCTTCTTTAATCAAAATTAATTTCCGGCAAATAATTCAATAGATAAAACGCTTCCTTTGTGTACTTTTCATAATCATTGATGTATGCCGACCCAAGCGCACTTATTATGAATCGATAATTTTTTATTGTACACACCTAACCTGTGTCATAATACCAAGCCAATTCAAATATTATCACTAATTAATTTGACAGATTGTGAAATAGCCTAAGGTAAAAATGTCAAAGTCAATGACCGGATGTTTCACCTGTGATCCGATTTTAATCCCAAGGTAATACACATGTTTTGACAGGTAAATTCGACTTAACGAATGTAAATAATATGGCTTTCTACATCTCGGGACCAAAACTTTTATTCGAGACAACCGAAATTTCGACATATCCGAATTCGACTCAACAGGACCTGGAGTCAAATTATATATATTTATACACAACGAAGTTCGGGACTTCGATAAAAATTAGAGTCAACCGAGTTCGAGACAATGAGAGTCAATTGTATATATATATACCAGCGATACATCCTCCCGAGTTACTTCCCCTTTAGGTTAAAGTCTTTGAAAAAAAAACACCAGAGTTTCTGTGCATTATTATAAAATTTCCAAACTGCATAAAAGCTAGTTTATTTTCTTGTCATATTTTACTGCTTGTATGATTCTTACATGGAGTTGTACTTTTTAAATGATTATCTGATCAAATGCTCATAGTTTTCATGTGCTTCAGGAATGTTGTATTTATTTTTGTAGATGTTTGACTCCAGAAGTTGTAATGTTACAGATGAAGTATAGATATGATAGAGAAATAGATAAATGTCAAAGGTTTGTTATTATACAATGTAAATATTCTCTGGACTACCCAGGTTACACAATGAGTTAGGTAGTTGTATTACCTAACAACTCATACCAGCCTATCACCAATACGGCGTGGGTTCGCACCTGGCTTTATAAATTACAAATAAGGGTGCACTCGACTTGCAGCCCCAAGTGATAAAGTTTACCAGTTGCTTGCCCATGGTCGGTGGTTCTCTCTGGGTATTCCGGCTTCTTCCACCACTAAAACTGGTTACCATGCTATAGCTGAAATATTGCTGAAAGTGGCATTAAGACACCAAAAATAAAAAAATAAAAATAAACCAACTTGTAGTATTGTCCTACCACTTTTCATAGAAACCATAATCTAAATAAATACATTTAAACTAGCAACAAACTTATCTGATATAACACTTAAGAAATAAATCCCAATCCTTACAAATTCTGATTAAATATTTCCTATCTGCAAAAACTAAACAATACATAATATAATAACTCATAATCTAACCTTTTTTTTTTTTTCAATCTCTGCACACTATATAACACTAATCACAACTAACCAAAACACCCACAATTTTGAACAAGACTATTGACAGTTACATTGTATTTGTAGACTAAATTAAGATTGATTGATTGATTTTTGGTGTTTAACTCCACTTTCAGCAATATTTCAGCTATATCATGGCGACCAGTTTTAGTGGTGGAAGAAGCCGGAGTACCCGGAGAGAACCACCAATCATAGGTAAGCAACTGGTAAACTTTATCACTTGCGGCAGCGAGTCGAGTGCACCCTTTTTTGTAATTTACAAAGCCGGGCGCGAACCCACGCCGTATTGGTGATAGGCTTGTATGAGTAGTTAGGTAATCCAACTACCTAACTCATTGAGTCACCCGGGCCCTTTAGACTAAATTAAGATCCTAAATCATTTACAATGGTGATAACTAACAAAATATTATCAACATATACAAGCTGAAATAAGCCTTAATGTTATCAATCACAAAATTAAATCTATTCTACAATACCCATATGCTGAACAAAATTTTCAGAACATCGGCTGACTAAGAAAACCTTTAACAATTTCACTAAATTCAGCAAGAGTATTATGATACCAGTTGAAATAGACCAGGCAGATATTAATATACATAAGCTAAAGCTAAAGTAAAGCAGTTGTCGTTTCACAATTAATGCCTTACATACAGACTATAAATTGTACTAAACTTTTCATAATATACATGATTATACATATGACAATATAAGAATAACTTTTCAAATTGACCTTAAAGAAGAACATTTATTCATGGCATTTCCCAGGTATTGAAATAGAATCATGTTTCTCCACTCAGGTACAACTGAAAAGGGCATAGTTGTGTAGAACAAATACACTACTCACATTTTGGATAGGACACTAATGAGTGCCTTCTGTATGAAGAATACTGTGCTTCTGACACATAAAAGATAACTTGCTGCAGCTCATAATGAACAATATTTGTCAGGAGTGGTCATTGATGTCCTGTTACAAGGCCAAATTTTCTTACTCGATCCATCAACTCTCATTTTCTTTGAAGCAAGCAACACATCTGTCTATAGGCCAGTCTCAGTGCCACTTTATTACCCGAATGATGTAATGTTTGCTAGCTTATTCTGATTATAAATGTAAATTAAATACCCCTCACCTGACGTTAAGCAACAATCAATCCATACATTCCGCTAGTACAAAATACTTTTTAAATATCAACCAGATTTTTGTGTGATGTTTCATTTTTTGGACGATTTAATGCAGAAATATACTTGAAATCTGATAAATTTATTTCTTTTTCCAGAATTTAAGTTTTTTAAGTTTTTACAAGATATTACATATTTAGAAAGAAGTTTATGAAGATATTTTTAAATATTTTATTTTAGATCATCGGTAATGAAGATTTGTGAAAGAGATGATACACCATGTAAAAGAATGGTGTTATGTGTGTCTAGTATAAAGGCTGGAGACAGTAATAAGGAACCACAGGTAATGTGTCTAGTATAAAGGCTGGAGACAGTAATAAGGAACCACAGGTAATGTGTCTAGTATAAAGACTGGAGACAGTAATAAGGAACCACAGGTAATGTGACACAAAAATGGTTCTGTCATGTCTGTATATTATTGGCATGAAATATATTTCTATCAGTGAAAAAAAGAATTAAAAATGGTGTCATACACAGAATACAAAAAATCTTAGTTATCAACTTTCAAAAATAATCATTATATCAGATTTCACGAGGTACTTATTTGTGACCTGCCCTTGTATGTGATACATGCCACACAAACAGAAGACAACCCTACAAATGCAAGAGACTTCAGGATTTGGGGTCTAATTCTTCAGAATTTTCTGGACGGGTGAATTGGGGCATGCCCTGAAATGCCTGTAGAAGTATGAAATCCTCAACCCTTGACTCTTTTTTTGCAGTATAAAACTTGCTACTGTGACATGTAGAACAGCAATAAAAGCTCTGTTCCTTTACTTTAATGTATGTTGAAGTGTAAAGTTTAATAGTATTTCGTATTCAATTACTTCTATATCTATTTTGACTAATTGGATCCTTGATTTGGATTAGTTATATCTCATCAATAATGCTAACTGATGAAAGGTTGGAAGTGACGCTTGTTAACAACTATATATACAGTATACGTACATTGCTGTAAAATATAAAATTTATTTTTAAACATTAAAGCTTTAGAAACAGGTAAAAAATCAAGCCTTTGGCAAGTTTTTCTGTCCTGTTGTGCAGCAAGTGCAAGTGAATTTTTTATTTTCCGACAATGTACATATATTGTATTTATCCTGCAATGCCAAAAAGCCCAAAATAACTGCCAAAAGGAGCAGAAACAAGCAACGTTCTCCTCGTATTTGATGGTGTCCTCTGTGAAGTCCCCGCTTACACTGGTACCGTTTCTTTACATTGCTCAATATAAATTGGGTACCAGAAAAGCTATATTTTGGTCAGTGACTGTATATAACAAAAATGTATCCAGTCAATGCCATGTGACTGCTCAAATAGAACTAGTGCAGGATAAACATTAAAATATATTCTGATCATTCCACATGGTAAAAGGGGGCCCCGGGTGGCTCAATGAGTTAGGTCGTTGGATCTAACAGCTCATACAGGCCTATCGCCAATACGGCGTGAGTTGGCGCCCAGCTTTGTAAGTTACAAAAAGGGGTGCACTCGACTCGCAGCTGCAAGTGATAAAGTTTACCAGTTGCTTGCCCAGGGACGGTGGTTCTCTCCAGGTACTCTGGCTTCCTCCACCACTAAATTTGGTCGCCATGATATAGCTGAAAGTGGCGTTAAAACACCAAAAAATCAATCAATCAATCAATTCATATGGTAAAATGGTTATGTCAATAACTACAGTAGATACCAGATTGTGACCATATAGACTAATAACTGTATTGCCTACCACTAGACCCCGTGATAAAAATGGGGGGGGGGGGATTTGATTGACTTTTATGTTTTTATTCATGATGTAATACAAAGCTTTACATGTACTTTGTTATAGGTATCATTAAGTGATGGTTGGTACAGTATAAATACTAAGGTTGATGGTCCTTTAACTAACCTAATCCACAGAGAGTGTATACAGATTGGTGATAAACTGTGTATATCTGGAGCAGAACTAACAGGTTCACAGGATGCCTGTCCACCACTAGAGGTAATATAATACAGATGTGTATCAAGTGTCTGACAGAGGAAATGATCAACTTTGTCTAACAGAATAAATATCATGTTTTGTCTGACAGAAAGTGACCTATTTTGTTTGACAGTGGGGATAACCTGTATTATGTCCAAACAAAAGTTGATATGAAGTACATGTATATATAATTATTGTAGTTCTTTTAACATGTATATATGAAGTACATGTATATATAATTATTGTAGTTCTTTTAACATGTATAAGCTTGATAAATCAACAACGTGATAAAAACACTGAAGAAGATGTCAACTTTGTCTTCATTTTAATAAGGGTATTTAATATTTATTAACATTCATTTTTATCTATCGTTCTTTACATATTTACATTGTATATTTTTAATGACAGGCGCCTGCATCTATGATGTTGAAGATCAGTACAAATTCTACCCGTCCTGCTCCATGGCATTCCAAACTTGGCTACCAAACTGACCACACCCCTTTGTGTGTACCTCTGTCCACCCTGAATGGAGAAGGTGGCACAGTTGGATGTGTAGAAGTTGTTGTTGTGAGGAAATATCCCACCATGGTAAGGTTATAATTTAGGACATCACTCCCACACTTTCCTTGATGGAGAAGATAGTATGGTTGATTTTGTAGAATGAAGATGAGCACTTTATATAATGCATCTTGAGGAGGATAGACACATGGACATGTAGAGTTACAAAGTGATGTCTATTATATCTTGTAAACTTACTCAAACTATTCACACATCACCATAATCTTATGGTTTCATCTTCAGTGACTGGAAGATATTGGTATGTATAGATGACATTGATAGTCACCTTGAGCCATACGGCCATCATTTTATTGATCTGATGATGTCATCAAATAAGATAAAAAGACTTGAACAATAAAATGAAAAAACAAGAAAAAATGCCTCATTGTCAGAACAGTTCCAAAATCCAACTAAAAAATCATAGAGAGAGGCAAAATTGATACCCCTAACACATATACACTCACTTCCCTGGATTAGTACAAGCCTTAATAAATAGTGGCAGGGGCACATTAGTTTTATGGGCTCACTGCATTAAATTAATTTAATTTCATGGAAATTTTATAGACCAGTTATACACTATTTACTTCTATAATATTAGACACGTAAATAATTTTGGCTGCAGACATTGTTATTATTATTTCAGTATATGGAGAAGTTAGCAGCTGGTGGATGTATATTTAGATCTTATAGTGCAGAAGAAAAATACAAACAAAGTTACCAACAGATTCAACAAGATAGGATGGAAAAATTATATCAACAAATTGAGAGTCAGTTTGAAAAGGACAGTAGAGAAGGTATATCATTATTTTATAGCATGCTGAAGGACGTTTTACTACATACAAAACCCCACTTTTTCAATCACTTCTTTCATTGTTTCTTTGTGCTGTGAGAATTTAGACAGATAAGTTTCAGACATTAATTAATGCCAGATGGCTGTGAAATTATGTCCTGCTGGACATCTCACAGGATATAACTTTGATTGACACTTTCCTCATATAAATAGACCTACTTTCTTATAATTCAGAAGAATACACTATAAAATATTGAACTGAACTTTGTCACTTTGTGCATCAATGGGGGACGTGTGACAAAGGTGTTTCACAAAAGACCTATAACGATTTAAACAGATATAAGTTATAATATTATATATGTAACCTGGCATTTTATCTTGTCTTATATATAGAGAGATGCACGAAAAGGAAGAAATGGTCCAGGAAAGATATAGAAGTACTAAATACTGGACAGGAAATCTATGATGCTGTAAATTCATCAACACACCCAGATGATATACAGGTACTATTATATCATTTCTACACAGAACATTCAATGTGTTCTAATCATAGATGTAATCACTTAGATGAACAAAGAACTTTTTAGTGCACCTGTAAGGTATTATCATTTGTGTCCATGGTTGCCATCATCTAAGTTTTTAACATTTTGATTTGTATGCCCTCATTGCTGGCATTTATGGAGAGGATCAGGTTGGCATCTGTGTCCATTCTTACATTTTCTTCTCTGAACATGCTTTGACAATTGAAATCAAACTTAGTTGGAATGTTCCTTCGTTGTCCTATATTTTATGTTGCGATCAAAATCCTAGATTGCTGTCAAAATCAAATGATTTTATTCTCTTTATGTTCTTTATAAAATTCTCTTTATTTAGTATGTCAATAGGTTTTGTATGGCTCTTACCATTTTAAAGATATAAGATAGATCAAAATGGGGTTAACACCCACAGTTTTGAATATGGATTTTAACCTAAAAATTGAGTTTTTTTATTGAGATTCCTTTTGAAATTTCTTGAATGTAATATTCAAACAGCTTTGGCCGAGGTCTTCCGGTTTCAGAGACCAAAAAGGGATCAATGCCCAACAACAATAACTTGTTTTTATTTTAAGTCTGATTATGGATGCAGTTTTTCCATTGAATTCCTTACAAAAATTCCTGATTTCAATATTCAACATTACAAGCAATATGCAATTATTTGTTGACATACATTTCTACTTTTCAGGGGGCCATCATGGTCGTGATCGTATGGTAGTTGGGTTTACAACTTTCTGTACAATCAGTGCCTATCACCACCAAAGTTGTGAGTTTGAATCCCACTCATGGCAGGTGTACTTGATACAACATTATGTGATAAAGTTTGTCATTGACTTGTGACAGGTCAGTGGTTTTCTCCAGGTACTCCAGTTTCCTCTGTCAATAAAACTGACAACCACGATATAGCTGAAATATTGTTGAAAGTGGCATTAAACACCATAACCCCATGTCTACTTTTGAGATCTGATGAGTAGTAAGATTGTATCAATTATAAACTAATATTAAAGCTTGTATTTTTGTTGTAGACATATCTCAGTACTAATCAGTTAGAATTATTAATGGATCACCAAAGAACTGTTCAAGATGAGAAACGTCAGAAATTGAATTCTGATTTTCAGAAAGCTTGGAATGATGGAGAAGAGGTAATAAAAGAATGTATCAGGGGGGATAACCTAATATATGTCATGCGATACGAATACTGTTAGAGTAAATTTCTTTCATTAGTAATTTACCATACTTGTATCTTAATACAAATAAAGAAATGAATGATTTCCACCAAAACTTGAATTATCATGCATCTAAAGAGTATCAGATATAGTGTTTATCAACAGAAGTAAAAATGATTGCTCAACTGCAGGCCAGGGGCCATTTAACACTCATTTTAGAGTATGAGAAGTTCTCATTATTGAAGACCCTACTGTGAAATGTAGAACATCAATAAAAGGCTGTTCTATTAATTTGTGTCTAAGTGTAATGTTGGTCTCTCACGTTTATTTACATCTGTATCCTGTCTAAGTGTAATGTTGGTTAGTCTCTCACGTTTATTTACATCTGTATCCTGTCTAAGTGTAATGTTGGTCTCTCACGTTTATTTACATCTGTATCCTGTCTAAGTGTAATGTTGGTCTCTCACGTTTATTTACATCTGTATCCTGTCTAAGTGTAATGTTGGTTAGTCTCTCACGTTTATTTACATCTGTATCCTGTCTAAATGTAATGTTGGTTAGTCTCTCACGTTTATTTACATCTGTATCCTGTCTAAGTGTAATGTTGGTTAGTCTCTCATGTTTATTTACATCTGTATCCTTTCTAAGTGTAATGTTGGTTAGTCTCTCACGTTTATTTACATCTGTATCCTGTCTAAGTGTAATGTTGGTTAGTCTCTCATGTTTATTTACATCTGTATCCTGTCTAAGTGTAATGTTGGTTGGTCTCTCACGTTTATTTACATCTATATCCTGTCTAAGTGTAATGTTGGTTAGTCTCTCACGTTTATTTACATCTATATCCTGTCTAAGTGTAATGTTGGTTGGTCTCTCACGTTTATTTACATCTATATCCTGTCTAAGTGTAATGTTGGTTAGTCTCTCACGTTTATTTACATCTGTATCCTGTCTAAGTGTAATGTTGGTTAGTCTCTCATGTTTATTTACATCTGTATCCTGTCTTAAGTGTAATGTTGGTTAGTCTCTCACGTTTATTTACATCTGTATCCTGTCTAAGTGTAATGTTGGTTAGTCTCTCATGTTTATTTACATCTGTATCCTTTCTAAGTGTAATGTTGGTTAGTCTCTCACGTTTATTTACATCTGTATCCTGTCTAAGTGTAATGTTGGTTAGTCTCTCACGTTTATTTACATCTGTATCCTGTCTAAGTGTAATGTTGGTTAGTCTCTCACGTTTATTTACATCTGTATCCTGTCTAAGTGTAATGTTGGTTAGTCTCTCATGTTTATTTACATCTGTATCCTTTCTAAGTGTAATGTTGGTTAGTCTCTCACGTTTATTTACATCTGTATCCTGTCTAAGTATAATGTTGGTTAGTCTCTCATGTTTATTTACATCTGTATCCTTTCTAAGTGTAATGTTGGTTAGTCTCTCACGTTTATTTACATCTGTATCCTGTCTTAAGTGTAATGTTGGTTAGTCTCTCATGTTTATTTACATCTGTATCCTGTCTAAGTGTAATGTTGGTTAGTCTCTCACGTTTATTTACATCTGTATCCTGTCTAAGTGTAATGTTGGTTAGTCTCTCATGTTTATTTACATCTGTATCCTGTCTAAGTGTAATGTTGGTTGGTCTCTCACGTTTATTTACATCTGTATCCTCTCTAAGTGTAATGTTGGTTAGTCTCTCACATTTATTTACATCTGTATCCTGTCTAAGTGTAATGTTGGTTAGTCTCTCACGTTTATTTACATCTGTATCCTGTCTAAGTGTAATGTTGGTTAGTCTCTCACGTTTATTTACATCTGTATCCTGTCTAAGTGTAATGTTAGTCTCTCACGTTTATTTACATCTGTATCCTGTCTAAGTGTAATGTTGGTTAGTCTCTCACGTTTATTTACATCTGTATCCTGTCTAAGTGTAATGTTGGTTAGTCTCTCACGTTTATTTACCTCTGTATCCTGTCTAAGTGTAATGTTGGTTAGTCTCTCACGTTTATTTACATCTGTATCCTGTCTAAGTGTAATGTTGGTTAGTCTCTCATGTTTATTTACATCTGTATCCTGTCTAAGTGTAATGTTGGTTAGTCTCTCACGTTTATTTACATCTGTATCCTGTCTAAGTGTAATGTTGGTTAGTCTCTCATGTTTATTTACATCTGTATCCTGTCTAAGTGTAATGTTGGTTGGTCTCTCATGTTTATTTACATCTGTATCCTGTCTAAGTGTAATGTTGGTTAGTCTCTCACGTTTATTTACACCTGTATCCTGTCTAAGTGTAATGTTGGTTAGTCTCTCACGTTTATTGTGTAATGCTGTTTAGTCTCTCACGTTTATTTACATCTGTATCCTGTCTAAGTGTAATGTTGGTTAGTCTCTCACGTTTATTTACATCTGTATCCTGTCCAAGTGTAATGTTGGTTAGTCTCTCACGTTTATTTACATCTGTATCCTGTCTAAGTGTAATGTTAGTCTCACATTTATTTACATCTGTATCCTGTCTAAGTGTAATGTTGGTTAGTCTCTCACGTTTATTTACATCTGTATCCTGTCTAAGTGTAATGTTGGTTAGTCTCTCACGTTTATTTACATCTGTATCCTGTCTAAGTGTAATGTTGGTCTCTCACGTTTATTTACATCTGTATCCTGTCTAAGTGTAATGTTGGTCTCTCACGTTTATTTACATCTGTATCCTGTCTAAGTGTAATGTTGGTTAGTCTCTCACGTTTATTTACACCTGTATCCTGTCTAAGTGTAATGTTGGTTAGTCTCTCACGTTTATTGTGTAATGCTGTTTAGTCTCTCACGTTTATTTACATCTGTATCCTGTCTAAGTGTAATGTTGGTTAGTCTCTCACGTTTATTTACATCTGTATCCTGTCCAAGTGTAATGTTGGTTAGTCTCTCACGTTTATTTACATCTGTATCCTGTCTAAGTGTAATGTTAGTCTCTCACGTTTATTTACATCTGTATCCTGTCTAAGTGTAATGTTGGTTAGTCTCTCACGTTTATTTACATCTGTATCCTGTCTAAGTGTAATGTTGGTTAGTCTCTCACGTTTATTTACATCTGTATCCTGTCTAAGTGTAATGTTGGTCTCTCACGTTTATTTACATCTGTATCCTGTCTAAGTGTAATGTTGGTATCTCACGTTTATTTACATCTGTATCCTGTGTAAGTGTAATGTTAGTCTCTCACGTTTATTTACATCTGTATCCTGTCTAAGTGTAATGTTAGTCTCTCACGTTTATTTACATCTCTATCCTGTCTAAGTGTAATGTTATTCTCTCACGTTTATTTACATCTGTATCCTGTCTAAGTGTAATGTTAGTCTCTCACGTTTATTTACATCTGTATCCTGTCTAAGTGTAATGTTAGTCTCTCACGTTTATTTACATCTCTATCCTGTCTAAGTGTAATGTTAGTCTCTCACGTTTATTTACATCTGTATCCTGTCTAAGTGTAATGTTAGTCTCTCACGTTTATTTACATCTGTATCCTGTCTAAGTGTAATGTTGGTTAGTCTCTCACATTTATTTACATCTGTATCCTGTCTAAGTGTAATGTTGGTTAGTCTCTCACGTTTATTTACATCTGTATCTTGTCTAAGTGTAATGTTGGTCTCTCACGTTTATTTACATCTCTATCCTGTCTAAGTGTAATGTTAGTCTCTCACGTTTATTTACATCTGTATCCTGTCTAAGTGTAATGTTAGTTAGTCTCTTACTATCACCTATCTACAAGTTGGAGGGGGTCTTATTCTTGCTTGAAGCTACAAGTGATGCTAGTCATTGAAGAGTGCATGCATGATTGTTGTTTAAAGTGAATACATTTCAGTTATATCATAGTGAGACTAAGTTACTCCTGATACTGAAAAGTGTTGGCAGTAACTAGGGATGATGTCACATAGTCGTACCATATCATTATGTTATGGAATTTACCTGTCTACATATTATAGGTGTCACTATATAAAGCAATGGCTTATTAAATTGAAAATCTTTTGTACTCCAAACATGTTTCTTGTAAGATATCTCTTACAGACTGCATGCAATGTGTATATTGAGACAATTTTAAAAATTGAATACTTTTCTTGGATAGAGTTTATTTTCCTGGTATTGTTTGAAATATTACATTTTATTATGTTACTGTTTATCTATCAGTTATTCAATGACAATTGTTTCCCACCAGAATCATAAACAAAGAAATGTGATACCGTTGATGAAGATTAGAATTATTGGATGTTGTAGAAAAGATACAGATAGTCAAATATGTGAGTTATTTATAAATAGGATTGGGGGCCGTCGTGGCTGTGATCATATGGTAGTTGGATTTACAGCTACCTATGCAATCAGTGCCTATCATCACTAAAGTTGTGAGTTCGAACCCCATTCATGGCAAGGTGTACTCGATACAACATCATGTGATATATTTGTCAGTGACTTGCGACAGGTCAGTAGTTATCTCCGGGTACTCCGGTTTCCTCCACCAATAAAACTGACCGCTATGATATAACTGAAATATTGTTGAAAGTGGCATTAAACACCATAGACCTATAAATAGATTTAATTAAACATTTTAAATGCCAATCTGACTCAAAAGTTGCAGTTGGCAATTTGTTTTTTCAAAGCAGATTTCAGGGAAACATTTTATTTTGAAATAAAAAAAATTGTCAAGAATAATTATAAATTACATTTTGAACCTTTTTTGGATGAGGTAGATCGGCAAACAGGAAACATACAGGTTTTCTGAATTTGTATAAAAGTTCCTACATAGAGAGTGTGAAATATAATACACAAATATGACCCAGAAACTTTGAAAACATATTTAGAGATTTATATACTGGCAGTTGTAAAATATCTTTGTTATGACTCGGGGGGGGGTTGTCATAGTCATGATCGTATATTAGTTGGATTTACAACTACCTATGCAATCAGTGCCTATCACCACTAACTTTGTGAGTTTGATCCCTGGTAATGGTGAGGTGTACTCGATACAACATTATGCGATAAAGTTTGTCAGTGACTTGCGCAGGCCAGTGGTTTTCTCTGGGTATTCCTGTTGACTTACAGCCATGATATTAGTGAAATATTGTTGAAAGCAGTGGTAAACACCATTACTCTAACCCTTGTTATGACTCGTATTTTGCTATAAATATCGAATAAATAACGAGAATAAATTTAAACAACTATCTATCAATCATTGGAATAAGAAGTGGCATCTAGAAGTAATTATAAATATCATGTTTATTTATGTGTAGTAGCAGGGAAATGTGATGATGTTAAGTATGCCTTAATTAATGAAATATTGGCACATTAAGCCATCATGTGACTTGTACCAATTAAAAAATGTCAGAAATAACCTTATTATAAAAATTTGATAGTGGAAAAAAACCCAATAAAAATAACAATCATATTGTTTATGTGTTAAATTGTTGTGAGAATTTGAATGTTATATTTGACTGTCGTGATCGTATGGTAGTTGGATTTACAACTACCTATCCAATCAGTGCCTATCACCATTAATGTTATGAGTTCGAATCTTGCTCATGGCGAGGTGTACAACATTATGTGATAAAGTTTGTCAGTGACTTGCGGCAGGTCAGTGGTTTTCTCTGGAAACTATGGTTTCCTCCAACCAATAAAACCCACCGCCACGATATAACTGAAATATATTGGAAAGTGGCATTAAACACCATAAAACCAACCTAATATATTTGTTACAGCTTCATTGTTAACAATATGGAGACCAACATCAGCCCATACAGATCTAACAGAAGGGAAACGGTATAAAGTTTATAGTCTTACAGCCTCAACATCCAGGTATTAATTCTACACTTTTTTATAATTATCACATTTGTTCATGTTTTTATTGTTGAAAGCTAATTATTTACCAATTTTTTTTTTAAATACATGTCTTTTTTGCATGCTTGCAACAAATGACAGGTATAATTTATTTAACTTCAATGTAAATTATTACAATGACTAGTTTAGTTGCTGTAGTCTAAGCATTTTATTGTCTATACAAAATACTAACCTGTTATTATATAGATATAGATTTACACCAACAACATGATAAAAAAACCAACCATTAATTAGGTATAAATTTACCGTATACATAGACAATATTAAGCACATATGTATATTGTCAGCAAATGTGAAATTTATTTGTTCTTTCCTGGAAAACAGAAACAAAACATTGACAGAGACTTGCTATTCTTCCTCTTTCTAAAGTTTATAAAAATAAACTTTATATTTCTTGACAATTTTATGTATATTTTGTTTATATTTCAAAAATAAAATTGTTAAATTTACACACAAAAAGAAATAAATCATTGGACATTTTGTTTGAATTTCCTATTTGGTGTTTGTCCACAGCGTGGTCCTTGTTCCACCAGTGTTTTTTGCTCTTTTTTCTAGATAAGACGAAAGGTAACAGGAGATGTTATATATCAAGTAGATGTATAAAGCGAAGGTTTATATGTACACCTTTATAAGAGGTGGTAAATGCACTGATTACAGTATAAATACTGATAATGGCTGTTTTTCTATTGGTACTATGGATTTCATCATCACTAAACATGATTGCCACAATATAACAGAAAAAATTGTGGAATTAACATGAAGCTACCATCCAAGGGAAGACATGGTTTCCATAGTAACAAGGTTTTTTTGACTGAATGTGGTGTTATTTTGATTGATACAATTTAATTATATTTTATTTCCTTTCAGATCAAGATCTGCACAAAGAGGGGTACAACTTACAGCTACAAAACAAACCTATTTTAAACCATTACCTTTAGATGACAATATTCTAGATCTTGTATATGAACCAAGAGAGGTATTAAATGTAGTAATTACTGTCATAAGTGTACAAAGGTAGTGCAAATCAGGTTATGGTGTAGTTGCATACAAAATGTTTGAATTAGATTTTTTAGATATTTTTGGTCTTCCCTCAGCATGATTCTAACACTTTGATGTATAGGATATTTCAAATCAAGCAGTCACAGGAAATAAATATTTCAATTGTCTTAAGCCAGTGATAACCATACAATGTGTCTACTTCATTGGATCCCCAAAGGATATATGTACGTTTTAAACCTGAAATTTTTTAAACAGCTTTTCAGACTATTTAATGTGTAGTAGAATATGTCCAAGAGGCACATATATACAGAGTATATTTCTGCTGCCATTTTGTTTTAATTTATTAAGTAAATATGTATCCTTGTGTTATCGGTTCTCAATAAAATACCAAACATGTTTGTCCACTTTCATGTATGCACAATAAAAACCTATAATTTTGTTTACATTGTTTTATCCTACGTTTTTCTTCATTTACATTCTATCCCTATGTATGCCTTAATAATATTTCACTCCAGATCGATGATTTTCATGTGTGCTAATTTCTGACATTTTGTGTACTACGTCATCTGTTCTCGATAAGTGTATACGTGTATGTATGGTGGGAATTTTTCACAGCTATTCTTCCGTTATACATGACTTGCGTGTACTTGACCTTCATTTCAGCTCACCTTTTTGTTTACATTGATAACCGGGATTTTCTGAGGGAAAATGGGGAAGTTGGTCTAAATTTGGGAATAAGAGAACTTGGGGTAGAAGGAAACTATGTTTATTGACATACCTTAATACGTAACATGGTGATTTTTTTGCTTTAATCAAGGGAGGTGGTGTTCTGTAGGTAAAATCCAAGCGAACAGAAGACACGTGCGATTTCACGAAATCTGTCAAATTGCACACACGCAAAACTATCGAAAATAGATTACTATTGAGAACTGATAACGGCACAATATATAATATTCTGTATTTTTTACAGACATCAACAAAAGAAGATTTAATTAGGAAGAGGCCTACCTATGGAGAAATAGATGTTGTAGGGATTGTTATAGATGTCAGTAATACTAACATTGAACACAGGTAATATTGTTTATATTGTTTCTATTCATTCTACTCCAGTTAGGGAGTGGGTATTACTTAACACAATTTTTCAGACATGTATTGTTTGATGAAATGATGGTGATGACTGCTTGGTACAAGACCAACTGTATTTTTCTACATGTAGCACTATCTAGCTCACTTAAAAACAGTCCACTGGTAGAAATGTTGCTAATTTCTGACTCATCTGTTCTTTGCTCATACTTTTTAATGGTGAGTATTAGCAAATACTAATTTTATAGTCTTTGGTTTATCCTGACTGTGCATTGGAAACTAACTACAAGATTAAAGTGTGTGGTTTATTTATTATTGAAGGAGAAAACCTTGTTTAATATACAAAAGTTCTCAGTCTTGTGTAAAACACTGGTAGAGCAGTTCATGTTTATTTTTCTATTGATATATTTCAAGCTAGTTGGTCTCGTACAAAACAGATGTCATCATCATCTTATCAAAAAGCTAAGGCTTTTTGTAAAGCTGTTGGTCTAGTAACACAAGGATAGTATCATCATCTTATCAAAAAGGTAAGGCTTTTTGTAAAGCTGTTGGTCTAGTAACACAAGGATAGTATCATCATCTTATCACAAAGCTAAGGCTGTTTGTAAAGCTGTTGGTCTAGTAACACAAGGATAGTATCATCATCTTATCACAAAGCTAAGGCTGTTTGTAAAGCTGTTGGTCTAGTAACACAAGGATAGTATCATCATCTTATCTAAAAGCTAAGGCTGTAAAGCTGTTGGTCTAGTAACACAAGGATAGTATCATCATCTTATCTAAAAGCTAAGGCTCTTTGTAAAGCTGTTGGTCTAGTAACACAAGGATAGTATCATCATCTTATCTAAAAGCTAAGGCTCTTTGTAAAGCTGTTGGTCTAGTAACACAAGGATAGTATCATCATCTTATCTAAAAGCTAAGGCTGTAAAGCTGTTGGTCTAGTAACACAAGGATAGTATCATCATCTTATCTAAAAGCTAAGGCTCTTTGTAAAGCTGTTGGTCTAGTAACACAAGGATAGTATCATCATCTTATCTAAAAGCTAAGGCTGTTTGTAAAGCTGTTGGTCTAGTAACACAAGGATAGTATCATCATCTTATCTAAAAGCTAAGACTCTTTGTAAAGCTGTTGGTCTAGTAACACAAGGATAGTATCATCATCTTATCTAAAAGCTAAGGCTCTTTGTAAAGCTGTTGGTCTAGTAACACAAGGATAGTATCATCATCTTATCTAAAAGCTAAGGCTTTTGTAAAGCTGTTGGTCTAGTAACACAAGGATAGTATCATCATCTTATCTAAAAGCTAAGGCTGTTTGTAAAGCTGTTGGTCTAGTAACACAAGGATAGTATCATCATCTTATCTAAAAGCTAAGGCTGTAAAGTTGTTGGTCTAGTAACACAAGGATAGTATCATCATCTTATCTAAAAGCTAAGGCTGTAAAGCTGTTGGTCTAGTAACACAAGGATAGTATCATCATCTTATCTAAAAGCTAAGGCTCTTTGTAAAGCTGTTGGTCTAGTAACACAAGGATAGTATCATCATCTTATCTAAAAGCTAAGGCTGTTTGTAAAGCTGTTGGTCTAGTAACACAAGGATAGTATCATCATCTTATCTAAAAGCTAAAGCTCTTTGTAAAGCTGTTGGTCTAGTAACACAAGGATAGTATCATCATCTTATCTAAAAGCTAAGGCTGTTTGTAAAGCTGTTGGTCTAGTAACAAAAGGATAGTATCATCATCTTATCTAAAAGCTAAGGCTGTAAAACTGTTGGTCTAGTAACACAAGGATAGTATCATCATCTTATCTAAAAGCTAAGGCTGTTTGTAAAGCTGTTGGTCTAGTAACACAAGGATAGTATCATCATCTTATCTAAAAGCTAAGGCTCTTTGTAAAGCTGTTGGTCTAGTAACACAAGGATAGTATCATCATCTTATCTAAAAGCTAAGGCTGTAAATCTGTTGGTCTAGTAACAAAAGGATAGTATCATCATCTTATCTAAAAGCTAAGTCTGTAAAACTGTTGGTCTAGTAACACAAGGATAGTATCATCATCTTATCTAAAAGCTAAAGCTGTAAAGCTGTTGGTCTAGTAACACAAGGATAGTATCATCATCTTATCTAAAAGCTAAGGCTGTTTGTAAAGCTGTTGGTCTAGTAACACAAGGATAGTATCATCATCTTATCTAAAAGCTAAGGCTGTAAAGCTGTTGGTCTAGTAACACAAGGATAGTATCATCATCTTGTCTAAAAGCTAAGGCTGTAAAGCTGTTGGTCTAGTAACACAAGGATAGTATCATCATCTTATCTAAAAGCTAAGGCTGTTTGTAAAGCTGTTGGTCTAGTAACACAATGATAGTATCATCTTATCTAAAAGCTAAGGCTGTTTGTAAAGCTGTTGGTCTAGTAACACAAGGATAGTATCATCATCTTATCTAAAAGCTAAGGCTGTTTGTAAAGCTGTTGGTCTAGTAACACAAGGATAGTATCATCATCTTATCTAAAAGCTAAGGCTTTTTGTAAAGCTGTTGGTCTAGTAACAAAAGGATAGTATCATCATCTTATCTAAAAGCTAAGGCTGTTTGTAAAGCTGTTGGTCTAGTAACACAAGGATAGTATCATCATCTTATCTAAAAGCTAAGGCTCTTTGTAAAGCTGTTGGTCTAGTAACAAAAGGATAGTATCATCATCTTATCTAAAAGCTAAGGCTGTTTGTAAAGCTGTTGGTCTAGTAACACAAGGATAGTATCATCATCTTATCTAAAAGCTAAGGCTGTAAAGCTGTTGGTCTAGTAACAAAAGGATAGTATCATCATCTTATCTAAAAGCTAAGGCTTTTTGTAAAGCTGTTGGTCTAGTAACACAAGGATAGTATCATCATCTTATCTAAAAGCTAAGGCTTTTGTAAAGCTGTTGGTCTAGTAACAAAAGGATAGTATCATCATCTTATCTAAAAGCTAAGGCTTTTGTAAAGCTGTTGGTCTAGTAACAAAAGGATAGTATCATCATCTTATCTAAAAGCTAAGGCTCTTTGTAAAGCTGTTGGTCTAGTAACACAAGGATAGTATCATCATCTTATCTAAAAGCTAAGGCTTTTGTAAAGCTGTTGGTCTAGTAACACAAGGATAGTATCATCATCTTATCTAAAAGCTAAGGCTTTTGTAAAGCTGTTGGTCTAGTAACACAAGGATAGTATCATTATCTTATCTAAAAGCTAAGGCTTAGCTTTTGTAAAGCTGTTGGTCTAGTAACACAAGGATAGTATCATCATCTTATCTAAAAGCTAAGGCTCTTTGTAAAGCTGTTGGTCTAGTAACAAAAGGATAGTATCATCATCTTATCTAAAAGCTAAGGCTCTTTGTAAAGCTGTTGGTCTAGTAACACAAGGATAGTATCATCATCTTATCTAAAAGCTAAGGCTGTAAAGCTGTTGGTCTAGTAACACAAGGATAGTATCATCATCTTATCTAAAAGCTAAGACTCTTTGTAAAACTGTTGGTCTAGTAACACAAGGATAGTATCATCATCTTATCTAAAAGCTAAGGCTCTTTGTAAAGCTGTTGGTCTAGTAACACAAGGATAGTATCATCATCTTATCTAAAAGCTAAGGCTTTTGTAAAGCTGTTGGTCTAGTAACACAAGGATAGTATCATCATCTTATCTAAAAGCTAAGGCTTTTGTAAAGCTGTTGGTCTAGTAACACAAGGATAGTATCATCATCTTATCTAAAAGCTAAGACTCTTTGTAAAGCTGTTGGTCTAGTAACACAAGGATAGTATCATCATCTTATCTAAAAGCTAAGGCTGTAAAACTGTTGGTCTAGTAACACAAGGATAGTATCATCATCTTATCTAAAAGCTAAGGCTCTTTGTAAAGCTGTTGGTCTAGTAACACAAGGATAGTATCATCATCTTATCTAAAAGCTAAGGCTTTTGTAAAGCTGTTGGTCTAGTAACACAAGGATAGTATCATCATCTTATCTAAAAACTAAGGCTTTTGTAAAGCTGTTGGTCTAGTAACACAAGGATAGTATCATCATCTTATCTAAAAGCTAAGGCTGTAAAGCTGTTGGTCTAGTAACACAAGGATAGTATCACCATCTTATCTAAAAGCTAAGGCTGTAAAGCTGTTGGTCTAGTAACAAAAGGATAGTATCATCATCTTACCTAAAAGCTAAGGCTTTTTGTAAAGCTGTTGGTCTAGTAACACAAGGATAGTATCATCATCTTATCTAAAAGCTAAGGCTCTTTGTAAAGCTGTTGGTCTAGTAACAAAAGGATAGTATCATCATCTTATCTAAAAGCTAAGGCTGTAAAGCTGTTGGTCTAGTAACACAAGGATAGTATCATCATCTTATCTAAAAGCTAAGGCTCTTTGTAAAGCTGTTGGTCTAGTAACACAAGGATAGTATCATCATCTTATCTAAAAGCTAAGGCTCTTTGTAAAGCTGTTGGTCTAGTAACACAAGGATAGTATCATCATCTTATCTAAAAGCTAAGGCTCTTTGTAAAGCTGTTGGTCTAGTAACACAAGGATAGTATCATCATCTTATCTAAAAGCTAAGGCTCTTTGTAAAGCTGTTGGTCTAGTAACACACGGATAGTATCATCATCTTATCTAAAAGCTAAGGCTCTTTGTAAAGCTGTTGGTCTAGTAACACAAGGATAGTATCATCATCTTATCAAAAAGCTAAGGCTTTTTGTAAAGCTGTTGGTCTAGTAACACAAGGATAGTATCATCATCTTATCACAAAGCTAAGGCTGTTTGTAAAGCTGTTGGTCTAGTAACACAAGGATAGTATCATCATCTTATCTAAAACCTAAGGCTTTTTGTAAAGCTGTTGGTCTAGTAACAAAAGGATAGTATCATCATCTTATCTAAAAGCTAAGGCTGTTTGTAAAGCTGTTGGTCTAGTAACACAAGGATAGTATCATCATCTTATCTAAAAGCTAAGGCTGTAAAGCTGTTGGTCTAGTAACACAAGGATAGTATCATCATCTTATCTAAAAGCTAAGGCTGTAAAGCTGTTGGTCTAGTAACAAAAGGATAGTATCATCATCTTATCTAAAAGCTAAGGCTTTTTGTAAAGCTGTTGGTCTAGTAACACAATGATAGTATCATCATCTTATCTAAAAGCTAAGGCTGTTTGTAAAGCTGTTGGTCTAGTAACACAAGGATAGTATCATCATCTTATCTAAAAGCTAAGGCTGTTTGTAAAGCTGTTGGTCTAGTAACACAAGGATAGTATCATCATCTTATCTAAAAGCTAAGGCTTTTTGTAAAGCTGTTGGTCTAGTAACAAAAGGATAGTATCATCATCTTATCTAAAAGCTAAGGCTGTTTGTAAAGCTGTTGGTCTAGTAACACAAGGATAGTATCATCATCTTATCTAAAAGCTAAGGCTCTTTGTAAAGCTGTTGGTCTAGTAACAAAAGGATAGTATCATCATCTTATCTAAAAGCTAAGGCTGTTTGTAAAGCTGTTGGTCTAGTAACACAAGGATAGTATCATCATCTTATCTAAAAGCTAAGGCTGTAAAGCTGTTGGTCTAGTAACAAAAGGATAGTATCATCATCTTATCTAAAAGCTAAGGCTTTTTGTAAAGCTGTTGGTCTAGTAACACAAGGATAGTATCATCATCTTATCTAAAAGCTAAGGCTTTTGTAAAGCTGTTGGTCTAGTAACAAAAGGATAGTATCATCATCTTATCTAAAAGCTAAGGCTTTTGTAAAGCTGTTGGTCTAGTAACAAAAGGATAGTATCATCATCTTATCTAAAAGCTAAGGCTCTTTGTAAAGCTGTTGGTCTAGTAACACAAGGATAGTATCATCATCTTATCTAAAAGCTAAGGCTTTTGTAAAGCTGTTGGTCTAGTAACACAAGGATAGTATCATCATCTTATCTAAAAGCTAAGGCTTTTGTAAAGCTGTTGGTCTAGTAACACAAGGATAGTATCATTATCTTATCTAAAAGCTAAGGCTTAGCTTTTGTAAAGCTGTTGGTCTAGTAACACAAGGATAGTATCATCATCTTATCTAAAAGCTAAGGCTCTTTGTAAAGCTGTTGGTCTAGTAACAAAAGGATAGTATCATCATCTTATCTAAAAGCTAAGGCTCTTTGTAAAGCTGTTGGTCTAGTAACACAAGGATAGTATCATCATCTTATCTAAAAGCTAAGGCTGTAAAGCTGTTGGTCTAGTAACACAAGGATAGTATCATCATCTTATCTAAAAGCTAAGACTCTTTGTAAAACTGTTGGTCTAGTAACACAAGGATAGTATCATCATCTTATCTAAAAGCTAAGGCTCTTTGTAAAGCTGTTGGTCTAGTAACACAAGGATAGTATCATCATCTTATCTAAAAGCTAAGGCTTTTGTAAAGCTGTTGGTCTAGTAACACAAGGATAGTATCATCATCTTATCTAAAAGCTAAGGCTTTTGTAAAGCTGTTGGTCTAGTAACACAAGGATAGTATCATCATCTTATCTAAAAGCTAAGACTCTTTGTAAAGCTGTTGGTCTAGTAACACAAGGATAGTATCATCATCTTATCTAAAAGCTAAG
Source organism: Bathymodiolus brooksi (assembly GCA_963680875.1). NCBI lineage: Eukaryota > Metazoa > Mollusca > Bivalvia > Mytilida > Modiolidae > Bathymodiolus > Bathymodiolus brooksi. The sequence continues at coordinate 117,775,984 of OY804577.1, forward strand.
GCTGTAAAACTGTTGGTCTAGTAACACAAGGATAGTATCATCATCTTATCTAAAAGCTAAGGCTCTTTGTAAAGCTGTTGGTCTAGTAACACAAGGATAGTATCATCATCTTATCTAAAAGCTAAGGCTTTTGTAAAGCTGTTGGTCTAGTAACACAAGGATAGTATCATCATCTTATCTAAAAACTAAGGCTTTTGTAAAGCTGTTGGTCTAGTAACACAAGGATAGTATCATCATCTTATCTAAAAGCTAAGGCTGTAAAGCTGTTGGTCTAGTAACACAAGGATAGTATCACCATCTTATCTAAAAGCTAAGGCTGTAAAGCTGTTGGTCTAGTAACAAAAGGATAGTATCATCATCTTACCTAAAAGCTAAGGCTTTTTGTAAAGCTGTTGGTCTAGTAACACAAGGATAGTATCATCATCTTATCTAAAAGCTAAGGCTCTTTGTAAAGCTGTTGGTCTAGTAACAAAAGGATAGTATCATCATCTTATCTAAAAGCTAAGGCTGTAAAGCTGTTGGTCTAGTAACACAAGGATAGTATCATCATCTTATCTAAAAGCTAAGGCTCTTTGTAAAGCTGTTGGTCTAGTAACACAAGGATAGTATCATCATCTTATCTAAAAGCTAAGGCTCTTTGTAAAGCTGTTGGTCTAGTAACACAAGGATAGTATCATCATCTTATCTAAAAGCTAAGGCTCTTTGTAAAGCTGTTGGTCTAGTAACACAAGGATAGTATCATCATCTTATCTAAAAGCTAAGGCTCTTTGTAAAGCTGTTGGTCTAGTAACACACGGATAGTATCATCATCTTATCTAAAAGCTAAGGCTCTTTGTAAAGCTGTTGGTCTAGTAACACAAGGATAGTATCATCATCTTATCAAAAAGCTAAGGCTTTTTGTAAAGCTGTTGGTCTAGTAACACAAGGATAGTATCATCATCTTATCACAAAGCTAAGGCTGTTTGTAAAGCTGTTGGTCTAGTAACACAAGGATAGTATCATCATCTTATCTAAAACCTAAGGCTTTTTGTAAAGCTGTTGGTCTAGTAACAAAAGGATAGTATCATCATCTTATCTAAAAGCTAAGGCTGTTTGTAAAGCTGTTGGTCTAGTAACACAAGGATAGTATCATCATCTTATCTAAAAGCTAAGGCTGTAAAGCTGTTGGTCTAGTAACACAAGGATAGTATCATCATCTTATCTAAAAGCTAAGGCTGTAAAGCTGTTGGTCTAGTAACAAAAGGATAGTATCATCATCTTATCTAAAAGCTAAGGCTTTTTGTAAAGCTGTTGGTCTAGTAACACAAGGATAGTATCATCATCTTATCTAAAAGCTAAGGCTTTTGTAAAGCTGTTGGTCTAGTAACAAAAGGATAGTATCATCATCTTATCTAAAAGCTAAGGCTGTAAAGCTGTTGGTCTAGTAACAAAAGGATAGTATCATCATCTTATCTAAAAGCTAAGGCTTTTGTAAAGCTGTTGGTCTAGTAACAAAAGGATAGTATCATCATCTTATCTAAAAGCTAAGGCTTTTGTAAAGCTGTTGGTCTAGTAACACACGGATAGTATCATCATCTTATCTAAAAGCTAAGGCTTTTGTAAAGCTGTTGGTCTAGTAACACAAGGATAGTATCATTATCTTATCTAAAAGCTAAGGCTTAGCTTTTGTAAAGCTGTTGGTCTAGTAACACAAGGATAGTATCATCATCTTATCTAAAAGCTAAGGCTCTTTGTAAAGCTGTTGGTCTAGTAACAAAAGGATAGTATCATCATCTTATCTAAAAGCTAAGGCTCTTTGTAAAGCTGTTGGTCTAGTAACACAAGGATAGTATCATCATCTTATCTAAAAGCTAAGGCTGTAAAGCTGTTGGTCTAGTAACACAAGGATAGTATCATCATCTTATCTAAAAGCTAAGACTCTTTGTAAAGCTGTTGGTCTAGTAACACAAGGATAGTATCATCATCTTATCTAAAAGCTAAGGCTGTAAAACTGTTGGTCTAGTAACACAAGGATAGTATCATCATCTTATCTAAAAGCTAAGGCTCTTTGTAAAGCTGTTGGTCTAGTAACACAAGGATAGTATCATCATCTTATCTAAAAGCTAAGGCTTTTGTAAAGCTGTTGGTCTAGTAACACAAGGATAGTATCATCATCTTATCTAAAAACTAAGGCTTTTGTAAAGCTGTTGGTCTAGTAACACAAGGATAGTATCATCATCTTATCTAAAAGCTAAGGCTGTAAAGCTATTGGTCTAGTAACACAAGGATAGTATCACCATCTTATCTAAAAGCTAAGGCTGTAAAGCTGTTGGTCTAGTAACAAAAGGATAGTATCATCATCTTACCTAAAAGCTAAGGCTTTTTGTAAAGCTGTTGGTCTAGTAACACAAGGATAGTATCATCATCTTATCTAAAAGCTAAGGCTCTTTGTAAAGCTGTTGGTCTAGTAACAAAAGGGTAGTATCATCATCTTATCTAAAAGCTAAGGCTGTAAAGCTGTTGGTCTAGTAACACAAGGATAGTATCATCATCTTATCTAAAAGCTAAGGCTCTTTGTAAAGCTGTTGGTCTAGTAACACAAGGATAGTATCATCATCTTATCTAAAAGCTAAGGCTGTTTGTAAAGCTGTTGGTCTAGTAACACAAGGATAGTATCATCATCTTATCTAAAAGCTAAGGCTCTTTGTAAAGCTGTTGGTCTAGTAACACAAGGATAGTATCATCATCTTATCTAAAAGCTAAGGCTCTTTGTAAAGCTGTTGGTCTAGTAACACACGGATAGTATCATCATCTTATCTAAAAGCTAAGGCTCTTTGTAAAGCTGTTGGTCTAGTAACACAAGGATAGTATCATCATCTTATCAAAAAGCTCAGGCTTTTTGTAAAGCTGTTGGTCTAGTAACACAAGGATAGTATCATCATCTTATCACAAAGCTAAGGCTGTTTGTAAAGCTGTTGGTCTAGTAACACAAGGATAGTATCATCATCTTATCTAAAACCTAAGGCTTTTTGTAAAGCTGTTGGTCTAGTAACAAAAGGATAGTATCATCATCTTATCTAAAAGCTAAGGCTGTAAAGCTGTTGGTCTAGTAACACAAGGATAGTATCATCATCTTATCTAAAAGCTAAGGCTGTAAAGCTGTTGGTCTAGTAACACAAGGATAGTATCATCATCTTATCTAAAAGCTAAGGCTGTAAAGCTGTTGGTCTAGTAACAAAAGGATAGTATCATCATCTTATCTAAAAGCTAAGGCTGTTTGTAAAGCTGTTGGTCTAGTAACAAAAGGATAGTATCATCATCTTATCTAAAAGCTAAGGCTGTTTGTAAAGCTGTTGGTCTAGTAACACAAGGATAGTATCATCATCTTATCTAAAAGCTAAGGCTCTTTGTAAAGCTGTTGGTCTAGTAACACAAGGATAGTATCATCATCTTATCAAAAAGCTAAGGCTTTTTGTAAAGCTGTTGGTCTAGTAACACAAGGATAGTATCATCATCTTATCACAAAGCTAAGGCTGTTTGTAAAGCTGTTGGTCTAGTAACACAAGGATAGTATCATCATCTTATCTAAAAGCTAAGGCTTTTTGTAAAGCTGTTGGTCTAGTAACAAAAGGATAGTATCATCATCTTATCTAAAAGCTAAGGCTCTTTGTAAAGCTGTTGGTCTAGTAACACAAGGATAGTATCATCATCTTATCTAAAAGCTAAAGCTTTTGTAAATCTGTTGGTCTAGTAACACAAGGATAGTATCATCATCTTATCTAAAAGCTAAAGCTTTTGTAAATCTGTTGGTCTAGTAACACAAGGATAGTATCATCATCTTATCTAAAAGCTAAGTCTTAGCTATTGTAAAGCTGTTGGTCTAGTAACACAAGGATAGTATCATCATCTTATCTAAAAGCTAAGGCTCTTTGTAAAGCTGTTGGTCTAGTAACACAAGGATAGTATCATCATCTTATCTAAAAGCTAAGGCTCTTTGTAAAGCTGTTGGTCTAGTAACACAAGGATAGTATCATCATCTTATCTAAAAGCTAAGGCTCTTTGTAAAGCTGTTGGTCTAGTAACACAAGGATAGTATCATCATCTTATCTAAAAGCTAAGGCTCTTTGTAAAGCTGTTGGTCTAGTAACACAAGGATAGTATCATCATCTTATCTAAAAGCTAAAGCTGTAAAGCTGTTGGTCTAGTAACACACGGATAGTATCATCATCTTATCTAAAAGCTAAGGCTCTTTGTAAAGCTGTTGGTCTAGTAACACAAGGATAGTATCATCATCTTATCAAAAAGCTAAGGCTTTTTGTAAAGCTGTTGGTCTAGTAACACAAGGATAGTATCATCATCTTATCACAAAGCTAAGGCTGTTTGTAAAGCTGTTGGTCTAGTAACACAAGGATAGTATCATCATCTTATCTAAAACCTAAGGCTTTTTGTAAAGCTGTTGGTCTAGTAACAAAAGGATAGTATCATCATCTTATCTAAAAGCTAAGGCTGTAAAGCTGTTGGTCTAGTAACACAAGGATAGTATCATCATCTTATCTAAAAGCTAAGGCTGTAAAGCTGTTGGTCTAGTAACACAAGGATAGTATCATCATCTTATCTAAAAGCTAAGGCTGTAAAGCTGTTGGTCTAGTAACAAAAGGATAGTATCATCATCTTATCTAAAAGCTAAGGCTGTTTGTAAAGCTGTTGGTCTAGTAACAAAAGGATAGTATCATCATCTTATCTAAAAGCTAAGGCTGTTTGTAAAGCTGTTGGTCTAGTAACACAAGGATAGTATCATCATCTTATCTAAAAGCTAAGGCTCTTTGTAAAGCTGTTGGTCTAGTAACACAAGGATAGTATCATCATCTTATCAAAAAGCTAAGGCTTTTTGTAAAGCTGTTGGTCTAGTAACACAAGGATAGTATCATCATCTTATCACAAAGCTAAGGCTGTTTGTAAAGCTGTTGGTCTAGTAACACAAGGATAGTATCATCATCTTATCTAAAAGCTAAGGCTTTTTGTAAAGCTGTTGGTCTAGTAACAAAAGGATAGTATCATCATCTTATCTAAAAGCTAAGGCTCTTTGTAAAGCTGTTGGTCTAGTAACACAAGGATAGTATCATCATCTTATCTAAAAGCTAAAGCTTTTGTAAATCTGTTGGTCTAGTAACACAAGGATAGTATCATCATCTTATCTAAAAGCTAAAGCATTTGTAAATCTGTTGGTCTAGTAACACAAGGATAGTATCATCATCTTATCTAAAAGCTAAGGCTTAGCTTTTGTAAAGCTGTTGGTCTAGTAACACAAGGATAGTATCATCATCTTATCTAAAAGCTAAGGCTCTTTGTAAAGCTGTTGGTCTAGTAACACAAGGATAGTATCATCATCTTATCTAAAAGCTAAGGCTCTTTGTAAAGCTGTTGGTCTAGTAACACAAGGATAGTATCATCATCTTATCTAAAAGCTAAGGCTCTTTGTAAAGCTGTTGGTCTAGTAACACAAGGATAGTATCATCATCTTATCTAAAAGCTAAGGCTCTTTGTAAAGCTGTTGGTCTAGTAACACAAGGATAGTATCATCATCTTATCTAAAAGCTAAAGCTGTAAAGCTGTTGGTCTAGTAACACACGGATAGTATCATCATCTTATCTAAAAGCTAAGGCTCTTTGTAAAGCTGTTGGTCTAGTAACACAAGGATAGTATCATCATCTTATCAAAAAGCTAAGGCTTTTTGTAAAGCTGTTGGTCTAGTAACACAAGGATAGTATCATCATCTTATCACAAAGCTAAGGCTGTTTGTAAAGCTGTTGGTCTAGTAACACAAGGATAGTATCATCATCTTATCTAAAACCTAAGGCTTTTTGTAAAGCTGTTGGTCTAGTAACAAAAGGATAGTATCATCATCTTATCTAAAAGCTAAGGCTGTAAAGCTGTTGGTCTAGTAACACAAGGATAGTATCATCATCTTATCTAAAAGCTAAGGCTGTAAAGCTGTTGGTCTAGTAACACAAGGATAGTATCATCATCTTATCTAAAAGCTAAGGCTGTAAAGCTGTTGGTCTAGTAACAAAAGGATAGTATCATCATCTTATCTAAAAGCTAAGGCTGTTTGTAAAGCTGTTGGTCTAGTAACAAAAGGATAGTATCATCATCTTATCTAAAAGCTAAGGCTGTTTGTAAAGCTGTTGGTCTAGTAACACAAGGATAGTATCATCATCTTATCTAAAAGCTAAGGCTCTTTGTAAAGCTGTTGGTCTAGTAACACAAGGATAGTATCATCATCTTATCAAAAAGCTAAGGCTTTTTGTAAAGCTGTTGGTCTAGTAACACAAGGATAGTATCATCATCTTATCACAAAGCTAAGGCTGTTTGTAAAGCTGTTGGTCTAGTAACACAAGGATAGTATCATCATCTTATCTAAAAGCTAAGGCTTTTTGTAAAGCTGTTGGTCTAGTAACAAAAGGATAGTATCATCATCTTATCTAAAAGCTAAGGCTCTTTGTAAAGCTGTTGGTCTAGTAACACAAGGATAGTATCATCATCTTATCTAAAAGCTAAAGCTTTTGTAAATCTGTTGGTCTAGTAACACAAGGATAGTATCATCATCTTATCTAAAAGCTAAAGCTTTTGTAAATCTGTTGGTCTAGTAACACAAGGATAGTATCATCATCTTATCTAAAAGCTAAGGCTTAGCTTTTGTAAAGCTGTTGGTCTAGTAACACAAGGATAGTATCATCATCTTATCTAAAAGCTAAGGCTCTTTGTAAAGCTGTTGGTCTAGTAACACAAGGATAGTATCATCATCTTATCTAAAAGCTAAGGCTTTTGTAAAGCTGTTGGTCTAGTAACACAAGGATAGTATCATCATCTTATCTAAAAACTAAGGCTTTTGTAAAGCTGTTGGTCTAGTAACAAAAGGATAGTATCATCATCTTATCTAAAAGCTAAGGCTGTTTGTAAAGCTGTTGGTCTAGTAACACAAGGATAGTATCATCATCTTATCTAAAAGCTAAGGCTCTTTGTAAAGCTGTTGGTCTAGTAACACAAGGATAGTATCATCATCTTATCTAAAAGCCAAGGCTCTTTGTAAAGCTGTTGGTCTAGTAACACAAGGATAGTATCATCATCTTATCTAAAAGCTAAGGCTCTTTGTAAAGCTGTTGGTCTAGTAACACAAGGATAGTATCATCATCTTATCTAAAAGCTAAGGCTTTTGTAAAGCTGTTGGTCTAGTAACACAAGGATAGTATCATCATCTTATCTAAAAGCTAAGGCTTTTGTAAAGCTGTTGGTCTAGTAACAAAAGGATAGTATCATCATCTTATCTAAAAGCTAAGGCTCTTTGTAAAGCTGTTGGTCTAGTAACACAAGGATAGTATCATCATCTTATCTAAAAGCTAAGGCTTTTGTAAAGCTGTTGGTCTAGTAACACAAGGATAGTATCATCATCTTATCTAAAAGCTAAGGCTGTAAAGCTGTTGGTCTAGTAACAAAAGGATAGTATCATCATCTTATCTAAAAGCTAAGGCTCTTTGTAAAGCTGTTGGTCTAGTAACACAAGGATAGTATCATCATCTTATCTAAAAGCTAAGGCTCTTTGTAAAGCTGTTGGTCTAGTAACACAAGGATAGTATCATCATCTTATCTAAAAGCTAAGGCTCTTTGTAAAGCTGTTGGTCTAGTAACACAAGGATAGTATCATCATCTTATCTAAAAGCTAAGGCTTTTGTAAAGCTGTTGGTCTAGTAACACAAGGATAGTATCATCATCTTATCTAAAAGCTAAGGCTGTTTGTAAAACTGTTGGTCTAGTAACACAAGGATAGTATCATCATCTTATCTAAAAGCTAAGGCTGTAAAGCTGTTGGTCTAGTAACACAAGGATAGTATCATCATCTTATCTAAAAGCTAAGGCTGTAAAGCTGTTGGTCTAGTAACACAAGGATAGTATCATCATCTTATCTAAAAGCTAAGGCTGTTTGTAAAGCTGTTGGTCTAGTAACACAAGGATAGTATCACCATCTTATCTAAAAGCTAAGGCTGTAAAGCTGTTGGTCTAGTAACAAAAGGATAGTATCATCATCTTATCTAAAAGCTAAGGCTCTTTGTAAAGCTGTTGGTCTAGTAACACAAGGATAGTATCATCATCTTATCTAAAAGCTAAGGCTCTTTGTAAAGCTGTTGGTCTAGTAACACAAGGATAGTATCATCATCTTATCTAAAAGCTAAGGCTCTTTGTAAAGCTGTTGGTCTAGTAACACAAGGATAGTATCATCATCTTATCTAAAAGCTAAGGCTCTTTGTAAAGCTGTTGGTCTAGTAACACACGGATAGTATCATCATCTTATCTAAAAGCTAAGGCTCTTTGTAAAGCTGTTGGTCTAGTAACACAAGGATAGTATCATCATCTTATCAAAAAGCTAAGGCTTTTTGTAAAGCTGTTGGTCTAGTAACACAAGGATAGTATCATCATCTTATCACAAAGCTAAGGCTGTTTGTAAAGCTGTTGGTCTAGTAACACAAGGATAGTATCATCATCTTATCTAAAACCTAAGGCTTTTTGTAAAGCTGTTGGTCTAGTAACAAAAGGATAGTATCATCATCTTATCTAAAAGCTAAGGCTGTAAAGCTGTTGGTCTAGTAACACAAGGATAGTATCATCATCTTATCTAAAAGCTAAGGCTGTAAAGCTGTTGGTCTAGTAACACAAGGATAGTATCATCATCTTATCTAAAACCTAAGGCTGTAAAGCTGTTGGTCTAGTAACAAAAGGATAGTATCATCATCTTATCTAAAAGCTAAGGCTGTTTGTAAAGCTGTTGGTCTAGTAACAAAAGGATAGTATCATCATCTTATCTAAAAGCTAAGGCTGTTTGTAAAGCTGTTGGTCTAGTAACACAAGGATAGTATCATCATCTTATCTAAAAGCTAAGGCTCTTTGTAAAGCTGTTGGTCTAGTAACACAAGGATAGTATCATCATCTTATCAAAAAGCTAAGGCTTTTTGTAAAGCTGTTGGTCTAGTAACACAAGGATAGTATCATCATCTTATCACAAAGCTAAGGCTGTTTGTAAAGCTGTTGGTCTAGTAACACAAGGATAGTATCATCATCTTATCTAAAAGCTAAGGCTTTTTGTAAAGCTGTTGGTCTAGTAACAAAAGGATAGTATCATCATCTTATCTAAAAGCTAAGGCTCTTTGTAAAGCTGTTGGTCTAGTAACACAAGGATAGTATCATCATCTTATCTAAAAGCTAAAGCTTTTGTAAATCTGTTGGTCAAGTAACACAAGGATAGTATCATCATCTTATCTAAAAGCTAAAGCTTTTGTAAATCTGTTGGTCTAGTAACACAAGGATAGTATCATCATCTTATCTAAAAGCTAAGGCTTAGCTTTTGTAAAGCTGTTGGTCTAGTAACACAAGGATAGTATCATCATCTTATCTAAAAGCTAAGGCTCTTTGTAAAGCTGTTGGTCTAGTAACACAAGGATAGTATCATCATCTTATCTAAAAGCTAAGGCTCTTTGTAAAGCTGTTGGTCTAGTAACACAAGGATAGTATCATCATCTTATCTAAAAGCTAAGGCTCTTTGTAAAGCTGTTGGTCTAGTAACACAAGGATAGTATCATCATCTTATCTAAAAGCTAAGGCTCTTTGTAAAGCTGTTGGTCTAGTAACACAAGGATAGTATCATCATCTTATCTAAAAGCTAAAGCTGTAAAGCTGTTGGTCTAGTAACACACGGATAGTATCATCATCTTATCTAAAAGCTAAGGCTCTTTGTAAAGCTGTTGGTCTAGTAACACAAGGATAGTATCATCATCTTATCAAAAAGCTAAGGCTTTTTGTAAAGCTGTTGGTCTAGTAACACAAGGATAGTATCATCATCTTATCACAAAGCTAAGGCTGTTTGTAAAGCTGTTGGTCTAGTAACACAAGGATAGTATCATCATCTTATCTAAAACCTAAGGCTTTTTGTAAAGCTGTTGGTCTAGTAACAAAAGGATAGTATCATCATCTTATCTAAAAGCTAAGGCTGTAAAGCTGTTGGTCTAGTAACACAAGGATAGTATCATCATCTTATCTAAAAGCTAAGGCTGTAAAGCTGTTGGTCTAGTAACACAAGGATAGTATCATCATCTTATCTAAAAGCTAAGGCTCTTTGTAAAGCTGTTGGTCTAGTAACACAAGGATAGTATCATCATCTTATCAAAAAGCTAAGGCTTTTTGTAAAGCTGTTGGTCTAGTAACACAAGGATAGTATCATCATCTTATCACAAAGCTAAGGCTGTTTGTAAAGCTGTTGGTCTAGTAACACAAGGATAGTATCATCATCTTATCTAAAAGCTAAGGCTTTTTGTAAAGCTGTTGGTCTAGTAACAAAAGGATAGTATCATCATCTTATCTAAAAGCTAAGGCTCTTTGTAAAGCTGTTGGTCTAGTAACACAAGGATAGTATCATCATCTTATCTAAAAGCTAAAGCTTTTGTAAATCTGTTGGTCTAGTAACACAAGGATAGTATCATCATCTTATCTAAAAGCTAAAGCTTTTGTAAATCTGTTGGTCTAGTAACACAAGGATAGTATCATCATCTTATCTAAAAGCTAAGGCTTAGCTTTTGTAAAGCTGTTGGTCTAGTAACACAAGGATAGTATCATCATCTTATCTAAAAGCTAAGGCTCTTTGTAAAGCTGTTGGTCTAGTAACACAAGGATAGTATCATCATCTTATCTAAAAGCTAAGGCTTTTGTAAAGCTGTTGGTCTAGTAACACAAGGATAGTATCATCATCTTATCTAAAAACTAAGGCTTTTGTAAAGCTGTTGGTCTAGTAACAAAAGGATAGTATCATCATCTTATCTAAAAGCTAAGGCTGTTTGTAAAGCTGTTGGTCTAGTAACACAAGGATAGTATCATCATCTTATCTAAAAGCTAAGGCTCTTTGTAAAGCTGTTGGTCTAGTAACACAAGGATAGTATCATCATCTTATCTAAAAGCCAAGGCTCTTTGTAAAGCTGTTGGTCTAGTAACACAAGGATAGTATCATCATCTTATCTAAAAGCTAAGGCTCTTTGTAAAGCTGTTGGTCTAGTAACACAAGGATAGTATCATCATCTTATCTAAAAGCTAAGGCTTTTGTAAAGCTGTTGGTCTAGTAACACAAGTATAGTATCATCATCTTATCTAAAAGCTAAGGCTTTTGTAAAGCTGTTGGTCTAGTAACAAAAGGATAGTATCATCATCTTATCTTAAAGCTAAGGCTCTTTGTAAAGCTGTTGGTCTAGTAACACAAGGATAGTATCATCATCTTATCTAAAAGCTAAGGCTTTTGTAAAGCTGTTGGTCTAGTAACAAAAGGATAGTATCATCATCTTATCTAAAAGCTAAGGCTGTAAAGCTGTTGGTCTAGTAACAAAAGGATAGTATCATCATCTTATCTAAAAGCTAAGGCTCTTTGTAAAGCTGTTGGTCTAGTAACACAAGGATAGTATCATCATCTTATCTAAAAGCTAAGGCTCTTTGTAAAGCTGTTGGTCTAGTAACACAAGGATAGTATCATCATCTTATCTAAAAGCTAAGGCTCTTTGTAAAGCTGTTGGTCTAGTAACACAAGGATAGTATCATCATCTTATCTAAAAGCTAAGGCTTTTGTAAAGCTGTTGGTCTAGTAACACAAGGATAGTATCATCATCTTATCTAAAAGCTAAGGCTGTTTGTAAAACTGTTGGTCTAGTAACACAAGGATAGTATCATCATCTTATCTAAAAGCTAAGGCTGTAAAGCTGTTGGTCTAGTAACACAAGGATAGTATCATCATCTTATCTAAAAGCTAAGGCTGTTTGTAAAGCTGTTGGTCTAGTAACACAAGGATAGTATCATCATCTTATCTAAAAGCTAAGGCTGTTTGTAAAGCTGTTGGTCTAGTAACACAAGGATAGTATCATCATCTTATCTAAAAGCTAAGGCTTTTTGTAAAGCTGTTGGTCTAGTAACAAAAGGATAGTATCATCATCTTATCTAAAAGCTAAGGCTGTTTGTAAAGCTGTTGGTCTAGTAACACAAGGATAGTATCATCATCTTATCTAAAAGCTAAGGCTGTAAAGCTGTTGGTCTAGTAGCACAAGGATAGTATCATCATCTTATCTAAAAGCTAAGGCTCTTTGTAAAGCTGTTGGTCTAGTAACAAAAGGATAGTATCATCATCTTATCTAAAAGCTAAGGCTGTTTGTAAAGCTGTTGGTCTAGTAACACAAGGATAGTATCATCATCTTATCTAAAAGCTAAGGCTTAGCTTTTGTAAAGCTGTTGGTCTAGTAACACAAGGATAGTATCATCATCTTATCTAAAAGCTAAAGCTGTAAAGCTGTTGGTCTAGTAACACAAGGATAGTATCATCATCTTATCTAAAAGCTAAGGCTCTTTGTAAAGCTGTTGGTCTAGTAATACAAGGATAATATCATCATCTTATCACAAAGCTAAGGCTGTTTGTAAAGCTGTTGGTCTAGTAACACAAGGATAGTATCATCATCTTATCTAAAAGCTAAGGCTGTAAAGCTGTTGGTCTAGTAGCACAAGGATAGTATCATCATCTTATCTAAAAGCTAAGGCTCTTTGTAAAGCTGTTGGTCTAGTAACAAATGGATAGTATCATCATCTTATCTAAAAGCTAAGGCTGTTTGTAAAGCTGTTGGTCTAGTAACACAAGGATAGTATCATCATCTTATCTAAAAGCTAAGGCTGTAAAGCTGTTGGTCTAGTAACACAAGGATAGTATCACCATCTTATCTAAAAGCTAAGGCTGTAAAGCTGTTGGTCTAGTAACAAAAGGATAGTATCATCATCTTATCTAAAAGCTAAGGCTTTTTGTAAAGCTGTTGGTCTAGTAACACAAGGATAGTATCATCATCTTATCTAAAAGCTAAGGCTCTTTGTAAAGCTGTTGGTCTAGTAACAAAAGGATAGTATCATCATCTTATCTAAAAGCTAAGGCTGTAAAGCTGTTGGTCTAGTAACAAAAGGATAGTATCATCATCTTATCTAAAAGTAACTTGTTCTCATTGTGATATTGCTGGAAAATTGTTCATTTTTCACTAAAAAAAACAATCACTCACTCACTCACTACTTTTAATTACCTGATAATTGATCTTATATCAATATATTTTTTGGGGATATTTTTGTGTCCTTATAATTGAAATTACACATAAATTATGCTTTCAGTGGTAAACAGCAAGATATTGTGTATGTAGCAGACATCAATGATGATATAATAGGAATCAAGTTCTGGGGAGGAGTTAAGGTAATTGGAGACTTTTTATTGTAACATTGTAATAATAATACTTTATTTTATCACACTTCACATAATGCTAGTTATTTTGAGATCAAATTTTCCAGTAGTTTGTGCTGGTGCTTTGCTTATCATCTTTAAATCTGACTTTATATGGAACGACGTTCTTGCAGATTTTAAGATTTAGATGTTTGCATTTTTCAATGAAATTTTGCCTGAAAGTTTAATTTTATTTATTGTAACATGTTGTGTTTGTAATTGTTTGTATAACCTTTACTTAGAAACTTACATGTTAGAAAATAGTCTATTTTAAAAAAGCATTAGAAATAGAGTTATCTCCCTTGTCCATTAAACTGTCATAGCTGACAAAAAGTTCATGATCTCTTTTCAGTTTGGAGATACAGCAGTCTCTCTCTTATCATGTCAGATTTCAAATACACATGAATAATAAAATACTACTAAATTGCTCCCCTCAATGAGGCCATCCCTCTTATGAGGGCATTTTTCACTGCAGAAAGGGTGGCCTTATAAGAAGGGGACTATTGTTGTAAAAGGTATCTTAGAATTTATGTTTGTTTGTTGTTTATTTTTTAAGAAAAATTAAGCTTGAATAAATTGTTAATTATTTTTTTTCAGTACAATGGTATGGCTGATATTTTACAAGAAGGAGTTGTATGTTGTTGTAGTAATCTGTGCGATAGATCCACATTTCAATCCACTTATTTACCGATCGTGGAATTCTCTACAGAGTTATCTATCATATCTCAGTCTCCACAGTATCCTGCTCAAAGGAAACACATAGAGAAGCTTAAAGTAAAACTCAAGGTAAATGTTATTTTTGACTATCTTTCTAATGGCTTAGCATTTAGTTACAAGAGTATTGCCTATCTACAGAATTCCTCTGACAATATCTTCAACTTGATGAAGGTGGTCATTATTTGTTAGAAGTAGAAGTTGTGGCTTACGACTGATTGATATATTAATTGATGTTTAGTGCCCACTTTAGCAGTATTTCAGCTACATCATGGCGTGAACAAATTTTATAAATTAATATCCTCAAATACAACACCCTTATAGTGTTTCATGCTTATCAGATAATACTGTGAATTCATTTAATTTTGTTGGTACCAATTTTCGTGGATTGGGAAAAAAAGGCATTTCGTGGGATAGTTAAATTCGTGGATTGCCGATTAAAAAAATTAAAAAAAAGTTTTGAAATACTTAAATTCGTGGATTTTCACTTCAAATTCGTAGATTTTGCGTGTTCATTTTAAGTAAATTTACAAGTACGCCAAACAAATATGGTTCATTGTTGTACATTATCAGCTTCTTACAATTTTGATAATTATTTGATTGCATAATTAATACTTCTTTGAAGAAGCCCACAAATTAAATCAATAACATCCAATCAGAAATAATTTGTAATCATCGAAAGATGATCAAAAGAAAAGAAGCGGGCATACAATGTTTGCATCCCAAGCCGTGAATCTACTCATTGAGCAACTTGTCATAAATACCGAGAAAAAAATGGTTTCTCTCATAGCACAATGTCTCTACAACAGTGGTTAAAGTCTGGTAGCGTTAAGGTGAAAGCTCCCGTTAAGCTGGGACTGCCTGATCCGTCAAAAAAGGTATGTTTTTTGCTAAACTTCACACTAGAGGTCAAAACTTAAATTATAATTCTTTCCACTCTACGGGAACATGGCATGCCATAAATGATACATATAAAAAAAGTTGCATTAAACGGTAAAGAACAAAGGTGTGAAATTTTATGTCACAGCAGTTAAACATCACGTGTCAACAAATTAAAATCCTGACCTCCGGGCGTATGTGATACCAGTATACCGACCGTTAATCCAATTATTATCACCAATAAACTGACTGTCAATCAAAATGTTTACACAACAATAATGTTAGTATTATCGATTGAAATTTTACCAAAAATGGTTTGTATTTATTTGTATTGATGTTATATAATATGTACAAGCAATTTTTTTTTTTTTTACTAATTTATCCTTTATTTTTCTTTATTAATCAACACTTCATTAAACAATACAAAAATACCAGAAGTTATTACCGCAATTTTTTTTCATAAATGTCACAATAATAAACAATTTATTCCAAGAGTTTACATGTTTATCAATCACAAAATGACACACAGGCACATTTATTTTAGATTTACAAGACATGCATTACAATTACATCATGTAACAATGTTGAATTACCTACATGGCTACAAACGTTTGTGTTGTCAAAACCTTGCTTACCGCCAAACGGAAATCAAATGGTCATTTTTCGTCGAACATTAAAATTCGTGGTTTGCTGGCAACCACGAAAATTGGTATACCATGAATAAAAATGAATTCACAGTAGTACATTTTTTTGTATAATGAAATGGCTGGCAGATGGGTAAAGGGGTTGCTAATTTGTGTATTCATCTCCGCTTACAATTTACCACTAAAATATTTTATAACCTGTGCACAGCTGTTAGGGTTATGTTGGTTAACTCCACTTTCAACAATATTTCAGTTATTTCGTGGTTGTCAGTTTTATTGGTGGAGGAAACCGGAGAAAACCATTGACCTGCCACAAGTCACTGACAAACTTTATCACATAATGTTGTATCGAGTAAACCTTGTTAGGGACATATTGAAGATGTTCTTTTGACATTTTTAATGATCACAATCAAATTGACGAAGTAATTATGACTGTTAAAACAAAGCCATCTTTTAACATCATTTTCAACAGACAGTATATTTTGTGTAATCAACTACTCATTCAATTTGATTAACAAATCATTTCAAACCTATACACAGGTGTTAGGATGTTCATGTGACTCTTTAATAATGATGATCAAATTTTTACATAAGATATTGTGTCAAAATATATGTCAAGTTTGAATTTAGTGATTGAGATTCATACTACAGTTAAACCTGCTTAAGTGACCACCTGTATTAAGTAATAACTTACATTATGTGACCTTCATTTTTATATATTTTTCATATTAATTAAACCTGTATTTAGTGACCACCTGTCTTATGTGACCCTATTTCAATGTTGCTATGCTGTATATTGTTTCATATTGTGAAGAGACTTTCATTACCTTATTTCCCAATTTGATTTGACGAGTTGAGATTGTTATTGTAAATTAAAATATGACTGTTTCTCTTTCAGGATAAATCTGAATACCTCAACATAATAAAAGAAAGATTGGATGATAAATTAAACAGGAGAAATGGAATGGCTGTCAGTAATATTAGTCCAGAGGTGTGTGTTAATTAATTTTTCTGTTGCCATGACTACTGATTTTTAATGAGACATAAATTGCTTTATATGGACTAATTTAATATTTTAATATCTCATCCGAACGGCCAATGAAGGCTGTGCCATCACTTTAGGGTCTGTTGTCTATTTAGTTAATTATTCATTTAACAATCTTTAATGGAAATCACTGGGTTGTTTTAAACATTGACTGAAATGACAAAATATTGTTACTTTTAAGAGTATTTTGAGATTTTAATACCAAACCATATGTACGATCAATCTGTATAGATGACATTAAATATTAGACAAGGTAAAAATTTACTGTTTACCTCTCATTAATATTAAACAAATGCAGAATATGTTTGTTTTGGTTTTAATAAGCTGTCTCAAACAAAATTTAAATTCTCTAAATATTCAAATGTGGAATACTGTATGTACTCGCCAATAAGTCAGAAATTAAAAAAGAGTGAAAATATGTGTCCAAGGTGGGATTTAGACTTATAGGAGCAATCATGCTTCTAAATTGAAAAAAAATCCCTACGATGTTTGCCCAGGTAAGTTGACAACGAACAACTAGAAAATATTGGACAGTTGATTTAGCATGGGAGAATAACATAGGAGGCTGTTTTTATTATGGTTAATACATATTTTAACTTCTATTTTCTTAAATACTACATATTGTTAAGAATTTGATGAATGTTTGTTGTACAAAAATTATTGACAGTTGAAAGAAAAAATGAGTGTGAATGTTTGTCTAGTTGTCAGAGCTGGCACTGTAATTCAAGATGGACATTATAATTTAAGTAAAGAAGGCCTCAATGTTTCACAGTAACTGACACGAAAACTTAAACAAATCTGTGTTATTGATATAGACTAAAGTGACTAAAGTTATATGAAACTTTCTGTGCCAAAACTGTATTTTATTAAAATTATTCAATTCAAATAAACTTTTTTGGTGATATTGTTTTTCAACACGCTCCAATGAGCAATATTAATATCTGTTGTTATTCATCTTTTAATCCTATTAAAAGGAAAATGTTAAAAAAAATCAACCTAGAATAATAGTTTCTCTTTGATTAGCTCTTTACTGAGAGTGTGTCACCTTTTTAACAGAAAACGATTATGTAAAGAAAACCACATTACAAAGCGAAGGTTATTACAAGAGTTTATTAGTCTTTGATTGACAGTTTTTGGGGTCAAAGTTGCAAGCGTTCTACATCTGTTTTAGTGGAATATCTCTCTCTAATTTGAGAACCAGATTTTTTCATCATCATATAATCGTAAATTGTTTTTTAATTTGTAAATGCTGATTTTGTTAGTAATTCTATCTTTCTTTTTTTTAGAAAATTATCAGTAATACACATATAGTGCTCAGTGACAGTCAGACACCTAACTTGAAGTCAGCACCAAAGATGGCTGCATTGCTTAGTTACCAGTCACCTTCACCCCCAATAGTACTGTCATCATCTAAATCTATTAATAAAGCCTTTAAACCTCCATCATTAACTAGAAAGTGATGGAATCTTTGGATTAATATGCGATTGCTTTTATCTTTTTAACTACAAAATGAAATTGATGTAGAATGTATAGGGGTTCTATATTGTACTGTTAGAGAAATCATTTTATTATAAGGACAAATATTTTAGAGGAATTTTTATGCTACAGAATTTTATTTTTTTTCCAGATTTTAATTATACAATTTTGATGTTTGCCCTACTGATCATTTTTCTTTTTATCCCATGTTATTAATTAACTATCATGTTATTGTCTGAAATAACAATTAAACTATCCCTACAATATGTATATATTTACATGGTAAATACAAGGTTACTCTGCCAATATTTATTTTTGTTCG
Source organism: Bathymodiolus brooksi (assembly GCA_963680875.1). Taxonomy (NCBI): domain Eukaryota; kingdom Metazoa; phylum Mollusca; class Bivalvia; order Mytilida; family Modiolidae; genus Bathymodiolus; species Bathymodiolus brooksi. Next base: position 117,794,367 of record OY804577.1, read on the forward strand.
TATTGGCCGAGTTCCTATCCAGCCAATACAAGAATCTGATATGTCCCTAGATTTTAGGCAACATGTTACGACAAACACTGAATTGTCGTCTGCTCAACTGGCACTGCCTATGCAAAGCCTAAGATCACAATTTTTAGGCCTTATGCGCATTCCCAATTTGATTCTACAATGATACATTTTTATAATCTTGTAATGAATCATATTCTGATTTGGGACGTGGCACATATCTTATATGAGTTATTTCCCATACGACAGGCAATATGATACCTGTTCTAATAGCAACAAAAATGACAAAGAATTTGAGCTTAATTTTCTTACAAATTGTAGATATGTGAAAAATCAGAAGATTTTATCAAATAGAAAATTCACAAGTTGTTACAGTTTAAATAACTGGAAAATATATATAAATGTATATATGAGATCTTTTGCCTGTCTTAAAGGGAAGGAACTCCTATAGAACCCTATAATTTTAGATAAAGTTGGAAATGTGCAAATGATCTATGTTATACACACAAAGTCCATGTCAGCAGTAATTAATGAAGATATAATGACATGATAATTTTGTATTGGTCCTTGGCCAGCTGCATTGGCCTACAGCTTCTTGTCAGGCCAATATAACTAGTCTCGGACCAATAACAAGACCAGCACAGAAGTTATCACATGATGATATCGAAGTATATAGAGGTATGGCATGTAAAAGTATAGATCTAAAAACAAAACAATATGTCTTCAAAATACATATACAAATGTATATAAATTAGTGCTTACATGTACCTGTATGTCCAGATGATGTTACTGACAATATTTTGTAGTCTGATTCTTTAAACACAAATTAAATCATGTATTTTTTTTCCTTTTAATTATTATCAGACAGAGAGTTATGATGTTTAATTTGAAGGAACTTATTTTGTTATATTTGTTGAAAATTTATACTTTGTTAATTATGAAAATAAATAAATATATATAATGTTGATCATTCTTGTTCTCTCTAAACCTGTAGTGAGGGGGGTATGGTGTTTAATGCCACTTTCAACAATATTTCAGTTATATCGTGGTGGTCAGTTTTATTGGTGGAGAAAACCACCGACCTGTAGCAAGTCAATGAAAAACATTTTCACATAATGTTGTATCAAGTACACCTCACCAGAGCGGGATTCAAACACAACATTAGTGGTGATAGGTACTGATTGCATAGGTAGTTGTAAATCCTACTACATTTTTTTTTGTACCATACGATAACGACTATGACGGCCCCAAAACATGTAAGGTAAAATAATATAGTGGATGAATTGAATATAAAATGGTACTGGTATTTTAATATGCTTTTCAGTGAAATGTGCTTAAGCCAAAACTTACATAAACTAGAATCCTGTATAAGCAGAACTTTAAATAAAATCTTTAACAGGATTTTAGAAGTTTTTGTTATTGAATTTTTGGATGACTTTTTGAGAGGTGGTAATCAGAAGCATTGAATAAAAGGAGAGACAATGCAATGGCCAAAGGAAAAAGTGGAAACAATGATCTACAAAACACTACACTGAAAACTAAAGATTGAGCAGCATGAACCCCACTACAAACGGAGTAACTTCGGTGCTCCTGGACAGTAAGCAGTTCCTGCCCCACTAGTGACACCTGTTGTGCTACTCCGGTGGTAAGTCATGAATGAAGGGCAGACCGAAATTGTGATTACGACAAACAACATATCTGTGTTCATTTGTGACAGATATCTGACAACAGTTAACCAAATCGTGGTGGCAACCATAAAACTTTCGAAGTGATGACTTCAACTTAACCACTAGAAATTCTTTGTTGGGTAGTTTCCTCTATCATGGTAATCATGATAGGAACCACAAGCTTTGGAACATTGTACCAACTGAAATATCTATATACTCCATATGCAGGTGCTGCTAGAATGTTGCTACATATAAAAGGAAAGTTCACAATGGGGAAAATTTAAATCCTCTATTTTGTGTTAGATTTCTTTTTATTCGGCCCTCACTGTCAATATTTATATTTATATCTGTTTCTGTGGTCTTGTTTATTTCAAGCTCAATGGGATTAGATGTGATCTATAAAATTGCCGAATTTGGAATTATTTAATGAAAGGACATCATCTCTAGCGGAAAATGACATTAAAGGATCAGGCTAGCTTCTTTTCGTTCTTCTTGAGAGTTTTATTGAAGTGTCTGTACCAAGCCAGGAAAGTGAGTGGTTATGTATAAGTGTGTAGGTATCTAACTGGGAATAACACAAAATCTCTAATACCAATTAGTCGTTGTTTAACAACAAGTGAGGATTTTTTCAGCTATATAATGGCGAGAACAAGATATATTCCGACAAGATGCTGCTGATGTCCACGTTAGGCATTTTGCTCAACTAGGATCCTAGCCATCCAGTCCTTGATCTTATTCCTAAATGATGTGTGCTTATCGGAGAAGAAGTACGAATACATGTATTATACATGCAATCTGGTTTTTATACTATCGGAGATCAAACTCACAATCCACCACACTATTTGAGTTAAAACTTGCAGTAATTATAATCTATAGATAATCCTTTAACAAAATAATTCTCCTCTCACTGATCTACTTGGCCTGTCATTTACAAGAATAAAAAATATAGATGAATAGTCAATAAAATAACTTCATTTCTTTCTGATCCAATAATTAATATGGCTGTATATACTGGACCCATCGATCGATCTTATTGTTTTTATCTTGGAAATCTCACCAAATGCCGGACAACCCACTGGACTATTCGAATCGATATTTAGTCAGAACAATGTAAACAGGGATAACATAAAACAAAAAGACCACGTGTTCAGACAACATGAACTCGTACAGATGTCTCGAGAGGATTAGAAAATACCATTCCATATACATGTATGGCACCAGTTTTGAATTCCTTATTATATTTCTCAAGAAGGTCTGTCTGGCCGTGATCGTATGGTAGTTGGATTTACGATTACCTGTACAATTAGTGCCTATCACCACTAAAGTTGTGAGTTTGAACCCCGTTCAGGGCGAGGTGTACTCGATACAACATTATGCAATAAAGTTTGTCAGTGACTTACGACAGGCCGGTAATTAGTTGTACCATAGGATACCATAGGAACTACAGTGGACGCTGGCTTGTTGCCACTATGTCCGCCTCTAAATCCACATCATTGATGCGCGACTTTACGTCACTTCCGGAATTTGATCTTATGTTTATGTTTGCCGTAAAATCATATTTGCACTCTTGGTGCTTCCAGTGCTCATCTAGGCCGATTTCAAATTTTTTAACTGTTTTTGCATGTATAACTGATTCTGGGAGGCTATTCCATATTTCGACATTTCTAACGACGAAGGTATATTTTCTCACATTCAGCCTACTTGTTTTTATCTTCATCTTCTTGCTATGTCCCCTTGTATTTGAAGTTGTGTTTAGTTCAAACATATCCACTGTTGTTAGAGGATCATAAATATCATTTATTATTTTAAATACTTCTATCATATCTCCTCGCATTCTTCTATACTTCAGAGTGGACATCTTGAGTTTCTTTAGTCTTTCGTTATATTCCATGTTTTTTAAAGTAGGTACTTGTTTGGTGGCTCTTCTTTGTACGTTTTCTATTTTTTCAATATCCCCCACTTTAAATGGAGACCAGACTGCTTCGGCGTATTCAATATGAGGTCTAACCAAAGCTTGGAATAAATATTTGAAGCTTTGTTCATCTAAATATGTATAAGTTCTTCTGATTAATCCCATGATGCTGTTTGCTTTGTTCACCTGATTTTGTATGTGCTTATTAAAGGACAAATTTTCATCTACAAATACTCCTATGTCTTTTTCTCCGTCAGATTTTTCTAACTCAATTCTGTTGCCATCGTTATTATATAGGTGATAGTGTTTTGTTCCTTTGTCCACGCTTTTATTGGCAACTGACATCACTTTGCATTTGTTAGGGTGGAATTTTAATAGCCATGTATCTGACCAGTTTTGTAAGTTATCTAAATCTGCTTGAAGCATTTTCTCATCTTTTTCCTCTCTAATTTCTCTGAAAATTTTTGTATCATCAGCAAACAGATAGGTGGATGACTCTACCATCTCTGGCATGTCGTTGATATATATAACGAAGAGTATAGGGCCCAGGACACTACCTTGTGGTATCCCACTTGTGACATGATGGCATTTGGACTCAGTGCCATTTACAATTACTTTTTGTGTTCTGTTGCTAAGAAAACTTTCTACCCACTTAATTACTTTCTCACTTATTTTATACCTATGCATCTTATGCAGAAGTCTTCTATGTGGTACTTTGTCAAAAGCTTTCATAAAATCCATATATACTGAGTCAATTTTCCCACCCTTGTTAAGAATTTTGGTCCACTCATCCATAACTTTTAGGAGTTGTAGTGTTGTTGATCTCCCAGAGATGAAGCCAAACTGCTTGTTGCTGAAGAGCTTATTAGTTGACATATGCTTTACTATAGTTTCCCTTACTAGTTTTTCCATGGTTTTGCAGATTACACTGGTCAGACTGACTGGTCTATAATTTCCTGGTTCTGTCTTGTCTCCTTTTTTTAATAGTGCAGTGATGTTCCCTTCTTTCCACAGTTTAGGAACCAAACCTTGGCATATAGACGAATTAAATATAGTTGTTATAGGCTTTGATATTGTTGCACTAAGCTCCTTTAGCATTTTAGGGTGAAGACCATCTGGGCCACATGATTTGTTTACATCCAGATTTTGTAGTAATTTTAATATTTCACTTTCTTTGTAAGTTTTCTCTATGCATTCCTGTTTGACCTCTATAGGATGCATCAATGGTAGATCGCCATCTGGTTCAATTGTGAATACGCTACTGAAGAAACTAGCCAGGACTTCCGCTTTTTCCTTATCTGTTGTCGTTTTCCTTTCTTCCCCTTCTTCTGACTTAAATTTTAGCTCTGATAAACCAGTGTTAGTTTTTCTTTTGGAGTTAGCATATTTCCAAAAAATTTTGGGATTGCTTTTAGCATTTTGTGCAATTTCTTTCTCCATATTAGCTTTTGCTTTTCTGATTGCGCTTTTAACTTGATTTCTTTTTTTGGCGTATTCCTGGTACTTTTTTTTGTCCCCAGTTTCTCTGTATCTAGTCCAACATCTATGTTTCTTTTTAATCTTCTGTACGGTTTTAGCATCCAGAGGAATATAGTTGTGTTTCTTAGCTTTGTTGTTGGCTTTTGTATTCATATGTGGTATATATTTGTTTTTTGCCTCATTGAACTTGGTCATAAAAATGTCAAACTGTTGCCCACCATTTTGTCCTTTTAATATATCATTCCAGTCACACTGAAGAAAGATATTCATACTAGTGTAATCCCCTTTGAAGTAGTTCCATCTCTTCGTTTTACATGATTTTTCCTCACAATAGCATTTGAGTATAAATTCAAGGCTACAATGATCACTGTTTCCAAGTGGGCTAGTATAATTTAGCTCTTCTATCATATTCTCATCATCATTTGTCAGTATTAGGTCCAGTGTGCTTGGTTCACAATTTTCTCTCATTCTAGTGTTTTCCATAACATGTTGGAACATATAGCTATCTCTGATACTTTCTACGAAGTTTTCACTAATTTTGTCACCCTTGGTTAACCAGTTTTTCCAGTCAATTTTAGGGAAGTTAAAATCCCCCATTACCATGATATGTGAGAACTTCTTTTCCTTTGATACCGTAATTAATAGCTTGTTAAGTTTATCTAGGTTCTCTGGACTACTACTTGGACTTTTATATATACATCCCAGTAACAACATATCGTTGTTGTTTAGCTTAATCTGTGCCCATACACTTTCTTCAAATTTCTCCTTGAATTTTATTTCTTCTGATTTCAGCTTCTTATTAATATATAATGCTGCACCTCGTTTGCTAAAACTTGTTGATTCACTTAGGAATAGTTCACAACCTTCTATTTGTAATTCTGCTTTCCCCGGCAATATATCTGCAATTCTTGGGGTAAATTTCTGTTATCCCAATCACTTCGTAACTATTTTTTCCATTCTATATTCTTGTCATCAATTCACCCAGTTTGTTTGGCAAACTGTCTGCATTTGTATTAAAACATTGTATGCCATTAAAATCCATCACCTTATTTACATTGGTTTCTGTTAAAACCTGACTATTTACAGTGTTTTTGGAGCGTCTTACTCCTTCTTTTTGACCTTTACCACCCTCCTGTCTCCGGGGGGTCCTTTTACCAGGTATTTGTATTTTACCGACTGGTTATCTTCCTCCAATACCTCATTTTTATTCTTAGCTTCTGCAAGTTTTTCCTTATTTTGTAACCTTTCTTTTTTTGTCATGTCATGGGTTATACTTAGCTGCTTGAACTTATCTTCTGCGGTTGCTAAATTCTTCATATTAGCCATGAGTGACCCCTTTGCCTTTTCATCCTCAAAAATGACCCTCATTGGTCTTGGATGATCAGAATCTACATCCTTTTTGCCTAGTCTCGTTACATTCTTTACCGTCTGTTTATTTGTACCAGTTATTTTACATAATTCATTTACTATTGCTATATCTTCTACTTTTCTCTCTTTTGGTTCAGTTTTCTTCGACTCCTCTGCTCTAAATATTATAATATTACTTTTTCGAGCCATACTTTCTTTAAATTCTTCCAACTGACTTGTCAGTGTCCCGTCCTGGTCGTTTCCACCTGTGACGGCACTTTCTTTGTTTTCCCGGATCAAGGCTTTAACTTCATCTAGTTCAACCTTTTTGTCTAGTTTATTCTCCATCTCATCTAGCCTTTTTTCATACTTACTGAAGTATTTATTGCATCTCTCCTCTACTTCCTTCTCAATTTTGAGATTCTTCATTGCTTTTTCCTCACAAGGGGGGCAATACCAATGTAGGTCAGATCGTTTAGTTAGTAGTTTATACTCTGTGCTGCATAATTTGACACAAGAACGACAAAAATGCTTTTCACAATATTCACACTCTAGCACCTCTGCTTTATCCTCTGTGAATTTGACCGATATTTTAACTTGTTGTCCTTGTAATATATCTTATGTGCAAGGCTTCCTTGCATAAGCTGCTCTAGAAATTTTATCTTGTGTAAAACAAGGCTTCCTCGTTTTGGTATTTTTATTTGTTCTTGTATTGTATTTTATGTGCAAGGCTTCCTTGCATAAGCTGCGTTAGAAATTTTTATTTTGTGCAAAACAAGGCTTCCTTGTTTTGGTATTTTTATTTGTTCTTGTATGATATAATCTTTTTTATTTTGTGCAAGCAAATCTTCCTTATTTTAATCAATATATGTTTCTAATGTTGAGTTCCTTGTATTAGAATTTTAAGTAAGCCTACTGAAGCAGTCTGGTCTTTGTGTATTTAGTGACAGGGCTTCCCTATCTGAACTCTACATGTATATATATACTGGGGCAAGGCTTCCTTGCCGAATATACAAGTATAAGTTATATTTACTGAGCAAGGCTTCCTTGCTTCTTGTACTTACTAATTGGGGTCAAGGCTTCCTTGTCCCACTACCCACACGAATCAGTCTTTGCTGCTATTTCTGTTGCTAATTCTATTACCCTATACAACCACAGTCTAGCCAATGCTCTTACTGGATGTATGCCACCAGAATATACATTCCAGTTCTTTCTATAGCTTGTGCGTTCCGCCCTGGCTCCCTTGCTTGACGCAATAATGTCTTGTGATATTCTAGGTGTACCACAGTTTCTATTAATTAGTCTGAGGTGGTCATTGAAATAATCAACCATACAACAAACTTGTTTGTCAGCTCTAGATGCAGCTATGGCATTCCTCTGGTAGTATTTGTTTGTCAGCTCTAGATGCAGCTATGGCATTCCTCTGGTAGTATTTGTTTGTCAGCTCTAGAGGCAGCTATGGCATTCCTCTGGTAGTACTTGTTTGTCAGCTCTAGATGCAGCTATGGCATTCCTCTGGTAGTACTTGTTTGTCAGCTCTAGATGCAGCTATGGCATTCCTCTGGTAGTACTTGTTTGTCAGCTCTAGATGCAGCTATGGCATTCCTCTGGTAGTATTTGTTTGTCAGCTCTAGATGCAGCTATGGCATTCCTCTGGTAGTACTTGGTTGTCAGTTCTAGATGCAGCTATGGCATTCCTCTGGTAGTACTTGGTTGTCAGCTCTAGATGCAGCTATGGCATTCCTCTGGTAGTGCTTGTTTGTTCCAGTTTTACTGTTACTATTAGTTATTTTAAATTTGTACATCACACATGTACTAAATATATACAAACATACATGAAGTAATTCATCTCAGACACAATTAACTATTTGGACTACAAACTAAATTTGTAGGACAATATTCAACGGCATTTATCGGCCACTTCCAAAATCGAAGAAGCATTCGGAAAAAAACAAATTAAATAAATAATAACTTCTCCAGTTAAAAAAAATGACACTCACATACATGATTTATGTAGAGTTATGAGGATATCCTATTGTGATAGAAGTGAAAATTAGAATTGTTGCTTTGGTCAAATCTGTTTTTTTGGTAAATAATCTAAATTGTCATTTGTAAACTATCAATGTGTAGATGGTAGTTTCCCAGATCCGTTGTACTTAATTAATGTTGGTATATATATTATATCTTTATGTGTATAATAAACTTTATAATATTTCAAAACATCATCACAAAACGAATGGTAATGTTTCATTAATTTCGTCGGTGACAATTTCAAACGACTAAGTAAATTACTCGTTTACAATTCGTTGAAAGCGACTGACCCCCAAAATACGGAAATTCATGTTTGATCCGTATTGCGTATTGTATATTTCTTTTTAACATGTGTCGCTAAAAATTTCACAACAAATAATTTGAAGGAAACAAAAACAACAAAATGGTTTGTTTTCACCAACATTTATAACATTACATTGAATTTAGGCAACTTATTTACCCGTCGGAACAAAGAAAAATATGTAATTTGTTCGTAGTCGGTGATGTTTCTGAGAAATTGTAATTTTCATGCTGATGCACACTTTTTTGTTGTTCATGTTGTTTTCTGGTACAAACATTAGCACATGTCATGTGCTAATAGTTCTTTCAACACCTAGAATATTTAAGCAAAATTTCAGTAAACTATGAATGTGTTTATATTTTAAACGGGAGTCAGGAATTATATCCATTGCCACTGGGATATTATTCCCATTGCTTGCATATACATATAATATAATTACATATACATATAATTGTTATTTGTATATGCCCTCCTGGGGCCCTGATTTTGTTAATAAACTTATTCTATTCTATTCTATTCTATTCTATACATGTACCCTGCAATCTTACAGTTAAACAGTAGCCCAATTGATATAATTTTAGACTACTTTTTATACAAGTCTGTGACTAAGTTGTTGTCATGCTGCCATAGTAGATTTATCAGTATGAAAAGAAAGTTTAAATAATGTTGTAGACTTGCAACTAATCTCGTTGAGATTAGGATTCCGAAGAAATTTTCTGTCTGTTCTTCATCCTAATCTCGTTTCAAGCCCTATTAAGGGTATTCTGGAAATTTTAAATTTGACCTCCCCCCCCACCCCCCCGTTGCATTCCGATGGATATTTTGGCATGGACGGATTGTGTCAGATCAAGTGCAGGTAAGATTTCATAAATAGACATATTTTCTAGTTCAAATCTGCAAAAATATTGATATTTCCTTACCTTTTACAGCGTATATCCGATTAAAATAATCCAAAATCTACTTTAAGCTGACCGCCATTTTACTGAACTCTAGAACTACACCACGTGATCAAAAATCGTGACGTATTTTGGTATAGTCTGTTTTGTAGTTCGAGATGTTGATGTCAAATATTATATTATAATTTAAAAATCCCATTAACACGGCTTGAAATTTTTAAATTTTGTTATAAATATTTTATTAAAACCAATCAACATCCCATAAAGGATATACTTGCATATACACAATAAATAATTGACATCAACCTTTCATTTAGAAACATGCTGTAGCAAAATTCGTGACGATTTTGATCACATGGTGTAGTTCATGAGTTCAGTAAAATGGCGGTCAGCTTAAATTGGATTTTGGATTATTTTGTCGGATATACGCTGTAAAGGTAAGGAAATATCAATATTTTTGTAGATTTGAACTGGAAAATATGTCTATTTATGAAATCTTACCTGCACTTGATCTGACACAATCCATCCATGCCAAAATATCCATCGGAATGCACCGGGGGGTCAAATTTAAAATTTCCAGAATACCCTTGATAGGGCTTGAAACGAGATTAGGATGAAGAACAGACAGAAAATTTCTTCGGAATCCTAATCTCAACGAGATTAACTTGCAACAAGTCGCATGTCAAATTGCCCCAATTATTTTCCAATATAAAAATAATTTGACCGAAACACCCCAAAATTAGGGGCATAATCAGTGGAGGGGTTTCATTATGGGTCACCAAAACTATTTCTTGGTTGATCACAATTCACAAGAAATATATTCTTCTAAACATTCACTGGTCAAATGATTTTTCTTTTTAAATAATAGAGACATTTTGGTCAAATGCTTTTTTTATTGTGGGAAAAATATGGGCATGTTTTGACCTGTTGCCTCCCTAATAAATAATCCATTTGAAAAATGTCTGCTATGAAAGTTCAAATTTTAACTGACTACTTGTATTTACTAACAACATTTCTTTACTGATTGAGACTTGTATACATTGTAACATCACAGACCAGATACTGGTCGGTTAGGGATTGTGCTTTTTCTGATAAGAGTTAAATTGATGTCAGCTTTGTTTATGTATTCTACATGATCAAGATATGGATTAATCCAATTTCATAACTGAAATTTTGTAGTCACTGTCACAGAAATCTTTACTGCTGACCTTGTATTTATTACCAACCCTAATTTTTAGTGGGCACTCCAAAGTTTTTATTGTAATTTTTGGACAATCACTGTTTATGTTGAATCCTTGTCTTTAATGACCTATATAAAAATAAACAAGTTTTACCTTCCTTCCTATCCTATTACTATTTTTTGTTCAATATTTTATTCCAACAGTTTGATGACCTATTTATGCTGGTCTCCCACGAAGACCATTAATTCTGCTGGATGTTCATGACTAATTGATATTAAATCAGTTAGAAGTATCAGTTATGATTTTTGTTGTTTAAAGAGTAATGCTTTAACCAACAGATTATACCCTCCTAGTTAATAGTCTGTTAACTACAAGCATAATTGACCCTGGCCTGTTATTGTACTGTCCATGTTTATGTTGACATTAATTTTTGTGATAGTATGTGGTCTTTTTGATTGAAAGCGAATCTTTGCAGGTTTTTCTATATGTTTATATTTGTATTGCTGTTGGAGATTCAGTCATTAAGAGAGGAGGGTTGGGGTGCCAATAACCGGTTTAACACTGCCACATTTTTGTGCCTGTCCCAAACCTGGACCTGAATTTCCAAGGTCATATGTCATGGTCTTTTTTATGTTCAGTGAGTTCAGATAAGATGAGAGCTGATTGTTCATTTTGTTGATATTGGTGGAATTGATGACCATCACTGTTTAAAGTACTAAAAGTCAATCAATTATGTTTATAGCCACAATGTGATTAATTTCAAATAATTGATTTTTTTAACATATTTGTATTTCAGCCTCAGAACGAACATATTGAACTACACAGAAAAAGGCATGGCTACAGACTGGATTACCATGAAAAAAAGTAATTATAAGACTTATAGGGAATCATATATTAGTATGAAGTTAATAATAGTAATTATTAGTTATATTGATCTATAAAAATGGTGGGTTCAAAAAGCCAGTACAAGATTACACATGTTTCCTCTATTGTACAATATTGTTGTAGATCGTTATTCTGTTTTGATGGATGGTACATTTTAAATTTAACATTTTTGTTTTGCTTTATAATCCTTTTAGCCGAAATAGATAGTGATCTGTACTTGCAACAACCTTTTATTAGTAACATATCAGTAACCTACGACAGGTCAGAGGTTATCTCCATGGTACTCTGATTCCTTCCACTTATAAATATAATAGTATCAAGTTATTAGTGTTTAGCATCACTTTCAACCATTTGCCCTTACTATATCATGGCTGCTAAACTTATTGGGGAAGGCGAGACAGAAATAACGAGCTTATTGATGAAACGCACCACATTGGGTAGGTGTTCGTAAACCCTTAACACTGGAGGTGGGTATCTCACCGTCAATACATGTTAGGGTTTGTGGTCAAAGTAAATGACCTTGACCGATCAACCACCTAGGCCTCTTTTATACAATGATAACTTTTGTCCAACATGTTATTTAATATTATAAACAATTTCAATTTTGTTTATAGACGTAAGAAGGAAGGAAGAATGCCTCATAAGTTGGCAGAAAAGGCCAAGAAACTTAGAGGTATTAAGTAAGTATATTTATTTTATCTTTCATTATACTATTGATACCTTGTGTATGTTATTTAGAGTATACTTATTTAAATGACTTTATCATTGAATCATGGTTGGTTTTTTTTGTCCATTAAATAATGAAGAATCTATAGCTAGATGTTTGTACATTGGTTAATGTTTTTCCTTTAAGATTATATGAGAAGAGGGAGGGGTAGGACAGGAGTGTACAAACTGACTCAAAATCATCATACTTTTGCCAGATTCTGTCTTATATTCAATGGGCACAAGACCATAGATGACATACAGCACATGATACACAAATAAAACCCCTTCCTACCCACTATGTACTTTTTTTCAATGACAGCCCTTATTTATTTTATGATGGGGAAAAAAATCAGTCTTACTTTATTTGAATCCTTAAAGTAATATGAAATGCCAAAATCATTATTTTCAGTTTTCTAAAAATTTCTGATATATGTAAAGATTAAATATATAAAGAATGTAAACCATTCACTTTTTGAGAGCTACGATGTATAATTCAGGAGAAAACGTCATTTTATTCTGTCTTCGATAATTCTTACTACCCGGACAATAATGCAAATCATATGCTATTGACCTCAGATTTGAACTCATTCGGTAGAGATTGTGCGCATGCTTCGTTATAGTCTTGACAGGTAACATCATTTTCGTTTCGATTTACATTCCATTATTTTCCATTCAATCCACGATTAAAAATAATTTTCCCTTAGCGAAACGTTAAACAAGGATCTCTTTACCTGGAAAATAAATATATATCACCATCTATGATCTAAGCCGCTGTAAATGTCTTTTATCGGCATTATGTGTATAATCAAGGACGTATATAGAATCTTATACAATGTATACTTCCTTGGTATAATTCAGCAAATTTCGCGGGGCCCAGTAAGGGGACACTGCATACGCAACTTGTAATTATGTTAAAACATTAGTTTTTTTATATATTAAAAATGAATACTACTTTGTTTCAAATCTATTTAAAATTTATTTGGCCTAAGAGACAAGAATGTGAAAGAAAGCACACATTCTTTATCTCATAATAATATATAGGCAAATAATTTGATTCTGAGGGGGCCTGGCAAGATTAGACAGGTTAGAATATTTGACAGAAAATTCATTCGACACATAGTGCAGGACAGGTTATAACATTGCTTACTCAGTTCAGGCCAGATTATTTTTGTTTATTTTCTATGAAGCAAAGGCCAGAATTTTTTTCCAACTATGGGTGGCCAGATTATTTATTTTATTTACAAAAACTGTAAGGAGTAAAAAAATGTAAAATATTTATAAAACTGATCTTAAATGATTACCTTGGATTTTATATTTTCAACCATTTTTCACATGTCAAAAACATACTAGAAGTGGGGGGTCATTGTTGTGTAATTTTAACTTTCTAGACATGAATTCATTTTGTAGGTATTTTAAGCATTTTTATCCTAAATTGACACAAATAAAGGAGCTGAGAGTTTGCAAAGTATTCTTTTTGATTATATATATATAATTCTAAATCAGGACATATAGAGGAGCTGAGGATTTGCAAATTACTTTTTAATACTTCTTATTAAATATGTTTAAACAACATTATTAAGAAAAAACTGGTGGAACGTTCTAATCTGGGTCACAGGTCACTGTAATCGGGCGGTTGTATCGAGAACAGATATGGTGTTGAAAAAACTGTTGATACTCATAAAATATTGATAAATGCAATAAAATTTTATGTTTGTCTTCAAGAAATATGATAGACAAAACCATGTGTGAAGTTTTATGATGAAATATCTCCGATTTCTATGTAAATTTACGAGTTGAAGTTGCAGCTGTATCGAGAAACAGATACGGTGTTGAAAAAACTGTTGATACTCATAAAATATTGTTAAATGCAATAAAATTTTATGTCTGTCTTCAAGAAATATGATAGACAAAACCATGTGTGAAGTTTTATGGCGAAATATCTCCGATTTCTATGTAAATTTACGAGTTGAAGTGGGGAAACACCCACAGGTAATTTTAGCAATGTATTTTTTATCTTGGACAAGAATAATGAGCGTCCTGATTGAATGACCGATTTAAAACACTGACTCCGCATGGTTAAAAGATGCATGTAAAAGAAATCTATGTTATATTTATTCATCTGTTTGATTCTGGAATATTGTTGGTCATTGATTTAAACAAGAAAAAAGGGAAAAAAAAGGGGGGGGTGAATTTTATTTGTGAATTTTACAGTTAAATAAATGTTATGTTTCGACAGTTTAAAGAGAAAAATGAAAATTTGTTGCGACTAAAGCTTAAATCAGCATTTAAAATTGAACAAATATCAGTGGTTTTGTAAATGAGATTTATTTTAAATAGAATTTATTATTTATTAATTTATTATTAATGATATAATTTTATATCCCTTGGAAGAGGGAGGGGGGGGGCTATGATGAAAATTTGAAATAAAAACACAGGACCGGACTATAAGCAAAAATAATAATCCAGGATTAGTTTTTTATTAAAAAAATCCAGGTCCCCTGTGTCCATGATTTTTTTTTTTATAAAGCTAATAATATGAAATATTGACATCCACACTTGCCTTTTGGACAGCACATTTCTGTGTCCACACTTGTTATATAAAAAAAATAATGCGATATCATATTTAATATCCATTCAAATAAGCAAAGTAGTAAAGATAATAATACGTAATAATCTAAATGTTATTAAAGCATACATACATTTTTTATATTGTTTATTTTGACCTAATTTTGTTTTGTTTAGAGCTAAGTTATACAACAAGAAGAGACACTCAGAGAAAATACAGATGAAGAAAACGTAAGTTTAAACTTCTGTTACAGTATCAACTATATGTTTAGGACCTTAAGTTATATCATACCCTCATCACCGGTAGAATAGTGGATTTTTTTGGTTCCTTCTGTAAGTTCAACATTTTCACAAACAAAAAATCTTTGTAATGATTTAACAATTTATATGTGATTTCCATTGACAGCAGTTGCTAATGCTTTGTAAGATACACGCAACAGACAAACAATTGTTCATACAAGGTGCACAGATTTGTAAATTTGATATAAATGCTTCAATTGTTATGAATTAAAATCTACAAGTGCATAATGTTTAAATATTCATAAATAACCAAATCTGTATTTACTGTTGCCATCATTGTAAATTTATTTATGTACAGCAGTTGTGAAATTTCTTATGTCTCAAGTATTATTACAAAGACGAATATATTCACTTGTCATCAAACATACAAAAGATAAAGATTTCCGTTAATGTAAGTTGTGATTTGATTGGATAATGACTTGAAGATGGTCTATCATAAAAATGATTAAAATCGCAGTAAAATGTAAATCAATTTTTATTGATAAAATGGTTAATAGTGTTCTCATTAAATGTGACACCAAGTGTCAATGCCTGTAGAACATTGACTGTAAAGAATTATTATACGTTATGTACTTAAGAAAAATGTCAAAAATAACATGTACCAAATTAAACAATTAATTAAACAGGAGTACAAAAAAGTAACAGAATAACAACTTATGCTCGTCACGTTAGAAAATGAGGAGTAAATGAACCATTGCATTGACAAATTATCTGGAGCTCTGTATAGATATCTTTACTCTTAATAAACCATGATCTGACAACAGGTGTTCAGGCAGATGATGCATACATACAAAATTTTAATTAAATTCTTTCAAAAAACAGAATTGTCATCATAAGTGTCAACTTTCATATATCTTTTGTAGAATCAAAATGCATGAAGAAAGAAAAACTAAAAAGAAGAATAATGAAGAGGTTCCTGAGGGAGCCGTTCCAGCATATTTATTAGACAGAGAGGGTCAGACCAGGGCTAAAGTTTTATCAAATATGGTCAAACAGAAACGTAAAGAAAAAGCTGTAAGTTGTTGTTGTGGCATTGTAGACATAGATAGAATATTACAGTACATTTATATATAAAACAAATACAACTCTAGGTACAATTATCTAGTAGAAGAATATATGTAAATAAAACAAATACAACTCTAGGTACAATTATCTAGTAGAAGAATATATGTAAATAAAACAAATACAACTCTAGGTACAATTATCTAGTAGAAGAATATATGTAAATAAAACAAATACAACTCTAGGTACAATTATCTAGTAGAAGAATATATGTAAATAAAACAAATACAACTCTAGGTACAATTATCTAGTAGAAGAATATATGTAAATAAAACAAATACAACTCTAGGTACAATTATCTAGTAGAAGAATATATGTAAATAAAACAAATACAACTCTAGGTACAATTATCTAGTAGAAGAATATATGTAAATAAAACAAATACAACTCTAGGTACAATTATCTAGTAGAAGAATTCACTGTTCATTTATAGGGTATTTAGAGTTGCAAAGATTGTTTCTTAAAACCAGAATTAACAAATGGATATGGATGTAAATGGACATGAGAGACTTCAACCTAAATTCAAGTAAAGGAGCGTGCTTTATTGCTGTTCTGCATTTGTTCAGAAGTGATTAATTTTAACAATATTGAGGGATGTTGGGTGACATCCTAATCATGACTTCCGTATATAATTTCTATATAATATCACAGGTGGTTTTATAATTGTTGTCAGAAGTTCACTGTTATTTTGTTTTCTTCCACGATTTTTATAATTATAAAAATACAAAGTTGATGACACCTACGATGAATATACACACACTTGAAAGCCTATTTGCCTGTATGAAAGCCTGTTTTCTTGTATAAAATGCATATATGCCTGTACAAAAACATATCTATAGCAAAAGATGGCTCATCATATTGAGTGAGTGAGTGAATGATTGCTGTTTAATGCCAAAATAGCAATTTTTCAGCTATATTATGGCAAGAACAAGTTACATTCGATGAGGTGATGTCCAAATTGTACAAGACCAACACTTTTATTATCCCCTTGCCAACGAAGTTGCGAAGGAATATAGTAACGCTACCGTCCGTCCTTCCTAAAGTTCCTTCCGTCCTTCCGTAACATCCTTGTGAACACTCTAGAATCAACATCCTTCAATGGATTTTGACCATACTTGGTACATACTTAGTCCTCACGAGAATCTGGAACCCTATTGATTTTCTAGGTCAAAGGTCAAGGTCACCGGGTCAAATTTTTACCGCATAACATCCTTGTGAACACTCTAGAATCAACATTCTTCAATGGATTTTGACCAAACTTGGTACATACTTAGTCCTTAAGAGAATCTGGAACCCTATTGATTTTCTAGGTCAAAGGTCAAGGTCACCGAGTCAAATTTTTACCGCATAACATCCTTGTGAATACTCTAGAATCAACATCCTTCAATGGATTTTTACCAAACTTTATACATAGTTATCCCCTCGCCAACGAAGTTGCGAAGGGGATATAGTAACGCTACTGTCCGTCCGTCCTTCCGTAACATTTCTTGTGAACACTCTAGAGTCAACATGGTTCAATGGATTTCAACCAAACTTGGTACTCAAGTAATACTAACAAAGATCTGGCACCCTATTGATTTTCAAGGTCACAGTTGAACTTTGAATTTTTTAGGGGTTTAACGGCGAGGGGATATGCCACGCTTTGCGTTGCCCTTGTTTTTATTTTTATCATGCTAACTCACTGAAACAACATTCCGTGTAGAGACATTTCACTCCACTCGAACATAATTATCCTGATTCTGATCCAACCAGTCTTTGTTCTTACTCCTTAATGCTGTGTACTTAATGGAGAAGCAGCAAATTCAAATTTTATGATCTTTTGTTTTTAAACGACCATGTCTCAAACGCACAATCTACCTCACTTCAGGCCAGCATGCTAATCATTGCACCACTGATGTGGTTTGTTCATTTTTAATTGACTAAAATAGACAAGTTATCAAGTACTGTGTAAACTTTCTGTAAATCTGAAGTTACTTGACGTATGTCATTGGTATCATAGTGACGTTGGCCTGATGGCAATATTAACATCATAACAACAGTTTGAGAATGAGAAAAAAAATCCCATTTCCATCTATATATGATTCATAACATTTCTATTAAATATCACTTTGTTTTGTCTTCAGGGTAAATGGGATGTTCCATTACCTAAAGTAAGGGGTATGAGTGAAGGAGAGGTGTTTAAAGTTGTTAAAACAGGAAAAACTAGACGTAAGTATTTAATCAAACATACGTAAAATGATTGAAGTACATAATGATTTATAGATTGATTATTGCTTAACGTCCAATGAGCTGTATTGCAACTATAATTAAGGATGAGTACAAGTTTAATAATATATAAAAATGAGGGAAGGTATGGGCTTTCTTTGATTGCCTCTAAAAAAAAGTATGAGGAGGAGTTAGATAATGATGAAAATTTTAGTGTTTTATAGCGACTACCATGTGCCTACTCTTTTTCGAAATGTACAAAAAAGGTAATTAGTGTGCAGGTAGCATGGCAATCTCCAAACATATTACCTACTATAATCCACAGTCAGACTTTCTATATTATAACCTGACAACCCCCCATCGAGATTGTTCCCCTTATCCACCAGATGGGGACGTGTTGAGCAGCTCTGTGGGTTTGAGCCTGGGAACCTTCACCAATACAGAGAGAACATTATGTATTACATTGTACAAGGTTAGGGTATATATAGTGACATTTATAATTATTGGTGGAGAAACACATTGACCTGCCACAAGTCACTGACAGAGTTTATAACATAAAGTTTATATCATGCCTTGCCACTGACGGAAATCAAAAACAATTACAGAGATAGATTTAAATTGAACTACCATGCAATCATGACCATAACAGTAAATAGTACTAATAGATTTGGTCTTTCAGTCGTAAAACATTTATGCAAAATTTCCAATCAGATTTCTATTATAAGAAATAACAAGTAACATATATTACTGATAGAGGGGTAATGCAATACATGTACAGAGATTTTTATTAATTTCTATTTTTAGGGAAAGGATGGAAACGTATGGTAACAAAAGTATGTTATGTTGGAGAAGGATTTACTAGGAAACCTCCTAAATTTGAAAGATTTATTAGACCAATGGTAATTCAGGATTAATATGAATTATTTTAATATTTCTGTCATAAGCCTATAGACCTATAAATATAGGTGGCTGAGTGGTACAAGTTGTTGACTTCTGACACCAGCCTAACACCGATGACGTGAGTATGCCTCTCTATACCCACCTCAAGTTAGAAGGCTTCAAGATACCTATCCAATGCCCTCACCAGTAAAGAGTGTCATTATTTATTACTAATTCTATTTCTTTTCTTCAGTTGAGGTTGACAAATCTAAATTTATTTTACTGTATATGTACTAGATTTATTATGAACACACTTAAATAAATTCTGGGGTAAAAAGATATTTTTCGTTAAGACTAAAACCTTATTTTACTTGTTGTTCTAGTGTTCTTCTTAGCTACAACAAAGAAAACCAAGCAATCTTACAATCTTTATGATATGTAAATCATTTCTGATTGTTAGTCAAATTATAATTTTGTACAATGTATTACCTAAATCCTGTATATCAATTAAAACATTTACTGTATGTTTCAGGGATTAAGATTTAATAAAGCACATGTAACACATCCAGAACTAAAAGCTACATTTCATTTACCAATCATTGGAGTGAAGAAAAATCCTACATCACCCATGTATACATCATTAGGAGTCATAACTAAAGGAACAGTTATAGAGGTTTGTAATGTGTTAGGAACAGTTATAGAGGTTTGTAATGTGTTAGGAACAGTTATAGAGGTTTGTAATGTGTTAGGAACAGTTATAGAGGTTTGTAATGTGTTAGGAACAGTTATAGAGGTTTGTAATGTGTTAGGAACAGTTATAGAGGTTTGTAATGTGTTAGGAACAGTTATAGAGGTTTGTAATGTGTTAGGGACAGTTATAGAGGTTTGCAGAATGAAACCATTTTTTCATAAATTGGCATTAATTTAACTCAAATATTGTCATGGCAATAATTTAATAGAGTGTTGACATTTTCAATAATATTTCAGTTATGCTATGACTGTAAGTCTAATAGGTGGAGGAAGCTCCTGTATCCAGAGAAAACTGTGAACTGTCAGCATGTCACTGACAAGCTCCGTCACAAAAGGTTATATTGAGTATACCAAGCCAAAGGCATGAATCCATGGGCGTAGCTTTGGGTTAAATATTACTGAGGCAGGGGGACTGGGATGTGTAGCCCCAAGAAGCAACCAATATTATACCCCCACTCTATGAGTGGGGGCTATATTGCAATCACCTTGTCCGTCTGTCCGTTCACACTTTCGTAACAGATATCTCAGCTTCTACTGGAAGAAATGATTTTATATTTGATATATGGCTTTGGCATGGTGACTTGTACCGTGTCTCCCCTTTCCAGGTTTACCGCACATCTACTTCCCGTTTACAGTGTGACTTAGAATTTTTCATGTTTGCCGTAATGAAAACTTTCGTAACAGTTATCTCAGCTTCTACTGGAAGAAATGATTTTATATTTGATATATGGCTTTGGCATGGTGACTTGTACCGTGTCTCCCCTTTCCAGGTTTACCGCACATCTACTTACAAATGAACGAGTGGGTGTATTCTTAGCACGACGTAGCGTGCAACATCTTGTTTTAACTAAGCAAAATACATTGTTTTCGTTTTAAAGTGAAGAGTTATGACCTATTTGAATCAACTTACAATACAAATTTGATTCTTCCATTGCCACTGAGCATGCCAGAATTTTTAAAAAGAAAAATGAAATGCTTAATTTGTGTCGATTTTTTTTTTCCAAGGCAACTACTTCGGTTGCCTCAATGGAACCTATGCCACTGGAATCAAACTGGTGTCAGAAATTTCTTACCTCATAGACACTGATTTCAAGTGTAAATACAATTACCATTTTGTCATGGCAACAATGTCCTCTATAGAAGTAGTTGTATTCTGTATAAACATTCCTCCTCACATATTACTATATTTTGTATATCTCTGTTTACAGGTTAACATAAGTGAATTAGGTTTAGTAACACAAGGTGGAAAAGTAATCTGGGGTAAGTGCAGAGTTTGTTTAATATGATGATGGGCACATAAAAAAGTTAATATCAGTATATGTATTATTATGTTGTCTGTATGTGGGCAAGTTGATATGGTAAAATATCTGCCTGCAAGACAGAATACGAAGTTAATATTTAAAAAATTCTATATATAGAATACTGTGAAAGTTCTTTTCTT
The DNA here is from genome assembly GCA_963680875.1 of Bathymodiolus brooksi. Classification (NCBI taxonomy): domain Eukaryota; kingdom Metazoa; phylum Mollusca; class Bivalvia; order Mytilida; family Modiolidae; genus Bathymodiolus; species Bathymodiolus brooksi. The sequence goes on from OY804577.1 coordinate 117,815,982, forward strand.
CGTGGGCATCAATTTTCGTGGTTTCGTTAAAAATGACAAGTTCGTGGATTTTGTGTTTGTGCCCAAAATAATTTTGGTGGATTTTATATTTTCAACATAACAAGTGTTCATTTTGACCATTGTAGAAAGTTCAGGCAATGGTAAATTTAAGTTATTTTATCGAATTGGAAAATTAAAAAAAAATCATCTGAAATTATTTTATTAGAATGTACACTAGCAATTTCCTTCAGTATATATTAAATTTCCTTCAGTATATATTAAATTCCTTTTTATGTTTTACTCTCCATTTAATTTTCAGTTTTTGTTTTTCACAACTAATAAAAAAAAAAGAATAAATATAGTCTCTAACATTGTTTCCCGTTTATTATGATAATTTCTCAAATCAAGATAGTTAAATTTTCACATTTTAAAGTTCGAGGTTTACCGAGAACTTTAAAATGTAAAAATTTAACTATCGAGATTTGAGAAATTATCGTAATAAACGGGAAACAATGTTAGAGATTGTTTCTCTAATGAACCACTAAAAATTTGCTTGATTCTTTTTCTCACTAATTTAACAAAATATATGGCCGTTTTTCACTTTCTCAAATCGACGTTCAATGACGTATACTTCAATTGACGTCACACCCGTTAAGGAATGTTTTTGAAGCAATGATGAAGAAGGGACAAGATTCCAGATGAGGGGTTCTTGATGACGATACGGTTAGTTACGGTTAATTAAACGATTTTATTGACACAATGACATTTTGCGAAACGTAACATTTTTACGGGAAAAGTAGCGTGAAATTTTTATCTCACCCACGGGTTGAGACATAATTGCGTAATTGACCAATCAGCGACTGAGAACAAAGTGATCCACACGTTGATTATCAATTTCTTCTCACATGGGTTGAGAAGTGTGAAAATTGAACAAGAATTAGAGAAAGTGTTTTTCTTATTATTTTTATTCCAATTACATACAGATTGTACTTGTAAAATTATTTCAAAATTTTCGAGCTTTAATTATTACTCTTGATCTCAGATTTTCGAGCTTTATTACTCTTGATCTTAGATTTTCGAGCTTTATTACTCTTGATCTCAGATTTTCGAGCTTTATTATTCTTGATCTCAGATTGAAACCACTTGTAGTCGTGTTACAAGATTAATACTGACTAGGGGCAAATGTACAGTTAACTTCATGTGCATAATTAAAAGAAAGGTGTTGAAAGATGATAAAATGTTTATTGAAGGGTGTTATTAATTAAGAGAGAAATGTTTATACAAAACGTAGAAGTGTGTCACTGTTAATGTAGGGTTTTGAAGTAAATTTTATTACAACAGGAAGTTGTAAAAATCTTTTTCACAAATACTCATTTCTGTCATTTATACACATGGAATTAAAATAAAATCATTCACAAACATGTTTATGTGGATTATAACCCATTAAGGTTTCCTCATACTTATTTCATGATTAAAATTGTTAATTGTACCCTATGCAGCAGTCAAGGTCACTCGAGGACAGCATATAGCTATATATCGATGTCAAACTGCTTCCCAAGTTTCATTGTTTGTTGGATTCTTCATTTCGTGGATCAGCCTACCCACGAAAATTGGTACCCCACGAATAAAAATGATTTCACAGTACTTGTTTTTAAAAACTAAATTACACAGTTTTCCTCCTAGATTTTACAATCTTTACAGAATGTTTGTATTATAGTGATGCCATTAATTATGTCTTACAAAATATATTAACATTAATGCCATGTGTACATCAAAATGCTTGATACAAGACTTTCTTTTAGCTAGTTTGTTCTATATTTTCCTTTAAAATTTTGTTGATTATTCAGCTAGGCCAATTTTTTTACCCAAGTTCATACAGAATTGTAATGAAATTTTTTACAACACATTTTTTCATTAGCAAATATTTGGCCTAATTTCCGTAGTTGACATGTTGTAAGCTAGGGTTTTATTTCAAATGAGTGGCCATATTGAATTCTTGGAATCCAACATGAAATTGATTTTTGATCATATTTTATTAATGATGGTATGTTTCTTTAGGAAAATATGCCCAGGTAACAAATAATCCAGAAAATGATGGATGTATAAATGCTGTATTACTGGTGTAAAGATAACAACATCAAGGGAGATAATCAGATCAAGGGAGACAACCAGAAGACAAAGAAACAGCCATATAAAACTGTTTGACAGTGAAAGTTTGTTACAGCAAATAGATTATTTGGAACTAAGGGAACAATTATTTCAACAGCAATGACTTATATCTAGCTCTCTGTATGCCAACAAAATTGTGAAATTGTTTTAGCGATATACATGTATACTAATGAAAAAAATAAAGAAAAAAAGTGATTTTTTTTATTGTTATTAATTTTTAGACCTTCAAGCAGAGCTGTGATATTCTTGTTATTAGTTAATAGATCTTTCTACATAGATTTGTATCAACATTAAAAAAATTTTGAACAGCCCATGTGTAGCTCCACTTGGACACATTATCCTGATTCCGAGCCAACCAGTCTTTGCTCGTACTTCTTAATGCTGCGTGCTTAGCGGAGAAGCACCAAATTCCTATTTTATAGTCTTTGGTTTTATCCAACTAGCACTCAAACCCAAGATCTACCGCGGACGAGGTTAGCACGCTAACCGTTACACCACAGACGAGGTTAGCATGCTAATCGTTACACCAGACAAGGTTAGCATGCTAACCGTTACACCACAGACGAGGTTAGCACGCTAACCGTTACACCACTAATGTGGTTTGCTCAATTGATAAAAAACAAAAACATGTACAGAAAGTAAATGCATTTAATAAACATAAATATCACTATGATACAAAGAGAAACTAAAAGTTTTTTGATTATTTCATAATACTTAATAAAATTCAGTTTCTATATTTAACAATAAAATACACATAAAACATTTAAAATCTAAGAAGAATAAATAAATATATAATTCTTTAAACAATTTTATTGATATATATATATATATATAAACTATCACAGACACTGAACCAGTATCACAGACTGAGTTGAGAGTTCATTAATAAGATTATAACTTTATATATCAATCCTTCATACATCATTTCTCCCATTGTCTTCAAATTTAAAGATGTCTGCCCTGATATATCGCTATTCTAAATCACTTGAATGAGTAATATAAGAATTATTAATGTTAATGTAATTTCCATCTAGCATACAGAAGGTTCGTTCTCTTTCACACTCGATTTCAAATTGAAAAGGAAACCAAATGAAACTTTTTTTTAGAATTATCTTCTGCTATTGAATATTTATGCCTAAGTTACATAGAAAGATTTGGATTGTATACTCTGTAACAATACACTGCATGGCTGTAGGACAAAATAATGAAAGCAACAGGAGAAAAACCTTCCATGACATAAACTGAGACATAAATTTGGCATCAGAAAGAGGACGGATTATAATAAGACAGCAAACATGAAGAACACAATATACTGAAAATACAAAAAAAATAATACAAAAAAAGATTTAAAAACTTGATCCATACATATATTTAAAAACTGGCTATATTATATATAAAACTTACAACAGAAAGAAATAGATAAATATGATGACTGAAATGTAAGAATGATGTTAATGAAATGAAAATGGACCAATTCAGAGATGCTATTGCATTATGGGTAAACATACATTACTACGTTTCTGATTGGTTAAAATACTTCACAAAGATACTGACATTGCACACTACAAGTTACTAGTACATCGACGGAGGTTAAATGTCTGAATTGGTCCTTTATCTGTCTACTGTATAGATGGCGTTACATTATCTGGGATAACTATTAAGTCACACTACAAAATAAATAATTCTGACGGATTTATCACAGCTTCTTATCACATAACCCTGTTCATCTGGGCATTAATACTGGTGTCTGTGTGCTCCTACATTTCAAGAACTTTTCTGTACCTGTAATTAACAAGGAATATTTACATTAAAATACAATTTAGGATTGTCAGACATTTTGCATTGAAGAAGGGAAAGAAGGGAGGTAACAATAATTTCTGTATGTAAACTATGACTTGACATAGGTTAATACTATTGGTAGTTATAATACACCTTTTATGGGTAATATTACACCACACTAATCACCACACTATACTTACCTACCAGAGGAAGTATAAGATAAGAAAAATATTCAAACAAACTTTAAACAATAATTTGTAGTCAAGAACAGGATGCTGAGTTACTTAAACAAACATATTATAGTCAATAATACATTTCAAAAAGGCAAAGAGTTGGTGCAAAAAACCCTGAAGTAGGGGGATAAGGTGCAGATTTTTTATCTTCCTTCAAAACAAATGTGCAGATTTTATCTTTCCATCAAAACTACCCTAAACCAAACTACCCATTATACTAAAAGACAAAATTAATGTACAGGAAATGAATATGTAAATTAAATTAAACACAGATCAATTCTATCATGTCAACAAATCTATATTTAGAATATGATGTGCATTTAACGACAGTTTAATTACAGTTGTCATTTCCAGTACATGTATTACAAATCTTTCCCAGTTCATCTTGTTCACTAGGTGCAAAAGTGACCTTCAAAGATTTCACACTTAATATTACCAAAGTTACTGTTGCCAAGTCACATGATTATTTGTTTCTTTGGCAGAGACATCCTGCTAAAAAATCCATTAAAATGTATGTAATCTACAGTATACTTTTAATTTCCAGAAGATAAAATAAGTCCCTTTTTATGAAAATAAAATTGATAAAACTGACTGCCATGATATAACTAAAATATTGTTGAAAGTGGTGTTAAACACCATACCCCCCCCTGCTAAAGATATGTGTTGTCTGGCCTCCGCTTACCTGTAAAACAATAAAGTTGAAAAAGGGCCTTAACTCTGATTGACATGTGGTAATCATGAAACGGGTTAGGATTATGGTGTTTAATGCCACTTTCATTAATATTTCAGTTATATTGTGGTGGTCAGTTTTCTTGGTGGAGGAAACCGGAGAATATCACAGACCTGCCGCAAGTCACTGACAAACTTTATCACATAAAGTTGTATCAAATACACCTTGCCATGAGCGGGATTCAAACTCACAACTTTAATGGTGATAGGCACTGATTGCATAGGTAGTTGTGAATCCAACTACCACGATGGCCCCTTAATCAAAAAATGAATTTCAAGGAAAGTAAAATAGTCCCATATCATTAGGTTATCAAAAAGTATGTGGTTAACATTGGTTAAATTTCATCAAGTGAACTAAGAGGAGCTGCAGGTTTACAATTGTGTAATGATGATATGGACGAGGAAGTTATAAAACATAAAACAACAGATTGTGATCACCATATGTCAAATGTACTGTTATGTAAATAACACAATAAATAAAAAGTTTCATATATACATGTATTGCAGTATGTTGCTAAATTTTCCAAATGTATAATTTTAGTTAATTTTTTATTTCAAATGTATAATTTAAGTTAATTTTTAATTTTATCAATGTCAAGGCATTTAATATTTTGCAATACATGATCAACATATTGGAAAATTTATCTGCGACAAATAAAAAACAATTGGTAAAAATTAACAACAGGTACATACATGTATGTACAGTGAAACCTGTCTAAACCAAACCCTGAATAAAACGGTCTCATGTATAAACCTGTCTAAACCAAACCCTGAATAATACAATCTCATGTATAAACCTGTCTAAACCAATCCCTGAATAAAATGGTCTCGTGTATAAAATCTGTCTAAACCAAACCCTGAATAAAACGGTCTCATGTATACACCTGTCTAAACCAAACCCTGAATAAAATGGTCTCATGTATAAACCTGTCTAAACCAATCCCTGAATAAAATGGTCTCATGTATAAATCCTGTAAACCAAACCCTGAATAAAATGGTCTCATGTATAAAACCTGTCTAAACCAAACCCTGAATAAAATGGTCTCATGTATAAATCCTGTCTAAACCAAACCCTGAATAAAACGGTCTCATGTATACAACCTGTCTAAACCAAACCCTGAATAAAATGGTCTCGTGTATAAATCTTGTCTAAACCAAACCCTGAATAAAACGGTCTCATGTATAAACCTGTCTAAACCAAAACCTGAATAAAACAGTCTCATGTATAAACCTGTCTAAACCAAACCCTGAATAAAACAGTCTCATGTATAAACCTGTCTAAACCAAACCCTGAATAAAACAGTCTCATGTATAAACCTGTCTAAACCAAAACCTGAATAAAACAGTCTCATGTATAAACCTGTCTAAACCAACCCTGAATAAAACAGTCATGTATAAACCTGTCTAAACCAAACCCTGAATAAAACGGTCTCATGTATAAACCTGTCTAAACCAAACCCTGAATAAAACAGTCTCATGTATAAATCTTGTCTAAACCAAACCCTGAATAAAACAGTCTCATGTATAAACCTGTCTAAACCAAACCCTGAATAAAACAGTCTCATGTATAAATCTTGTCTAAACCAATCCCTGAATAAAACAGTCTCATGTATAAATCTTGTCTAAACCAAACCCTGAATAAAACAGTCTCATGTATAAATCTTGTCTAAACCAAACCCTGAATAAAATGGTCTCATGTATAAATCTTGTCTAAACCAAACCCTGAATAAAACAGTCTCATATATAAAACCTGTCTAAACCAAACCCTGAATAAAATGGTCTCATGTATAAATCTTGTTTAAACCAAACCCTGAATAAAACGGTCTCATGTATAAACCTGTCTAAACCAAACCCTGAATAAAACAGTCTCATGTATAAACCTGTCTAAACCAAACCCTGAATAAAACGGTCTCATGTATAAACCTGTCTAAACCAAACCCTGAATAAAACAGTCTCATGTATAAATCCAACATTACATAAAGTTTCAATTTAGGAAATCTTTATTAATCTAACTTGTAAAAACCCAGCACTTGTCTATTCTTACCACAAAAGTTTGTCCCAGGGAGGCTTGATTTAGACAAGTTTCACTGAATAATTATGTAAACATAGAAGCTAATTGGGGTAGATATGTAGTATCTGCCTTTTTAGGGCATAAATAAATATTTTAATAACAAATAATTCAAACATGCGATTAATTTTACTGTTCAAATGAATACATTGTCCTTAAGTAATTAACAAATAAACCAACAAACCATTGTCTACTGCTGCTCAAAACTTTAATAAATTAAATTAAATTGGTTATCATAGCAACAGTTAACCAGTTATCCTAACAACAGCTGGTTATTCTAACAACATATGGTTATCATAACAACATATGGTTATCATAACAACAGTTAACTAGTTATCCTAATAACAAATGGTTATCCTAATAGCAGCAATAGTTGGTTAGCCCAACAACAGTTAACCAGTTATCCTAATAACAAATGGTTATCCTAATAGCAGCAATAGTTGGTTAGTCCAACAACAGTTAACCAGTTATCCTAACAACAGTTTACAACTACTTACTAAAATTATTGTTAACACATACAATAACAATATACAATGTATATATATATTACACATTTAGACAGATTATAAACAGCTATGTTAACTGATTGGATGAACCCAACAACAACATTGTTTTAGACAGCTATTATACCCACAGCACACAAGTAGTCCAGTTAATTGTGCCCTCGTTAGCTCTGCACATTGTCAAACCTATGTCGTCTACTCCTCGGCAAAGCTTTGGTTATCTAAAACATTCTCTAAGATATCCTTGTTTTGTTTTGAGTGCAATATAAATATGCTAATATGATAAGAAAGACATGTGTGCAGTGTAGTTAAGAAGAGTTCTATTCTACTGGCTTTATAACATATCATTCTATTCTACTAGGTCTAAAACACACCAAGGAAATGCTTCATAATTTTGTTCCATAATACATAGTACTAAAATATAATTTTTACATTGTTTTATTTCAAGCAATTTTTACCAACACCTCTTGAAAAAAATAGAATGCTGCCATGGTTGTGTAATGCACATTAATGACATCTATTTAAGCAGCAGGTTTCATATATGTTTTGTTGAGGTTGGGAGGGTCTACAAGTATACAGGCACAGTTTGTACCCAATTTAAGTACATGTGTACCTATATATGATGTTAGAGTTGTTTGGATCTGAAGCATCCCTGTTAACAATAATAAACTGAATGAACAATTCTTAACATTGACCAGGCAATAGGAACATTAATATTGACCAATTTTACAGACATTGACCAGGCAATAGGAACATTAATATTGACCAATTTTACAGACATTGGCCAGGCAATAGGAACATTAATATTGACCAATTTTACAGTTTTGCAATTCAGTCTGTACAATTGGTATTAGAATAGCTCAAAGTTGTAAATCACTTACCTTTGGTAGCTGTCTAACTTGATCCAGCTAATCAAGTGACAACATTTTCACAATGATATTGTAAAACCAAGTGTTATAAAACAATTTTTTTAGAATCCTTCAAAACAACTTCTGTTTTGATCAATTGAGAGATTTCCATTAAAAAAAAAAATTTAAACTACAAATCAAAGTTTTAGGTAAATAGGAAAACTAAAACATTGGAAAGAGAGGTTATATAAAAAAATTTAGACCCCTAAAATATTTAGAATTCCCTTCCTTGTGCAAAATTATGATTTTTATTTTACCACAATTGTACAGTTTTTTTTTTATTAGAAAACATACTCAAATATTTCAAAACAAAAAATTAAAGGGGAAAGAAACCCAACATAAGATGTGTATTTATTTCAAACAACAGATGTCGGCGTTTTCATCTTTCTAAATAACCAATTGTGTAGTTACACAGTTAGTTCAAAAATTAAGATTTTGATTTGTATTGGTGCCACGATTTTGTGGAACTCTTGAAGAGCAAAAAAATAGGATTATTCAACATCACACCATCTGTTCTGGTTTCATTGTGCCTATAACAATACCAAATAACATTCACTAACAAAATAGATTCTAACATAGCTGAAGATAAGCAAAATATTTTACTCATATTTTTGGAAGAAAACCGAAACAATATTTTAGATGGGTTGTTAACGTTCTGAAAAATGAATGGAGTCGTACAGAAAAGGGGGATGGTTGCTCTGTTGTTTCATCAATGCTGAGGACTATTAATTTATTCTACCATATATTCTGGATCAAAATTATAAGGAACTAAACCCATATTGTCTGATTCCCTATTCATTAAAACTATGTAAATGAACCTTTTCTTGATTGGTTGATAATATCTATTGCATTGATAACTGATGCTTGAATTAAATGGAACAGATTTTAACAAACACAATAGCTTTATTAATATAGTTTATTACTTTTTTTTATAAGTAATTATGTATCTATAACACTAAATAATTGGGTTTTCGTTGCCTTGAACCAAGTCACTGGACCATGAACATTTATCAGTAGTCATGTGACATGCATCAAGATGAACATTATGATGTAAATATATACCAAATAGCACTGATCTACAACAATATGATTATCAAAAAGCATGAACACATTGACAATAGATGATGATGCAACTACTGCTGGAAAAGTTCCAAACAAGTCTGTTCTTCAACTTTAGTTGCAGGTGCAAAAAAAAAGTATTTTTCAACTAGGAGTAATAAAACATATGGAGAGTAATCTTCCTGCTGCAGCCAGCTAATTAAATAGATAAACAGTGCCATTCTGAGACTTTGAAGAATTTTATGAGACCCAGGAAAGACAACATTATTGAATCCACTGATGTCATTTTGGTCACTACGGAAATCATTAGCATCAGATAGAAAATCTTGTATTTATATGGATAAATTCCACTGAATCTAGTTGTTTAGCTTCGAAATTCAAATAAATATGATTATATTTTGTTTGATGATAAAAATATTGTTGTTAATGACAATTTGAGTCATTTTAAGGCTATTTATGCATATGTACTTTAAAACATGGTAATTTTCTAATTGAATTTAACAGAGTACCAAATATTTGCAGATGTTCCATCAAAACTAAGTTTTTATCACTGACCTTTGTCTAATATGTCGTTAAGTTGTTTAATAATAAATTTTGTTAATTTAAATGACCGCTTTTGTGATTCTAAAGTGTTTTATTCATGTGTATTTTTTCAAAGGTGACCTTTTTGTTTTCAAATTGTGTATCCAATATTTGCAGAGATTGAAAGGAACGATTAGTTGGACAATTGAAAGGGTTCATATAAAATTTTGTAAACTACTTCTACAGTTAAAAAATTCCGACGCCCACACATATGATTTACAGAGAGTTAAGAAGATATCCTATTGTGCTAGATGTAAAAATTAGAATTCTGTCGTTTTGGTCATAATTGTTGTTAGGTAAAGAATCTAAATTGTCATTAATAATACATAGATTATGTTTTGAAATGTATACAGTGAATGATGCTAATTTTCCATGGTTAAAAAATGTTCATATGACATAATATTATAAATGAATGTGGATTGGCCTATATTTGGAACACACAGACTTTTATTAATAGCGACTGGTTTATTTCATTAGTAAAACAAACGCTTAAAGACCAGTATAATCAACTATGGCACTCACAAACTGAAAATTCCACAAAAGCCTTAACTTACAGGTTATTTAAAGACAATATTATGCCCGAACCATATCTTGAAATTTTGGACTAAAAAAATGCCATTATTTTATGTAAATTTAGAACCACTAATCATAGATTACCGATTGAAATAGGAAGGTGGCAAAATGTTGAAAGAAACAATAGGATATGTCTCCTCTGTGACACAAATACCATTGGAGATGAATTTCATTATATTTTACAATGTCGATACTTTGAGCACAACCGTAAGAACCTCATCCCAAGTTATTTTAGAAATAGGCCAAATGTTCTTAAATTTAAAAATATTATGACCATAACAAAAAAATCAGATCTTTTGAAGTTATGTAAAATAATAAAAGTCATAAATGAAGGTGTGTGTGCTCTGGGCTAATCCCTGTGCCCATTTCTGTTTCTCTGTAACTGTAATACATGTATATATTTGTAAATAGTTTTGTAATTCTCTATACCTATGTATTGCAATGGTTTATTGAGAAATAAAGAAAGATAACTCTATAAAAAATAAATAACAAATAAAGTTTGTATCACTGAAATTTCCATAAAAATATTTTGTTCTGTTGATTAATTATTAAATCAGTGGAGCTAAGACTATGATTATTATTAATTATCATTTTATCTTAATGCAAATTATAACCCAAGCTGCCATTTTCTGATACCTATATTTTTTGTGATCTCAGACTTTTGGAAATAATTCTAAATAGGATAGTAACAAACAATACAATCATTAAAATGATTCTTCTTCCGGTGTAGGAACAGGATTAATTATTGAATGTATGTGATAATTGATTAATGTATATATATTTTTAATCAGCAACATATAATTGTTTTATACTTAATCAATCAATACCAATCCGATGACCAGTCTTGACATTCCATAATTACAGATCAATACACAGCTGTCAAAAGGTAGTTGTGGGCGGTACTAACGGGGAATTTAAATTGGTTTTACGATTTTTGTGTTTGAAAACCTGTGGCGGATGGCGGTAGCTGAGTTTGGCAGTATAACAGGGTATTTTTAATGGGGGAAATTGGGACAGACAAGAATTTTGGCGATAGGCAAGGTTGACGATAAAACGGGGGACGATAGACCGAGGGAACACTGTATTTGATCAAGGATTACTCTGTACAAACGGCACTGTTTGATCGAAGAAATTGTTCGATACCTCTCCCTGTGTTTTATTACTTCCAGTTTTCAAACAATACATTTTAATGCAAAATAAGCAGCCTACAGAAAAGTGATAGAGCAGAATTAGATGTTATATTTTTACTACAGCTACAGAAAGGACTTATTGTTTGTATAGTACAACTTTGCATAAGATTTTGTTTTTTTTAAATATTTCTTTAAAAATTGTTTGTCTTTTTTTTTTCTTTGCTATTTTTCTAATATCTACTGGAGAAATTGTATCTTCTTACTTTGCTATTTTTCTAATATCTACTGTAGAAATTGTATCTTCTTACTTTGCTATTTATATTAGTACTCATTTTGATATATAATCTACTGGGAACTCAAAAACAAGGACCGTACATACGTCCCTGTCAAAATTACATCCAAATCTGTTGAAAAGTGAAACAAATATCTGTCTACACACACACACACACACATATATAAAGATAGATGCTAAAATAGTTTGAAAATGATTTTCATTTTCTGAACAAGAATTGAAAATAAAAAGTGCAAATAGAAAGAAATATGTGTAAGTATAATATAATACAAAACAAGGATATCTTTGATGATTACCACACTATTTAGCTTTCAAACAGTCTAACTTACAACTGGTCTCATTTTTACACCGTTGTTTCAGTTTTTGCCTTGGAATCTGACCTCAGGTTTGCCTTCAAAAGGTCAGCAATAATCTTACTTGTAATTTTTGGTGGGCGGACAGAGAAAAGCGGTTTTGGGCGAGTGGCACGTCTGAAAAGTTAAAGAAGAAGAAAAAATCATAAGTATTATGCAGAAACCAAACCAAATTATTTAAGAATAAACTACTTCTAATAACAAGACACATGTTTAAACTTTTCCATGCATATTTTGTAAATGAACAACATTTTTCTTATATATTTTTGTCAAAATTAAACAAAAAGTGTAATAATACCAGAATAGTCATATGACCAACAGAAAACATGTGTCTTGTGATACATTCTCACACAATTATATACAAATCTATCAGGTTTTACAGCTTTACATTGAGATCTTTTAACACATGTAATGCGTAGTTTATCAGCTTACTAGTATCATAATGTTTTAACACATGTAATGTCTAGTTTATCAGCTTACTAGTATCATAATGTTTTAACACATGTAATGCCTCGTTTATCAGCTTACTAGTATCATAATGTTTTAACACATGTAATGTCTAGTTTATCAGCTTACTAGTATCATAATGTTTTAACACATGTAATGCCTAGTTTATCAGCTTACTAGTATCATAATGTTTTAACACATGTAATGTCTAGTTTATCAGCTTACTAGTATCATAATGTTTTAACACATGTAATGCCTAGTTTATCAGCTTACTAGTATCATAATGTTTTAACACATGTAATGCGTAGTTTATCAGCTTACTAGTATCATAATGTTTTAACACATGTAATGCGTAGTTTATCAGCTTACTAGTATCATAATGTTTTAACACATGTAATGTCTAGTTTATCAGCTTACTAGTATCATAATGTTTTAACACATGCAATGCATAGTTTATCAGCTTACTAGTATCATAATGTTTTAACACATGTAATGTCTAGTTTATCAGCTTACTAGTATCATAATGTTTTAACACATGTAATACCTAGTTTATCAGCTTACTAGTATCATAATGTTTTAACACATGTAATGCCTAGTTTATCAGCTTACTAGTATCATAATGTTTTAACACATGTAATGCCTAGTTTATCAGCTTACTAGTATCATAATGTTTTAACACATGTAATGCCTAGTTTATCAGCTTACTAGTATCATAATGTTTTAACACATGTAATGTCTAGTTTATCAGCTTACTAGTATCCTAATGTTTTAACACATGTACTACCTAGTTTATCAGCTTACTAGTATCATAATGTTTTAACACATGTAATGTCTAGTTTATCAGCTTACTAGTATCATAATGTTTTAACACATGTAATACCTAGTTTATCAGCTTACTAGTATCATAATGTTTTAACACATGTAATACCTAGTTTATCAGCTGACTAGTATCATAATGTTTTAACACATGTAATGCCTAGTTTATCAGCTTACTAGTATCATAATGTTTTAACACATGTAATGTCTAGTTTATCAGCTTACTAGTATCATAATGTTTTAACACATGTAATGCCTAGTTTATCAGCTTACTAGTATCATAATGTTTTAACACATGTAATGCATAGTTTATCAGCTTACTAGTATCATAATGTTTTAACACATGTAATGTCTAGTTTATCAGCTTACTAGTATCATAATGTTTTAACACATGTAATGCGTAGTTTATCAGCTTACTAGTATCATAATGTTTTAACACATGTAATGCCTAGTTTATCAGCTTACTAGTATCATAATGTTTTAACACATGTAATGTCTAGTTTATCAGCTTACTAGTATCATAATGTTTTAACACATGTAATGCCTAGTTTATCAGCTTACTAGTATCATAATGTTTTAACACATGTAATGCCTTGTTTATCAGCTTACTAGTATCATAATGTTTTAACACATGTAATGTCTAGTTTATCAGCTTACTAGTATCCTAATGTTTTAACACATGTAATACCTAGTTTATCAGCTTACTAGTAACATAATGTTTTAACACATGTAATGTCTAGTTTATCAGCTTACTAGTATCATAATGTTTTAACACATGTAATGCCTAGTTTATCAGCTTACTAGTATCATAATGTTTTAACACATGTAATGCGTAGTTTATCAGCTTACTAGTATCATAATGTTTTAACACATGTAATGCGTAGTTTATCAGCTTACTAGTATCATAATGTTTTAACACATGTAATGTCTAGTTTATCAGCTTACTAGTATCATAATGTTTTAACACATGCAATGCGTAGTTTATCAGCTTACTAGTATCATAATGTTTTAACACATGTAATGTCTAGTTTATCAGCTTACTAGTATCATAATGTTTTAACACATGTAATACCTAGTTTATCAGCTTACTAGTATCATAATGTTTTAACACATGTAATGCCTAGTTTATCAGCTTACTAGTATCATAATGTTTTAACACATGTAATGCCTAGTTTATCAGCTTACTAGTATCATAATGTTTTAACACATGTAATGCCTAGTTTATCAGCTTACTAGTATCATAATGTTTTAACACATGTAATGTCTAGTTTATCAGCTTACTAGTATCCTAATGTTTTAACACATGTACTACCTAGTTTATCAGCTTACTAGTATCATAATGTTTTAACACATGTAATGTCTAGTTTATCAGCTTACTAGTATCATAATGTTTTAACACATGTAATACCTAGTTTATCAGCTTACTAGTATCATAATGTTTTAACACATGTAATACCTAGTTTATCAGCTGACTAGTATCATAATGTTTTAACACATGTAATGCCTAGTTTATCAGCTTACTAGTATCATAATGTTTTAACACATGTAATGTCTAGTTTATCAGCTTACTAGTATCATAATGTTTTAACACATGTAATGCCTAGTTTATCAGCTTACTAGTATCATAATGTTTTAACACATGTAATGCATAGTTTATCAGCTTACTAGTATCATAATGTTTTAACACATGTAATGTCTAGTTTATCAGCTTACTAGTATCATAATGTTTTAACACATGTAATGCGTAGTTTATCAGCTTACTAGTATCATAATGTTTTAACACATGTAATGCCTAGTTTATCAGCTTACTAGTATCATAATGTTTTAACACATGTAATGTCTAGTTTATCAGCTTACTAGTATCATAATGTTTTAACACATGTAATGCCTAGTTTATCAGCTTACTAGTATCATAATGTTTTAACACATGTAATGTCTAGTTTATCAGCTTACTAGTATCATAATGTTTTAACACATGTAATGCCTAGTTTATCAGCTTACTAGTATCCTAATGTTTTAACACATGTAATACCTAGTTTATCAGCTTACTAGTAACATAATGTTTTAACACATGTAATGTCTAGTTTATCAGCTTACTAGTATCCTAATGTTTTAACACATGTAATACCTAGTTTATCAGCTTACTAGTATCATAATGTTTTAACACATGTAATACCTAGTTTATCAGCTTACTAGTATCATAATGTTTTAACACATGTAATGCCTAGTTTATCAGCTTACTAGTATCCTAATGTTTTAACACATGTAATACCTAGTTTATCAGCTTACTAGTATCATAATGTTTTAACACATGTAATACCTAGTTTATCAGCTTACTAGTATCATAATGTTTTAACACATGTAATGTCTAGTTTATCAGCTTACTAGTATCATAATGTTTTAACACATGTAATGCCTAGTTTATCAGCTTACTAGTATCATAATGTTTTAACACATGTAATGTCTAGTTTATCAGCTTACTAGTATCATAATGTTTTAACACATGTAATGTCTAGTTTATCAGCTTACTAGTATCGTAATGTTTTAACACATGTAATACCTAGTTTATCAGCTTACTAGTATCATAATGTTTTAACACATGTAATACCTAGTTTATCAGCTTACTAGTATCATAATGTTTTAACACATGTAATGCCTAGTTTATCAGCTTACTAGTATCATAATGTTTTAACACATGTAATGCCTAGTTTATCAGCTGACTAGTATCATAATGTTTTAACACATGTAATGCCTAGTTTATCAGCTTACTAGTATCATAATGTTTTAACACATGTAATGTCTAGTTTATCAGCTTACTAGTATCATAATGTTTTAACACATGTAATGCCTAGTTTATCAGCTTACTAGTATCATAATGTTTTAACACATGTAATGTCTAGTTTATCAGCTTACTAGTAACATAATGTTTTAACACATGTAATGCCTAGTTTATCAGCTTACTAGTATCATAATGTTTTAACACATGTAATGCCTAGTTTATCAGCTTACTAGTATCATAATGTTTTAACACATGTAATGTCTAGTTTATCAGCTTACTAGTAACATAATGTTTTAACACATGTAATGTCTAGTTTATCAGCTTACTAGTATCATAATGTTTTAACACATGTAATACCTAGTTTATCAGCTTACTAGTATCATAATGTTTTAACACATGTAATGTCTAGTTTATCAGCTTACTAGTATCATAATGTTTTAACACATGTAATGTCTAGTTTATCAGCTTACTAGTATCATAATGTTTTAACACATGTAATGTCTAGTTTATCAGCTTACTAGTATCATAATGTTTTAACACATGTAATGTCTAGTTTATCAGCTTACTAGTATCATAATGTTTTAACACATGTAATGCCTAGTTTATCAGCTTACTAGTATCATAATGTTTTAACACATGTAATGTCTAGTTTATCAGCTTACTAGTATCATAATGTTTTAACACATGTAATGTCTAGTTTATCAGCTTACTAGTATCATAATGTTTTAACACATGTAATGTCTAGTTTATCAGCTTACTAGTATCATAATGTTTTAACACATGTAATGCCTAATTTATCAGCTTACTAGTAACATAACGTTTTAACACATGTAATGCCTAGTTTATCAGCTTACTAGAATCATAATGTTTTAACACATGTAATGCCTAGTTTATCAGCTTACTAGTATCATAATGTTTTAACACATGTAATACCTAGTTTATCAGCTTACTAGTATCATAATGTTTTAACACATGTAATGTCTAGTTTATCAGCTTACTAGTATCATAATGTTTTAACACATGTAATGTCTAGTTTATCAGCTTACTAGTATCATAATGTTTTAACACATGTAATGTCTAGTTTATCAGCTTACTAGTATCATAATGTTTTAACACATGTAATGCCTAATTTATCAGCTTACTAGTAACATAACGTTTTAACACATGTAATGCCTAGTTTATCAGCTTACTAGTATCATAATGTTTTAACACATGTAATGCCTAGTTTATCAGCTTACTAGTATCATAATGTTTTAACACATGTAATACCTAGTTTATCAGCTTACTAGTATCATAATGTTTTAACACATGTAATGCCTAGTTTATCAGCTTACTAGTATCCTAATGTTTTAACACATGTAATACCTAGTTTATCAGCTTACTAGTAACATAATGTTTTAACACATGTAATGTCTAGTTTATCAGCTTACTAGTATCATAATGTTTTAACACATGTAATGCCTAGTTTATCAGCTTACTAGTATCATAATGTTTTAACACATGTAATGTCTAGTTTATCAGCTTACTAGTAACATAATGTTTTAACACATGTAATGCCTAGTTTATCAGCTTACTAGTATCATAATGTTTTAACACATGTAATGCCTAGTTTATCAGCTTACTAGTATCATAATGTTTTAACACATGTAATGTCTAGTTTATCAGCTTACTAGTATCATAATGTTTTAACACATGTAATGTCTAGTTTATCAGCTTACTAGTAACATAATGTTTTAACACATGTAATGTCTAGTTTATCAGCTTACTAGTATCATAATGTTTTAACACATGTAATACCTAGTTTATCAGCTTACTAGTATCATAATGTTTTAACACATGTAATGTCTAGTTTATCAGCTTACTAGTATCATAATGTTTTAACACATGTAATGTCTAGTTTATCAGCTTACTAGTATCATAATGTTTTAACACATGTAATGTCTAGTTTATCAGCTTACTAGTATCATAATGTTTTAACACATGTAATGTCTAGTTTATCAGCTTACTAGTATCATAATGTTTTTAACGGTAAAGAGCAAAATTTGTCACAAATGGCACATTACAACTATGGAAAAATGGCTAAAATTTGACAATTTAGTTTTGTAATTATTTAAACAATTTTCTTGTGTCATTCAGGTTCATTTCTAAATGTAGCAGTAATACATACAATGCTATATATTCAATGCTATATATTAAGCTTGATCAAAGCTTTAACATGACATAGATTTTTTTTTTAAAAAGCTAAAAGCATCCTGTTAATAGATTACAAGAAATGTTATATTTATATGATATAACAACTTTAATTGTAATTCACATGTATATAAATTGATTAAAACTTTTACACAACATAGAATAAATTTCATAAAAGCCAAACACATTCTATTTAAAGATTACAAGAAAAGTAAGAACCTTGATTGGTTTAGCATATAATAATGTGAGAATGAACTACAACATATCTCTAGCATAAAGTCAATCTAATAAGACATGAAACATCTGTCTGTCACTAGAGAGGTGTCAAGTTTGCTGATTCAATAAAAATGTTCTGGACCTTATTTGCCAGTTTTCCCTCATGCTGATTCCACAAGAAACAAAAAGCAAAAGGTAAACATTATGACAAGTTTATTTCCTAACTTTTATAGATTTGTATAACAACAGGTTGCTAAGGTATGATACTAAATGTATATGGTTAGTGTTTTTGGTGTTTATAGTCCAGTTAGCTACTTGTTGTATATCATGACCACCAGACTTGCTTGGAAAGAAAAGGACGAACAGAAATAACAAATTAACCAGTGAAACCCCTTGGGTACTGGTAGGTGAATGGAAACTTTATTACTAGAGGTGAGTACAAGGGAGCAACCAAAGTCAATGGTGTTAGGTTCATGGTCACAAGTCAATGACTTTAACCATGCCCACCCAGGCATAAAATGTTACTAGAGGGTGAATAACAACTACCGGTACATGTACTATACTATATCCAATTATAAAATAAATTTTAAATTGTGTCAATCTAATTAAAACTAAATCTCTGCACTTGCTCATTTCATTTGCTGCGGCTAAGCAAAAAAAAATGGGTAAGTGTGGAGATTGACATCATCTATAAATTTGTTGCATTATTTGTCTTTTGCATACAAATTGCTGAAGTTTCAGTCAACTAGAATAACAGTTACTGCATGAAAATCATAGTGTCTGCAGGACGACGACAGACCAATATCATTATGACCATATAAAAATGACTGTCCTAGTGTTTATTGTAATCCAGTCAGCAATACCTGTGTATGAGATAACATACACATTGAAGACTATTTTAGTGTTGGTAGTTAAGTTCATGCATGTATTTGGATATTTAGTGAAAGAGTATGGTCAAACCCAGTTAGCAATCAGTAAACTACTCAGAATAATCTGGGAGTAAGTTACTCCCAGGATGAGTCGCCAATCTGACACCATAAACATTTTACCATTTTAAACAATACTCATGTTATAGTACTGATTTTCTCAGAGAGCTACTGGTTATTTTCAGTAAATTTCAGAATTACATGTACAATGTATTTTACACTAATTTATATTATGGTAGTAATTAAGTTATGTTTGTATACACAATATTTCTTAAAGTATATAATAAAGTCCTCTTTGTCTTTAGAAGACTGGAGGCTGTTTACTATAAATGTTAAGTCTACTTATACATGTTGTTTATATTATTAAAATAAAGTTTATACAAGTTATAACATTTCTGAAAAGACAAAACAGTCACAAAGAAAACATACAGACAAATATATATATCTATAAATAGATTATAGAGTCCTGAAATTCTGTATAATAGTACCCCATACCAAGGTTCACACATGCTAAGTGTCCTTAACACACAAAATACCATTTATTAAATATAAATAATAAATACTAAATAATGTCGTAATCTTGAAATTTTATTAATTTTTACAGACTGCCGATGTGAAAATTTTAATCAATCAAATAAAATTTTTAAAAGAAGCTATCATAAAATATTACATTTTCAAATATTCAGTTAAAAAAAATAGCATAGGCCTACAATTTCAAAATCTACTTGAATTTAAAGATGAAAAGCATGAATGTTAAGGACACTGTTATATATTTAGTATAAGTGACTGTTAGTTGACACAAACACAAACAAGCCATAAGGGAAGGTAGATATAAAATCTACAAATCTTTACAAATAAATAAAATGTACTGGTAAACAATAATATAGTAATCACATTGACATATTGATGTTGGGATTTGCTACATGTAATATAATATATATGTATGCTTTATGGAGCTATAATTAAAAACTTCCCAGCAGGCACACAACGTGATTACAACATTGAAATAACGTGAAAGCAACGTCGATACGTTGTATCCACATTGCTTCAATGCTGAAATGATGTTGTGTGCTTGCTGGATTGTTGTCGTGGGTTTGACTTTGTTTTCATGTGAGATTGCGTGCCATTATAAATAGTAGTTAAACTTGTAGGATAATTACTGATATAATTGTGTGACCTTGACCGAGGAAGAAATATGAATATTATAGGTGAATGTCATAATCTTATGATGTAAAAAGATTGATACAATTTTTAGTACTTAAATCTATGTCATTCAATGGAATTTGTATCAATATTGCATGGTACACTTTTTTTTTTAATTTTTATAAAATATGAATATAAGTCATACATTTATGTTTTAAACAAAAAAAAGGTGTGTTTGAATACCTTAATTTAACTGAGTTTGTGTAATTTGATTTTTTTTCAACATACTATAATATAACTTAATTGCTGTTAACAATGTTATAGTCGTTATATGGCCACAAAAGAGGTAAAAAAAATTCTCCTAAATATACCAGCATTCTTATAATACTCCCATTTATTAAATATGTCTTGTCAGGGCCACACAATATTATATACAGTCAACTGTACCAAAATCTTTATAAAAAGGTTCTGTACATTTGGAAGAATTTGTTGAAGTATTATTTGAACAGAAGCATTTACTTACAAATAAAATATTAAATAATAAATCTTTGTTTAGAAGTTTAAGGAGAGTAAATAAGTTCCAAATGTGGGCACATTTGACTAAGTAGACACAAATTTCAAAGGATTGTCACATCTTCTACAAAATTGTAAGAATTTCATTTTAACAAGTTTAAAACATGAAAGTGATTGTCAAAAAACTAATGTATCATCAAATTGATAGATTAAATGTGGAGATCAATTTATAAAACCTGTTTACTCCACAATATAGCTGAAATAATGCTAAAGTTGGCATTAAACACCAATCAATCAATCAATCAATCAATCAATCAATCATAGATTAAATGATCAAACGTTCTGAAGTAACAGGGACATTCCTTTGACCTTTGTTTTAAAGCTATAGATGCAGATATTGACAAGGTGCCTACATCTTACCCTACACGATGGGAACTTTTCTTCAATTTTACGCTTACGCATAGCCAGAAGGAAAAGTAAATGTGATCTATAACAGCTGAAGAAAGGAACATTTACGTGTTAAAGCAACGACTATCACAATCATTTAATTGTTAACATTTAATACATGTTTAGTGACGATACTATTTTGTAATTATAAGCTTGCAGAAATCTGAAGCAATTTACTTTCTATTAAATAATCTTTATGAAAAGATCATAGTGCTTACAATATTAAAAGAAAAAAAGATAAAAATAGCATCAATAATGAAAGAAAAAAAGCTTTGTTTGATATTTTGTGATATCACCAATTCAAAATATTGTGCTTGAGAATTTATATATCATACACCTCATAAACTACACAAAGACCCTTTCAATCAAGTTTTGGACATTAACTACACAAAGACCCTTTCAATCAAGTTTTGGACATTAACTACACAAAGACCCTTTCAATCAAGTTTTGGACATTAACTACACAAAGACCCTTTCAATCAAGTTTTGGACATTAACTACACAAAGACCCTTTCAATCAAGTTTTGGACATTAACTACACAAAGACCCTTTCAATCAAGTTTTGGACATTAACTACACAAAGACCCTTTCAATCAAGTTTTGGACATTAACTACACAAAGACCCTTTCAATCAAGTTTTGGACATTAACTACACAAAGACCCTTTCAATCAAGTTTTGGACATTACTGTTCAGAAACAAGTTTAACACCATAAAAGCAATGTTGACAAAAAAGAATAAGATAGAAACACTATATTACTTAACTTCTTTATACATCTACCTTACCCAATGGCTAGTTCATGCCTTAATTATCTACCTTACCCAATGGCTAGTTCATGCCTTAATTATCTACCTTACCCAATGGCTAGTTCATGCCTTAATTATCTACCTTACCCAATGGCTAGTTCATGCCTTAATTATCTACCTTACCCAATGGCTAGTTCATGCCTTAATTATCTACCTTACCCAATGGCTAGTTCATGCCTTATACATCTACCTTACCCAATGGCTAGTTCATGCCTTAATTATCTACCTTACCCAATGGCTAGTTCATGCCTTAATTATCTACCTTACCCAATGGCTAGTTCATGCCTTATACATCTACCTTACCCAATGGCTAGTTCATGCCTTATACATCTACCTTACCCAATGGCTAGTTCATGCCTTAATTATCTACCTTACCCAATGGCTAGTTCATGCCTTAATTATCTACCTTACCCAATGGCTAGTTCATGCCTTAATTATCTACCTTACCCAATGGCTAGTTCATGCCTTAATTATCTACCTTACCCAATGGCTAGTTCATGCCTTATACATCTACCTTACCCAATGGCTAGTTCATGCCTTAATTATCTACCTTACCCAATGGCTAGTTCATGCCTTAATTATCTACCTTACCCAATGGCTAGTTCATGCCTTAATTATCTACCTTACCCAATGGCTAGTTCATGCCTTAATTATCTACCTTACCCAATGGCTAGTTAATGCCTTAATTATCTACCTTACCCAATGGCTAGTTCATGCCTTAATTATCTACCTTACCCAATGGCTAGTTCATGCCTTAATTATCTACCTTACCCAATGGCTAGTTCATGCCTTAATTATCTACCTTACCCAATGGCTAGTTCATGCCTTAATTATCTACCTTACCCAATGGCTAGTTAATGCCTTAATTATCTACCTTACCCAATGGCTAGTTCATGCCTTATACATCTACCTTACCCAATGGCTAGTTCATGCCTTATACATCTACCTTACCCAATGGCTAGTTAATGCCTTAATTATCTACCTTACCCAATGGCTAGTTCATGCCTTAATTATCTACCTTACCCAATGGCTAGTTCATGCCTTAATTATCTACCTTACCCAATGGCTAGTTCATGCCTTAATTATCTACCTTACCCAATGGCTAGTTCATGCCTTAATTATCTACCTTACCCAATGGCTAGTTCATGCCTTATACATCTACCTTACCCAATGGCTAGTTCATGCCTTAATTATCTACCTTACCCAATGGCTAGTTCATGCCTTAATTATCTACCTTACCCAATGGCTAGTTCATGCCTTAATTATCTACCTTACCCAATGGCTAGTTCATGCCTTAATTATCTACCTTACCCAATGGCTAGTTCATGCCTTATACATCTACCTTACCCAATGGCTAGTTCATGCCTTAATTATCTACCTTACCCAATGGCTAGTTCATGCCTTAATTATCTACCTTACCCAATGGCTAGTTCATGCCTTAATTATCTACCTTACCCAATGGCTAGTTCATGCCTTAATTATCTACCTTACCCAATGGCTAGTTCATGCCTTAATTATCTACCTTACCCAATGGCTAGTTCATGCCTTATACATCTACCTTACCCAATGGCTAGTTCATGCCTTAATTATCTACCTTACCCAATGGCTAGTTCATGCCTTAATTATCTACCTTACCCAATGGCTAGTTCATGCCTTAATTATCTACCTTACCCAATGGCTAGTTCATGCCTTATACATCTACCTTACCCAATGGCTAGTTCATGCCTTATACATCTACCTTACCCAATGGCTAGTTCATGCCTTAATTATCTACCTTACCCAATGGCTAGTTCATGCCTTATACATCTACCTTACCCAATGGCTAGTTCATGCCTTATACATCTACCTTACCCAATGGCTAGTTCATGCCTTAATTATCTACCTTACCCAATGGCTAGTTCATGCCTTAATTATCTACCTTACCCAATGGCTAGTTCATGCCTTAATTATCTACCTTACCCAATGGCTAGTTCATGCCTTAATTATCTACCTTACCCAATGGCTAGTTCATGCCTTATACATCTACCTTACCCAATGGCTAGTTCATGCCTTAATTATCTACCTTACCCAATGGCTAGTTCATGCCTTATACATCTACCTTACCCAATGGCTAGTTCATGCCTTATACATCTACCTTACCCAATGGCTAGTTCATGCCTTAATTATCTACCTTACCCAATGGCTAGTTCATGCCTTAATTATCTACCTTACCCAATGGCTAGTTCATGCCTTAATTATCTACCTTACCCAATGGCTAGTTCATGCCTTATACATCTACCTTACCCAATGGCTAGTTCATGCCTTAATTATCTACCTTACCCAATGGCTAGTTCATGCCTTAATTATCTACCTTACCCAATGGCTAGTTCATGCCTTAATTATCTACCTTACCCAATGGCTAGTTCATGCCTTAATTATCTACCTTACCCAATGGCTAGTTCATGCCTTAATTATCTACCTTACCCAATGGCTAGTTCATGCCTTAATTATCTACCTTACCCAATGGCTAGTTCATGCCTTAATTATCTACCTTACCCAATGGCTAGTTCATGCCTTAATTATCTACCTTACCCAATGGCTAGTTCATGCCTTAATTATCTACCTTACCCAATGGCTAGTTCATGCCTTAATTATCTACCTTACCCAATGGCTAGTTCATGCCTTAATTATCTACCTTACCCAATGGCTAGTTCATGCCTTAATTATCTACCTTACCCAATGGCTAGTTCATGCCTTAATTATCTACCTTACCCAATGGCTAGTTCATGCCTTAATTATCTACCTTACCCAATGGCTAGTTCATGCCTTAATTATCTACCTTACCCAATGGCTAGTTCATGCCTTAATTATCTACCTTACCCAATGGCTAGTTCATGCCTTAATTATCTACCTTACCCAATGGCTAGTTCATGCCTTAATTATCTACCTTACCCAATGGCTAGTTCATGCCTTAATTATCTACCTTACCCAATGGCTAGTTCATGCCTTAATTTAATCTATAGAGAAAACAGATTTGTATGTGTTTGGAGCATGCATCCAGGGTCAAACCAGTGCAAAAACTGATAAACCAAAAATCTTCCTGCATTTGTAAAATATGTAACTTCAGGCATCATTCAAAATACAATATAAGTAAATAATATCCAAGGTTTTAATAGGCATGGAAATAATGCCAAAAAGTCTTATAATTTAGCAGGCAATATTTTAATGTCTTTCAGAAGTGTTACAATAAATTGTGACACACAGATTAAGGTTGTAAACTTGAATAACAAGATCCAATCTGTCTTAATGTGTACCCTCAGAGATGAAAGTTGCCCTCTGATCAGCAGATTTCCTCTTCTTTTGAAGAAAATATTTTGAAATAAAATGTAAAAAATCAGTTCAAACAGGTAGTAAATGAGGATATTAAGGCACTCTTTGTTCATTGTGAACACTCTCATCTCTGGGCAACTTACATTGGGGTTTCCTTTCTGGAACACATTTTCATCATCGATATAATTTTATTCAACCGTAGCGTACTTACTAGTAATAATAATTTGATTGATGCCTAAAGTAAAACAATCGACCCAATCAAACACGAAGACTTCTATATAAATCTTAATACTTACTTTTGAATTAAAGCACTAATATCTTTCTGTTCTTGTGTATCCAAGTCTTCAAGTTCATCATAATCCAAGGAAACGGCCACTCCGCCCTCCGCCGTATAACTTCTGTCATCCCAGGAATGATATGATGGTGCTGGACTACTTTGTGCTAAGGGGCCCTCACTTTCAGGTGAGAAAACCGTCTGCTGTGTTGTGTCTACTGATTCTACAGATTCTATAAGCCCCTCATGTTCTTCACTATCACTCACCTTGCCATCGTAATCTTTAGGAGCAGCTGGACCAAAACTACGCCCTTTAGTAACAAGTCCCATTTTACTGCTGCCAGATATTGACAAGGGCTTTATTTTGCGTTCTGGAAAAGTGTTTCCAGTTTCTCCGTAGCTCCTGTATTTAGATATCAAGGACTGCAGACGGTCCCCACTACTTGATCCTTTCTCGTTCAAACTCTTGGATCGTTGTATATCTGTCATAAAATAAATTGTATCCATTAAAATTGTTTATTTATGCAAGATTTTACAACAAAACATATGACAAAAAGTATATAAAATGTCTATAATACTTTGTAATTCAATCCTCTATTGATTTAAAGATGCGAGTAGAAAAAAACAGACACAAGATGATGGTGAAAATTTCATCAAAACAAATATTTAATCTTTATAACTACATTCTCTATTGTTTTAGAAAGAAAAATTCAATAATCTTCTATCTATTCTAATAACTACTGAAAATCAACTGGATCTAATTGTTATAAAAAATACTATTATACAACTAACATTTATGTTGTTTTTTTTATTAAAAAAAATATTATAACAAAAACTCACTGAAACAAAAGGGCATGCTTTATAATTTTACAAATGTTAATGAAGGCATTTCTTTTTATTTAACATTAAATTTTTTAATTTTTTAAGACAATTTTAATACATATATAGAAAGATAGAAATCGTCATAATTAATTTCTGATATAGAGAAATACAGTTTTTAATCCATAACCACAGGAAAATATTTAGAAGTAGAATAGTTCCATTAGACAAATCATTAACTTTCACAGCCTGACCCCTGTCACTTCTAGTACTGTTGAAGCAAGTAAAAAAGACCTAGAGCAGTAAAACTTATATAGATCATGCTAATAATACATAAGAAATTGAATTTACTATCATTAAAGAAGAAAGGTATATGATATTATATGTCCTATGATCTAGACTATCCTTGGGTTCCAAAGATCTCTAGATCATAGTGGTATAGAAGAGCCCTGCCCCCAGTACTTACTAGCCTTAGAGAAAAATCTTGTTCCATATAGACCATGACCTTCAAAATTATCCTTTAAACAAATAAAAATAAATAAAAACTCTAAACCTTTCTAGACCATGCTACTGGAGCCTCACCCCGGTACTTACTATACTTAGAGAAATATCTGGTACCATATTGACCCTCCCTAAGGTTAATATCAGAACCATATATTTCTCTTTTTATGAATGAATCAGCTGGTTTTAGACGTTTTACGATTTCACTCTCTTTCCCCTAAAACATCAACGGTCATTTAAAACAACAAGATATGAAAGTAAGTTATGTACATTTTGCACCTTAGAAACTTGGTCATTTTCTAAATTAAATGTGCTTAAGTAAAATATGCAATCTTTGATTATGATTATAAAAAGAAAGCTTAAATACTAATAGTCAACAATTCCACCAATATCAGCAAACCAAACAATCATCTCTCATCTTAACTCATTGAACATAAAAAAAAGACCATGACAAATGACATTAAAAAGGAGATTATAATAGATCCAATAGTTTCAGATGATTGAGGAAGATAAAATAATTCTAGAACAATGACAATGTTATCTTATGCCTTGTTCAAACAAATATAAAATGTTAGAGAC
Source organism: Bathymodiolus brooksi (assembly GCA_963680875.1). Lineage (NCBI taxonomy): Eukaryota > Metazoa > Mollusca > Bivalvia > Mytilida > Modiolidae > Bathymodiolus > Bathymodiolus brooksi. The sequence goes on from OY804577.1 coordinate 117,844,103, forward strand.
TCCTACTATATATACTGGTGACTCCATCTATATTTGGAGGATGGATTTAATAGTTTGAAAAAATCCATTATGGGGGAGGCATTCTGATTGCCAAGGTTTTACATCAAATATGACCCTGTGGACAACATGTAGCAAGTATTAGACTGATTTACGGATATCAGAAAATTAAATAAAAGAAAGGAAAAAATTCTTTTTACTTTAATTATAGTTCATAATAGAAATGTAGAATGATACATTTAAATATAAAGACATACATATGTTTTTATCCATGCTATATAATTTTACATGTAAAAATTCTTTAAATTTATTTTGAAGAAAAATATTACAATGTCAGAAAATGTTACCTTCATTTGCCTAAGAAGTGTACCTGTAAATATTAAATTATGTGAAAATAATTACTTTTAAATATGTCTATTTCTTTTAAATAATGAAATTATCACCATCACCTTCTTAACAGAGTATAATGAAATTATCACCATCACCTTCTTAGCAGAGTAAGTCTATAACACATTAATAACTGTAACAATTGACAGAACTTTCTACATGATTTTAATACATTTTTTAAAATCTTTAAATTGTTTAAATTTTAAAAATATTTTCATACAGTAAATGAAGTAAAGTATCGTCATCATAAACTGACATATGAAAATGAAAAATACACTTGCAGTTGTCAATACAACATTTTCATATCTTAAAAGGCAAAGAGGTATACATCTGGCAGAATATAGAGTGACAAATATAATTATATTTATTGAATGGGTAGATATATTTACATACAACATACTATGGATACTAGCATCAGGATTATTTAAGCTATACAGGCAGCTACACATGAATTGTGTTTGACAGATGTAACTATGATTAACAGATGTAATCATGATTGACAGGTCTAACCATGACTGACAAATGTAATCATGATTGACAGATGCAATCATGGTTGACAGGTGTAACCATGATTGACAGATGTAATCATAATTGACAGATGTAACCATGATTGACAAATGTAATCATGATTGACATATGCAATCATGGTTGGCAGGTGTAAACATGATTGACAGATGTATTCATGATTGACAGATGTAATCATGATTGACAGAAGTAATCATGATTGACAGATGTAATCATGATTGACAGATGTAACCATGATTGACAAATGTAATCACAATTGACAAATGTAATCATGATTGATAGGTGTAACCATAATTGACAGGTGTAACCATGATTGACAAATGTAACCATGATTGAGATGTAACCATGATTGACAGATGTAACCGTGATTGACAGGTGTAACCATGATTGACAAATGTAACCATGATTGACAGAAATAACCATGATTGACATATGTAATGATGATTGACAGATGTAACCAATGTTGACAGATGTAACCACGATTGACAGGTGTAACCATGATTGACATATGTAATCATGATTGACAGATGTAACCATGATTGATGGGTGTAACCATGATTGATAAATATAATCATGATTGACAGATGTAACCATGATTGACAGGTGTAACCATGATTGAGAAATGTAACCATGATTGACAGGTGTAACCATGATTGACAGATGTAACCATGATTGACAGATGTAACCATGATTAACAGATGCTATCATATTTCACAAATAACAACTTTAAGATCATGCCATGCTTAGATATTATTCTTGATTGACATAAAATGTCTAGAATATATCATGATAAATAAGTTAAGCTAAAGCAGGTTTTAATTTTAAGTATAGTAACACTTTTCTAAACATGGAGAGGTGACAATAAAAATATCAATTAATAAACAAAAGGAAGCAGATTTTCAGTGTAAATATTAATGGAAGCATGGCTGGATTGGGATGAGAACAATTATATACAGCTGTAAATAAAGTTAACTGGTATCTTATAAGGTAATGTTGAGTTTCCAGAAGGGTCATGGTTTCCTTTTTGAGAGGTCATTCAAAGGCTTGCTTTAAGCTCATATTTAAAAATATCATAGGTGAGAGTAGAGTAGACCATTCTGGGGCCTCTTGTTTAAGATAACTGTTACTGTACGTTGAGTCTTATTAAAAAAAGAACTAATATAAAATATAACATTGTAAGTGTTTAGACTTATTTCTCCTATTATTAGCATCTTTAACCAGGTAGTTAAATTTTCACAATATTTTAATTACCACGGTGGTTAAATTTTTAAATGTGAATTCTGCTAATTTTCTTTCGACAGTTAATAATATGGGAAATTAACAACTAAAAATATTTTTGAAGTTTTGATCATAGGAAAAACAGATTCTCCTGCTACCAGTGCAGTGAATCACGATATTTCTCCAAGCTAGAGCTTTAAATTTTTTTTACAATTTAACTATCTAGAGTGCAGAAATATTGTAATCCACTGGTAGCAGGAGGAGAACATATATATAATCCACTGGTAGCAGAAAGAGAACCTATATATAATCCACTGGTAGCAGAAGGAGAACCTATATATAATACACTGGTAACAGAAGGAGAACTTATATATAATCCACATCTTGTCACTTTAGTATTAACACATGCAGTTTAAAACCTGGTCATTAAGTCAAACACTAATAATGTATTTTGCATTACATAAAACATTACAACAATTTTGTTTCCCTGATGTATTGTTTTTTTTTTATTTGTCTAAGTGACTTTAGTTTTTGGCAGACTATACAGCTCATTTATAGTTCAAGCTCTTTAGAACAAATTCTTTTTCAGTTTGGTGTGGCCTTATTTTAGTGGATAATACTTCTAATTTGTATGATTGACATGTATGATTTATATACATGTACATCTGTAAAAATATATACATAAAATAACGTAAGCTTTGAAGATCGGGACAGACATTATCGCTAGTATTTCAGCAAGTTGATAGGATGAGTTGTAATGCTAGTGATAATGTAGGTCGAGACCTTCAAAACTGACGTTATTGTCTTTATCTGTGACATCATAACAAGTTTGACATCACACTGACTGATATTTTTCATTCAGTCTCAGAGTCAGTTTGTTGATACTGATAATATCACTCATAGAGATCAAAGGAAATATGTCCAAATTACAAATAAATAATAGTATTGGACAACATTAACATGACTGTTGTATATTCTTATAGAAGATTTTGTACTTAATTGTTTATTGGTATATATGTCTAATACAGTATTGTCAATTAATAGTGAACTTAATATGGAAGTAAATATAACTTTAATAAAAGTATGGGAAACAAAAATGATTACTGTTCTCTCACCAGAGCATTATGAAGAAACATAAATAATTAACACTGTTCTCTAGGCTAGAGGATTATAGGGAAACAAAACTGTTGTAATGCTGTTTTTGTTCTCTAGCATGCTTATGTACACTACCTTTCCCATGCTTACCTTCTTCTGAACGCCTGAAATAGAAATAAAACAGATATAATAGATGACACAGTATATACATAATACTACATCTATTGGTATATATTGTATAATATATATATCATATATCTAACTGATTATAAATATGTTTTACTCTGGTATTTATTTTTCTTCACTACAGCAAAATCTACCTGATCAATCATTTATAAAAATTTCATTAAATATATTGTGAAACATTGTTTTTTTTCTAGCATGACTAGTTATAAATAATATATATTTTATGCATAATAGAAATAATATTAATATTTAGCCATTAGATCATAGATAAAACTGATTTATAATTCTTTACATATCTACTACTCCTTTAACATTTAAATAATCAACAACAACAAAAACTTTAAAAAAAACTAGCTAACGCTAATCTAATTTTTAGTCTACAACTAATTAAATAAATAAAATATTTTATTCTTTGATCATTAGGATTAACAAATATAGACTGGAGATAATAATTACAAGAAATATTGGACAATTTTATTTTATAAAACAGGAACAGAACTAGTCTATAATTTAGTATTGTCACTTTTGACGAGAAGTTTTAATAATCAAACAATCGTTGTCATACTTTAAGATTATTTTATATCTATATAGTGCACACTCTTTACATGATAAGGAACACGATTCACCGATACGACAATGAAGACATAAAACGCACACAAGATGGCCATAACATAATGATAGGATATATATATAACACAACTGTTACATGATGATAAAACATTAGTGTAAATAGGGGGGGGTTCAAACTGTGCTTCCTGAATTTATAACAAACTATACATTATGTTGTGCTAATCAGATAGGTACACTCTTTATTTCTATTTTACAAACAATCTGATTAAAATCAGGTTAACTATACACGATTCATTAGCATTCGACAGAATCTCCATTTAACATTTCGTCCATGGGTACATCAGTTTCTCTCTGGCTTTTCAATTAACCCTCCCTGATTCTGCTAGAGATGCTCTGATTGGTTAATATAAAGCTGACCTTTAGGTAAAGGTTAAACTGAATAGTATCACATGTTAATGGTGTGTATTGTATCTAACGTAAGATTTTAATCAGATTCTTTTTCATCATAAATCATGTTAACAGATAGTATAGATATTATAATTTCATATCATGGAGGAGCAGATTTCCCATCCACTGGTACCCTAGCATGTCCCCCATATAAGACTATACAAATCTAATTAGAACTCAAGAGAAGTGGTATCTTTGGATACTTCTGTTTGTATTAGCTTTAGCATACTGAGTCATACTCTGCTATTTTGATGTAACAACATAAATTAAACCCACCGCATCCTTTTTCAACAAAGCTTCCTTTTTGTTAATACATGTATTTAATGATATCAGTTTAATAATGCATACTTCTATATAAATTTATTAAAACAGTCCAGTTACCGTGATGTAAATATTATAGAAACAAAAAATGTAACTAAAAGAAAATCGTATCCCTTAAAATTGATAAAAGAATAAATACAAAAAAATAAAAAGACATGCAAATGAAATAATAACAGTAAATAAACACACGTCAGACTACTTCTGGCAAACTTAATAAAAAGTGTTGATATATAACATGAAAAGTGAGAAAAAGTGAAAACTAAATAGACCTTGGAATGCGAGATCTTCCTGTTTTCCTACAAACATGAAAAACTTGCATCAACAAAGTTCATCGAACTTAAACATATTTATGTACATATATCTTAACTTTTCTCTAATATTAAAAAGTGTAAATTTCAAGATTATAATGGTGCTCATGTTTCTTCCTGAAGCTATTAATAGAATTGTAGAGATACCTATAGCAATCAGTGATTAATATCAATAATTCAAATTCACTATGCTAAAATATCACAGTGAAGTAAAAACAAGTCCTGCAGCAATACTCTAAACAAATATGAGAGAGAGGTTGAGTTGACAACATTGTACTTTAAATCATCATTGTTTTACTCCCATTAAATATCTGTATGAGGGAGAGGTTGAGTTGACACCTGATTATCATTAACTCTCAACATATGTGAGGTAAAGGTCAAGGAGACATCCTTTGTGCATTACAACAAACATAAAGGGGAGGTAATATGGACATCCTTGAATCTTATTCAACAAATATAAAGGAGAGGTTGATATGTCACCATAATCCATTGTTATTTACTCTTTACAAAGGTCAGGTAGAGGTTAATCTGACACCCTTGTGTCTTATTCACAACAAATATATGGGAGAGGTTGGTATGTCACCATGGTCACTTACTCAAAACAAAGGTGAAGAAGAGGTCAAGCTGCCCTTGTGTCTTATTAACAACAAATATAAGGGAGAGGTCAAAGTCACAATCTTGTTCTTCAATCTCAATAAATGTGAGGTAGCAGTCAAGTTGACACCCTTGTGTCTTTCTCCTAACAGATATGAGGGATAGGTACAATTGATATAATGTAAACAATAAAATAATAGGTAGTAATATCTTGTTGAACAATTTTAATGATAATAAACTAAAAATGTCTTCAGAAATCTGATTGACTTACAGCCCAGCCCCCTATCATTCCACATTAGTAAAACTTACCCTTGCGATCTGTCATCAGAGTCACTACCCATTCCTTTCAACTCATTAATAGCTCTTTCTCTGAAATAAATAAAATTTGTATGTCAAATGGTTAAAATAATGTACAGTACACCCTTGTTATATGTCCACATTTTGGACTGAGCCATATTTTGGCGATAGGAGTGGTGCACCAATTACCTGAGGGACAAATTGACATAAACTACATGATTTCTGAAATTTGATAGTGATAAATAAAGGAGGCAGATTAAAGAGGGGCAATATAAGTAGGGTACACTGAAATTGACTATTATAGCTATTGGCTATTACGTGTAGAAAGACAGTGTAAGAGTCAGTAAGTAGCTAGTGGAAGCTCCCTACTAACCCATAACTGGTTGTATATAGGTTCATATGTGGAAGATAGGGATTCTATCCCCAGTCTGCTCAAAGAAAAGACAATAAAATATTATTTGCTATGTCATAATTGCTTGATGTAATTGTTTTCAATAATCTTTTTTATTTATCAGATCTATTTTAGATTCTTATCTATTTCCATTTGAATCATTTTGTGTAAAGATTTATGTTTTGCTGAATTAACCTAAAGCTCATTTTATTTTGAATTCTTCTTTTTTCACCTTTTAATGACTTACTTTCGATTAAGAGATTCTTTGGATACTTTGAGTTCCTCCTCTAATGTTTCAATGTTTTTATCTTTATCCTGTATTACTCCCATCAGTTTATGTAGCTCACCTCTCATATCATTGAGTTCTGATCCTACATCATCTAAAGACTCCTATAAATAAAATGGCCAGTAAACTCAATCAATCATTTATTTCATAATCATTTCTTTCAAATTTAAATCTGTTGCTTTTCAAAGATCTAAAAATAATTTATTCTTAAATAAGGCAAATGATTAAGTACTTAAAAAATATAAACTTGACCACAAATTAAGTTTGATGAAATCTGCAATCCAATGTCAACAGCATTTGACCTTTAACCTAGCCAAACTACCTTAAAAAAAGTGTTTATTTTAACATATTATCATCAAATGATTTCTAGCATCAGTGTTTTATTAACATAATGTTCACCAATTTCCTTTTCTTATATTTTCCATTAAGTCAAGTTTAACTTTTTTCAAAAACTTTCTACCAAAATGTTCCAAGACGTCTCCTTATTATCAACTGTACTATACAATATATCATTAGAAATATTGGTTTTATTAGGTATGGCCAAAACTTACATTATATTTTGTTGTATTGAAAGAAAGGAATTCAATATTATATACGATGAAGCTATGTAACGATCAGATGTGGTATGATAATATGCTTTATGCTGCAATCGTGTGATTTTGAGTACAAATAAAGAAATCAAATAAACTTCAGTGTTATATAGTCATGGGCCTAATAAAGCATTTCTGGTACCTGGTTCATGTAGAGCAAATGCTAACAGTATAAGCAACAATGTACATACATTGTATATTTAACTCCACATCCAATCATGTGTGAGTTATTGGGTATGATGGTAACTCAAGCCCAAACAAATAATAAATAATACATGTATATAATAAAATGTTGAAGACACAAAACTAAAACACTGAAACAAACATATTATTAGACTGGGCAAACAAACATATTATTAGACTGGGCAAACAAACATATTATTAGACTGGGAAAACAAACATATTTTTCATGGAATATTATAGTCAACAAATATAAAAGGTCTTGTGGCAATTAAAATTTAATTAAGAATATTGGATTAATAATCAATCAAAATTAATCACATGCATAATATCTGTTTTATCCCACACTATATAATGTAAAAACCATGTTATTAAGACACTCACTCCTTCTTCATGAGAATAACATACAATGAGGGAGGTAGAAAACAATGGAAGGATATTTTAGGAATCATTTAATTTCATTTTTCATAGGACCACCATACACCCATATCATTTTTAAATGCTGAATCAGCAAATATTAATAGAAACAAAACATTACCTTGTACATCCAAAATTGATATAGTAGTCCACCTCTTATAAAGCCCCACCAACCAAAGAAACACTTTTATCAGGCCACTCCCATCAAAGGCCATCCCTCTTATAAAGCCCCACCCACCAAAGGTATCCACTCTTATCATGCCAGATTTCAGATACACCGATATAGTAAAATACTACTAAATAGTCCCCCTCAAGAGAGGTCACCCCTATAAGGCTAAATTATCATTGCAGAAGGTGTGGCCTTGTAAAAAGGGAGACTACTGTACCAGTATTTGATATTCCAGGTATTTTATTTTACAAAATGTCCTCCCTTTGTTCCACATATTAAATAGCAATACAATGTTTCTATGCAATGCATCAAAGTGATCATGTTTTAGTATGAAGATGATCTGGTGCTATATTATAAGTACAGAATGATATCTAGATCTGTGAATAAATCTTTTGTTTTATATAACAATATTAGTAATTATAAGAATAGTCATTTTAAGGAGAAATGATATGATTTAAGCCATGTCATAACCCTTCACCTTATTAGCATATCACAGTTCTTTCATGTTTATTTACCCCAAAAAATTGCATTAATTTTTCACAGTATGATAATAAAAAGAAAAGAATACTTCATATAAAATCTTAAATAAAACATCCTCATAACACATAGACTTTCCCTAATAATGTTTTAACAAGTCCATTGTTATCCTTTATTATCCTGTTTCATCATAGATGGAAACCATAAAACAAATATTTTCAGCTAAATCAAAATATTGGAAAGCGACAATATTATTACTTATTGAAACTTGTGAAATCAAGAATTGTCTACATCTATGTTAAGACTTACATATTATTTGTATTAAACTCTATAATACAACCAACCATTAAACAAGGGAAAATAATTTAGAAATATTAAAACACAAAAAACTTGATCATGAAAGAACTGTGATATTTTAAATGATGTATATATTTTTTCATGATATACTAGTATTTCTTGTTAAACAATAAACCCCTAGACTATTGCTTTACTTTCAAGATGCAACCATCATTACTGTGCATTAAAATTGTGCACAAATAAAAACTAAAAAATATCCCCTCAACTTTGATACATTGCAGAGAGGAAATAGAAACCCAAAAATAAACCAATGGTTACCATGGATACTACTTACTCTTATTTGATGAGGTTGTTTTGTTCTCTCATCCTCGAGGTCCTAACAGAGGGAACAACAATACATTTACAAGGGTATAAGTTCATAATTTGTTTTATTATAATAAAAAAGCAGGATCTTGAAAATATGTCTTAAAACTGGAACAAAATAACAAAATCTACCGGGGTAAGTAGGAATATGGTAAATAGTTCAGCAAATTATTATTATCCAATCAAATTACATTCTCTGTTCATAGCATTATACAGTCAAACCTGCCTTAAAGGGCACCTCAATATAACAATTCCTTGTCTATAAAGGACAGTCTAATTTTTCCTATTAATGAATAGTGCTTATATTTTATCCTGTATATAAAGGACAAATGCTCATAAAGATCACATTTTCAGGTTCCCTTGAGTGGCCTTTATATACAGGCTTGACTGTATGTGTTCTGCTGACTTGATAGACCACCCCTTTTATAGAAACTGAAAGTGGTTTCTTAAAATAGATTACTTTTACTTCTAGATGTAATAATGTCTAATAATATATTGAGTAAAAAGTTGTTTTTATCTGTACAGAGTGGATTAAGACCTGTTGACATACATACATATGATTGGACACAAGCTACAATAGACACAACATGAGAGAAATATACTGTACAAAGTAGAATCTATATATGTAAGACAACAATGAAGGGTAAGCTGTCATGATTGGAGGGATCAAGGGGCTCTTACATCTTTTAAGCTACGAATCAGAGTATCTTTTTTGTTCTTTTCTTTCTGTGTATGTATTAACTCATCTCTGAGGGCCTCAATTTCAGATTGAAGATGGTCAACTTCTGGTCCACTGACAGGTCTACAAAAGAATGACAACAGGAAGATTTATATAACAACACTGGTTCACATTCTACATTTGTTATTTTCCAGATCATTTAAAATTGAATTTCCAGTATTTGTTTACTACATAATATTATAAAGATGTTAGAAACTCTTCAAATTTGAATACAATCTGAGAAAAAAATTGCTTACGTTAACTTGTAAAGTATGAAAATTGTAGCATTATCAACAAGGTGACTCCAATATATCCAGTATATACTTATACTCAAAAAATAAAATACATGTAAATTACAACAAAAACCTAAACAGTAACACTTTTATCACAGTTCTTAATCTAACAGTCACTGTAACTCGTTATGAGTAAAAATCACTGAAAAAAAACTCAGGAATTAAATACAGGTAAGTAACAATTATTAATATGCCAGGCATTATAAAATAATAACTAAACAACTAAAGGACTCTAAATATTAATATATTCATAAGATAAATTAACAGAGTAAAATAACTAGAAATGGGTAATATGTCAATAAGGTAGTCTTCTAAGATCATTTGTGAACCATTTCTCAATTGAAGGATGGAGTTTGAAGGGTCTCATTGGTTGTGATTGTAAAGTAGTTAAGATTTTATATCTACATATAAAATCAGTGTCTCTCACAACTAATGGCTGTGCATTTGCTTGCCTTTAGTGAGGTGTACTTGATACAACCTCTGTTAATAAAGTTTTGTCAGTGACTCATGTAAAGTCTATTGTTTTCCCCACCAATAAAAATGACCACCACAGTAAAATATTGTTGAAAGTGGTGTTAAACACCCCTTAACCCTGATCCTTGAAGGATCATAAATATGAAACGTGTGGATAACTGTATAAAGTCATTGTAGTGTATTTTATATTTCAATTAAAAGTCATCAAATTATGTACTGAAAAATATTAAATTCTGTAATAAAAGCACAAATGTAAACACCCAATATGGGTATAGGGGACTTACAAATGACTGAATTGTGTAATGGGAAAAAAGTATATATTTATAATGAAAAAAAAAATATGTAAAAAGTGCAACTTGTTTTACACATGGTAACAGGATAAATGAACACTCTGTGAGGTTATTTATGTTGTAATTTATGGAAACAAATTGTTTAATTTTCATAAAAACATAAACTCATTTCATGCCAATATCACACACTTAGGAAGGTGCAAAAATACTTTTATAGCTCCCAACCAGAAATGTGTTTATTCTTAAAGCTTATATATTTATTTAATGGTATAATTGTCCATAAAATGTATTACTTATTGTAGCAACCTGTATAGACCAATATCTAGATAAACCTAAAGAAAAAAATCCATTTTTTTTAATGACTGAAAAATCTAACGGAATGTTATACTAAATTAAATAAAGAAATGACATTGGTCTTTAAAGAATCTCACATTAAATTTGAAAATTAGTATAAAATTGAAAATTACCCCTAATTTTGAATTATCATGATACCGTTTATGTCATTCAATTCCATGCATGGAAAGCCACCTGAAACTAAGATTTTTCAGTCATAAAATTGATTGGTGTAAGAAATAGTGTACATAACTGTTTAGATTAAACACAATTCTGGATGGAAGAGGCAAATATATAGAAACAGATACCTTGCACCATGATATATCCTCAGAGCTTCCCTTAAAATAATAAACAAGCAACATCACACACTCATCATCAAATACCCATACAGAAAAAGCATGTTACTAAAGCATGGTCAAAAGCATGCAGCCATTGTAAAGCAGGTAAGCTGAAATGTTGCTTTTTAAACTATACTTTGTGTCATGCACTTTCAATTATGAAAACAAAACTCACATTGGACTGTAAAAATAATACAACACATTATACCAATCAAATACATTTTGTAAATACAACTTTATTCCAAATAAAAAAATTCTCAATATCATGTGATTTCCTGATTTGATTACATAATAGAAAGCTCTGCACATGTATTTTTCTTTGGCCTTTTGTGGATTTCCAATACTTTGTAAATTAATTTGAGTGTGACAATATCAGGTATATAGAAGGCTCTTCACATGTACTTTTCTTTGTTTTTTTGGGGATTTCAAATATTCAGCAAATTAATTTGAGTATGATATTATAGAAGGCTCTATCTATGTGCTTTTCTTTGACATATTAGAAATTGTAAATTAATATTGCGATGGTTAATATATAATGGACGAACTATCACATAAAAAATATATAACATCAATATACAATAAAATGTAATATACTGCATCAGTGGTGACATAGTCAGTGTGCTCGATCGTGGGTTTGAGCCCTGGTCGGGTCAATCCAAAGACCAGAAAATTGGTATTTGTTGCTTCTCCACTAAGCACGCAGCATTCAGGAGAAAGAGTAAAGACTGGTTGGCTCGGAAGCAGGATAATGTGTCCGAGTGGAGTGACATGCCTATCAGAGGACTGCTGTTTCAAAGAGCAAGTACTATAAGAATCCAACTAAGCATGTTGGTCTAGTACAAAGCAGACATCATCATCATCTCATTGAAAAGTAACTTGTTCTCACTATATTATAGCTGAATAATTGCTGAGTTGGCATTAAACAACAATCAATCACTCAACATAATATCTTGTTTCAAAAACTGGTTTCCATCTTTCAACACAACTCATTAAAATTACATCATATGTTTACCAAACAAGTACCAGTAATCAGAAGAAAAAAAAAGAAGAAAAAAATAGGTAAAATTAATTAACTGAAAGAGTGTACAATGTCCAGTGAAGAAATAAATAAATAAAACAAAAATATGAGACGTAACACGCTCGATTGCCATTCTAACTTTAACCATGTTCTAAATGAGGCTCCTATTATTGAGGAATTTTCTTAGTCTTTTAACACTTGCATTATAGTTTTACTTCTCTCTCATATTATACACAAATGACCATATCAGTTATGTATAATTCAGGGGTCCGTTGTTGAACTTGTGATTAAACTAATCATATGATTAGCCCTAATTACATAATTAATTCCTAGTCCCATACTTATCTAATGCAATGATTAAATTATGTTGCTGAACTCTTTCTTAATCAATGCATTAACTAATCATATTTAATCATTGAATTAGCTAATTATGTGATTAGGAAGTTCAACAACGAACCCCAGAGATAGACTTAAGCATTAATCAATGACCAGTAATTTTATAGCATAAACTAATATGCAATTATTATATGTCTATTAAAACCATCAGGCACCACTGGACAGTAAGTTATAAGTCTATTAAAACTATCAGGTCCCAATGGTAGGTAATCTGTACATGGAATTCTCATAAATCTATCAAAACCAACAGGACAAAGTGACTAGTACCTGGTACATGGATTCTAATAAATGTATTAAACCATCTAGCCTCATTGTCCAGCATCCTGTACATGGAATTCTCATAAGTGAGACGTGAAATACATTATGCAAGTTATTGATAAAAACAATAATGCCAGTTCTGAAGGTCTTGACATGCATTATTACAGCTTGTCCTATTGGACTCTCTGTGATACTAGTGGGAATGTCTGTCTCGACCTTCATAACTGCCGTTAACCGTTGCATCCTGGGTAACTCATATCCTTACTTGCCCTTTTGCACTGGTCACAAGGAGGACTAATTATATAGATATATGTTTCTCCTTTGGGTTCCCTTTATCTTTATTTTTATTCATTATTTTTTTCTAGGATGAATGTCCTTTAGCACCGGCCCTTGGTGACTTCTGCACCTAAACAACTACAAATTATAAATGTACTTATTTATATGCTTTTATGCCACGGGGAGGACTTTAAAAGTTCATCTAAATATAATACATGTAGTATCTTTTTTTGAATTGATGCATGGATGGGGACTGTTGCAGCTTCTGGTAATAATCAACTACCTTGTCCTCTTTATTGAGTATGCTTATCAGACACTTGTTGTGTATCCTATGTTATATAGGTATCATCCAATATTATTGTTATATTCTGTTATTTTATTGTTACATTGTATGGTGTGTATACATTACACATTGTACCCATATATTTAATCATTGTAATGATCTTGCCCTTAATGGGTCCTTGATTGGAAATAAATACATTTGTATTTGTACTGTATTAGTATAACTATTCATCTACTACCAGTTCAAGTCAACAAGAACAAATTTCACATCTACAAGATTCTGATGAACTGGCTCTACACAGTAAATTTATATCATGTGAAGTTCAGGAAATAATCCTGTCTAATTTTTACAACTTTGATATAAAAAAAAACTCTGTCTTAAGCTTTGCTATCAAAATATAAAAATCATCATTATTTTGAAATTTCCAGGCAATATTTTTCTAATTTTAAAATTATGTTATTTAAGTAGGTCAAACTTCAATTGAAATCTTCACATGATCAAAATTTGTCTATTTGTAAAAAAAAAAGATGAAAACAAATTTTAACATCTAAAAAAAACACTATTTTTTACTCTGTCCTTCTACCTACTGAAAAGTAACAATAGAAATAGACAGCCATTAAACCTTTAGAATTATCTTACATTAGCAATAATACCAATCATCATTAAACCAATTAATATCAGACACCATACAGTTAGTCAAAATGATTATAATTTTAGAAATAAGCTTTTAACCCATATCATCATAACCTTTTTAGAACAATGTAAAACCCATTCCACTGTGCTCACCGAATTTGACTTTGGAAATGTTCTCGTAAATTTACAATTCTACAAACATACATCAGAATCATTGTAGTAAATCTTATCATTGCAAAATATTATTTTTCATAACTTTCATAAAGTACAATTTGGTGGAAAAGTTCATATCTATATATTCATGTTATATCCATGAGAAACAAGATGATGCACGCTACGTCGTGCTAAGAATAACCCCACTCATTCATTTGTAAGTCGCACGGTAAACAGGAAGTAGATGTGCAGTAAACCTGGAAAGGGGAGACACGGTACAAGTCACCATGCCAAAGCCATATATCAAATATAAAATCATTTCTTCCAGTAGAAGCTGAGATATCTGTTACATAAGTGTGAACGGATGGACGGACAAACGGACGGACGGACAGACGGACAAGGTAATTGCAATATAGCCCCCACTCTATGAGTGGGGGTATAAAAATACAGTCACACTTGAGTATAATAAACACATTTAAATAAAGGAACAGCACAATTTTGTATTCCTCATCTGACAAAGTAAATAATACAACTTTATCCTAACCCTCCTCTAATGTAGAGGTCATTACTACTTACTGTTTCTCAGCCTCCTCTAATTCTTTACGTAGATGAACGATTTCTGTTTGTAAATCTTCAACAACTTCATCCAATCGTTTTTTACTGGATTCGACCAATAATAATTGCCCATTAATGAGTGCCACTTGTTTTTCTAAATCTTCTTTTTCTCTGTTTAATTTCTGAACTTGTCTTTTCTCTGTGATAACAAAATAACATTGTCAATATTATTAGAATCAAATTTACCTTATGTTCTGTAATATACAGTATAAAATAAAATCTGACAATTAACAAAGAAGAGTTTGAAGATACCAAAGGGAGGTAATCAGAATCTGTAAATCAAAGAAGAACAGACAACACAATGACCAAAAGAAAAGTAGTGGGTTAAAAGTATAATGCTAATACAGAAAAGGGAAAAAATTCTATGAAAATATGAAGATTTACTTTTACTAATTCTGCTTTTAAAGAAGGAAAATTCAAGAAAATTGGATAAGAAATGACTTCAGGAGATTTTTATTAACATAAGTGGTTTTACATGTATATGAAATATATAGGAGAAAATATTTTATTGTGGAAAGTCTTTTTACTCATGAATTTACATGTAGAAGCCAAGTTGTGTGGAAGCAATCCTTATTATATAGATAGGTATGATTTATGGGGATTTATCCGTGAAATAAATTCTGGTATCTCACATGTGAGATATCAGTTTTTTCTCGCCAGAACTACTTTTACTCAACTATAAGTGTCTTATCGGTTACATCACTTGTTGTGTTATGGTGAATACACACACGATTGTAAAATGAAACAATTAAAATGATGAAAATAAAGTTGTAGCACTTTTATAAATTATTTGAATTGTTTCATTTTGTTTATACATTAAAATCAAACACACTTGTTTATTCTAAATCTAATCATTTCACTAGCATAACACAAATTAAAATTCCGCCAAATGTTGTTGACGACTTTGTCACATAAACAACATGACGTCATATGACGACTTCCAGTTTAAAATGTAAAGATCAGGCATTCTTTGGCGTGGTGTACGCTTCAATTTTGATAAAATTTAACTAAAATAAGTTTGCAAGGTAGGCATTTTAATTATTTTTTTTTATTGTTTTGAATGTGACATGTAGGATTTCATGTTTTCAAAACTCCGAAACTCGCCCTTCATTTATATTTCCAACTTTTTTCATCAAAGCGGTAACACTTGTTGGCATGTGCAGCCATATTAATTACACACTATCATTGCTCGTAGATTCATACGCGTGGAATGAAATATACAAATAAAATAAAAATATATTAGAAATTTTGGAAGTCTATATAATAAACAATATAACTAAATCATACATTTTGAATATCAAAATAAGACCAATCGTGACGATAAGTTCCGCGCACTCGCTTAATCCTTATGCGTAATTCGGTCACTCATGGTCTTATTTTGATATTCAAAATCTACGATTAGTTATACTATATATACTTATACACAATCATGGATGTCAGATCACAACCTTGTAAAGACCAGTCACATATCATTCTTACAAAGTTTTAGTTCAAATGGTCAACACAAGTTCTAACAAGAGAGGGCATAAAACGATACATACAGGAAATCATTTTTGCCTGAGGACCATCAGGGATTAGAATCAGCTGCCCACCAACATAACAACAACACGGTGGAAGGATTCCGAGCTGCCCTCAAGGCAGTCTCCACTAAATAGACCATATACACCTGTACATAGTTTTATTTGTTAATATTTGATTATTTTAGCTGTAAATTCACCAGAAAGCTTGCTCTGTTACCCGGCATGGGCAAAGTTTTCGTGGAACCACATACATTTAATAATGAATCACTGGAAGAAAAAGAAGAAGAAATAGTTCAGTTGTGTCCAACGCATGGAAGGAACATTAAATAATGTTAAAGACCTTTGGGTCATGAGTTGTATCCAATGAGATGCAAAATATTCATATATGGAAGATCACCAAATGATGTTATAGACTCACATGACCTTTCGGTCAAACTGAATCAAAAATGTTTGCATTTCATAATGAATGTACTTCAAGAATATCTTGTATATTTTCTTTTACTAAACATCTCACAGTAATATAAAGATAGGGATGATATTTCTTGTTAGTAATCAAGTGTTAATGTATTATAAAATAATAATGCTAACCCTGGTAAGATATTTCTCCGTCTGGTCCGTAGTCTCTAACATACTCTTCATGTCTTGTTTGTAAACTATCACGTTCCCTACGTAACTGTTCACACTCACCCTCAAGTTGATCTCTTTCATCTCTTAATCTACGTAAATAAATTTATATTATTCTTATTCATTCTAAAAATCAAAATAATTTGTCCTGTATTAAAAGATTGCAATAAAAACAAATTCAGGTCTTCAAATATTTATTATCTCATTTACAATAGAAATTTATAAACATTTCTAATATTTGATACAGTAGACCACCTGTTATAAGACCCCTCCCACCAAAGGCGACTCTCTTATCAGATCTGATTTCAGATGCACTGAGATTACAAAATACTTTCAAGTTGTCCCCCTCAAGAAATGCCACACTCTTATATGGCCATTTTTTCATTGCAGAAGGGTTGGCCTTTTAAGAGGAGGTAAGAGGAGGACTACCGTCTTAATGTGTCTTAGTCTAATTCTGATAAGTACAAATGCACATATAATAAAAATGTAGGGTAGCTACAATATGCAATTAAAAACATCTAAATATGGTAAAAATTACCATATTTTAACATAAGAATATTTGGTGAATCAGTGATAAATTTGACAACAGAATATTAAATCTGATTACAATCAGCTGTTATAATACACTACACTCCCCCCTAACATCTGACAGAGTCTGATCAGAGGTCATATCCTGATGAACTTTCACTTAGCTATACATTATTAAAAAAATCAGCCAATCAGAGAGCATTATGTTTGTGATGCTATAATAAAAAAGTGGGTTCTCATTGGCTGATCATGAGTTTATCTGGACATAGCCTCTAATCGGGTGCTGTCAGATGTTAGGGGGGGGGGGGGCATATTTTTTAAGTTCAGCCTCTAATCAGGTTCTGTCAGATGTTAGGGGGAGTATATTTTAAGTCCAGCCTCTAATCGGGTTCTGTCAGATGTTAAGGGGAGCATATTTTAATCAGATTGTAGAATGTTAATATGTATATAAAACATTACCTGTCAACCTCTTCTTTAGGCATTGAACTATCCATGGCTTCCTTTAGTTCTAAATTCTCCTGAAAGTAGATCATAATTTAGTTATATACACAATATATACATCTAAAATGAAGAAATGAAATTGTAATACATTCTATCTATGAGAAAATGTCATATTAAAGGGAGCTAATTCTTCATTTCATATTTCTCACAAATTCACAATAAAATTTTATGTATTTTTTGTTTTATATATTTTAATAGAACAATTAAAAAATTAAATTCATGCATATTTTCTCTAACATTTCGTGTGTATAAGTGTGATCCAAATTTGTTAACAAGTTCATAGTAATCTCACGTGAAGGTGTGAGTAAGTGATTGTTGTTTAATGTGAAGTGAGCAATCTTTAAACTTTATCATGACAAGAACAGTTTAAATTTCAATGAGATGATGATGATGTCCACTTTGTACTAGACCAACATGCTTAGTAGGATGATCATAATGCTAGTACACAGAAACAAGAGTTTGTGGGTAGACATGTCGCTCCACTCAGACACATTATCCTGATTTCCAAGTCAACCAGTCTTTGCTCCTTTTTGCTGTGCAGCAGAGAAGCAAGAAATACAAATTATATAGTCTTTGGTTTGAGCCGACCGTGACCCAAATCCACGATCACTCGCACTCAAGATTGTTCAGCTGGTATTAGTTTTAACAGAATAGAGATGAAGGTCTGGCACAGATGGTATGAATTAGCAGTAAGCTCTAATAGTCTGGCTTTATCTAGCTGTTTGGAGTAAATAAATTAACAACAAGCACAGAAAATGCATACTGGTGATATCAGCCTCTATCAAGAGTGATAGAACACTGAATCCTTACATCAATGGAAAATATATGGAGAATTATTTCTGCCAATGCAATAATTATTTTCATTGGAGATAAACATTTTATTGATCTAATCTTGATGATAAAATTTAATTAAAAAAAACATTTTAATGTACTATTTTCAAACTACTGGTGTTAAGTTTAATACAGTTTTAACAAAAGAAAATTGCAAGAAAAAGAGATCTTTTTGTATAAAATAGGTCATCAAATTATGAAACTAGAGTCTCAGTGGGCTGAGCCTGTGTCGCTCACCTTTCATTCTGCTTTGAGGAAACTTAATACACAACCTTCCATACATGTAGATGCTTCCTACCAAGTTTCGGTTCATTTGGCTAGGCAGGTTCAGAGGAGAAGATTTTTTAGATATCGACCAATCAGAAACAAGAATTGCCTGTGGTGGCCATGTTTGTTAACCGATTGAGACTAAATGAGCAATCTTCATAGAGGACATTCCATATATGCTTCCTGCCATGTTTCGGTTAATTTGGCAAAGCGGTTTCAGAGGAGGAGATTTTTAAAAATTGGCCAATCAGAAACAGGAATTGCCTGTGGATGGCCATGTTTGGTTGGTAATGGATCATAACAAAATGTGCACTCTTTAGAGAGGACCTTCCATAGATGCTTCCTACTAAGTTTCAGTTCATTTGGCTGATGGGTTTCAGAGGAGAAGATTAAAATGTGAAAAGTTAACAGATGACAGACAACAAACGACGGACAAGTGAGGTCAAAAGCCCACATTGCCTTTGGCACGGTGAGCTAAAAAGAATATTAAAATGTGAATACCTACATGTAATGTATAGTACAAACACGTTACACTATATCAGCATTAGTTAATTTCTAAGGGAGATAATGGCAAGTTATCTTTCTTTTAACAGCTTAATGCAAGAGTTATCTCCCTTTTAACAGCTTACTACAATGGAGAGGTGTTTAAGAAATGAACCAATCAGAAACAAGAATTGCCTGTGGTGGCCATGTTTGTTAGCGGATCGGGACGAAATGAGAAATCTTTATAGAGGACCTTCCATAGATGCTTCCTACCAAGGTTCGGAGGAGAAGATTTTTAGAAATCGGCCAATCCAAAAAAAAATTGCCTGTGGCGGCCATGTTTGTTAACGGATCGGGATGCAATTATCAATCTTTATCGAGGACCTTCCATAAATGCTTTCTACCAGGTTTCGGTTCATTTGGCCAAGCGGTTTCGGAGGAGAAGATTTTTAAAAATCGGCCAATCAGAAACAAGAATTGCCAGTGGTGGCCATGTTTGTTAATGGATCAAGATGAAATGAGCAATCTTGATAGAGGACCTTCCATAGATGCTTCCTACCAAGTTTCGGTTCATTTGACCAAGCGGTTTTGGAGAAGATTTAAAAAAATCGGCCAATCAAAAACAAGAATTGCCTGTGGTGGCCATGTTTGTTAATAGATCGGGTCAAAATGAGCAATCTTTAGAGAGGACCTTCCATAGATGCTTCCAACTAAGTTTCAGTTCATTTCGCTGAGAGGTTTCAGAGGAGAAGATTAAAATGCGAAAAGTTAACGGACGACGGACGCCAAGTGATGGCAAAAGCTCACTTTGCCTTTGGC
Organism: Bathymodiolus brooksi; assembly: GCA_963680875.1. NCBI lineage: Eukaryota > Metazoa > Mollusca > Bivalvia > Mytilida > Modiolidae > Bathymodiolus > Bathymodiolus brooksi. The sequence goes on from OY804577.1 coordinate 117,864,869, forward strand.
AAGGTGAGCTAAAGATTTTACAGTGTAAAAAGCGAGAGAATTGGTTTTGCTTCAGCTCTGGCATCCTATAAGGAGATAACCTTTTCATGAAGAAGGCTATCAACAACTTTACAGATGTCGTAATTTGTTAAAAGGTTGATTAGATTTTGTATTACTGTAGTCTACCAGTTAATCTATTGAATAATGGTCATTAAATTATAATTCAATAGAGGGGTTAGGGTTATGGTGTTTAATTCCATTTGCAACAATATTTCAGTTATATCATTGGAAGAAACTGGATTACCCGGAGAAAACAACCGACCTGCCGCAAGTCACTGACAAACTTTATGACATAATGTTGTATTGAGTACACCTCGCCTGAGCAGGATTCGAACTCACAACATTAGTGATGATAGGCACTGATTGCACAGGTAGTAAAAAAGCCAACTACCATATGATCACGACCACGACGGCCCCATAACCCAATAGACAGCAGATCTTGTTGCGAGTTTGGTAATTAGACAGATTTGTGGTTATAAATAGATAGAATAATTTTGCCATGCAATGTTATTACACTTTCTACTTTTACTTACAAATTCTTGAGTTTCTGCCATCTGTTCAATGTTTGTATATAATGAACCCACTTTTGGGAAATGTATTTTTGACAAAGTCTCAACAAAACAATAAAAAAATTACTATATAAATATTTCTGTTTTGGTCTGTCTTTTTTTTTAACGTTGTGTTTTAGCTGATTTTTATAGGGACTGGTCTCTGGAGGTTACACAATCTAATGGGACAGTTCTTTTGAGGTTACAGAATCAACATTGACTACTCTTGGAGGCTATATAATCAATATGGGCTGGTCTTGGGATGTTACACAATCTATGGGGACTGGTCTTGGAAGTGAGCTCACAAAATTAATAGGGACTAGTCTTTGGAGATTACAGAATCAATAGGGACTGGATGTGGAAGGTTACACAATCTATAAGGAATGGTCTTGGGAATAGGGTACATAATCTTTAGGGACTGGTCTTTTGAGGTTACAGAATCCATAGGGACTGGTCTTGAAATGTTAAAGAATCTATAGGGACTGGTCTTGGGAGGTTACAGAATCTACAGGGACTGGTCTTTGAGTTAAAGAATCTATAGGGACTGGTCTTTGAGCTAAAGAATCTATAGGGACTGGTCTTTGGAGGTAACATAATCTATAGGGACTTGTCTTTTGAGGTTACAGAATCAATAGGGACTGGTCCTGGGAGGTTTTAAAGTCTACTGGTACTGGTCTTGGGGAGTTACATAATCGTTAGGACTTTTGGGAGGCTACAGAATCTATAGGGATTGGTCTTTTGCGGGTTTACAGAATAAATAGGGGCTGGTCCTGGGAGGATACAGAATCTTAGGGACTGGTCTTGAAGGTTACAGAATCTATAGGGACTTGTCTTTGGAGGTTACAGAATCAATAGGGACTGGTCATGGGAGGTTACATAATCGTTAGGGACTGGTCTTTGGAGGTTAGAGAATCAATAGGGACTGGTCTTTGGAGGTTACAGAATCAATAGGGACTGGTCTTGGGAGGTTACAGAATCTATAGGGACTGGTCTTTGGAGGTTACAGAATCAATAAGGACTGGTCTTTGGAGGTTAAAGAATCAATAGGGACTGGTCTTGGTAGGTCACAGAATCAATAGGGACTGGTCTTGGGAGGTCACAGAATCTATAGGGACTGGTCTTGGGGGTTACATAATCTATAGGGACTGGTCTTGGTAGGTCACAGAATCCTAGGGACTGGTCTTTGGAGGTTACAGAATCAATAGGGACTGGTCTTGGAGGGTTACAGAATCAATAGGGACTGATCTTGGGGGGTTACAGAATCAATAGGGACTGGTCTTGGTAGGTCACATAATCCTAGGGACTGGTCTTTGGAGGTTACAGAATCAATAGGGACTGGTCTTGGAGGGTTACAGAATCAATAGGGACTGATCTTGGGGGGTTACAGAATCAATAGGGACTGGTCTTGGTAGGTTACAGAATCAATAGGGACTGGTCATGGGGGCTTACAGAATCAATAGGGACTGGTCTTGAAGGTTACAGAATCTATAGGGACTGGTCTTTGGAGGTTACAGAATCAATAAGGACTGGTCTTTGGAGGTTAGAGAATCAATAGGGACTGGTCTTGGTAGGTCACAGAATCAATAGGGACTGGTCTTTGGAGGTTACAGAATCAATAGGGACTGGTCTTTGGAGGTTACAGAATCAATAGGGACTGGTCTTGGGAGGTTACAGAATCTATAGGGACTGGTCTTTGGAGGTTACAGAATCAATAAGGACTGGTCTTTGGAGGTTAGAGAATCAATAGGGACTGGTCTTGGTAGGTCACAGAATCAATAGGGACTGGTCTTGGGAGGTCACAGAATCTATAGGGACTGGTCTTGGGGGTTACATAATCTATAGGAACTGGTCTTGGTAGGTCACAGAATCCTAGGGACTGGTCTTTGGAGGTTACAGAATCAATAGGGACTGGTCTTGGAGGGTTACAGAATCAATAGGGACTGATCTTGGGGGGTTGCAGAATCAATAGGGACTGGTCTTGGTAGGTCACAGAATCCTAGGGACTGGTCTTTGGAGGTTACAGAATCAATAGGGACTGGTCTTGGAGGGTTACAGAATCAATAGGGACTGGTCTTGGTAGGTTACAGAATCAATAGGGACTGGTCATGGGGGCTTACAGAATCAATAGGACTGGTCTTGGGGGTTACAGAATCTATAGGGACTGGTCTTGGTAGGTCACAGAATCCTAGGGACTGGTCTTTGGAAGTTACAGAATCCTAGGGACTGGTCTTGGTAGGTCACAGAATCCTAGGGACTGGTCTTTGGAGGTTACAGAATCTATAGGGACTGGTCTTTGGTCTTACAGAATCTACAAGGACTGGTCTTTGGGCTTACAGAATCTATAGGGATTGGTCTTGGGATGTTACACAATCAATAGGGACTGGTTATGGGGGGTAACAGAATCTATAGGGACTGGTCTTTGGGCTTACAGAAGCTATAGGGACTGGTCTTGGTAGGTTACAGAATCAATAGGGACTGGTCATGGGGGTTACAGAATCAATAGGACTGGTCTTGGGGGTTACAGAATCTATAGGGACTGGTCTTGGTAGGTCACAGAATCCTAGGGACTGGTCTTTGGAGGTTACAGAATCAATAGGGACTGGTCTTGGGGGGTTACAGAATCAATAGGGACTGGTCTTGGTAGGTTACAGAATCAATAGGGACTGGTCATGGGGGCTTACAGAATCAATAGGGACTGGTCTTGGGGGTTACAGAATCAATAGGACTGGTCTTGGGGGTTACAGAATCTATAGGGACTGGTCTTGGTAGGTCACAGAATCCTAGGGACTGGTCTTTGGAAGTTACAGAATCCTAGGGACTGGTCTTGGTAGGTCACAGAATCCTAGGGACTGGTCTTTGGAGGTTACAGAATCTATAGGGACTGGTCTTTGGTCTTACAGAATCTACAAGGACTGGTCTTTGGGCTTACAGAATCTATAGGGATTGGTCTTGGTATGTTACACAATCAATAGGGACTGGTTATGGGGGGTAACAGAATCTATAGGGACTGGTCTTTGGGCTTACAGAAGCTATAGGGACTGGTCTTGGTAGGTTACAGAATCAATAGGGACTGGTCATGGGGGTTACAGAATCATTAGGACTGGTCTTGGGGGTTACAGAATCTATAGGGACTGGTCTTGGTAGGTCACAGAATCCTAGGGACTGGTCTTTGGAGGTTACAGAATCAATAGGGACTGGTCTTTGGGGGTTACAGAATCAATAGGGACTGGTCTTGGTAGGTCACAGAATCCTAGGGACTGGTCTTTGGAGGTTACAGAATCTATAGGGACTGGTCTTGGGATGTTACACAATCAATAGGGACTGGTCTTGGGAGGTTACAGAATTTACAAGGACTGGTCTTTGGTCTTACAGAATCTACAAGGACTGGTCTTTGGGCTTACAGAATCTATAGGGATTGGTCTTGGGATGTTACACAATCAATAGGGACTGGTTATGGGGGGGGGGGGGGGTAACAGAATCTATAGGGACTGGTCTTTGGGCTTACAGAAGCTATAGGGACTGGTCTTGGTAGGTTACAGAATCTTAGGGACTGGTCTTTGGGCTTACAGAATCTATAGGGACTGGTTTGGAGGGGGGGGGGGGGGTACATAATCTATAGGGATTGATCTTTGAGGGGTTTACAGAACAAATAGGGGCAAGTCCTGGGAGGTTACATAATCTTAAAGGATCATTACTTCTTTATAAAAACTTTTGAATTGTCTTAATTACATTTATAGGTGTTTATTCTCGTGAAAATTAAATCTTATAAAACAAATAAAGTACCAACATTATCAGGAAAGATAATATTACAGTTTTAGCACACCTCTAAACAAAGAAATCATATCTACTTAAATTTGAAACAGTGAACTACTGATCAGGGTGAATCTATAAAGAAATATGACCTAGTTTTACTATGATTCATATGGAAAGGTGACCTAGTTTTACAATGATTTCGCAAAGAAATGTGGCATAGTTTTACAATGATTCATAAAAAAGGTGACCTAGTTTTACAATGATTCATAAAAAAGGTGACCTAGTCTTACAATGATTCATAAAGAAAAGTGACCTAGTTTTACAATGATTCATAAATAAAGGTGACCTAGTTTTACAATGATTCATAAAAAGGTGACCTAGTTTTACAATGATTAAATGCTGCCAACATGGAATACATATACCTGTTGAAAGTTATCTAGTTTGTCATTGACAGAATCATTTATCTCCCTTAGTTGTCTATTAGCATGTCGTAATTCTTCCACTTTGTTTTCTAACTCCTCTAGCCTAGGTTTCTTGTATATTAATTCTGTGCTGGCCTATTAAACAGCAATGATGTGATATTACAGTGTGCTAGATGAGCCAGTGAAGCAACAATAGATGATATCTGAGTCTGGTATTTACAATTTCAAAATTTATCATATCTTATCAACTGACAAATCTGCTCCACATATAACATCAAAATGGAGGAGACATGATTATTTGATGGTAATAAACTTTGCAAATTTTATTAAATATTCTTTTAGGAATATTATATATAATGTTTGTTAAAAGCAGATGATGAATTTAAATCTTGTTGATTTATCTTTTTGTTTCTCTTTATGAAAGAATCGACAATTAAATATGAGATAACTCAGATATGGCCTATGATATAAGTGAATACAATGTAGTATTATGCATAATAAATTAGTCAAAGTGACCTTGACCATCAAATGTACTTTACTGACTAAGTCAAAACTTGACTATCGACTGTACTCTAAAATAACTGACAAAGCTTATTGTCAACAGTATGGGTAAATACACTTTTTTTTCATAAACTAACTTCAGTTTTATAAATCCTTAAAAATGATGAACAAATATGACAGTGAGAGCTTTCCATAGAATACTGTTAATGAGCCAATAAAATTAAACCGTCACTGATGTTAGATATAATTTTACTGTGAAGTATACATGGCTTATCATGTGTTACAAGATCAGAGCTGTGCTATTATAATAACAGAAGTAAATGTATGGCTTTGTATGAATATTATATTGTTGTATGTTTAGAAAAAGAAAGTTGATCATGTGAATGAAAAATGAGTAAAAACTCAGTCAATTACTCTGTGTATTAAAAAAACAATGATAATTATCTACAAAATAACTAATAGAGCCTCTATTTGTCATACATAATAATTATCTACGTAAATATTAGAGCCTCTATCTGACACACACAATAATTTACCAATAATTCTTCTTTCTGATTGACCAGATCATCTCTAACTTTCTCTAATTCTAAAATTCTCTCCCTGCAAATATAGATAGCTTTGTCACCTCATGATCATTTTTCTACATATTAAAGTTTTTATACAAATACACTGGTATCCTTAATAACTGGTACTCCTAAATAAACTGGTAGGTCACTCATCACCTTTTCTGAACTATTCTATTTAGACTGTAGCTTTCATTTATAATTCTGAACAGTTATATTTCATACTATTATAATCTTTAATGGTGAAGTAAATTCTAAATATTGAACAATTATATATTTACTTTCAGCAGTAATCAGAGGTAGTGTAATGGTTACCATGCTTACCTCGGGTGTGGTAGATTATGGGTTCAAGCCCCATTAAGGTCAAACCAAAAACTATAAAATTAGTATTTGCTGTTTCTCCACTAAGCATGCAGCATTAAGGAGTAAGAGGGACTACTGGTTGGCTCAGAATCAGGATACCATGTTGCAGTGTGGTGATATGTCTATCTACAGATTGTTGGTTCAGTCAGCTAGTACTATAAAAATCTAACTAAGTGTGATGGTCTATTACAAAGCTGACATCATTATCTGATCGAATATAATTTGTTCTCGACATGATATAGCTGAAAAATTGCTCATTTAACGTTAAACAACAGCCATTCATTTCAGAGGTTATCTTATTTTAATTCTCAACTTTTCAGCATTACATCAAGTGTTCATGCTAGTGTCTGAATTATTCTAATTATTAACTTTTTATTACAGAACTGTTTAACTTTACCTGAGGTGTTCATTATATCTTTTTAACTTTACCTGAGGTGTTCATTATATTTGTTTAACTTTACCTGAGGTGTTCATTATATCTTTTTAACTTTACCTGAGGTGTTCATTATATCTTTTTAACTTTACCTGAGGTGTTCATTATATTTTTTTTAACTTTACCTGAGGTGTTCATTATATCTTTTTAACTTTACCTGAGGTGTTCATTATATTTTTTTGGAAATTATGGATGTGAAGTGTGGGGCTTCCATAAAGGTGTGGATATTGAGACATTACATTTATCTTTTTTGAAAAGAGTATTGAAAGTGAGAAAGAGTACTTCAAATTATATGGTCTATTTTGAACTTGGGAGATTCCCATTGTATATAAACAGGTACTGTAGAATGTTAAAATATTGGTTTAAAATTTTAAAAACAGAAAATAGTATACTTAAAAATTGTTATGAAGATATGTTTGAGTCTAGTGCTTTTAAGCCAAATGATAAACTAAACTGGGGATGTAAAATACGAGATATATTGTGTAAATATGGTTTTAATCATGTATGGCTGTCACAAAATGTTGTTAATGAAGATATATTTATGTTAGAATTTAAGCAGCGAGTTATAGATACATTTTTAAATGAGGCAATTTCTTTTTTTGAAGAATCGCCAAAATGTCATTTCTATAAGTATATATATGATGACCATAACCTGCAATTTTATTTAAGTCGACCAGTTAATTATATGTTTAAGCCACTTATTAGTAGATATCACTTACATGCACATAGTTTAAATATTGAAACTGGTAGATACTACAATATAGATAGACATGCTAGAATTTGTAACATGTGTAACAATAATGATATAGAAGATGAGTATCACTTTATTTTAGAGTGTAGTAAATATGTGGAAATTCGTAGAAAATATATAAAACCCTATTATTGTATCAATCCATCTGCTTTTAAACTAACACAGTTATTATCTGTTCAAAATATTAAAGAACTTAACAATCTTGGAAAGTATTTATATGTTGCTGAAAAAATTCGTAATTCCTAAATTTATATCATGCTCCGCTATAATTATAATTATATAATTATGTATTGTGTATAATGTATCATGTATTGTTTGTAATTTGTATTTATATACCTATAAGCTGTATTGCTTTTGGAATAAAGTATTATTATATTTGTTTAACTTTACCTGAGGTGTTCATTATATCTTTTTAACTTTACCTGAGGTGTTCATTATATCTTTTTAACTTTACCTGAGGTGTTCATTGTATTTGTTTAACTTTACCTGAGGTGTTCATTGTATCTTTTTAACTTTACCTGAGGTGTTCATTTTTTTTTTAACTAACGAGGTGTTCATTATATATTTTTTAAACTTTACATGAGGTGTTCATTATATCTTTTTAACTTTACCTGAGGTGTTCATTATATTTTTTTAGCTTTACCTGAGGTGTTCATTATATTTTTTTCAACTTTACCTGAGGTGTTCATTATATCTTTTTAACTTTACCTGAGGTGTTCATTATATCTTTTTAACTTTATCTGATGTGTTCATTATATTTTTTTTTAACTTTACCTGAGGTGTTCATTATATCTTTTTAACTTTACCTGAGGTGTTCATTATATCTTTTTAACTTTACCTGAGGTGTTCATTATATTTTTTTTTAACTTTACCTGAGGTGTTCATTATATCTTTTTAACTTTACCTGAGGTGTTCATTATATCTTTTTAACTTTACCTGAGGTGTTCATTATATTTTTTTTTAACTTTACCTGAGGTGTTCATTATATCTTTTTAACTTTACCCGAGGTGTTCATTTTTTTTTTAACGAACGAGGTGTTCATTATATATTTTTTAAACTTTACATGAGGTGTTCATTATATCTTTTTAACTTTACCTGAGGTGTTCATTATATTTTTTTAGCTTTACCTGAGGTGTTCATTATATTTTTTTCAACTTTACCTGAGGTGTTCATTATATTTTTTTAGCTTTACCTGAGGTGTTCATTATATTTTTTTCAACTTTACCTGAGGTGTTCATTATATCTTTTTAACTTTACCTGAGGTGTTCATTATATCTTTTTAACTTTATCTGATGTGTTCATTATATTTTTTTTTAACTTTACCTGAGGTGTTCATTATATCTTTTTAACTTTACCTGAGGTGTTCATTATATTTTTTTTTAACTTTACCTGAGGTGTTCATTATATTTTTTTAACTTTACCTGAGGTGTTCATTATATCTTTTTAACTTTATCTGAGGTGTTCATTATATTTTTTTCAAACTTTACCTGAGGTGTTCATTATATCTTTTTAACTTTATCTGAGGTGTTCATTATATTTTTTTCAAACTTTACCTGAGGTGTTCATTATATCTTTTTAACTTTACCTGAGGTGTTCATTGTATTTGTTTAACTTTACCTGAGGTGTTCATTATATTTTTGTAAACTTTACCTGAGGTGTTCATTATATCTTTTTAACTTTACCTGAGGTGTTCATTATATTTTTTTAACTTTATCTGAGGTGTTCATTATATCTTTTTAACTTTATCTGAGGTGTTCATTATATTTTTTTCAAACTTTACCTGAGGTGTTCATTATATCTTTTTAACTTTATCTGAGGTGTTCATTATATTTTTTTCAAACTTTACCTGAGGTGTTCATTATATCTTTTTAACTTTACCTGAGGTGTTCATTGTATTTGTTTAACTTTACCTGAGGTGTTCATTATATTTTTGTAAACTTTACCTGAGGTGTTCATTATATCTTTTTAACTTTACCTGAGGTGTTCATTATATCTTTTTAACTTTATCTGATGTGTTCATTATATTTTATTTAACTTTACCTGAGGTGTTCATTATATTTTATTTAACTTTACCTGAAGTGTTCATTATATCTTTTTAACTTTACCTGAGGTGTTCATTATATTTGTTTAACTTTACCTGAGGTGTTCATTATATCTTTTTAACTTTACCTGAGGTGTTCATTATATCTTTTTAACTTTACCTGAGGTGTTCATTATATCTTTTTAACTTTATCTGATGTGTTCATTATATCTTTTTAACTTTATCTGAAGTGTTCATTATATCTTTTTAACTTTACCTGAGGTGTTCATTATATCTTTTTAACTTTACCTGAGGTGTTCATTATATTTTTTTTAACTTTACCTGAGGTGTTCATTATATTTTTTTAGCTTTATCTGAGGTGTTCATAACATTTTGTCAACTTTACCTGAGGTGATCATTCTCATTTCTGAACTGCTCTACTTTGCCTGACAACTGTTCAACATCATGTAATTTAGACAAACTACTCTCAGACTGAAAATATAAAACAAGATATGAATTCTATTAATGGTTAACTCATATTAACTCAGTATAACATATTTCTTCCTAAAGTTAAAAATAATGATATAGAATAAATATTCAAGACATCATTATACATGATTATAATAAGAGGATTTATCAATAACAATATATCATATGTCATTCATAAGACTGTGTACTGGTTAAGGTAATCAGGGTGCAAACCCACAGTGTGTACCCAGGTGGTGGATAGTAGGTGCCCTCTTGATGGGCGTTGTCTGTTTATGATATGGGAAGCTTGACCATGGACCCTAGTGGATATCGTGTTTGGAGAATGTCACGCTCTATGCACGTCGATGACCTCTTTTGTAGATTTCAAAAAAGAGTATGTGCATTTGTAGCCAATATATGACTAAATTTTACGTCCATACCTATCGACTCTAGTTGGCAGTCAAAAGTCATTGCCCTGGTTGTCCATCGCTTCCCTCATTTCTTTATAAGTTTTTTTTATATTGTTGAACTTATTCTGGTCCTGAATATAGCTGAAATACTGCTGGCTGGACATCAAGCAATATCCAATCAATCAATCAATCAATCAATCAATCAATCAATCAATCAATCAATCAATCAATCAATCATTTATAAGAAGAACATCATCCAATTTGTCTCACAGTCAGTATTTATTGAATTTTTATTTATTTATTAAAGAACTGACACAGTTTTATTGATTTTGTTTGTAAAATAAAAATCAATTAAATGGGAATTAGGAAACACTGAAACAAATATTATATAAAACCTATGGTAACTGATATTGAAGAAATTCAATTATAAATATATTAAACTTTTATTGTTTACATTGATTATCATTGATGAAAATATTCTAAATCATTTATCATATGTACAAATAATACAAATTAATTAAATAGATAGAAAATGAAAAGTAATATATGTCCATTCATGGCATGAACTATAACTGGATCGAATAAGAACTATGTGGATCTTAACACATGTTTATGAATGTACTAATTTCCATTGTATACATGAATAATTATTGAACTTTATAAAACACTGATACAAAGTTTGGCAAAATACATTAGAAACACTTATTTTATAAAAAAAAATACAATTAATGGAATTGACCAATAAAACATAAAAAAATAAAATGCCTTCATAAATAATTATACCCCTGCATACTAATGATTGTGACAAGATCATACAGTACTGAATACACAATTAAATGACAAATATATACTCATTGAAAAAAAATCATTTAATTTCTATAACTAGACTTTTACTCCTAAATTAAAATAGTTCATATATAATTCATGCTTACAATGGACTACATGTAACCAAACAGATACCATGTTACCTAAAAGATGATAGAAACATGAAACTTCCCATTACAGTAAAATCTTCTCAGATTTAGAAACATCAATGTTTATATAGACTATTTTCTGCATGTGCAGCATGTAAATAATATCAAAAAATATTAAATTTTCATTCAGAATTTAAAAATGATTTGACGTGTGACAAGTTTTGATCTATATTTTATAAATTAAAGTGAGTTCTGTGAAACAAGATTCTACTGTAAATGGAAAATTTTGAAAATAAATGAATAATTAAAACAGTTGAAGCTGATAAGAAATAGTATTACAGAGAGATGAAACAATGCACCAGGCACTTATCATGAAAACACAATTAATACATTAATAATACCCACTGAGTACTAAGAATAGACATCCAAGTCATTCAAAATTTAAACAAAATCAGTACAAAAGGCATAAAAACCTCCACACTACAGAAACAATAAACCATCAGTAATAAACCTTTTTGAGGATCTTCATGTGTCATTGTCATAATAATTAAAAGATTTGTAATTTACTTAGATCCCATATAAAACAAATTATAAAAAAAGGTTTGTAAGAAAACAATGAATGTTTAAGAGAACAAATTGATATGCATGTAAGAATATAACTTTTTATGTATTTCAGGACAAGTTAGTATTTCTAATTGTTTTCAATATCCTAGTTCCTTCAAGTTAAGAAGAATGTGATGATATTAAAACATTAATATCTAATTAATTGTACACAATATGAAACATATTTACACAATGTGTATAAATAGTGACATTGTTGTCCTTCTTAAGAAACCAGGTATCAATAGGTTTAATTGAACTAAAATGTGATACCTGTAAGATCAAAAGCTAAAATTGGCCCTATAAAATGACAAGATGAAGAAATATGATAATAACCCACTCATAAAGACCCTCAAATCCTCATCAAAGAAAGTGATATAAAGATAAGAGGATAATGATCAGACACAATTGTCTTCACAGGTAAACACAAGGTGATCTGGTCATTTAATGATTCCTACTGTCAGGTGTTCATTTGTGCAGGACAACCTCATTTAGATTAATCCCTATGTAATAACACTTTATATTCTGTCAAGAAATTTGATATTGTTTTATGTGAATCATGTTAAATATCACAGAAAAAGATATAATTTGTCGTGAAGATCTTATACCTATTTGACCTATTGTTTCATGTTGTGAATTATCAGATTACATACAATTGTAACAGATTAATTTTTTTTAGAGATTTAAAAAACTTTAACAACTAAAATTACATCTTTAAATCTAGAAATCCTCATTTGATATTAACAAGTTTAAATCTGAAAAATATCTAAAATATTGGTATTGGCAAAAATAAAATTGAAAAATGATTTGTTTTAAGCTCAGCTGAGTTCTGTTTAGAATAACTCCAAAAAGAGTAAATTGTACCATTATTACATGTATTCATGGTATAAGTCACAACGTATTAAACAATATCAAAATCTTGTTACATTGCCGATATTCAAGTATGAATAATTTGGCAAGCTATATAGAACAAACAAAAGTTTGTAGAAACTTAAAATATCACGATTTCCTGACCTCAACTTTTGTGTGTCTTAATGTACATGTAGGTAAGTGTAGCAGTAATTTATTGTGCTTTATTACTTGTAAACATTTAAACATAGTAACTGATGTATGAAGAACTGCTGCAATCACCAAATTTACAATAGAACTCTCTATTTAGGGTTGTTCCACGTAGCATCATAGTTTCAGATCCAGACTTGCTTTTCCCTTGTCTTTCATCCACATCCACATTATATGACATAGACTGAACCCAGCTTTAAAGACAAACTACCAGTACACAAGTATACACACTGACAACAGACAGTGTGATCCCTGTGTTACAAAATACCATATAACAGGTCATTTTTGAGGTGTAATTTTTTGTGTGTTATTAAGGTTTCAAGAATTTTGAAAAGAAACCAACTCCCAAATATTTCCAGCAACCTTTCATGCAAAATCTCATATTTTCGACCACCACAAACTTGCAATATGCAAGCTGAGACAATGTCTAAAATAAATAATTTTAAAAGTTCAGGACTAAAATAAATAAAGAGGAGGCTGACTGAGGTTTACTTTATTTAAATTTGATATTTATAAACATATCTGTAATATGAAATATAGATATAATTATATATACTCAACATAAATATACATTTAAATATTTATTATACATTTGAGACCCATAATTCAAGCATCTTGAGGTATGATGTGTTAACACAGTATTTTTTTCCACTTGGTTTCACAAGGCAATGTTTCTATTGACTCGCCTTAGAAAAGTCTAGTATATATATATAAACTTTCTACTATACTAGTCAATATCTATTAGGTATAATTTTCTTATGTTGAGTTTTTATTGGTGAACTACCTGACATTGTACTTACAATATGACAATAATAGGTTCATGCATTAGTCCGTAATTATTGGAGATTGGGGATATCTTCCAACAGTGTGAGAAATTCTGTCTATTCCAGAGAGGAATGTAGTGGAATCAGTGTAGATGAACTGGATTTTCTCACATGAGTAGAAGATATCCAGATTATCAATTTTGTCTACTGCAAGAGTGTATTTCTTTCCTAAAATATGATGGTAAAATTCCACAGAACTAAGGATTGAAGGCAAAAGTTTCCATTGTAATGTCAGATCTTTCATGGTGTTTATAATGGTTACAACCGTGAAGTCAAATAGATTGGTAAGTTTAATTGGACATTTAAAAATGGGAGACATGTCTCGTGTTGGTCGTTTTCCATGGAAAACTCCATTAACTGGAGAATAGCTTATCTTTATAACTTTAAATTTTCTTTTTCTAACTCCAATATAAAGTAGATTAACAACGTTTTCATTTTTACAAGGATTAGTTTATAAATTGAAAAAGAATACTTTAGATTTTATGATCAATTAAATCAGGAACCAGAAACATGGAATTCATGCTATGTGTCATTCCATATCATCAACTTAATTAAACTGATTAGAAAACACAGTTCTGTACAATGTTGATCAGTAACATTTATTTGTAGGTACAAATATTTCTGAAGCACACAAAACTCAACAACAACAAAAAATTAAATGAAAGAGCTCCAACACTAATACATGTACTTACAAGAAACCTGATAAATTGGTATTTTTTAAACAAATCAAAGGACACTAGAAATGTAATAAACAACAACATCAAACTTTTAACGTCCCTAACCTTCTGTAGGAATTCATCAAACTTGACCTTATAACGTCCCTAACCTTCTGTAGGAATTCATCAAACTTGACCTTATAACGTCCCTAACCTTCTGTAGGATTTCATCAAACTTGACCTTATAACGTCCCTAACCTTCTGTAGGAATTCATCAAACTTGACCTTATAACGTCCCTAACCTTCTGTAGGAATTCATCAAACTTGACCTTACAACGTCCCTAACCTTCTGTAGGAATTCATCAAACTTGACCTTATAACGTCCCTAACCTTCTGTAGGAATTCATCAAACTTGACCTTATAACGTCCCTAACCTTCTGTAGGAATTCATCAAACTTGACCTTATAACGTCCCTAACCTTCTGTAGGAATTCATCAAACTTGACCTTATAACGTCCCTAACCTTCTGTAGGAATTCATCAAACTTGACCTTATAACGTCCCTAACCTTCTGTAGGAATTTATCAAACTTGACCTTATAACGTCCCTAACCTTCTGTAGGAATTCATCAAACTTGACCTTATAACGTCCCTAACCTTCTGTAGGAATTCATCAAACTTGACCTTATAACGTTCCTAACCTTCTGTAGGAATTCATCAAACTTGACCTTATAACGTCCCTAACCTTCTGTAGGAATTCATCAAACTTGACCTTATAACGTCCCTAACCTTCTGTAGGAATTCATCAAACTTGACCTGAAAAATTGACATTTTTTGGCAAACAAATGGACATAACTCCAGAGTTGAAAAAGTCTAGAAGTCCATATTTAAACTTGACCTGCCTTTTAACGTCCCTAACCTTCTGTAGGAATTTCAAATGATTTTCTTATTGGGAACTATTTATTGAATGGAAACCTGAAAAATTGACATTTTTTGGCAAACAAAGGGACATAACTCCAGAGTTGAAAAAGTCTAGAAGTCCATATTTAAACTTGACCTGCCTTTCCTGGTCCATAACCTTCTATATAAATTTCAAATGATTTTCTTAAAGAGACTTAAGTAACTGAATGGAAATATGAACAACTGGCATTTTTTTTTAAAAAGGGGGCATAACAAGTTCTAAATTCCAAAATTGTTCTTGGCCTGCCTTTTATAGTTTATGACCTTGTCTATAAATTTCAATTATTTACTTATGGGGAACATAAGTTACTAAATGGAAACCTCATAATTTATATTTTTTTGACAAATCAAGGGGCATAATTCCAGACTGGGCAAAGTCTTAAAGTCCAAAATTTCCTGGCCCCTGAACGAAAAACAAATATGGGGTGTATGTACACCTAGAACATGGGTAAAACTTAATGCCACCAACACACAGCAACAGGGATATAGCAAGTGCCATCATGAATCTAGAGTTTTAATTTTCTGTCAGTTCTGACTTAAATTGTAGATGTAATGACTATTGATGGGAATATATTTTTCTAGGACATCAGCCATCTTGGTTGTAGAGTGCATGCTGCAGGAAATGCTTTTGAAAGACTATCACTGCGAATTTTGGTCTAAATTGCTGAAATGTTTTTGATGAGAAAATTTAAACACGAATGATCATTTCATTTATTTGGCATATTTACAGCAAAGACCAACAATATTCTACCTGGTTATCTCCCTTTGTGTACTTATCAAAACTGAACCAACGCTAAACCAGAATTAAGCATTTTCTCAGATTTCAAAATTGGAGAAACTAATATAAATAGAAAGTGCTTTATATCATTAGAACATGAATTCTAAATGCAAAGAAGTAGTATTGCCAAAGGGAGACAATTTGGTCTTAATTCAATATGAAATAGGATTAACACAGTACACGACACCAAATATTGTTTAGATGCATGACCTTTTTAGAAGCTCTTCAAGCTTAGCATGGAAACCACTATTAGATTCTTCCTCCTAACTATTGAACAGTATCACATAATTATTTGCCAGTTTGATTCATGTTTATAAAATACTTAAAGACTCAGATCAAACAACAAAATGGTTATAATTCGTTATAATATTAGTAAATGTTGGTAAGAGTGCATTATAACTATCAGGTTTCTAGAATGTGACAAAATAAATTACGATGTTTATATGATCATTATGATGACATTGATGATATGTCAATGAATGATTGTGCTCACTCAAACAAAGCTAAAAGTATGTCGCTAAACTCTAATCAAATGGCTTCCAAATTTTATGATATATAATATTCTACATTTAAGATTTTATCTAAAACTAGATTTCACAATATCTTTTAGTAACGCATTCTACATTCAGTTTTTTATCTAAAACTAACGATTCTATATTTTCTC
The DNA here is from genome assembly GCA_963680875.1 of Bathymodiolus brooksi. Taxonomy (NCBI): domain Eukaryota; kingdom Metazoa; phylum Mollusca; class Bivalvia; order Mytilida; family Modiolidae; genus Bathymodiolus; species Bathymodiolus brooksi. The sequence continues at coordinate 117,881,592 of OY804577.1, forward strand.
TTAATAGTAACTCTCAAATCGAAACAAAATTATACCCACTTTTTGCATATACACTTCCAAAATCTATATCCATTGTCCACTATATGTTTTCCATGTATAAATAACTTTATTTAGTAATGGACATTTCCATGGACTAATTTTAGCATTTAATTTTCATGAAACCTGCTTAGTTTGATATCTTCATTTGTTAAAAGATTTGAATTTAACTATATTGCTTCTGCTATGAATTTCTGTGAAAGTAGGAGATATATTTCCCAGTTTAAAGATCAATTTGGTTTACCAATAATTGTTAATAGTTTTCCCTAAAATATAAATTTGTCATACAAAATTTTAAATATTGATCAAACACTCATTTGAAATTAAAAATAAAGACAGCAAACTGTATTCAAAGCATTCTTAATCAACATTTCATACAAAAATATCAAAACATGCTAAATCCACAACCATACAATTCTAAGAAGCAGACGCTGCATTTGATTGGTCTAAATTGTGATATCAGCATTAGAATTGGTCTAGAAATGAAGTGTCTTGTGCTAGCAAAGTATAAAACTGATCTGGATCTCTTACACTCTTTGTTAAGACTTCTTTTTGCATCTCCAGTAATTTTATCATCTGTTCATTTTCTGCTTTTTCTTGTAATAACTTCCGACTTTCTTCTTTTAACCTAAAATTGTAACAAGAAATTCAAAATTAAAAACATTGCTATTTTTTTTTAATACAGAGAGAATTGAGAGGCAGAAACGACTGGCTTCTAATTAGTATATCATTATATTTAGGGATTTTTATTTCTATATTAATTCTCTCCTAACTATTACTTATAATTAATTCATTCAAAATCAGATAATAAAACTCTACAGCTATTATTACTTTTAAATTTAAAAAAAAGGGACTTCCCTTACAAAAGCTGACAGTGAGACAAGTCAAGTCAACTGTGACACTAGAAATGTTGCTGTGTCATTCAAATCTCTGGTAAGCTACCTACACATACTGGAGTTTTAAAGTGGTGGTCAGTATCATTGAAAAATATAACATTAAAGTAATTATTAACTAGAACCAGAATAAAGGTAACAAGTTGGCAGAGAATGTCTGACTCAGAAAGCCTTACATTTCTACCTACTCCTAAGCCTTACAACGAAATTTTATATTGAGAGACAAAGTATGAATATTCTATATCTTTCACTCAATGATATATTTGTAAAGACATTTATTCCACAATATTTACAGTAATCACTTAATGAAGTGTGACTTGCAGCAGGTCGGTGGTTTTCTCTGGTTACTATGGTTTCATCCACCAATAAAACTGATCGCCACAATATAGCTGAAATATTGTTGAAAGTGGCATTAAACACTATAAACCTAAACCTCAATGAAGTGTACAACTGTATATTTTTAAGATATATTTATGCCACAATATCAATATTAATTATATCTAGACTTACTTTCCTATGTCTTCATGTTGCTCAGAAAGTTTTTCACATTCGTCTTTTAGCACTTTATTGTCTCTCTCTAACCTAGAAGTCTGAAATTATATACAAGTCATACTCCCAATTAATAAGCAAACAATGTGAAGAAGACAATCATGTGACTAACTCAAATTAATGAAAAAGCTTGAAGATATCAAAAGGGTAATCTGAAGCTGTAGATCAAAGAAGGACAGACAATACAATGACAAAATAAGAAAAAGGACATAGAGCCAAGCAATGTTCCACAAAACACTAGATTGAGTAACACATATCCACTAAAACAGAAGATGAACTCAGGTGCTCCAGAAGGATAAACAATTCCTGCTCCTCTAGTGGCACTCATCATGTAACACAGATCCACTAAAACAGAAGATGAACTCAGGTGCTCCGGAAGGATAAACAATTCCTGCTCCTCTAGCAGCACTCATCATGTTACTCATGTTACAGAAGATAAGTTTTATTCAGATATGTCATGACATATATATCGGAGGAAGATGAAATCAATTATTCCCTAAATTCGAATTTCAATGCTATGAGAATAAACACTGTGTCTTGTCAGTCCTTTTTACTAAATTGAGAATATTAACTGATTATACTTGAATAAATGCTCAAAGAGAGATAACTCTAACACAAAAAAATCTAAAATGTTGAAAGTTCACTGTTATTCATTTTAAAACACCAGAAAAAAAAGTAACAAACAAACAACATGAACATGTTTCATCAAATATGTTGTTATCATATGAAACATTTACAATAAATAAAGCATGTTCAACAAAATTGTATTCATACATTATCCTATATATTGTGAATGGAGCAACAGAATGTGAGATTATTTTAATGTTTCATGTACAGCTCAAAACCTGACATCACAAAATAATCCCATTCCTTACCAAATCTTCCATGTCTAATAGTCTATCACTAAGAGTTTGTATTTCTGATTCTTTCCTACTAACAGAAGCTGTCAGTCTGTCACATGTATCCTTCCATGTGTCAAGTTCCTGTTGTGTGGAGGTGGCTTGCTGCATCAAGTCTTCATTGGCTTTCCTTAATTTCTGAAAGAAGGAATAAATTTAAATTAAAAAATTTTAAGAATATTTTAAATTATTTTAAATAAAAGTCCCACTCTTGTGAACATCACAGAACACAAGATATCGGTTGTTTATTAACATGTCAACTTGGGAACATTCTGCATAATTGAAGCCTAATATATGTCGATTTAAATAAAGTTCATTAATATAAATTATAAATTTATTTGAACTTTTATTTGCTTGTATGTTATTTATCAAATTTATAATCTCAAAAACATTAAAATCTTTGCAAATTAAAATAATTTTATGATTGAAAATCTATTTAGCATAAAAATCACTCAATACATTTCTTCACAGAGAACCCAAGCATACTCCAATTCAATAGACACAGCATAACAGCAATTATCAAAATAAACTTTGAAGAATAAATAATTTAGGGAAACAAATTAATATAAGTTTTGTTAAACTTGTTTTCAAATCCCTTTAATTATGTGTTTTATATCATATTGAAATTTATCTTATTGTACAATATTTCTTAATTAATAAAATATGCTTAGAAGATTTATCAAACATTACAACACCCTATTTCCTTTTTAGTTCAGATAACATACCCAAATCTCATATAAAACTATCTGTTATAAGACCTTACTAGTATTACCTGACCTGCTCATACTGGGATGATGGAGAATGAGAGGGGTGATGAAAATAGTGTGATCAAAATATTCAACAAAAAGTTTTCTTTTGTGGAAAATTAATAATGGTTAAATCACTAACATTCAGGTGACAGTTTTATCAAACCAACGTGAAAATTATCCACGACGATCATCTTACCGTGAATCCACCAGTTTTAGTAAGACCATGGAGGAATTATTTCTCAATGATGATGATGATATGATCATTGCAGATTACATGAAAATGAGATCATCAGAATGTTTTAAATTTTTTGATGCGATGAGATGTTTGAATTGTTAACCACACCAAAGTTAAACCACTTGCCGACTGTCTTTGATTGGATTTACTTTCCAACCGCTGCCTGTACTGTTATAAATAAACATGATTCAATTCTACTGCTACGCTACATGATTCTACTTAAAATTTACCCTTCATTCTAAATTAATCCAAATGTCTTGTAAGTGACAAATTTAAAGGTTTCAACCAAATATATATTTTTCTAAAACTTACCAATTTTCTATACATCTAAAGAACATAAATGTTAAATAGTGCTTTCATTATGCAAATTAATTCAAAATCTCTATCTAATATGTATATTCATGCAAAATAATATTTTTTCAATTTTTCTTTTTTTTCTTTAACTTTAAAAATTGTTTTAAGAGATTGTCATAGTAACAGAACTGATACAATAAATAATTTTCATACCATTATATTTGTGTTACTCACAGTTTCTAATTCCTGATTTTTATTGTCTAGTAGAGTATTGTCATGCCGCAGTTGCCTCAATTCACCCTAAAATATAAGAAATATATTTCTTTATTGCAGTATTGTAACAGGGAAGAAAAGGTTTGAAGATACCTAACGTCTAATCTGAAGCCATAAATTGAAGGACAGACAGACAGACAATACAATGGCCAAAGAAAAAGAACAAAAAGGACAAACAACGATCTACAAAACACAACACAGAAAACTAAAGATTGAGCATCACAAACCCCACAAAACATGGGGTAAACTCGGGTGCTCTGTAGGGTAAGCAGTTCCTGCTCCACCAGTGGCACCTGGCATGGTACTAATAGATTATCTCCCTTTAGTATCTGCAAGTTTGATGCTTTATTTGCGTGTGATATGGAGAGAACCAAATATTTCAACTGAGTAATTATCAAGTCAGAAATTAAAATAAAAAAGTGTACATTTAAGACACATATAGGTGGCACTTTTGTTTTTTTTCTCTTTCTAAAAATATATCGAACCAAAAGACAATTAACTTTTTGTGTAAGAATTTTCTCAGTCCCATCTCATATGCATTTTGGATTTAAATATACCACTCTCAAACCAATAGTTCCTAAGAATCAGTCAGCTGCATAGCAAAATCTTTCCAGCTCATTTATTAAATGGTTTAAGGGGAAAAGGTTTCTTTTTGGACATTTTGTTGAAAAAAAAAAACGAAAATCTACAAATCTTATTTGAACAACTTGATACAAATTTTTAATAGTTTCCCTTCATTCTAGATTAAGATAGATCTTATATCAATAGGCTATGCAGATCTTCCATTCAAAATAATCTACAACACATCAAGTCTAACTCATTAAAATATTTGTCAAAGCATTCGTAAATATATTATGACATGTGGTGATCTTTCTTCTGAGTGTTCAAGATGAAATGAAGAAACTAAGAAAGACTCATCCAAAGATAAGTTTGAGAGTTCTTACAGTTATTATGAATCTGACAGAGGATATAAAGAGTATACTGAGAATTCCTCCAGTAAAAAGGTTTAGGGTTAAGGTTATGGTGTTTAACGCCACTTTCAAAAATATTTCTGCTATATCGTGGCAGTCAGTTTTATTGGTGGAGGAAACCGGAGTACCCAAAGAAAACCATCGACCTGCCACAAGTAAATGACAAACTTTATCACATAATGTTGTGTGTATCAAGTACACCTTGCCATGATTGGGGTTCAAACTCACAGCTTTAGTGGTGATAGGCACTGATTGCACAGGTAGTAGTAAATGCAAATACCATACGATCATGACTATGATGGCCCCGTCCAGTAATAAGATAATACCTTCAATGTTTCATTAACTTCTTCTATTTCTTCTTTTTCTCTCTTGTATTCCTTGGCTTTGTTATCCACAAGCTGTAATTCAACAATATCAACAAATTTAAATATTTATAAAAATTAGGTTTTGTTTTATTTGTAAACTATTTGGTATTTGTATATTAATGATAAATTAGTAAGCAATGTTCTTCGATATTAAAAGTTTAAAAAAAATCTGTTTATTAGACACAACATTTATAACTGGTGCAACATATAACTTTAGGTGTGATTGGCACTCTATTATTTTTGAATATTTGTTTTGTATTTGAAAATGCATAAGCTGAAATTGACTAGTATGTGATCTGTAATGTGATTTTTTAAGGTCTTCCATGCCACGATACATCAGTAAATGGGAGCATGTGAGAGATCTTACTTTCATCATATTGTAAATACCCTCTGACTTTCTTTTCTAGTCTTATTTTTCTCTGTCCTAAATGCATCTGCTCAAATTTTCACATACATTTTTTGAATTAGAACAATTTTTACACAATTTAAAAGTATAAATAGATTAGTTATATCTTAACACACATTAATTTCACTCTACGAATTATATATAAAACCCACATTCACAAGAAATTCTTGTGAAAATTCTCCAAAATTTTACTCAAATTGAGCCATCATGTGAATTTCAAATTACATGTAGTCATGTGAATAAAGTAGTGTGACTTTTCAGAATATTTATTGTATAATACAAAAGTATCAAGTATTTTAATATTTGAGAAATTTCTCATGATTTTTATGTATAAGATTGATTCACATGACATTTGCTATTTAATTTCTTTTTAATTAAAGTAAAATTCACATAATGAGATAATTACTGTTTACAGAATACCAAAAAATATACATGAAAAATACTCCATAACTCAATAAATAAGGGTTTAAAACTATTATTATAACAATGTAATATCTATATATAGCACCAACATCAAACCATGCATTAATTATGTTTTCAATCATTTTCACATTATAAATTAGAACAAACCTATACATACACACTAATGGTCAAACCAAAACCCATTTATAATCAAATATTGGTAAGTTAAAAAAATCAAAGCACCAATTACCATTTTCTTCGTCTCAATTAAATGCTGTAAAATACATATAGGTATTGTAATGAGCTATTACAAAGGAACGGTATTATTAGTATAGAACTTAAAACCATATTTCTGGTCTTGCTTCTAATAAGGCAGATTAAATTATGCATTGTCTTTATACAACGCTTCATTGAATGGCTATTTGTAAACGTTACATCTGAAATATTGACATATTAATGGTATTTGGCCGTGAATTTCATCCTCGATAGGCATTTGAGAATAAATTATTGCATAAATATCTTCAGAATCACTTTCTAAAACCTGTAAACTGGTTTGAATGAGAATTTCACTTTTTCAATGGTCGAAAAAAAGAGTGAAAGGGTTATCTCCCTTTCTCATGCTACCTCTTACGGTCAATTAACTTATTAAGGGGTATGAAGAATAGCAATCATTTTTGTATTATTGTAATTAAAGAAATAGTGTCTGCAATTTTACGCCTGTCATTTTTTTTGCAGTGAATAGTCAATTTATATATTGAAAAGATAAAAAAAATAAAAGTTTTATGACATGTATCAGTTAAAAATTATGCTATTACTAATAATTAGGTATGACCTTCATAGTCATTGACAATGTTTGTATGACCTTGATAGTCATTGACAATGTTTGTAAAGAGATTTGTAAATTACATCATCACCAGTATTTAACAATACACAGGAGATACTGAGTGAGATAATTTGTTTATAATTCTTCATCTTCAATTGTTAGAATCCTAAAAACGTCCTTTAACTCCAATCGATAGTCTGCTGGTGACCTGTGTTGATACTTGTTTTATTAAATCTTGACAAAACTTGACAGCCGATGTAGAAAACAATATAATAATGACATTCTAAGAACTCCATACCAAACAGTAAATGTTAGTAAAACTATATACTCCTGGGTATAGTCCAGGAAGTCAAAAACAAATACAGGACATATTTCTGGTCCTACAATGGGGATTTATTGTTTAAGGAAGGGATTTTCTATATCTGAAAACATACAATTATTAATAACTAAACTAACATACACCATGAAGGAAATAGGGGAGATCACTCTATATAACTATTTGGACCAAGCCATGTGACTAGAAAAAAATTGTTTCCTACAAATTTATAAACAAAATTTGAGGAAAGGATATTTGAAGTTGTGATAACTTGCCCCAGATGTAGGTCCAGTAGAATTCAGGAATTTTTTCCTCCGATTCTAAATCATGAAAATAAATACTAATGTATCACAAGAAAATGAAAGTGGAGAGCTTATTGCATTGAAGATAAAGAGATCTCTTTCTTATTATAGGTATATCTGTTGTAGATGATGAGTCTCTGTGTTTTATAAATTAAACAATGGTTTAAGTTGTCCTAAAAGAAATTTACATTTAATGAAGGATTTACTTTTAACTCAAAGAAATCAATGTAATTATTTATAGTATTATACTCAAACTTAATGTAATTGGGACAAACACTTCCAATATAAAAAAAAATGCAATATTTTCGATTGTAAGTTTCATAATATCTAAATATTTTATTTAATACATTGAACCAAACTACATTTTACTCTGACCAAATAAATAAAGCAATCTTAATGAAAGTAGCAAAACAAATGCTGCACATTGATAATACAAACCGTATTTAATTTGTCCACTTCGTCCTTTAGTCTATCTCTTTCTGACATGGCAAACTCAGCCTGCTGTGCAGTGACTTTTTTACCATTTTCTAAAGTACTAATTTGTTCTAAAGATCTTTCATAATAAGCCCGTACTGAGTTGAGTTCTGATGATAGATCCTGATTTGCCTGGAATAAAAACAAAAGAGCATTTTATACTGTTTTGGTAATGTCTCATGGGACGTAGCTATTAGAAGCATACCATTAGTTTATGATTTGTGTATAAATTACCTTAGAATAATTATTCTCAGTAATTACATTACACATGAGGTTTCATATCATTTTCTCCTACTTGCTTTTGTCTTTTGTTTCTTTACAAAAGAGCTAGAAGACAGATTTTTTGTCCATGTAGGTACAAAACTTTTGGTTTCACTGAATACATGTTAAATATATTTATACACGGCTGTCCTCTTCTTATAAGGCCATTGCCTCCAAAGGCCACCCTCTTATAAGGCCATTCCCTCCAAAGGCCACCCTCTTATCAGGCCACTCTCACCAAAGGTCACCCTCTTGTAAGGCCACTTCCTCCAAAGGCCACTCCCTCTAAAGGCCACCCTCTTATCAGGCCACTCCCTCCAAAGGCCACCCTCTTATTAGGCCACTCCCTCCAAAGGCCACTCTCTTATAAGGCCACTCCCTCCAAAGGCCACTCTCACCAAAGGTCACCCTCTTGTAAGGCCACTTCCTCCAAAGACCATCCTCTTATCAGGTCACTCTCACCAAAGGCCACTCCCTCCAAAGCCCACCCTCTTATCAGGTCATTCCCTCCAAAGGCCACTCTCTTATCAGGCCACTCCCTCAAAAGGCCACCCTCTTATCAGGCCAGATTTAAAGGCCACCCTCTCATCAGGCCAGATTTCAGATGCACTGAGGTAATAAAATACTACTAAATCATCCCCTTTAAGAGAAGCCATATTTCACTGCAGAAGGGGTGGCCTTATAAGATGGGGGCTATTGTAATAACACGATATAACTGAAATATTGTTGCCAGTGGCATTAAACACCATAACCCTAATCCCCCTGAAATAACAATGACAGGAGCAAGTTATTTAACACAACACAACATATACTGTCATACCTTTCTGTAATCCATTAATTCCTCCTCTAAGTCAGTGGCTTGGTCTTGTTTCTTTTTAGCAGCATTTTTAGCTTTAGACACTTCTATATCTTGATCATGGATTTGTTCTTCTAATACTGCTTTTGTCTGTAAATCAGTGATAACATTTTTATGTTTATAAATATTTGTCTGAGGTCATCAACTTTATATTACAAATATCATACAATCCTGAAATTCATGTACGTGTATACATATATACTGGTGTCTGACAATTTCTGACGAGTACCAACTTTTGCCACTTTATCTTCATAAGATCGGTATGACGAAATTATCTGATTAAATCTCAAATATTTCTTGCAGAAATACAAATGATAACGTCCTTGTTTGACAACCGAAAAAATAATTAGAAATTAGACATGTATTTATCAGGAATATGCAGATACTAATCTGGGTGGCCAAAATTGGTACATGGCAAGAATTGATTAGACACCAGGTTTAGAAAAGAAAGTTTAAACGGTGATGGTCAACAATTCCACCAAAATCAACAAAATGACCTCTCACCTTAACTTACTGAACATAAAAAAATACCATGACATATAATGTTAGAAATCCAGGTCCTGGCTTGGGACTGGCACAAAATTAAAGTGAATTAAAGCAATTAATGGGAACCCAACCCTCTTAATAACTGGATCTTCAACAGAAATACATACAGTACCTGCTTATAAAAATACAAAGATCTGTGGAATTTAAACATTGGGGAATTTTTTTTTCTAATAATTCCACAAATCTAACTAAACAACAGTGTGTTTCTCATACATCACTCAAATACTACAGTATCAGGTCTTGTGTGGAAAATATACATATATTTTGATTTAAAAAAAAAGTTTTCTCACTTCTGTACAAAAGCTGCCAGTTCTAAGTCATTGATGAGTAAATGTGACTTCTATTGTGCCACAATTATCTTAAAAAGTTGAAAATGATGGGAAATCATAGTGGTTGACACTGAATCAAAAAATCAAGACATTTTCAGCAAAGTAGTTCATGTATATTGAATATAATGATGGAAAAATAAGACAGAATAAATAAATACAAAAATGACCAGCCCAACACCATTTTAAAATAAAATGCCTGAGAAAGAAAATTATATTTTGTGGCATGAATGTGATTTTCATGTAAATCAAATTAACATATGGTAGGTACTGTAGAGGGTTCACAGTGCTCAAACTCACAGAGCTACTCACTGCATCCTGGGTGGAGGATAGTGGGTTCACAGGGCTCAAACTCACAGAGCTACTCACTGTGTCCTGGGTGGGGGATAGTGGGTTCACAGGGCTCAAACTCACAGAGCTACTCACTGCGCCCTGGGTGGGGGATAGTGGGTTCACAGGGCTCAAACTCACAGAGCTACTCACTGCATCCTGGGTGGAGGATAGTGGGTTCACAGGGCTCAAACTCACAGAGCTACTCACTGTGTCCTGGGTGGGGGATAGTAGGTTCACAGGGCTCAAACTCACAGAGCTACTCACTGTGTCCTGGGTGGGGGATAGTGGGTTCACAGTGCTCAAACTCACAGAGCTACTCACTGCATCCTGGGTGGGGGATAGTGGGTTCACAGTGCTCAAACTCAGAGCTACTCACTGCATCCTGGGTGGGGGATAGTGGGTTCACAGTGCTCAAACTCACAGAGCTACTCACTGCATCCTGGGTGGGGGATAGTGGGTTCACAGTGCTCAAACTCACAGAGCTACTCACTGCATCCTGGGTGGGGGATAGTGGGTTCACAGTGCTCAAACTCACAGAGCTACTCACTGCATCCTGGGTGGGGGATAGTGGGTTCACAGTGCTCAAACTCAGAGCTACTCACTGTATCCTGGGTGGGGGATAGTGGGTTCACAGTGCTCAAACTCAGAGCTACTCACTGCATCCTGGGTGGGGGATAGTGGGTTCACAGTGCTCAAACTCACAGAGCTACTCACTGCATCCTGGGTGGGTTCACAGGGCTCAAACTCACAGAGCTACTCACTGTGTCCTGGTGGGGGATAGTGGGTTCATAGGGTTCAAACTCACAGAGCTACTCACTGCGTCCTGGGTGGGAGATAGTGGGTTCACAGTGCTCAAACTCACAGAGCTACTCACTGCATCCTGGGTGGGGGATAGTGGGTTCACAGTGCTCAAACTCACAGAGCCACTCACTGCATCCTGGGTGGGGGATAGTGGGTTCACAGGGCTCAAACTCACAGAGCTACTCACTGTGTCCTGGGTGGGGGATAGTGGGTTCACAGGGCTCAAACTCACAGAGCTACTCACTGCGTCCTGGGTGGGGGATAGTGGGTTCACAGTGCTCAAACTCACAGAGCTACTCACTGCATCCTGGGTGGGGGATAGTGGGTTCACAGTGCTCAAACTCACAGAGCTACTCACTGCATCCTGGGTGGGGGATAGTGGGTTCACAGGGCTCAAACTCACAGAGCTACTCACTGCATCCTGGGTGGGGGATAGTGGGTTCACAGGGTTCAAACTCACAGAGCTACTCACTGTGTCCTGGGTGGGGGATAGTGGGTTCACAGTGCTCAAACTCACAGAGCTACTCACTGCATCCTGGGTGGGAGATAGTGGGTTCACAGTGCTCAAACTCACAGAGCTACTCACTGCATCCTGGGTGGTGGATAGTGGGTTCACAGGGTTCAAACTCACAGAGCTACTCACTGCATCCTGGGTGGGGGATAGTGGGTTCAGTGCTCAAACTCACAGAGCTACTCACTGCATCCTGGGTGGGGGATAGTGGGTTCACAGGGTTCAAACTCAGAGCTACTCACTGCGTCCTGGGTGGGGGATAGTGGGTGCCCTCTCAATGGTGGGTTGTCAGGTTATAGTAAGGAAAGCCTTACCATGGATCATAGTGGGTAACATGTATGGAGATGCAGCCTGCACTTCAGGGTAACATGTATGGAGATGCAGCCTGCACTTCAGGGTAACATGTATGGAGATGCAGCCTGCACTTCAGGGTAACATGTTTGGAAATGCAGCCTGCACTTCAAAGATTTCTTTTAAAGATTTTGAAAAAGAGTAGGCACATTGTAACTACTACAAAAGATTAAAATATCTTCATCCCTACCATACTTTTCCAGTAGCAGTCCAAAGATGTTGCCCCATGTGACCCATCCCTCCGTCAATTCTATAATAGTTTTTATATATCACTGAACTTGTTTTTGTCCTGAATATAGCTGAAATACTGCTCTGTGGATGTCAATCAATCAATCAATCAAATTAACATATGTAGTAAACACATGTATATCTTTTTATTTGATTGTTCAAAACATTATATATTATAAATTTTAATACCAAGGTGTGTTAATTCAGTGAAAACCACAGGATTTAACGGAATTATTCAAATTGACCAAATAGTAAACATAACCCACGAAAATAACTTAAAAAGTCAAGTAAAAGTCAGTATAACACGATTTGTTCTCATTAAAATATACATATATGGTATAAACAATTATCCAGACTGACACAGAAGTACCGGTATATTTATGATAATAAGCAGAAATATAATAAGCAGTAAATAAAGCTAAAGTAGATTTAAAGCTAAGATACAATCACCTTTAAAAAAAAAATAACCCAGCATTATGAAAAGTTCATAATTAAATGGAAAAAAAATCACTAATTCACTAAAATAATATCCCATAGCTATAAGTAAAATTATAATCCTTCATATTAAAATACAGATTGATATATATATCTAGAAAAATAATTAATCCTTAAAAGTGTAATGTATACCTTAGACATAATTACATAAGTCTGGAAAGTGAGAGTAAAAATGTCATGGTAATCTTCACGAAAGTTTTCAGTTGACAATTAGCTTATCGAAAATGAACACTCAACATAATTTTAACAATATCAAATAAAATTTCCAATTTATGAAAAATTGTGTTAATATCTATTCGCTCATCCATCACTTCCAAATTAAAATGACTGAATTAAGTTACAGGATAATAATCATGACTACCACTTTTATTGGGGGAAAACATCAGAGTACCAGGAGATAGGTACTATCCTTCTACAAGTAACTGACAAACTTATTAAATAAAATTGTATTTAATATAAAACACCACAAGGCAGGAGACAAACTCACTAACTTTGGTAGTTAATTTCTCAAATTATTATAAATATATATATGTAGAGGTAAATTAAACTAACTTTTGATTACAGCCATTCGGTAACAGCCATGTGATAACAGTCATGCGGTAACAGCCATGTGATAACAATTTTCGTTTCACTTGGAAATCTCAGTATTTCACAAACATCTATGTAATAAATGACATTAATCCTTAACCATAATTCTTATATGATTTACATAATTATAAATCCTATATTCTGATTGGGTATAAGCACTTATGGAGGCTGGGTTTTGTCAGTTTATTTTTCGATAGACGATGTTCACCGGACTACTTTTTTCGCAATGTAAACAAAAAGGCGGCTTGGATTCCCGATAATAAAAAAAGATAAAAGAAACAATGTTTATTGTTAATAATCGACAATTATTGTTAGATTTGAAATAAAAAAATAAATGCCAATGAAAAAAAAAGCTTGTATTGTTGACATAAAAAAAAATTCCGGAAAAAATACTTAAGACAACCATCTATCGACTTTGACTTTTGTAATATATCGTCATCCTGTGACGTTGTTTACAAGGGATGGACGCTGATTGACACAAGCTGGTTACTGATTTATTTTACGATTTTGTGAGCATTTTACTTGTTTGAGTTGCAAAATTCAAAATGCCATCAAATTGGAAAATATCAGTAACTTAATTACATCACCGTCTAGTTATCAATGTATACGTTAGTCGTAGGAAAACAAGGTTAGTGTATTATTTTGTTATTCATGGCCGACACACATCAATGGAATGTGTGTGTGTACTGGGGATCCCCAAATGTAAATTTTCAAAACAAATGAAAAAAAAATACTTAGTTACAGAATTATAAGGATTAAATGCATTTTTTTCCTGAGTTTATTGATGTATAACCTGGACCAAGTCACTCACAAACTTACATAAAAGTCCTTCAGACTTTTATTTGTTTGCGAGTGAATTGGTCCAGGTTATACATAAATAAACTCCAGAAAAAATGCATTTAATCCTATAATATATTCTTCTTTTACTATAACAGAACTACATTCAAGTTTTTACTCAAATTATCTCCCCTTTCTATTAATTGTTAAATTATCTCCTTTGTGTCTTACCCTTTCTAACTGTTCGTTGTTGACCAACATCTGTTGTAATTTGTTATTAGTATCCATCTTTTCTGCAAATAATCTGTCTTTTTCAGCACCATATGATGTCATTTTTGACTTAAAATCTTTTCCTTTTTCTTCAGCAATTTCTAACTGTTTTATAAGTTTTTGTTTTTCCTACAACAAATACAAATTTCAATGTAGCATATTTATTGAGTATCAAATACATATAGATGCTTAAATGCACATGATAAAGCAATGGACACAGGGTACATGGGCAATATTTCATGGCAATATCATTTGGACATTTTCTGTGATTATCATACAAAACAAGCAATAATATGAAAAAATATGATTTTTCAAGTGATTTAAAGAAAATGAAATTCATATATATAATATAGACAATATAAATTCCATTGATCAGCTACAGACATAATTACAGTCAGTGTTAAATGGACATTATATGATAAATAACATTACAGTGTTTCTACATACATCAGCTAATGATTTCCATGAGCCTGCCAACTTTTCATTCTCATCTTTCATTGACTGTGTGAGATTCCTTAGTTCTGATAACTGACCAGAGACTTCACCAATTTTTTTCTGCAAGTTATTGTTATCCTGAAAATAATAATGAATAGTGTAAAAACAAAGATGTAGACAGCATGACAGTTGCTACTGCTGTCATGTTGGAGAAACAACGTAAATTGAAAGGAATTTTTTAATCCAATAACTGTCTAGGGAATTTAGAATTATAACTAACTTTAAAATTTCAGATGTATACAATATACAAGACTCCAGATAGTACTTGGAAACCAATAAAACATTTTATGAATAATAAAGGGGAACAACTCTGGACCATTAAAAGTCAGATACCTCATGATCGAACTTCATCTGTACTTGATCCATCTAAATGTTATATTACATATAAATTAATATATATTGATACACATTATTTATAGAATGGTAAACAAGCTTTTTCTTGTATTTCCACAATATGGCTATTTTTATTTAAGGAGCAGAATTCTAAGAATTACATGCTATTTTTTTTTAATCTGTTTATCAATGTTTATAAACTCTGCATTTACCCATATTCTTTATTTTATAAAGTCATTCAAACTCTATTAGTTGGAAAGTGAGCTGGGCAAGTTGCACTGACGAACATTTTGAAAATAGCATACAATACAATAAATCAGGTTAGGTGAGTCATGTGATACCCATTGATAACTTACTTCTTGAAGATGTTTAATCTCCACTCTCAGATTAGTGTTCTCCTTTTCCATTGGTTCAAATTTTGACCTTGCTAAGGTCATTCCTTCTTTTGAAACAGCTATTTCTTTCTTCATTGTTTCCCTGTCCTGTAAACAATACAGTAAACAAATGGCATTAAATGTAATTGTTTTAGTGATAAAGGATATAGACATAAATGAACACGAGAGACTATCCAACATTCTAACATGACATTCTTCATTGGCTATATAAATAATACAGTGATAAAACTCCTGATATTTTTTAATTCGCACATGCGTATTGGTGACCAAATTATAAACATCATTCCTAAGTTAATTCATGTATTCATACAGGACCGTGGTGCATGCAAACATAGAAATTCTCGATTTGTTTCTTGTCATATATTTTTTTCCAGAAAAAATACTTAAGACAACCATCTATCAACTTTCGACGTTTATAATTTGTCGTCTTCTGGTGAAGTAGTTTACAAGGAACACTGGTGGCATTGACACAAGCTGGTAACTGATTTATTTTACAATTTTGTGAGCATTTTACTTGTTTAAGTAGCTAAATGCAAAATGCCATCACATTGGAAAATATCAGTAATTTAATTGCATCACCGTCTAATTCTCAATGTAAGAAAACAACTATAAACAAGAAGGTTAGTGAATTTTGTTATGACATGCATTTCTATTACTGACTTCCACTTCAAGAAATAAGTTAGATTTTTCCTACTAGAATCGAAATAAATCATGGAAGTCATAGTTTGTATAACATTTTAACATCCCTCGCTATCATTTCTAACAATGTTAAGTTTTGTGTAGTTTGTTCATTTGTATCATTCTTTTTTTTCAGTTTTACCTGAGATAGTCTGCCATTTTCATTTTCTAACATTGATAAGGCTTGTGTAGTTTGTTCTAATAGCACCATGCGTTTATGATTATCATTTTCTGTGACTTGATGTTGAGCTTGTAGTGATCGTAACTGGAAATCTAACTTGTCTATCCTAAAATAATACAATCATATTATATCAAAATATAAATCATTTCAGCTTCCTCCTGTATCTCAAAGTTCTATAAATAATCAATAATGAAATACAAATTACAGTAAAACCTGTCCAAACCAGAATAAAACAAAATCTGCTATAAACCAGTATAAACCAAACTTTAAACAAGATATGATTATAATCTAGCGATTATGAAGTCTCCCAAACTGGCCACAGACAACCGGTTTAAAAAATATTATAAAAGCTACCTTTGAAATCGAACAATGTTGAATTTTTTCAGTATTGTGGTGGCCATTTTGAAAATGGAGACCGGTAGAAATTTTTCGATGTCATGAATCATTTCGGGACATCATAATCTACCCACATATGAAATGTCGTTGAAATCGGAAAATGTTGAATTTGTGCGGTATTGTGGCGACCATTTTGAAAATGGCGACCGGTAGAAATTTTTCGATGTCAGGAATCATTTCGGGACATCATAATCTACCCACATATGAAATGTCGTTGAAATCAGACAATGTTGAATTTGTGCGGTATTGTGGTGGCCATTTTGAAAATGGCAACCGGTAGAAATTTTTCGATGTCAGGAATCAATTCGGGAAATCATAATCTACCCACATATGAAATGGAGTTGAAATTGGACAATGTTGAATTTGTGCGGTATTGTGGTAGCCATTTTGAAAATGGCGACCGGTAGAAATTTTTCGATGTCGGGAATCAATTTGGGACATCACTTTCTACCCACATATCAAATTTGGATGATATCGGACAATGTTGAATATTTGCGGTATTGTGGCGGCCATTTTGAAAATGGCAACCGGTAGAAATTTTTAAATGTCGGCAATCAATTCGGGACATCATATATACCCACATATCAAATTTTGATGATATCGGGCAATGTTGAATTTTAACCGCCCATTTTTATACCGTGTTTTGGCAGACATCTCAAAAATTTTGAAAACGCAGAATTGCTCCTCTAATGGTGACCTATCACTATGTCAAATTTTATGTCTCTATCATTATTCATTTAGAAGTTATCAACATTAATGTACGAAATTTCAACTTTCCCATAGGATTCTATAGTAACCCCCACCCCCTTTGAACCCCTCAAAATATGACTTTGACCCCCTTTACCACAAAGCTGAAAACTTTAGGACCAACTAGAAACATATATCTATAACTCCACAAAGTTTCATGAAATTCTGTCCAGTAGTTCCTGAGATTTGCCGTGGACAAGTTCATGGTCCACGGAAAGAAAGGAGAAAGAGGAGAAAGAGAAGGAGAATAATAATAATAATAAGAAACGGAGCAAAAACAATAAGTCTCCCAAACTTTCTTTGGGAGACTTAATAAAGTCATAATGACGGAAATGTTTAACCTGCATAAACTGAACATCTGTCTATTTCGAACACAGCCTATTTGAACAATGATGGCATTACATTTGCATTGGATTATTTCAGAATCCTAAATAATTCGTCAAAATGATACCTAGATTTTAACACTTCTAATATCAGAATACACTAATCATGGATACTTAGATAAATAACACTTTATATATATTAGAAGGGGCACCGTGATCGTACTGTAGTTGGATTTACAACTACCTATGTAATCTGTGCCTACCACCACTGATGTGGTGAGTTAGAATCACGATCAGGGCGAGGTGTACAACATTATGTGATAAAGTTTGCCAGTGACTTGCGACAGGTCAGTGGTTTTCTCCGGGTACTCCGGTTTCCTCCACCAATAAAACTGACTGTCACGATATAACTGAAATATTGTTGAAAGGGACCTTAAACACGATCAAAACAAACAAACAAAGAAACAATATACCTGTCTTGCATTTCCTGTCTTAATCTAATATTTTCCATTTTTAAATAATCTCTTTCTTGTTCCAGAGATTCAAAATTTTCTATTCTTCTCCGGTATTCCTGTAAAATAAAGTGTAAAATGTTCTAAAGTGATAAAATCACATATAAACAAAATATAGTTGTAGTTTTTCATGTTTAATATTGCTAAATAATGTCACAGTATATAAAAATATTTAGCTAAATAATGTCATAGTATATAAAAATATTTATAAACAAGTGAATTTATACAGCAGTATTTCAAATTAGTGCAAATATCTACAAACAAGACAATGACAATTAAAATTGTTTAAACTGAAATTTTGCTTTGAATACATGTATGTGAACAAAATATTTTGTGTGAATGTGTATTGAAAGAAAAATTGAAAAAAAAAGGACAAATTCTACTTAAGAATTGAATGCAATCTGTTGTAGTTTTATTGGTGTATGAAAGCATTAACTGAAATACATTTTGTATGAAGCTTTCAATACTTATATAAACATTATTACATTATTAAATACAATTGAAATTAATATTATTTGTTTTTATATACCACATTTTCAGCCGTTGTGTAATTATTAGTTCTCACGACATTTGAAAAAAGTTCCCAGAAGTGAGTGTGGTTAAATGGTTGTGCGCTTCATTGACTGATGAAGCTACAATTTCAAAGTCACATGTCCACCTTTTGACCAATCACATTGGGCTTTTAAAATGAAATGAGCACAAAATGTAATTATAACATAAAACACCAGATTTAAATGTGTATGCAGGTTTCCTCTGACAAATTCACTAAATATTTGATATTATCATAAGACCACTTACTCTCTCTTTGAGTTGTAAATCTCCTACCAGTATTGTGTTCCCTCTTGCTGAGTTCTCTATCTTATTCAATCGTTCACTTTGCAGCTACAAAAAGTAATAATCTATTGTAATATTCAAACAGGCAATAAGTTTTATAAATTACAGACAATATTATATTTTCTACAATGATGTATCTACAGTAACATAATTCTTATTTCAAAATAATTTTTGGATCATTATTCATAATTTTACCTTGAGTTCAGGTAAATCAGTTTAATCAACATCCTTGACTAAATAGTAATGTTAAATGTATACACAACCTGATATAATTGAAATTCTAGGTCCATCAGCTGAAAGGACGTTACCAAGGTAGAACTCATCTCTGCTATAGTAGGAAGGATAATACATGTACTACATATGGCCCTATCTTGTTTTGGTTGGTGGTAGTTCAATAACATTGTACCATATCTCACTTGTATACAATTGGTTCAAAGATATCTAAAGCTCTTTGCCAACTTTAACAGATAATTAAACATTGAAAATATAAACCAAACATATTTTAATAGTGTAACTGTGTAATTTTTATCTTCGAAACTTTCAGACATTCCTTAACCAATGACGATGAGTTACATTCCTACTGTATGGCTGAATTCAGCTTACCTGTATATCAAACCCACAAACATATTCCTATCCAAAACAATCTTAAATGCTTCTAATTTTCTTAGCCTTCTTTTATCCATAAGAAGGACCCATATTAATTCAATAAACATACATCCAGTGTGTCTTGTTACCAAGAAGAAAGACCCAAATTGTTTTCAATAAATATACATCCAATGTGTTTTGTGTCCCTTTGAATTTTATTCAATAAAAATACATCCATTGTGCCTTGTACCTCTTTGATCTTTCTTCAATAAACATACCCCTAATGTGTGCTGTACCTCAAGTGTTTTTGCCTTTATTTCATAAACATACCTCTAATGTGTGCTGTACCTCAAGAGTTTTTGCTTTTATTTCATAAACATACCTCTAATGTGTGTTGTACCTCAAGTGTTTTTGCCTTTATTTCATAAACATACCTCTAATGTGTGTTGTACCTCAAGAGTTTTTGCTTTTATTTCATAAACATACCTCTAATGTGTGTTGTACCTCAAGTGTTTTTTGCCTTTATTTCATAAACATACCTCTAATGTGTGTTGTACCTCAAGTGTTTTTGCCTTTATTTCATAAACATACCTCTAATGTGTGCTGTACCTCAAGTGTTCTGCTTTTATTTCATAAACATACCTCTAATGTGTGTTGTACCTCAAGTGTTTTTGCCTTTATTTCATAAACATACCTCTAGTGTGTGTTGTACCTCAAGTGTTTTGCTTTTATTTCATAAACATACCTCTAATGTGTGTTGTACCTCAAGAGTTTTTGCTTTTATTTCATAAACATACCTCTAGTGTGTGTTGTACCTCAAGTGTTTTGCTTTTATTTCATAAACATACCTCTAATGTGTGTTATACCTCAAGTGTTTTTGCCTTTATTTCATAAACAAACCTCTAATGTGTGTTGTACCTCAAGAGTTTTTGCTTTTATTTCATAAACATACCTCTAATGTGTGTTGTACCTCAAGTGTTTTTGCCTTTATTTCATAAACATATCTGTAGTGTGTGTTGTACTTCAAGTGTTTTTGCTTTTATTTCATAAACATACCTCTAATGTGTGCTGTACCTCAAGTGTTTTGCCTTTATTTCATAAACATACCTCTAATGTGTGTTGTACCTCAAGAGTTTTTGCTTTTATTTCATAAACATATCTGTAGTGTGTGTTGTACTTCAAGTGTTTTTGCTTTTATTTCATAAACATACCTCTAATGTGTGTTGTACCTCAAGTGTTTTGCTTTTATTTCATAAACATACCTCTAATGTGTGTTGTACCTCAAGAGTTTTTGCTTTTATTTCATAAACAAACCTCTAATGTGTGTTGTACCTCAAGAGTTTTTGCTTTTATTTCATAAACATACCTCTAATGTGTGTTGTACCTCAAGAGTTTTTGCTTTTATTTCATAAACATATCTGTAGTGTGTGTTGTACCTCAAGAGTTTTTGCTTTTATTTCATAAACATACCTCTAATGTGTGTTGTACCTCAAGTGTTTTGCCTTTATTTCATAAACATACCTCTAATGTGTGTTGTACCTCAAGAGTTTTTGCTTTTATTTCATAAACATACCTCTAATGTGTGTTGTACCTCAAGTGTTTTGCTTTTATTTCATAAACATACCTCTAATGTGTGTTGTACCTCAAGTGTTTTGCCTTTATTTCATAAACATATCTGTAGTGTGTGTTGTACCTCAAGTGTTTTTGCTTTTATTTCATAAACATATTTGTAGTGTGTGTTGTACCTCAAGTGTTTTTGCTTTTATTTCATAAACATACCTCTAATGTGTGTTGTACCTCAAGTGTTTTGCCTTTATTTCATAAACATACCTCTAATGTGTGTTGTACCTCAAGTGTTTTGCTTTTATTTCATAAACATACCTCTAATGTGTGTTGTACCTCAAGTGTTTTGCTTTTATTTCATAAACATACCTCTAATGTGTGTTGTACCTCAAGTGTTTTTGCCTTTATTTCATAAACAAACCTCTAATGTGTGTTGTACCTCAAGAGTTTTTGCTTTTATTTCATAAACATACCTCTAATGTGTGTTGTACCTCAAGAGTTTTTGCTTTTATTTCATAAACATACCTCTAATGTGTGTTGTACCTCAAGTGTTTTGCTTTTATTTCATAAACATACCTCTAATGTGTGTTGTACCTCAAGTGTTTTGCCTTTATTTCATAAACATATCTGTAGTGTGTGTTGTACCTCAAGTGTTTTTGCTTTTATTTCATAAACATATTTGTAGTGTGTGTTGTACCTCAAGTGTTTTTGCTTTTATTTCATAAACATACCTCTAATGTGTGTTGTACCTCAAGTGTTTTGCCTTTATTTCATAAACATACCTCTAATGTGTGTTGTACCTCAAGTGTTTTGCTTTTATTTCATAAACATACCTCTAATGTGTGTTGTACCTCAAGTGTTTTGCTTTTATTTCATAAACATACCTCTAATGTGTGTTGTACCTCAAGTGTTTTTGCCTTTATTTCATAAACAAACCTCTAATGTGTGTTGTACCTCAAGAGTTTTTGCTTTTATTTCATAAACATACCTCTAATGTGTGTTGTACCTCAAGTGTTTTTGCTTTTATTTCATAAACATACCTCTAATGTGTGTTGTACCTCAAGTGTTTTGCCTTTATTTCATAAACATACCTCTAATGTGTGTTGTACCTCAAGTGTTTTGCTTTTATTTCATAAACATACCTCTAATGTGTGTTGTACCTCAAGAGTTTTTGCTTTTATTTCATAAACAAACCTCTAATGTGTGTTGTACCTCAAGAGTTTTTGCTTTTATTTCATAAACAAACCTCTAATGTGTGTTGTACCTCAAGTGTTTTTGCTTTTATTTCATAAACATATCTGTAGTGTGTGTTGTACCTCAAGAGTTTTTGCTTTTATTTCATAAACATACCTCTAATGTGTGTTGTACCTCAAGAGTTTTTGCTTTTATTTCATAAACATATCTGTAGTGTGTGTTGTACCTCAAGTGTTTTTGCTTTTATTTCATAAACATATCTCTAGTGTGTGTTGTACCTCAAGTGTTTTGCTTTTATTTCATAAACATACCTCTAATGTGTGTTGTACCTCAAGTGTTTTTGCCTTTATTTCATAAACAAACCTCTAATGTGTGTTGTACCTCAAGAGTTTTTGCTTTTATTTCATAAACATACCTCTAATGTGTGTTGTACCTCAAGTGTTTTTGCTTTTATTTCATAAACATACCTCTAATGTGTGTTGTACCTCAAGTGTTTTGCCTTTATTTCATAAACATACCTCTAATGTGTGTTGTACCTCAAGTGTTTTGCTTTTATTTCATAAACATACCTCTAATGTGTGTTGTACCTCAAGAGTTTTTGCTTTTATTTCATAAACAAACCTCTAATGTGTGTTGTACCTCAAGAGTTTTTGCTTTTATTTCATAAACAAACCTCTAATGTGTGTTGTACCTCAAGAGTTTTTGCTTTTATTTCATAAACATATCTGTAGTGTGTGTTGTACCTCAAGAGTTTTTGCTTTTATTTCATAAACATACCTCTAATGTGTGTTGTACCTCAAGAGTTTTTGCTTTTATTTCATAAACATATCTGTAGTGTGTGTTGTACCTCAAGAGTTTTTGCTTTTATTTCATAAACATACCTCTAATGTGTGTTGTACCTCAAGTGTTTTGCTTTTATTTCATAAACATACCTCTAATGTGTGTTGTACCTCAAGTGTTTTTGATTTTATTTCATAAACAAACCTCTAATGTGTGTTGTACCTCAAGTGTTTTTGATTTTATTTCATAAACATACCTCTAATGTGTGTTGTACCTCAAGAGTTTTTGCTTTTATTTCATAAACAAACCTCTAATGTGTGTTGTACCTCAAGAGTTTTTGCTTTTATTTCATAAACATACCTCTAATGTGTGTTGTACCTCAAGAGTTTTTGCTTTTATTTCATAAACAAACCTCTAATGTGTGTTGTACCTCAAGAGTTTTTGATTTTATTTCATAAACATATCTCTAGTGTGTGTTGTACCTCAAGAGTTTTTGCTTTTATTTCATAAACATACCTCTAATGTGTGTTGTACCTCAAGAGTTTTTGATTTTATTTCATAAACATATCTCTAGTGTGTGTTGTACCTCAAGAGTTTTTGCTTTTATTTCATAAACATACCTCTAATGTGTGTTGTACCTCAAGAGTTTTTGCTTTTATTTCATAAACATACCTCTAATGTGTGTTGTACCTCAAGAGTTTTTGATTTTATTTCATAAACAAACCTCTAATGTGTGTTGTACCTCAAGAGTTTTTGATTTTATTTCATAAACATATCTGTAGTGTGTGTTGTACCTCAAGAGTTTTTGCTTTTATTTCATAAACAAACCTCTAATGTGTGTTGTACCTCAAGAGTTTTTGCTTTTATTTCATAAACATATCTGTAGTGTGTGTTGTACCTCAAGAGTTTTTGCTTTTATTTCATAAACAAACCTCTAATGTGTGTTGTACCTCAAGTGTTTTTGCTTTTATTTCATAAACATACCTCTAATGTGTGTTGTACCTCAAGTGTTTTGCCTTTATTTCATAAACATACCTCTAATGTGTGTTGTACCTCAAGTGTTTTGCTTTTATTTCATAAACATACCTCTAATGTGTGTTGTACCTCAAGAGTTTTTGCTTTTATTTCATAAACAAACCTCTAATGTGTGTTGTACCTCAAGAGTTTTTGCTTTTATTTCATAAACAAACCTCTAATGTGTGTTGTACCTCAAGTGTTTTTGCTTTTATTTCATAAACATATCTGTAGTGTGTGTTGTACCTCAAGAGTTTTTGCTTTTATTTCATAAACATACCTCTAATGTGTGTTGTACCTCAAGAGTTTTTGCTTTTATTTCATAAACATATCTGTAGTGTGTGTTGTACCTCAAGTGTTTTTGCTTTTATTTCATAAACATATCTCTAGTGTGTGTTGTACCTCAAGTGTTTTGCTTTTATTTCATAAACATACCTCTAATGTGTGTTGTACCTCAAGTGTTTTTGCCTTTATTTCATAAACAAACCTCTAATGTGTGTTGTACCTCAAGAGTTTTTGCTTTTATTTCATAAACATACCTCTAATGTGTGTTGTACCTCAAGTGTTTTTGCTTTTATTTCATAAACATACCTCTAATGTGTGTTGTACCTCAAGTGTTTTGCCTTTATTTCATAAACATACCTCTAATGTGTGTTGTACCTCAAGTGTTTTGCTTTTATTTCATAAACATACCTCTAATGTGTGTTGTACCTCAAGAGTTTTTGCTTTTATTTCATAAACAAACCTCTAATGTGTGTTGTACCTCAAGAGTTTTTGCTTTTATTTCATAAACAAACCTCTAATGTGTGTTGTACCTCAAGAGTTTTTGCTTTTATTTCATAAACATATCTGTAGTGTGTGTTGTACCTCAAGTGTTTTTGATTTTATTTCATAAACAAACCTCTAATGTGTGTTGTACCTCAAGTGTTTTTGATTTTATTTCATAAACATACCTCTAATGTGTGTTGTACCTCAAGAGTTTTTGCTTTTATTTCATAAACAAACCTCTAATGTGTGTTGTACCTCAAGAGTTTTTGCTTTTATTTCATAAACATACCTCTAATGTGTGTTGTACCTCAAGAGTTTTTGCTTTTATTTCATAAACAAACCTCTAATGTGTGTTGTACCTCAAGAGTTTTTGATTTTATTTCATAAACATATCTCTAGTGTGTGTTGTACCTCAAGAGTTTTTGCTTTTATTTCATAAACATACCTCTAATGTGTGTTGTACCTCAAGAGTTTTTGATTTTATTTCATAAACATATCTCTAGTGTGTGTTGTACCTCAAGAGTTTTTGCTTTTATTTCATAAACATACCTCTAATGTGTGTTGTACCTCAAGAGTTTTTGCTTTTATTTCATAAACATACCTCTAATGTGTGTTGTACCTCAAGAGTTTTTGATTTTATTTCATAAACAAACCTCTAATGTGTGTTGTACCTCAAGAGTTTTTGATTTTATTTCATAAACATATCTGTAGTGTGTGTTGTACCTCAAGAGTTTTTGCTTTTATTTCATAAACAAACCTCTAATGTGTGTTGTACCTCAAGAGTTTTTGCTTTTATTTCATAAACATATCTGTAGTGTGTGTTGTACCTCAAGAGTTTTTGCTTTTATTTCATAAACAAACCTCTAATGTGTGTTGTACCTCAAGAGTTTTTGCTTTTATTTCATAAACATATCTGTAGTGTGTGTTGTACCTCAAGAGTTTTTGATTTTATTTCATAAACATACCTCTAATGTGTGTTGTACCTCAAGTGTTTTTGCTTTTATTTCATAAACATACCTCTAATGTGTGTTGTACCTCAAGTGTTTTTGCTTTTATTTCATAAACATACCTCTAATGTGTGTTGTACCTCAAGTGTTTTTGCCTTTATTTCATAAACAAACCTCTAATGTGTGTTGTACCTCAAGAGTTTTTGCTTTTATTTCATAAACATACCTCTAATGTGTGTTGTACTTCAAGTGTTTTTGCTTTTATTTCATAAACAAACCTCTAATGTGTGTTGTACCTCAAGAGTTTTTGCTTTTATTTCATAAACATATCTCTAGTGTGTGTTGTACCTCAAGAGTTTTTGCTTTTATTTCATAAACATACCTCTAATGTGTGTTGTACCTCAAGAGTTTTTGCTTTTATTTCATAAACATACCTCTAATGTGTGTTGTACCTCAAGAGTTTTTGATTTTATTTCATAAACAAACCTCTAATGTGTGTTGTACCTCAAGAGTTTTTGCTTTTATTTCATAAACATATCTGTAGTGTGTGTTGTACCTCAAGAGTTTTTGATTTTATTTCATAAACATACCTCTAATGTGTGTTGTACCTCAAGAGTTTTTGCTTTTATTTCATAAACATATCTGTAGTGTGTGTTGTACCTCAAGAGTTTTTGCTTTTATTTCATAAACAAACCTCTAATGTGTGTTGTACCTCAAGAGTTTTTGCTTTTATTTCATAAACATATCTGTAGTGTGTGTTGTACCTCAAGAGTTTTTGCTTTTATTTCATAAACAAACCTCTAATGTGTGTTGTACCTCAAGAGTTTTTGATTTTATTTCATAAACATATCTGTAGTGTGTGTTGTACCTCAAGAGTTTTTGATTTTATTTCATAAACATACCTCTAATGTGTGTTGTACCTCAAGTGTTTTTGCTTTTATTTCATAAACATACCTCTAATGTGTGTTGTACCTCAAGAGTTTTTGCTTTTATTTCATAAACATACCTCTAATGTGTGTTGTACCTCAAGAGTTTTTGCTTTTATTTCATAAACATACCTCTAATGTGTGTTGTACCTCAAGTGTTTTTGATTTTATTTCATAAACATACCTCTAATGTGTGTTGTACCTCAAGTGTTTTTGCTTTTATTTCATAAACATATCTCTAGTGTGTGTTGTACCTCAAGAGTTTTTGCTTTTATTTCATAAACATATCTGTAGTGTGTGTTGTACCTCAAGTGTTTTTGCTTTTATTTCATAAACATACCTCTAATGTGTGTTGTACCTCAAGAGTTTTTGCTTTTATTTCATAAACATACCTCTAATGTGTGTTGTACCTCAAGTGTTTTTGATTTTATTTCATAAACATACCTCTAATGTGTGTTGTACCTCAAGTGTTTTTGCTTTTATTTCATAAACATACCTCTAATGTGTGTTGTACCTCAAGTGTTTTTGATTTTATTTCATAAACATACCTCTAATGTGTGTTGTACCTCAAGTGTTTTTGATTTTATTTCATAAACATACCTCTAATGTGTGTTGTACCTCAAGAGTTTTTGCTTTTATTTCATAAACATATCTCTAGTGTGTGTTGTACCTCAAGAGTTTTTGCTTTTATTTCATAAACATATCTGTAGTGTGTGTTGTACCTCAAGTGTTTTTGCTTTTATTTCATAAACATACCTCTAATGTGTGTTGTACTTCAAGTGTTTTTGAT
Source organism: Bathymodiolus brooksi (assembly GCA_963680875.1). NCBI lineage: Eukaryota > Metazoa > Mollusca > Bivalvia > Mytilida > Modiolidae > Bathymodiolus > Bathymodiolus brooksi. The sequence goes on from OY804577.1 coordinate 117,909,383, forward strand.
TTTATTTCATAAACATACCTCTAATGTGTGTTGTACTTCAAGTGTTTTTGCTTTTATTTCATAAACATACCTCTAATGTGTGTTGTACTTCAAGTGTTTTTGATTTTATTTCATAAACATACCTCTAATGTGTGTTGTACTTCAAGTGTTTTTGATTTTATTTCATAAACATACCTCTAATGTGTGTTGTACCTCAAGAGTTTTTGATTTTATTTCATAAACATACCTCTAATGTGTGTTGTACCTCAAGTGTTTTTGATTTTATTTCATAAACAAACCTCTAATGTGTGTTGTACCTCAAGAGTTTTTGCTTTTATTTCATAAACATACCTCTAATGTGTGTTGTACCTCAAGAGTTTTTGATTTTATTTCATAAACATACCTCTAATGTGTGTTGTACCTCAAGAGTTTTTGCTTTTATTTCATAAACATACCTCTAATGTGTGTTGTACTTCAAGTGTTTTTGATTTTATTTCATAAACATACCTCTAATGTGTGTTGTACTTCAAGTGTTTTTGATTTTATTTCATAAACATACCTCTAATGTGTGTTGTACTTCAAGTGTTTTTGCTTTTATTTCATAAACATACCTCTAATGTGTGTTGTACTTCAAGTGTTTTTGATTTTATTTCATAAACATACCTCTAATGTGTGTTGTACCTCAAGAGTTTTTGATTTTATTTCATAAACATACCTCTAATGTGTGTTGTACCTCAAGTGTTTTTGATTTTATTTCATAAACATACCTCTAATGTGTGTTGTACCTCAAGAGTTTTTGATTTTATTTCATAAACATACCTCTAATGTGTGTTGTACTTCAAGTGTTTTTGATTTTATTTCATAAACAAACCTCTAATGTGTGTTGTACC